>JAKIJQ010000017.1:0-672500 GCA_023373905.1 Rhizoglyphus robini | reverse complement strand
GAGAGAGAGAGAGAGAGAGAGAGAGAGAGAGAGAGACAGAGAGAGAGAGAGAGAGAGAGAGAGAGAGAGAGAGAGAGAGAGAGAGAGAGAGAGAGAGAGAGAGAGACAGAGAGACAGAGAGAGAGAGAGAGAGAGAGAGAGAGAGAGAGAGAGAGAGAGAGAGAGAGAGAGAGAGAGAGAGAGAGAGAGAGACAAGTCGGAATGATGAAACAAAAGGATTATTACAACTCACAAACAGATATATAGAACTGGTTAAGTTCGAGTTACGAACAAATCGAGATCATTTAATGTTGCTTCAAATGTTACTGATTTTGCCCGTTAATAAAGCAAAACGAACTATTTGTACTGAGGGTAATTAAGAATGTGTCTGCTTTTGACAATTTGTTCGGTCACGGAACCGAACATTGCTACTACTGTTCATTGTGCATTGTGAAATCATTGTAACAACATATTTGTGACACATTAGATTCATTAGTGAGACTGTGCTGTCAGACTTTATTATTTGTGATTGTGTGCCCTTACTTATTTTGTATATATCGCACGGTGGAATCTTAATTACTCTCCGCCACCACGCTCTACAATCGATAGAACTCTATCGCGTCTCGTTTCTAATGACGGTTTGGTTTTCAATTAACGAAATGAAATGAAATGGCCTGTTTGTGGTGTTGTATTTTATGGCTATTTTAAGGGGTATGCGACAAATATTTGTTCGAATGTGTGTTCTATTCTTACGTACGTAAACATTCTCCCTCTCTTGCACTCGCACTTGAATCGATTCGATCGTCCGATAGTGAATGTCTCACGAGCGTCACTTTATTCACCCTCACTCACGTAAAGCTCAGTGCAGTAAACAGCTTCACCATCATCAGCATCAGCAGTCGTCTGTCCGTTCTGGTGACTGATCGGCTGACAAGCACGGACATTGTATATAACTATCTTATTTCCCTCTTTGGCTCACTCAATTCGAATTAGAAACACTGTTTCAAGTGTTGTGTTGTTGTCTAAACTCTCTCAATTCGATTGCATCACATCACTTATCGTGGTCGTATGTCTCACTCGAACTCAGGTGGTGGTGGTGGTGGTGTTTGCCGATTGGACAGACCGACCGAGTGAGACCGATCACTTAACCCCACTGGATGTGTGTGTATACTGTCTTGTGTCTTGTCTTGATCGCGGTGTGCGATCTTTTCTTTTTATTATTCATTTTCTTCTACTTGCTACTGCAGTGAGCAGATGAAGTACTCTCTTGAGGTTCAATCTCTCGAAAATCTCAATGCGCTCATTGGACTTGGACAGACAGGCGGACAGTAGTGAGATAGATAGTGATAGAGACACATTGTATAGAGTTGGTTTGGTTGCTGCAGTAGCACTTTTGGGTTTTGTAGATTGTGTGTGTGTGTCTACAATTACATGCACTTGAGCCCTCAAGATGAGTGAGTGTGCGAGCCCTCACAGTGAATGAGTTCAGCAGCCAAATCCAATCGTCGAGTAACCAATGCCCACAAAACGTTTCGCAATCCACTCACTCACTCAGACTGGACTCGTTTTTGGGTTCATTTGGGTGAGCGTGAGGCATGAGTGATATCCTCAACTCATAGTGGCACTTGCACTAATTGACTCTTGTGCACACACAACACACACAAAGCAACACTCACAGTCAGTGACGATTAGTCTGGCAGGAGCACTCGCCATCGTCGGTCTGTCTCGGTCTGTCAGATCATCATCTCTGATGACTCCGGCACGTCTGGTTTGAACCGAATCTGATGGCACCAACGCCAACCACTCAGACACACATTACCATTACCATCATCACTGGTGGTACAGTGTGCCAGCAGCAGGAACATACACTCAATCTCTCCTCGGCACTGTCCAGAGAGTGGAGTGTCACCCGAGAGAATGGTGGCCTACTATCACTGACACACACACACACACACACACACACACACACACACACACACACACACACACACACACACACACACACACACACACACACACACACACACACACACACACACACACACACAACCAGTGATTTACAACCACCAGACACATCCATCCAAGAGCCAATCAAACAGTCACGGTGGCCATGCCACCAACACCAACAAGACTGTGTACAGGGTGTGCCACACAAGGTGCCACTTAATCCATAGCTCCCCCTAAATTGGCAAAATAATCTCTCTCAGAAAGAAGACCACTCTTTAAAGAAAAAGAGATTTACACCATCCATCCAACCACAATCCAACAAACACAAGAGTACTACATTTCCGCACTTTGTTAAACCTCAATGTCATCGTAATTCAAGTAGTGTGTGAATTCGTACAAACACACACACAAATTCAAAGTTGGTTATTATAATAATTAAGGGCTAGAGATGGTATAATCCTATTATATGGTTATTTATGTTTCAGCCCCCATAGTGTGTCCCAGACTTGTCATGCAGATCTGATCCTCCATATTTACCTCTACACGATCAACAGTCATACACTGACAATCTGTTAATTCTAATCCGATTAGTCATCATCATTCGAACATCATCAACATCATGCTAGACATAACTCTTCTTGTTCTTGTTCTTTTTATTCTACATTTGAGTTTTGTTTTGGGGAGATAATCCGATTTGGGATGGTGTTTGATTCTCGATTCACACAATGGACATAACAACACTTGACTTGACGATAAGCGATGAATGATGGTTGTTTTGTTTGATTGTAGGCTTATTGTGTGCATTCCATTGGATTCTGTACATAATTCCAAAATGAATTCCCAACAGAACTGTTGGCTCCCTCTGTAGTGCCGCGTTCCAACAACTGTTCCAAATTCTATATAGCATATGAATATAGAATATGTGCATGCATTGAATATGTGTATATATTCTCTACATCTACATGGATGCGAATACAAAGTTGCGAATAGCAAGGGGGATAGATTGTACATATACATTGAAAAGAGTCATATAAAATTAGCAATCATTAACAAGATTTTATCGTATGATTTAATCTTCGCTTAAGGGGGTGCCATCAGACGGTTTGATGATGATTCTACTATTTAGGGACATTCTCATTAATTATGCAAAAGTCTTTGATTTCTAAAATTCTCGAGAATATTGCATAACCATGTCTAGGTATAAGGGTCATCTAAATGGACATTCTATTTGTGTGTAGACTCATTAGAGTGCATCATACTGCAGTAGAGCAAGAAGAGCAGACGCGCAAGCTCACCTTGCCACTAAAAGTGGGATCATCACGTGCTTGACGTGATGTTCCTCTTCTGTCTGTACATTCTGTCTATTCTCAGTTCGCCTTCTCTCTCTCTCTCTCTCTCTCTCTCTCTCTCTCTCTCTCTCTCTCTCTCTCTCTCTCTTTCCCACTCGATTCGCATCGGCGTCTTTCGTCGTCTTAGCGTCCGTCGTCCGTTCGAGCGCTCAGCCGATGGCGCCCTGGCTCGGCTGGTCGCGTCTGCTACAGTCGATTGGAAGGGAGTCACGCTACTACACCAGTGGTTGTGTGTTGGTTCGGCTGTCTCGTTTGGTCGCCCTGTGCGCTCTCTCTCTCTCTCTCTCTCTCTCTCTCTCTCTCTCTCTCTCTCTCTCACTGCCAGACAGGGAGCCACGGATGGACAGACGGCGTCATAGACGTGCCAAGTGAAGAGCACAAAGCGAAGCCCCCACACACACGAGAGTGAGTAGTGACTATCCCTTGTATTGAGGATTACCACCCGACACACAGCCAACAGACAGTTCGCTATACAGACGGAGAGGAGATCTCTGAGCGGTAGTCAGTGCGAGGTAGTGGTCACGTGGTGATGATGCTCGCCTGTGTGTGTGCAGGCGCCAGGGAGCCATATGGGCGCAAAGTGCATTGTGGCGTGTCGTGTCGGGTTTTGATGGTCGCTCGGTCGGTTCGTTTGCCATTGCCTTCCCCTCTTCTCTCAGTCACTTCTCTCTCTCACTTGTCTGCCAATCTGTGCACAACACAGCACAGTCTCACTCACACGCACACCATTTCTCACTATTTCTCACCCTTCCTCATAAATTCATACAATGTACATGTACAATGAATGAGGGGATGGAATGAGGCAACGAGAGAGATAACACTCACGAGTGCATGTGCGTGTCGTTTTTTATCAATGTGTGTGCATGTGCACAAGTCTGCCGGTGGCGCGCGCGAGTTCAAAAAATTTCTCCAATTTCACATTTTTTTGTTGCACAATTTTCATTTATTTATTTATTTAAATTCATTTTATTTTGCCCCGTTCACAATTAATTAACACAATTTTTCGGTAAGTGAAATTATCATTTTGTTTAATTTGTTATTATCAATTTGTTATTTAATTTTCCCGCCTTATCACGCTCATTTACAAGTTTTGTAATCTTATCAAGATGAATTATTCGATTAATTTGTTATGTTTTTATGTTTGTGTGCGCATTTGATTATCGATCAATTTGGGATGCACAAAACGTGTCTGTCTCTGTGTGTCTAATCGTTTTTTGAGATCAGATAAGATTACTTGAGAGGAGAGGAGAGAAGGTTTAAAAAGTTTTAGTATAACTATGTTTATGAAAGCAGAGTTGTGAATGAATTTGAAATTAATTGTGTGAGAATTCCCCAACGTGTTGTGTTGTCTGTTCAAACAAACATGGCGTGATTGATAGTGTGTGCGCACTCTTCGCTTTACGATATGATAATTACATGCATGCATTCGTTACTTAAAGTTTAATTTATTCAAATTGTATTCGATTGCGATTCGAATAGAAACATACACAGACAGACAGACAGACACGAACATAAACGATACGGTGTGCGAAAAGGGAGGAGAGTTGTGATACTTTTGGAATAAGTAATTTAGGTGGGGAATATCGAATGACATTTACACACAAAACTTATACATTGTAACTATTTGTTCTTCTATCTATTGGTTATATTTGGTATGATATCGATGATGATGATGATGTGTATTTCTCCTGTTTCTTGCCCCACCACCATTGCCCTCACTCATCATCCCAATCACTTCCAGTGTGTGTGTGTGTCTGTCTGTCTGATGACTGTGTATCTCGAGGTTGCGCGTCAAGTGCGAACACACTCCACGCAAGCACACACAACAGGACAGACATCACACGATCGGACGATCACTCGATTCACGTTTACCAACCGAGTGCCAGCCGACAGAAGAGGCGAGTGTGTGTGTGTGTGTGTGTGTGTGTGTGTGTGTGTGTGTGTGTGTGTGTGTGTGTGTGTACACAAGTGTCACTTTGCATTCAGTCATATTATTGCCAGATTGGCTAAATTTTTTTCCTGTTAGTCACGTCATTGGCATGAACATACACACTGTTATGTAATCGGTAGTATTGGACTTTTGAACCGAATAAATCGAACCAGTTGTCACTGGTATCGAGCCCAATGAGGAACTACTAATACTAACTTGACCGAGAATCCAGGTTAATCGAGAGAGTACCTAACCTAAACCTGCCATACAGTGCACCCTTAACCCTCTTTAACTAGTAGAAATGTTGTTACTTTAATGACCGTTTTTATATGACTGTTTTATTAATAATGTCTATTTGTATGTTAGTATTCTATTCATACACACACACACTCACAATGTTTTGTGTGCCAATTGGCCAGCGCGCACACATCTAATCTACCAGAAACAACATAAAACACACTTATCACGTGAACATAATTACGTCAACTTCAAGTCTATAGTTGTCTAATCATGTCGGTCGGAGAGTGCATGCACACACACACACGGTACAGTTTGACCGGTCCCGTTTTTATTATCGATTATCTTTGCACACTCGGTAATGACGTTCGGTGAGTGAGTGTGTGCCCACCTTTTTATATGTGTTCACTTGTCCTGTCCGGTATCTACTGGTCGGGCGGTCGGCATACAACCGTCGGACGCCATCAAGCGAACACTCACACACACTCACACGCACAGACAACTGTGCACTTGAGTGCGATGTGTCCATTCATTAGTATTTCGCACCATCATGTAATGTTACTTACAGTGAAGTGAGTGAGAAAGAGAGAGAGAGAGAGAGAGAGAGAGAGAGAGAGAGAGAGAGAGAGAGAGAGAGAGAGAGAGAGAGAGAGAGAGAGAGAGAGAGAGAGAGAGAGAGAGAGAGAGAGAGAGAGAGAGAGAGAGAGAGGGAGAGGAGAGAGAGAGAGAGAGAGAGAGAGAGAGAGAGAGAGAGAGAGAGAGAGAGAGAGAGAGAGAGAGAGACAAAAGGGCGCACACACACAGGGCACAAAGCCAATTCGCACTCTATGCACTACCCTCATGTGCGAGATTAGATTACTCAGCAATACATCAAACCGAGAATATATAAAATAAAAAAGAGAAACAAAAACTCAATTGGGCGCCCGCTGACGCCAAGCTAATTAGTCGCCAGTACAGAAAGCCGAGAGTGGGAGAGAGAGAGAGAGAGAGAGAGAGGATCAAACCGTTAGATCTGTCAGCCAACCCAATACACCACCACCACCATCACAACCCGGTGATGGTAGTGGCTTCGATAAATTTCTATTCGTTTTAATTAAACAATTTCATATTCATTCAGGAAGGAAATACAACACAAGTGTGTACTGGTGGTGATGATTGCTAATTAACAACCACCACCGCCACCGCCGTTCATTTCGCATTTTTGTGCAAAATTATGCACATTAATGAGAAATTTAATGAACATGGTGGCGGTGTGTGCATACACTTGTTTTCTGGTGTGCTTTGTGCATTGTGTGTCTGTCTGTGTGTTTGATTGTGTGATTGGATTGAATGATGGAAATGGCGTTCGTGACTTGTCGCGTGAATGTGCCTTGGCTCACTCTGTGGCGCCCTGTGCTTCAAACATAGCTCTGCGACATGTGTGCAAAGATGATGATTGCACACAGTGTGCAAGTGTATAAGTAGACATTTCATTTTGCGAACGCCAATTGTACATACACAAACACAGAAACAGAGAGAGAGAGAGAGAGAGAGAGAGAGAGAGAGAGAGAGAGAGAGAGAGAGAGAGCAAACGTTCAATTAGGTATGAGTGCTTT
This sequence comes from Rhizoglyphus robini, assembly GCA_023373905.1. Lineage (NCBI taxonomy): Eukaryota > Metazoa > Arthropoda > Arachnida > Sarcoptiformes > Acaridae > Rhizoglyphus > Rhizoglyphus robini. The sequence continues at coordinate 665,463 of JAKIJQ010000017.1, read as the reverse complement.
GTGGTGCAGATTCTAAAGATAGCGCCCATAGCGGTAAGTGTGGTTTCGAACTCTTGGAAACACAGACTCGGCTCATATCACACTCACACACAATCGGGCGTACATCGGAAACCAATCCAAAATATGATGACGCCAGGCGAGAGTGTTCTCACTTTTGACGAACTTTGTTCACCTCTCGCTCGTTCGCGCAACGAAATCGTCTTATTCCTCCTCTCTAAATCTGTCTGAGTCTGTCTGAGTCTGTCTTGTAATGAATTCTGTTACACACACAGAGTTGTGATGTGACACTGGTTGGTTTAATAAGTTTTAGGTTAGGTGTCTGTATGTCTGTGTGTTCAAGTGCGCCATGGTTGCACATGTAGGCACTCTTGTTGCTTGCTTCTAGTAGAGTAGTCATGGGTGATGACGCCTAAACGAATAGCGCCCAATTACACCACAAGGTCATCAGCGTCATCATCAACATCATCATCATCGGCAGAGCCATTACCATCTCATCACTCCACATTACACTCACTCACTGGTTTGTGTGTGTTGTGTGTTTAGTATGTCTAGCAATTTGTGCATTTGCACCAGGATGATGATGATGATGGTGGCTGGCTGACTGGCTTGTTGCTACTGTTTGAACGTGTCTTGTAGTTGTTGTCAACCAGTGATTCACAACATGTTCAATCAAAGCAACATGTTCATATACATGACAATTACATACGTCTGAATACGTAGTAATCATAATAAATCAATCAATTGGTTGTGTGATGCAATTGGTGGTGGTGTTCGATTGAGAGACTCAAAAGTAAAATGATTAACAGTGTCTGGATTAGTTGAGGATTTGTGTGCTACTCGGTTAATGATGATCATGTTGATCATGATCATGATCATGATGACTAATCCCTAAAGTGTGTTGGAGTGTCCTTCTTGTTCAAACCCCCAAAATTGTTTCCCAAAAACGCATGTGATGCGATGCTGATGATGAGTCTGCACAAATGGTGGCGTCTACGTGCGAGCATGATTTTATGAATGTGCACGCAATTTGTCGGTTTACGCGCGTATTTTGGGGTTCCGTTTTGGTTGGTGGTTCGATTGCTATATCTGGAAAACTACAACCAATCGACTGTCCTTTAGGTGCAAACCTTGGGCTTGGCTTGGCTTGTCCTGATCTAATAATGTGAATCAATCCCTTCTTATAGCTCGCAATACAATACAAAGCTAAATCTCGATTGGCACACGCGTCGAATGCGCACTGTGCTCAATGAGCAAATCTACTAAAGTTTATACATCAACAGGCATACACACAAATTGTTTTTATCGTTCAACGTGGCTTTTCTCTCTAGCTCACTCGACATGATCGTCATGAATTGATGCCAAAATAAACACACTTCAGTGTAGTGTGATGAGCGAGCTAGCAAGTTGCAACATTGTTACTTATTTGAACCAAAACTTTACTTGAGCGAGAGATTAGATACAGAGGAACTTTTAGACGGAGATAAGAAAGAGCGAGCGGCCATTTGGTTGATGATAAAAAGTTGTTACATTGTCGAAACTTTGTGTTTATGTTGAACTAAACGAATCAATGCAGTGCTGTTATCAGTATTTGTGCTTGAACAAGAAGATAATGTCACAAGTAAAGTGATATTCAATTTCTGGTCATGCGACACAAAAACTCTGGCCAAACTGACAAATGTGCGCAATTGACAACGAGTGATCGCGCTATTCGATCAAAGTGAGTTTGAGAATGTTCGAGATCTGGTTTAGGGAGTGAGATTGATTAGGATTAGGAGAGAGGGGGATTAGGTTTGCCACTGGCTGAAAGGTCATAATAGCCAAGTCGGATGTGAGCTATCGTGTTGGGAGAGAGATATTGCACACACACAATCGAGGAGTGAGTTTGGCTTAGGTTCACGTGTTCGATTTTGTGCGTGAGTGGATGTTGCAACGTTATTTTCCGTTACACCCCCGCCCTCGCCCTGCACCCTAGCTCACTTACTTATACTTCTAATATATTATACTGCTACGGACACTAATGTCAATCATCATTAGCATACACATCAAATCGCGCTCAATCATCATCATCTCACACATGCACACACACAACACTCAAGATCGATCTCTGATCCGATCGGTCATGCGAAGTTTGTTCTCACGTTGCACTCATTCGCGTATATACACTTCATAATATGAGGAGGATGTGCTCGTGTGTGTGTGTGTGTGCAACCTGATTAGATCAACTATGATAAGTAATAATACTTCCTTTTGATGTGTGTGTGTTGAGTTATGCATGTGATGTGTGCAATGTCAAATGTGTAATGCTTTAATGTAAATAAAACGCCGCTTCAAGACGCTTTATTAGATGTGTTCAGTGAATGGAATACTAAGATTGCATTGGAGTTGTAGTTGTGTTTGTTGTTGTTTAAAATAGAGCTGTGAAATGTACAATGTGTAATGTAATGTGTAAATGTAATGTATGTAATTATATATGTGCACAGTGATGACGAGCATTGTGATGATGTAAGTTGTGTGTGCTGTGTTTGGTGTGTTCTGTGTGATGATGGATTGGATTGGTCTGCTGCACAGTAGATTTCCATGTCATGTGTAAGATATGTTTAGAAATGGCCCCACTGTATGCACACAGACATAAAGGCACAGACATATCGCACCGGTGTGTCTTATGTGTACAATAAGTGTTGTATTCTCCCGTTGGATGATAGTGCAATTTGGTTATATTGTGGCAATCGCTCAAGAGTGTTTGGTGAGAGAGACGAATGCAATTGCCAAACAATCGTGGGCACTGTATGTCTGGTTTGGCTTGGGCCTGTTGTTACTTATTAGGCTGTTTAGTGCTAGTTAGTCGGAAGACTCTGCTACACCGCGTTCTTGCTTAGCACTCGTACAAAGAGGGACATCCAACAAACACGTGCGTATGCACGTTACAACACCACCAGCCATGATCATATACACCGATTGGATGGGAAATACAAACTGCTCTGGGGGTGAGAGTAAGAGGGTGTTAGTTGGCTCAGATCACTCCTTGATAATGTGTGCAAGGGAAAATGCTAATAGACCAGTAAAGATGGTGCTGCTGATTGGTACTGATGCTGATGAGCATGGTGATTGAGGATTGTGATGGTGCTGATAAGCGCAGACACAACTGGCACAGACAAACATAAACACTTGTCGACATGGTCCAACATAATAATAATACACAGAGAGTGTGTGTGTGCTTGTCGCGCAGGGGCGACACTCACCGAATCTACATGATGAGTAGTAGTGATGGCACAGAGGCACAACCTCACTACTATCAGTTGCAGCACTATCCACCGGAGTTACTGGTCTTGCAGATCTGCAGGAGTGCTCTGTCTGTGCCTGTGCCTGTGTTTGTGTAGCGTGCGAGGCATTGCGCCAGTCCAGGAGTGGCACTCACACCACCAACAAGTCACTCATCTCTCATTCACTCGGCACTCACTCACTTACTCACTTCGAACGTCTTTCACTCGCAACACTTCACTTCTCACTCACACAACCACAACCAACCAACCAACTGTCTGTGATCTTTGCTCTCCCCAAATGATCTGTGCCATCACTATTTGATATTTACACATACATCAACACTCACTTATGCACTTATACACATAGATACATATTCAAAATCGAACGCGCGCGTGTGTCTCTGTCTCTCTGTCTGTGGCTTAACCCAATTCGTATCGCGTATCTCTTCAACACCCTTTAGTCTCTAGTCAACACAAATGATTATGCTCAATGCCAATTCGATTGTCAAGTGCAATTGACTAGTATAGTCGGCTGACTCTAACTACAACTTGCAACAGATGGGCGAACATGTTCGATTAAAGTAATGACAATGATAATGATCACATTTAGATTTGCTATTATTTTCCTGTTTCAATTTGTGTTGTTGTGTGTCTGTACTAATCGAATGGTTTTGTTTGTCTCTCCCTCAGCATGCCTTCATCGACACCAAACCACCGGGCTCCACCAGCAGCATTGACCCCTTCCCTCAAGTCATCCTCATCTTCGTCTTCATCCCACTCTGCACCATCACCGGTCAATTCATCTTCCACCTCGTCAGCATCGTCGCCCACCTCGTCAGGTTCGCTCCCTTCCTCACCGCCTGGTTTGAATCTAGCATCGGGCAAGCAGTCATCCTCCTCAGCCTCTGGTCACTCCTCATCCAGTCTCACTCCCCAGCAACTGTCACAGCAACTACACCACTCGTCACCATTGCTTAGTTCCATGTTTATTGGTCAACCGCCGGCATCTTCTGCCGCCGTCTCGGCCCAATCGATCCCACCGCCTCTGGTCTCAGTGTCGCCTTCTCCGTCGGGGCCACCACCACCACCACCACCACTCCCACCACATTCGAGTTCGCTGTTGATGCAGTCAGGCCTGTCCTCAATGGCGCCAGTCACCTCCTCGGCAGCTGCACTGTCGGCGATTGTCAAGCAGCAGCAGCAGCAATCGGCCAACCAGTCGAACTCAATCCCGCCACCATCTAGTCACCGACCGGACCTGTCATCCTCCTCTTCGTCAGGCTCGTCCGGACCAGCACCACAACCACCACCATCACACCAGTCACCGTACAGTCAGTACGCGGACTCACCGTTGCACTCACTACATCGCTCCGGTGTGCCCGCATCCTTGGCATCCGCATTTAGCCATCAGGCCTCACTACTCAGCTCGGCTGGGGCCATCTCCTCGGCACTTGCATCCACACTCACAAATGCAAAGCCACCAAAGTCATCATCCTCCTCCTCGATGGTCGATCGTGATGACATCTTTGGACTGTCTCAGTCGTCGTATGGTTCATTGAACTCGGTGACAGGTGGACTTGGCGGACGAGACAAACACCAAGGACCAAACACTCCACTGATGGTCAACACAAATGGTGGCATGCACTCGCCACCGTCCCCAGGTGACTATGGTGGACAGGGCCCCTCAACGCCCGGTTCGTATGAGTCAAGTATGATGCAATCGAACGGTGAACGAGGATCGCGCAAGAAACAATCCACTAGGGTATGTTGGTCCACAGATGATCTAATTCATAGTTGCTAATCGTATTGACCCACATTAGGACCCACTGTCGCATCGAATGATCGAAAAGCGACGCCGTGACCGCATGAACAATTGTCTCACTGATCTCAGCCGTCTGATCCCCAATTCGTTCATCAAAAAGGTTTGCCATCTCTTCACGGTTCAATTAGCCATATCTAACCAATTACGACCTTTCAGTCCTCTTCACTGCAAAACCGTGGTCGAATTGAGAAGACCGAAATAATCGAGATGGCCATCAAGTACATGAAACACCTGCAGAATCTGGCCGAACCATTGTTGGTTGAGGACGGACCGCTGGGTCCATCGCCCACCACCACGCCCATCCCAACCATTGACCATGACCAGCTGTTTGTGCTGTGCAATGCTCACTCGCCTAACACTGCAACTCTACTCATCAAGGACCGCTATCACTACTTTCGACTCGGCTTTCAGGAGTGCATCAACGAGGGTGTGCACTTTCTGCAAGACAACGGACTCGACACCTACTATCACCGATTTGTAGAACAGTTGGGCGACTTTCGGGACACCATTGGAGTTGGTGAGCAACACTGACGAGCATAAATGTTTGACAGTTTGATCTAAATCATAGCTTTTCCAGGTGTCGTCTCGAGAACAATGATGAAGTCGGGTGTGCCACTTCCGTTCAATTTGGAAGAACTGGATCGACTCACTTCTCACCGAGTGGCCCAACCGCCGCCTGGTTCGCCAGGTCAAAGTCATGGTCCCAGTTCACAGATGATGTTCCAGTCGCCAATGAAGCCACTGTCCGAGTCTCATCTTGATGCCGGACCGAACGCATCCGAACCAATGGCCATCGATGGACACAATCCTGATCTCGAGTCGAATGGTCCCGGTGCAGTGTCAGTAACGGTCATGCCCAACCAGTCGCAATATTCGCTGAATGCCATCAAGTACTTGATCGACTCGTCGTCGTCGTCCTCCTCCGCTGGAACCCCGACCACCAGTTCACTTTCAGGCAGTGCCGCTGCGCTGGGTGTGGTGAATCCTCTTGGTTTGCCCAATGAGCATCACCACGAGCGCCACTCAGTGAGCAGATCCAACACTCCACCACTTGGACCTCACAATCCACTGTTGATCAAGTCAAGCTCTAGTCTGTCTGACCAATTTCCAGCACCAATTCCACTGGACATTAGCAAAATGGCACAGCCAAAAGTGGAACCAACTGGAGATAGCGACAACAAGTCACCCAAGGACTTACTCGACGGAGCCCGTGGAGGCAATACCGAGAAACATCACTTCAAGAAGAACTTTAAAGATAGATTCCAGAACGTGAGTTGATTGACATAAATACATTTGGGCATTATGATTAATCAGACTATTTTCTCTTTTCAGGGCGTCAAAACCAATGGACCAAACGAGGGAGGTCCTATTTCGTGTGCTTCAAGTCGCAACACTTCGAGTGTATCCTCATTCACCAGTGAATGTGCCAACGATTCCACTGCGGTCAACTTTCCTTCTGGCTCTATGAATCCACCTTCTGGTCAACCTGCTGGTGTGGTGCCATCTTCATCGGTGGACACAGCCCCGGCAGTGGTCACCACCGAGACATCGAACAATGTCTGTTCGCTCTCCTCGTCTGGTTCACTATCCTCGAATTCGTCATCCTCAACACTGTCTGCATCGGAGACCAAGTCGGTGACCAACGAACAGCAGGGCAGCAGTATGCCATCGATGCCAGTCATGCCACCCGAACCAGCTATTCGAACTAGTGCGAGTCTACTTCAAGAACAAAATGCTCGCTCCAAAGAGACACTTCTCGATCAACTGTCTCAGCACGGAGCGGCCGACAGCAAACCGGTGATGACACTCTCCACACTCCTCAACTCATACTCGAATCGACCCCAAGATGGCATCGATACAGGTCTGCCAGATGCGAAGAAACAAAAGTTTGTTCAAGTCTTTGCACTGCATCCGTGTGGCCGTTACTATGTTCCAATGGAGATTGAGGCCACCATTCTTGGCATGAACTGTGAGGACACTGAACCGAACATGTTGAGTCAACTCGAGAAAGAGCAGGACAAACTGTACGACAAACAGCAACAGCAAGCATCCAAGAACTACTCAAACGGTGATGGAATGATGGACGAGAAGGAGATAGATGCCGATCTCGAGGTTGATGATGATGATCAGCAGCAGCAGCAAATGCGCTCCAAACGAGCACGTTACAATGAGGAGGACAATGAAATTTATGCTCGCGAAATGACCGCATACATCAATCCAAACTTCACTTTTGGCTATCCGGGCGCACACAAACCAGACTCCTTCTGGCAACACTACCCACCACCATGTATCTCACCAACTGGTAGTGAGATACTCGAAAACGAGAAGCGCCTCTTCCCGATCAACATAACCGTCAATGTGGCTTTCAATCGCAAGGTGACACTTGCGTCACTTAGTGGCAAGATCAACGAAATCTTGGTATCCTACTTGAATGTGAGTGGCAATGTGGCCATCATTGGACCAAATGGCATTGTGGTGGACGCACCAAAGGAGTACATTCGAAGTTACAAGGCAGTGATGGGCGATAATCAGCCAACTGGAGAAATGTGTGTTGATCTGTCGTCAAAGAAAGGCGAACGACCAATTTCGCCTATGATGCTCGACTCAAAGATGCTTCATCATCAGAGAATCAACTCTGGCGAGCATCCATCTCACCATCATCATGGCCATCACTCGACCATGTATCCTGATCTGTCCGAAGAGCATCGCCATCATTTGAACCTGCTGAAGGCCTCACAGGAGGCAAAGCAGCAGCAACAGCAGCAGCATCACCATCTGCTCAGCACTTCGAGCATCAAGACTTCTGCATTTGAGCAGTTCACTCGTTCAGTCTCGCCACATCCAATGCACCATCCACCAACATCCAGTGCTATGATGTCCTCCCATCAGCAGCAGCAGCAGCAACACTTTGATCTAAACTCACTGGTGTCCCACTTTGCTGCGGCCAACCATCAACTTGGCCTACAGCCGGGCGCACTCGAACAGTACACGAGTGTCATACCACCGAACATGGCCACTCAGGTGATGGCCACACTGGCGGCCACTGCTGCAGCAATTGAGAAGAACAAAGTCAGTGCTCAACAGCAACAACAGCAACAGCAACACCAACCAGGAATGAACATCAATCCGCATCATCAACTTTCGATTGAAAACCACGGTAGTGGTAATGGCAACAACAACAACAACAAAAAGTTGTCCACCTCGGGCATTGGCCATCACTTGTCTGCCTTTTCGGCACTGGACGACTATGCCGCCAAGGACCGGGCTGGCCTCACCTCCAAGGACATTGCATCTCAGTCAAATCATCACTCAAAGATGAACGGAATCAAACAGCCTGGGTCTGGGCCATCGCACCCTAACTATCACACCATTCATCACAATTTGAACAATCAACAGCAGCAGCAACAACAGCAGGAGGACTCCAAACAGGATCTCGAACGACTGCTCGCTGGCTCAGGTCCTGGTTACAAGCGTGATTTGGCCAATTCGTCATCGGTCCGTTCGACCAAACCTGACCCACACACACCAGCGCTGATCATCCCGAACACACCCGTGTCCACTGTTGGTGGTCACTCGTTGCCACTGCACATTGCCTCATCGGCCACATCACTGCACGCTTTGGCCAGTTCGGGTGCCTATGCGGCCAACACGTATCCATTCTTGGCTGCGGCAGCTGCTGCAGCTGCGGCTGGCAACGGTGGCCAACCACAACTACCCGAACCACGTGATCATGTGCCCCTGTTCTCGCCACCGATTGTGTCTCGCAGTATCACACCTGCAACATCGCCTAATCCCCACCAGCAGCCAAATAGCCATCATCGAGTGTCGGTGAGCGGTGCCTCGTCTGGTGCCACCTCGGTGGTCACACCAATCGCAGTGCCACCAGTGGTGCCACACTCCCTTGCCGCATACAACTTGGCGCCTCATCTGGTTTCGCAGATTCCGTACTATTCTCTGTGGAGTTCACAACTGGCTGCTGCTGGATCGCCCTACGGTGCTGGTGGTCCAAATGTTGCAGCCGCAGCCGCCGCCGAACATGCTTTCCAAGCAGCACAGGCAAATCATCGCAAGTCGCCACTTCTGCCGACCTCGTCGGTCAGTTCGGTGCCGACCTCACGTGCGCCCAACTCTTCCTCCATCGCGGCTGCCTCATCATCGAATCCATTTGGCATTCTGTCTCTGTTCGGTGGTGGTCACAATGGACAGGTTCCAGATTTTGGTCATTCTGCTTCCCAGTTGCAACAACAGCAGCAACAACAACAATCGGACAGTTCATCGGCAACCAGCTCTGCTGCACTGCGTGCCCAACTGGACCGTTACAATCAGCTGTTTGGTAATGGTACACCCGGAACGCCTGGGGGACTGACATCCTCAGTGCCAGCCATGGCATTCAATCCGACAATATCGTTGGATCAATTTGGCAAGTTCGATGGCAAATCGAACAAATCCCACAGATCCGGTGACTCGAAGCATGGTGAACTGACGGTCTCTGCAGCCTCGGCTGCACTCAATCTCACCAAGGATACAAATCCCACTGGGATTGCGCCTAAACTGATCTAAACACACTCGAATGCTTTATTATTATCCTGAGGAATCCTAAACCTGATAAACCTGACCCATATCTTTGAGCCACACATCACACACACACAAACACATGAACACACACACTAAACCACAAACTAGTCTCTTAAGCTTCGTATATCTCCTTCCCCTTTCTCTCCAATTTCATTTCCATTCCTTTTCATCTCTCATCATTCTGGTCATTCTGGCCAATCAATTAGGACCCACAATCTAGATCATTGGACCACTTGGGTTGATAGGTCAATTTGATAAATTGATTCGATTGCGCTTCGAATGCAAAGTGTCATCTGACACGCTCTCTCGCCTCATCTCTCAACTCACTCGCCCATGTGTGCCCAATCTGTCTCCGGTGTTACACCCCAACTCCCTTTCCATTACACATTCTCCATTATCTCACTCTCATTCATTCTCATCTCTCATTCTCATCCTCATGATCGATGTCGATGATAATTTTGTCTTGTGATATTTTCTTTTCTCTCCTCTCTTCTCCTTATTTTCAGTTCTTTCACATCCTCACGTTCTTATCTCGGTTCCACTTGTCTGTTTCCTTCTCTCTTTCACACCTGATCCTCCTCCTAGTATCTCGATATAAATATATATATTTAAAACCGAATAGGATTGTAATAGAAGATTATCTCTCCTCTCCTATTACTAATACGAAACACGAAAACTACTCAAACCAACGCATTTCTTTACACATAAACAAACTGATCGAGTCTTTGATTAATACAAAAATGATGATGCCAAGTGATCCCACAAATACAAAAAGATCTTTCAACTGTCTGTCTGTTTGTTTGCGAACTTCACCTCATTACATTTTCGAATGTTGAGGAGTCGAGCAGCCAAACACAAAGACAAACACATTTATAGTGAGATTCGAATAAATTCGCATTCGAAAACAACACGATGAAAACAAATGGATTCAAATGTTCAATTTCGAACACCAATTTTGAATCCATACATGATATTATCCCGATGATCTGTGCAATGTTGCCCTGTCTTTCTTGATTTCTTTCATTTAACCTTCATCTTCTCAAATCTAAATCTTCTCACGTTTCAAATTGATGAAAAGAACACATTGGAATTCTAAGTTCGACAATTTCGAACACGTCACATTATGCATCCTCCTCCTCCTCTCTCTCTCTCTCTCTCTCTCTCTCTCTCTCTCTCTCTCTCTCTCTCTCTCTCTCTCTCTCTCTCTCTCTCTCTCTCTCTCTCTCTCTCCCTTGTCCCCTTTTGTTTTCCTCTGGCTCATTTTGATATTATTATTAAATTAAATGAATTATTAAACAATTTACTTACCACGTGCATGTGTGCCACACCCACAAAACAATTACTACTCTACATTCTACATTGTTGTGTATTGATGCCATGATGCAACCAACAACCAACCACACATTACATTACACAGCAACACACACATTTAAATATGATTTAGTAGTCCATTACGTGATTCTTTTAATTTCATTATTAATTATTAATTTAATTTAGGATTTTTTAATTGAATTTTCATTTTATTCTTATTCTCATTATTCGAATGAATTCGTTTTTCTGTTCATTTTGTCATGTGATTATTGTGATCTTCTTTTCCCTTATTTTTTCTTATTTTTGTCTCTCTCTCTCTCTCTCATTTGTTGACTCGAATTTGATTTCTTTAATATTATTAATTGGATAATCATAATTTGAATGAAACAAACAAACACACATTGCAATTTTAGCTTTCCATTATTCTTATTCTTATTAATATCGATTATATCTTCTCAATCTCTCTCTCACTTTTATCTCTCACTCTCAATCTTAATATGTAACACGACATATGTGAACTGTGCGCAAATGTGTGATCGAATGCTGATGATACGTTAAATGATGCTGTTAAAAGTGTTTTAAGTCACAAATGTATTAATTGAATGTTGTTAAATGATGATGATGTTATGTGTGTGAATCAAGTTGATCGAATGTGATCAACTTGACACCCCCTTCGAGAGACCTTCTGTTATTAATATTATTAATATTATACATTGATGATGTTTTGATTTTTGATTTGATTATTATTATATTATATTATTGATTATATTAAATTAATAAATGAATGCACTCAAATTTGTGTTGTGTTGTTTTGAATTGTGTTTTGATTGCGTGAAAGGTCTTATTGGAAAATACTCAATTGGTATTTGTGTTTGCTACTGAAGAACCAGGATTGGACTGATCCTGGTCAGTTGTGCTCATACTCGTGGGTTGATTCAGCATTGATTTGTTGTTGAGGCTGCACTTGTGGTAAGTTGTCCTCCGCCTGTTCTGGGGCTCGACTGGCTCGAGTTTGTCGGTACTGTGAGTTCAAAAATGAATCAATTTAAAGAAACAATTGTGGACTTTTTTACTTACCCAAAACCACTTTCGAACTCGAGTAGTACTCAAGTTGAGTCGTTTGGCCAATTTTTTAAAGCGGTTTAAATTTGGATTGCGTTCAAACTCGCGTTTGAATCCGGCCAACTGTTCAGTAGTGAAGGGTAGATTCCGGTTGTATTTTCGTTTTTTCACTGCCACCACTTTCGACATACTCAAATCGAGTGGCTCTTCTTGGATGGGTGGGAGTTCGGAATTTTGCGACATTTTTTGTTGTGTTTCGATGCAAACATTACCGAAAAGTGCGAAGCTTTCTATTTTTAAAGGTTTTTTCTCTTAAAGAACTCCATTTCGGTTTGGGTTGTCCGTCCCAAATAATACAGAATGGTTTTAAGACTACGATTTAAGTTCGATTTTAATTGAATTTTTTGAAATTTTTATCGATTATCCATTAGTTCAATTCTCTCTCTCTCTCTCTCTCTCTCTCTCTCTCTCTCTCCCTCTCTCTCTCTCTCTCTCTCTCTCTCTCTCTCTCTCTCTCTCTCTCTCATATTTTTAAATTTAATGACCAATCAGAGTGAGGTGTGAAACCTACGTCAATGTGTTCCATCCGATAGAATTAGCTGTGAGTTCGTGAGAGAAAATGTTCTCTCTGGCATCTCTCGCATTAATACTTAACGTGAAAACAAGTGTGGAAATGCCTTTCCAAATGAAATTTTGAACCAATTTTAGATCGACAAACATTTTCTGTATACTTTCGCAACAACGAACTTGACTGTTGATCAAAATTCTTAATTCTGTCACCTGTCAAAACCACTTCTCTAAATCACATCGAACTTGACCACAGAATACATTTGCTCAAAACTATTAGGTACAAATTGTTCCAGAAAGAAATTAGTAAGTGTTGTATTTTTTAAATTGAATTTTATTTTAGCGTTAGTCAACACATCAAAGTGCACACACACGGACACTATTCCTCAATGTCGCCCTTGCCAATCAAAATCGGAGGCACTTTAGTGTCGCCAATCTTGACGCACTTTCCAAAGAAGTCACAACACTGGAGCGGTTGTTGACAAGTGTACCCAGCACAGCACTGCAGTCCGGCAATTCCACCACAGTGATCCGTTCGACAGACGCCCAGTGGATCGGACACTGGAGTTGAGTGGGCCATTTGAGCTTAAGTAACAGGAAGAATTATTATTGGATTACGTAACTTATTAATAAGTCAAGAAAACAAGCTTACCAACAAATGTCAAAAGGCAAAATGCGAAAATGATTTGTGTTTTCATTTTAACAATTTTCCTGATGTCTTTCGATAGTCGAAAACTAAATTAAGTAATTAAACAATCGTTAAAATGCTTCTCATTATAAACATATTTTATATTACTTAATCTCACTTAAGATGGGGGATATCTCTCTACTTGTGACACTTGGGATACTACCTCCTCAAAACAAGGATGTTCGATAAGCATAAAATGAAGTGTTTAATGAGTTGTGTAACATCACGTAAGCATAGCATTTCTCTATTGCATCTCAGATGGACAATCGCAACAGGCCGGGAACACACTCGAAACGATATGGATGAGTTGAATTTTATCATTAGACATTGAGTGTTTGTTATTATTATTATTATTAAAAGCAGTAATGATTAATGAAATTAATTCCAGTGGTTGACAAACAGGTGAACTCGTGGTTGAATAAAGAAAGTTCTTCAACCTGCCATTTTGGGCAATTTTGCTTAGAAACGACAAGAACTATATGAAAAGGAATGCCGACACATCCTTTTGTCGAGAATCGTGCAGTATCTCGTATGTGAAGACCTCAGAGCAGTAACACAGAAAGCAGTATAGAGTAGTACTGCTTTACTGCACTAGTGTAGTAATGCACATATAAGCTCGTCCAATCCAATCCAATCAAAAGTGATTAGTCTGTTGATCAGTTCACTAGCGGCATATTCCCTTGTGTCCATGTACTTGTTCCATTATTCAACCATCTAGTCATCAATAATTTCCAACATCTTTAATTGAGCAAAGATTCGAAAAAGATGCTGGTTACAACAAGAATTTGAAATGTATGTATTCTTTGTTCTTTATTTCATTTGATTGTATGTTATGCTATGTTTAATAGATAGGGAAACAATACCTTTCCTTGTTATATGTATCCAGATGAAGAATATCGGTTTGATTAAGGTGCTTGAAGAAAGAGACAATTAGCCACCGATCTAACCGGGCCCCTTGCTGAACGTTGTGTTGAGTTTACCATAGAGGAAAGGTCAAGTTCGATGGATTCATGTAAGTATATCATTGCTTGTGTTGATTGCATGATTATTTTAGTTTCCCTTAGCCATCGAACTGACCAGGCCCCTTCCAAAAGATCTGTCAAGCCAACGAATATCGGCTTAATTAAAGTGCTTGAAGAAAGAGACAATTAGCCACCGACCTGAACGTTGTGTCGAGCATACCATAGAGGAAAGGTCAGGTTCGGTGGATTCATGTAAGTATATCATTGCTTGTGTTGATTGCATGATTATTTTGGTTTCCCTTAGCCACCGAACTGACCGAGCCCCTTCCAAGATGTCTGTCAATCGATGGAATATCGGTTTAATTAAGGTGCTTGAAGAAAGAGTCAATTAGCAACCGATCTAACCGGGCCCCTTGCTGAACGTTGTGTTGAGTTTACCATAGAGGAAAGGTCAAGTTCGGTGGATTCATGTAAGTATATCATTGCTTGTGTTGATTGCATCATTATTTTGGTTTCCCATTAGCCACCGAACTGACCGAGCCCCTTCCAAGATGTCTGTCAATCGATGGAATATCGGTTTAATTAAGGTGCTTGAAGAAAGAGTCAATTAGCAACCGATCTAACCGGGCCCCTTGCTGAACGTTGTGTTGAGTTTACCATAGAGGAAAGGTCAAGTTCGATGGATTCATGTAAGTATAAAATTGCTTGTGTTGATTGCTTGACTATTTTAGTTTCCCTTAGCCATCGAACTGACCAGGCCCCTTCCAAAAGATCTGTCAAGCCAAAGAATATCGGCTTAATTAAAGTGCTTGAAGAAAGAGACAATTAGCCACCGACCTGAACGTTGTGTCGAGCATACCATAGAGGAAAGGTCAGGTTCGGTGGATTCATGTAAGTATAACATTGCTTGTGTTGATTGCATGATTATTTTAGTTTCCATTAGCCACCGAACTGACCGAGCCCCTTCCAAGATGTCTGTCAATCGATGGAATATCGGTTTAATTAAGGTGCTTGAAGAAAGAGACAAATAGACACCGATCTAACCGGGCCCCTTGCTGAACGTTGTGTTGAGCTTACCATAGAGGAAAGGTCCAGTTCGGTGGATTCATGTAAGTATATCATTGCTTGTGTTGATTGCCTGACCATTTTAGTTTCCCTTAGCCATCGAACTGGCCGTGTCCCCTGACGGATGGTCTGCCAACATAACCATTATGGAAAGGTAGAGTTCGGTGGACTCTTTCACTTAATAGTCGCACGCACAACGTTCTCCACAAGAAGAAACACGGAACAAGATGTCTAATTAATTAAATAAAAGTTAATGATTGTATAATTCAACACTCATTCGCCAATACATTTCACTAAACACACCCAACACACTACAACTGCACACGAGTGGTGTACGGAATGCATTTGAATGTAAGCTGTTGTCTGCCTGTACTGTTCTGCGTATACGTTAAATAAATGTTTTGGGTTTGCTAACATCTAAGCCATTAAATCATCACTATAATTTATCATCATACTGCTTCTTTTGGATATTTCTCATTGTCCAACTAGTCATTACTGAATCTCTGCTGCAATTAATCTTAATATATTTTATTAATTTTTCCTATTTCCAATCTCTTGACACTCACATTTACTTGTAAAATGTACTAAAATAATATAATATAAAAAAATATAAAAAACGCCACCGGGTGGACTCGAACCACCAACCTTTCGGTTAACAGCCGAACGCGCTAACCGGTTGCGCCACGGAGGCTGAATGTATGGTCATATATAGTAAGGTCGCAATTATAAATGACTTTGAGCAGTTTTGACCAACAGCCCTGAGAGGCCTAACAAAGGTCCAAATTAGCAAAGTTACCACCTGTGACGAGACCTTACCAACTAATTGCACAACTACACCTTGACAGTATGTAAGCCATTAGTTAACACTCAACACAAAATTCCTTTAATAAACCACAGATCCATATTAATTAGATTTTAATGATATCGATAATTTGCGAAATATACAAAAATACACAAAAAGATATTAATGAATGAACTAAAATGGGATAAACTAACGAAGTGGTCGACGCTGTGATTTAGATTTAGGCTTGAGATTGCCACCTTTGATGGCCGAGTCCTTCACCACTGTCGACTCCATAGGCGCGATGATTGTGCCAATGGGTGTGATCACCTTCGGCTCGGTCATCGACTTGAACACAGTCTCTGGATTCCAACTGGCGCCAATTGGCTTGGCGCACTTCTGCTCGAATTCCTTCAAGTTCGGAACAGATGCGGGTTTGAATGCAATCTATGGGAGGATTAGTTATTGATTTGCTGAACACTTTGTGTGCTGACTTACCTTGAACTTTGATCCTATCTGATCGACATCCTTCAGTATGATCGCATTGGTGATCTGCGTGTCTAACCGCTTCTGTGCGTTCACTTCTTTCCTCACTTGTTTCGCCTTCTTTCGTTTGGTCTCCTTGATGCCACTGCCCGCCCAGGCACCCCAACCAGGCAAGTACAAGTCTGGCTTGCGCTCACCTTCTTCCTCCTTGATCTTGGCGCGCTTCTCCTTGAGAAAATCCTCCACCACATCATCGTCAATGAACGCCTCTGCCAGGTACTTTTGCATGTCTGAGCCGCGAAAGTCAAATTCGCCCATCTCGTGAAGCTCGTCCTCGTCGTCCTCTTCTCCCGATTCGTTGTTCTCCTCACCACCACCGTTCATCGATGCGCGCTTACGTTTCTTCTTGCCGTTCTTGGTCACGCCAAGCACATTGTCTAGATTGAGATTCACGTTTTGTACTGAGTTTGACTGCTCTTCATCAGTGTCCGCTTCCTGATCCGACTGCTCATCGTCAGAAGCAGGCACAATTGTGGTGGTCAGTCGAGTTGCGTTGACCTTCTTTTGTCTGGGCACTTTGTGTCCGTTCTGATCCTCGGACGGCACAAAGCCCACACCCTCGTCAAGGTTCTTCTCATCGAGTTCATCCAAACGCACCAGTTCGGCCTTCTCGTCAGCATCATTTTGTTCGATTCGTTTCTGAACACGTTTCGCAAAGAACCGTTCCAGTGAGTTGTCATCCTTTGGTTTGGCTGACTTTGCCTCGGGTACCTGGGAATAGACAGAACATGAGTTACAGTCAAGGATTAATCAATAGTACTCACGATTTTGACCTTCTTGCTGTTGTCCTTGATCTTAGTTGAACTAATCCAAGGATTGTAGTTCTCTGGAATGGCAATCTCCTCCCACTGGCCTCCACCAGTGTTCACCCTGCCATAGTCAATCTCACCGCCGTCATCATCTCCTCCGCCTTGTGCATCATCGAGAGTGTCCAACAGTGCCAGTGACCGCTTCTTCATCAACTCAGCATTGATCGCCATTTGATTGTTCAACTCTTCACGGGCCGAGTCATCATACTTGGCACGTAGTTTGTTGTACTTTGCCCACTTGCCAGTGATGTGATGCTTCAGACTGGCTCGTTCAAGTGCGCGCAATTTGTCCAACTCCTCCAGTTTGGCCATTGCCTGATCGGACCCTTCCGCCATCAGTTGGTCCAACTCGTCCACTGTCTTCTTCAGCCTTTCCTTCTTCTGAATGCGGTGGAACTTCTTAGACTTAATTCTACGCATTCGCCGGAATTTGGCCTCCTGGTAGCTGATGAGCATCCGGCGGCGCTGGATCTCTCTGTGCATCATTCGAGCCTCCTCGATGTTACGTGACTTGAGCACGTTCAACTCGTTCTCGGTCAGAGGCTAAGTAACAAAGACATTATATAAGTCAAGCAATACAGCAAGACAAGTGACATACTCGATTGTCGAATTCGACATTCTCCTCGCTCAACATCAACTGCTCCGTGATCTCCTTCTCAAGTCCTTTCAGTGTTCTGGTTGACCGAGGTTCAGGTGCCTCGGAGCCAGAGGTGGCAAACTGGGCGGCCACATTGAAGGTCACCTTCTGTTGATCTCGTGGAAAGACCAACTGATCGGCCTGGCGGATCTCCTTCACGATTGGTTCGTATTTCGATATTTCAGTCTTGACTTCCTCAAAGTTGACCCGACGAGCAGCCTTCTTGGCGTGCTGCAGCTTCAGTGGGGCGTCAAGCAGTGGACGCTCGTGAAAGTTACGCAGCGACTTCTTCGCCTCCACATTCTTGGACACTTTCATCAGTTTGGTCAAAGCCACCTGAAGGGGGAAGCAGTGGGTTAGATGGCAAAGGTACTCGAGAGGCACACGTGAGACAAGCTAACCTTTGACCGTTTGTCCTTACTGATGCCATGCTCGGAGATGTTCTTGCCTGCTTCGGTTCGCTTCGAAGCCCATCGCCTAGCACCAAACTCAGACAATGAACCACCATACTTGGAGTTCTTCATCAGCGTTTTCAGCATGGAATCGTGACCAGCGCCGCTATTGTCACCATCGTCATCCCCACTCTGGTCATCATCGCCCTGGTCAAAGTCAAACTTTGGCCGATTCGCCGTTTCTAATCCATTTGCACCTGAATGCGAGGTTACTTTTACTTCAGCATCAGTCGGCGCAATTCCTGGACCATTACCAATCTGAGTGGATGCATTACTGTCACCAACGGGCACTTCTATGTCAAATGTACAGACGTTAGTCACCATATCAACCCAATAAATTCTGTATACTCACGTAATTCTTCCACTTGGGGTGTAATACTAGTACGCTTCTTTGCGGAAGCAAGCTTCTTGCTGCCTTTGGACTTCAAACCGGCACGGCCACTTCGGGTGCGAGGCCCTGGAGACGGTGTGGTGGCTGTAGAGGTGGCCGGTGATATCACACCCGCACGTCTATTCTTCTTCACCATGTTCAGTTTACACTGGAATGTTGACACTGGCGAGCAAGTTAACGTGATGAGATAAGATGAATTCGATAAGAAATATGAGATTTAAGGCAGACAAATGTGACAGAACTCAATGCACTCACGAGGACAGAAACTAACACGAGGCAGCCAGGCCAGCCAGCCAGAAATCAAGCATGTGGCGTGTGCTCGACTATTTGTACACAACACAGTCTCGACCCCTCGAAATAGTCAAACACCTCAGATGATCTCATATCTCAACTATTATCTAATAACATTTATAAAAACCATTGCATTGAGCAAATATTATCGTTTTAGAACAATTATCAAATACTTAATCAAATTAATCATGCATTAAAACCAGAAATAACCCAAAACACGAATCACCCAAACGAGCGCGTTCGTAGGGCGGAGTTTAAGCGCAGCTTTAATCGCCACTCACCATTGGAATTGCATTAGAAGTCGCGTTTAAAGCTGCATTGTAACTCCGCCCAATTTTCGCTCGTGGTGAAATTGTGTTTCACTACGCATTTGCCAACGAGATATACAGTGTTTATCGAATACGCTTCCGGAAGCTCAAAATTTTCAATATGTGATTCAATGTCGTTGCATCTTTTAGGTATGTATTTAGTTATTTAATTTAGATTATCTTAATTCTTTTTTTATGTCTATTTGATTTGAGGTCATGACTATTCTAATCTTGCTGTGCATATATTGGGGTTATCCTGTAGCATGTACCTTTCGCCGTGCTCCTCTTTCTCCGCTCAAGCTCTGAGCTCTAGTGCTGCCGTGCTCGAAGTGGCGGTTGGCTCGTTAAACTCGCGAGCGCGCTCGCCGACTGGAAGGCACGCCTTTGCCGCAGTGCTACAGGGAACTAACGCAATATGAACAAAATCCTTTGTGTGCATTAATTATCACAACTTGACGTTCGCTTGTCCTAGAGAGACGATTTGCACCTTATATTTAAGGTAATGTCGCACAGATTTTAACATTCACTGTGCAAATGAACGTTCAGTATATTTCAATATGAAAATGTGAGTTTGTTATACGAGTGTTAGTCAAAGAATGACTGTAGTCGCCTCATTGGTTGGCATCGAGGCTGCAATGCATTTGGCCATCTGTGCGCCTCTTGTGTGTGCGCGCTCATGTTGAAGTAAAAGTAGTCGGTCTGACAGCAGCTTGCAAACCATGGTTTAACCTTTCGTGTTCGTTGTATGTTCGGCTCTACTGTTCGCAAACCGATCGGTTAGCCTTAGCTGGAGTGAAGGAAAGCAGACAAAATGCAATTCGATCTGCACATACACTCAACATAAAGGGCACAGAGCTCGCATTTGGCTGAGTGCAGGATGACACCATGCGGCGGCGGCGGTCGACCGTTGGCGGTGATTTACGATAATGCCGCTGTCTGGCTGGCTAACCATTTCACTAGAACTCGGCCGTCGCGGTGACCATCCTCCCTCTCCTTCCCTTTGTCAGTCTTGAGTCGACTCATTACAATGAGCAAACTGAATCGGACCACTTTTGGGATCCGCCTTAGTGGGTGCTTTTGAGCCATCGGCAGACATACAAGGCACATGCTCTGTGCTCTGTTCCTTCTTACTAAAGCTTTGTTCAACTTCACGTCCAGCCGAAGGGGTCACATTCCTTTTTTTACTTTCCCCTTTTCTCCGAATGGGCTCAGTCTCGGTCGGTCGTATGTCGAGTGTCCCTCATACATTGCCACTACTCCACATGACCGAGGTCGCACATAAGCCGCCATTGGACATGGTCTCTATCCACACTGACCCTTTTGCACCAACCACTACCACCCGAATTGGCTCTCTCGCGACAGATGTGCATCTTCAATGGTCGCTAAGGCAACCGTCGCGCACACCGAGCACGGAGCACAGCACCACTCGCCGTCCTCGCATCTAGACGTGCTCCGTTGTCCATCAGCCAGGTCAAAATTGGCTGACGGCGGAGTGAAGATATCGGGACAATACCCGATCCAACTACCGAATACATGTTCCAACACCGCACAGATAATCGCAGTCACTCATCAGAAAATCACTATAATGAGGAAGCATCGATGCATCGACCAGTTGGCAATCACCTTGGCGCATTGCAATTCGCCAGCCGATCTCGGGGCTAATCAACACCATCGACATTTTTCCTGTTAGACTGTTGGGCCCGTGTCCATTTCTACGTCTCACAAGGTATGTCTATTCGTTTTTCCCATTTTCAGTATCGCTCTGTGGTTTCCCACTCACTCACTCTGACACCGATCCTTTGTCCAATAGCCATTGCCTGTGCTGCGCACTATGGCCGCTCTTGTCGATATCGACTAGAAAGGTGCTGCCATCTACTAGCATGGGTTCACACGAATCCCTATGCGCTTTGAAAGCTGACCACGCCTTGTTGCCTTACTGCCCGACAACGCTTGCAGTGCTAAGAGATGAGTGCTCATCGCATCTCGATGTGGATGCGGAGTGACAGTCATTTCACACGATGGCTCGACTGCACACTAACCGACCAGACACTTTGAAGCAACCACAGTTGACCAAGGTTGGTGTTCTAACTCAACATTACTTGCATGAACGCGCACTAACTCAATGGATGTCGTCGTTCTCTTTAGACTCGGGACTTTGCCGTTAGGGTCTTGCATTGCTACCTAACCCCCGGACAGTGCCTGCCACATGAATGGGCTACCGTGGTGGGTGCGAACAAGAACTAGCTGAAGGCCATGGACAGACAAGACATGTGCGCTAGCAGTATGGACTCGGAGAGTGCCAGTGATGTCACACGATGGCTTCACTGCACACAAACTGACCAGACACTTTGAAGCCACCACAGTTGACCAAGGTTGGTGTACTAACGCAACAAGGTTGGCATGAACTCGCACTAACCCAATGGATGTCTTTGTTCTCTTTAGATTCGAGACATTGCCATGAGTGTCTTGCATTGCTGCCTTGCTGCCGAACAGTGGTTGCCACCTGAATGGGCAGCCATAATGAGTTGCAACCAGAACTAGCCGAAGGCTATGGACAGACGTAACATGTTCGCTTGCAGTATGGACTCGGAGAGTGACTGCCGTATTACTCGAATCGGTGCAAAGGGCCAAATGCCTTTCGCATCTCGATGTGGATGCGGACAAGAACTAGCAGAAAGCCATGAACAGACATGACATGTGCGCTTGCAGTTGGACCACGGAGAGTGTCAGTCATGTCCCACGATGGCTCGACTGAACACTAACCGACCAGACACTATGAAGCAATCACAGTTGACCAAGGTTGGTGTTCTAACTCAACATTACTTGCATGAACGCGCACTAACTCAATGGATGTCGTCGTTCTCTTTAGACTCGGGACTTTGCCGTTAAGGTCTTGCATTGCTAACTAACCCCCGGACAGTGCCTGCCACCTGAATGGGCTACCGTGGTGGGTGCGAACAAGAACTAGCTGAAGGCCATGGACAGACAAGACATGTGCGCTAGCAGTATGGACTCGGAAAGTGCCAGTGATGTCACACGATGGCTTCACTGCACACAAACTAAACAGACACTTTGAAGCAACCACAGTTGACCAAGGTTGGTGTACTAACGCAACATGGTTTGCATGAACTCGCACTAACTCAATGGATGTCTTTGTTCTCTTTAGACTCGAGACATTGCCATAAGTGTCTTGCAATGCTGCCGAACTGCCGAACAGTGTTTGCCACCAGAATGGGCGGCCGTGGTGGGTTGCAGCCAGAACTAGCAAAAGGCCATGGACAGACATGACATGAGCACTTGCAGTATGGACTCGGAGAGTGTCACACGAATCGGTGCAAAGGGCCAAATGCCCATCGCATCTCGATGTGGATGCGGACAAGAACAGTCATGACTAGTGCGCTTGCAGTTGGTACACGGAGAGTGTCCGTCATCTCACACGATGGCTTGACTGCACTCTAACCAAGCGGACACTTTGAAGCAACCACAGTTGACCAAGGTTGGTGTACTAACTCAACATTCCTTACATAAACGCGTACTAACTCAATGTCGTCGTTCTCTTTAAACTAGAGACTTTGCCATGAGGGTCTTGCCTTACTGCCGAACAGTGCCTGCACCTGAATAGGCGGCCATGATGGGTTGCAGCCAGAACTAGCCGAAAGCCATGGACAGACATGACATGTGCGGTTGCTGTTGGACCATGCAGAGTGACAGTCATGTCGACTGCACACTAACTGCCCAGACGCTTTGAAGCAACCACAGTTGACCAAGGTTGGTGTACTAACTCAACATTCCTTACTTGAACGCACACTAACTCAATGGATGTCGCCACTCTTTTAGACGCGGGACATTGCCGTTAGGGTCTAACTTTGATGTCAGACAATGCTTTCCATCCAAATGGGCGGCCAGTGGTGGGTGCGATCAAGAACACACCGAAAGCCATGAACAGACATGTCATGTGCACTTGCCGTTGTACCATGCAGAGTGACAGTCCTGTCACACCTATCAATAAGTTAGCCCAAGCACATGGTATGTTCTAAAGCTACATAAAACTCACTGACACACAAACAAACGGTAGATTACACTGCCACAACACTCTCAAACATGCACATTTGCATGGATCCACATTAAACAAACTTGCACTCACATTACGCACACATGCAACTCATGCAAATCAATGGCTAACACGCGACGCATTGTTGTCACTGTTGAACACTGTTGGATCGTGGTTCGACTTATGCAACCAATAGTTGATATGATCAGATGTATTCTGTGCTGCTTGCTTGCTATGAGATTGCGATTTGCTTAGTTAGGCTTATTGAGAGATGAGCTCTATTTATGATGATGATGTGAACGGCTCTGTCACACTCGTTGGTTGGTTGGTTGGTTGGTTGGTTGGTTGGTTGGTTGGTTGGTTGGTTGGTTGGTTGATGCAATCTCTAGACATTGAAAACCCTTTAGACCCAACCACTAACTTTTTTGACATTTTGCTGCACAGTGCAGATGCTCTTCAAAGTTGTTGAAGTTAACTTTCAGTGTTGTTTGATATGACAAATGTAAGATAGTGTTTAGCATTTCTACATTGAATACGGTCAACAAACTTGAAATTGATTTGAGAAAGTGGATTGGGTTGAGTTGGGATTAAACTGGTCTGGATAGGCATTGACATTTCATTCTCATTCGACTGTACATCAAATGAAATGAAATTTCAATGCCTATCCAGACCAGTTTAATAACAACTCAACCCAATCAACATTCTCAAATCAAACCAAGTCCAATCCATTGCCAAGTCAACTTGTCTTTGGGAGATTGAATCAATTCAGTTTCAGTTTGGATCTATCTAGTCACAACTTGAACCAATTCAATGCCAAGCCCAAATTCATTTTTGAAACTTACAAATCTTAGTATGATTTTGTCAACTTAAACTACCAAACTTTGGTTTGAAGTTAGAAGTCAAACCAAAGTTTAAAGTAGTTTGAAGTTGACGAAATTATACTGAGATTTGTAGGTTTCTATCAGGATTGGGGTTTGATTGATCCAAATTGAAAGAATGCCCAAAATCAATTTGATGATGTTCGAAGACGATCGACCATTATATCTAGTGCATCTTTGAACATTTTGCACTGAACACAAGAAAAATTGACTTCTTTGTGGACAAGACGATAATGTTGCAATAGATGGCTGTTTGATTTGAACTTCGTGCCGCAGCCACGGTTTCACAAGAATCAATTTTTTGGGATACACTATCCAAATGTGTTCTTAAAATTAATTCATATTTTTACAAGATTTTCCACATTTAGGACAGTGAGGTACCGATGCTTAAATGGTTGATTTGGTGAGTTCAGTGACTTCTTTCAGTTCAATGACTAGATTCTAGTAATACATATATGTTTGCATGATCAACGTTCTGATCATTCAACTGCAGTGATGCTTGCTATTCGAGGGATGTTAATGAAATATTCATATTGTCAAGATCAAAATCATTATTCACTTGTGTACTTGGTTCAGTTGTCAATTGTACTGTGCCATTGGCTTCAAGAGGATGATTTGACTTGACAAACAAATGACAACAACATTGATTTGACGCAATGAGTTTGCGTCCATCTCCCATAATGTTAGACTTCAAGCAATCGTTGCTAGTTCACTATACAGTTCCATATTCACTATGTTGACTATCGCTTTGCAGAGACCCAATCAACTCAACTGATTTATTGTTCTCTATGTTATTACTCAACAGATTCTTAATGCCTATTTGGTAGAGATTTTTGTACGCTGCGTTCATTCCGAGTGAGCGAATGTGTTTAAACTCGAGAACAGGTGAGACGCTTTATTGTGATTCTCTGATCGATTGTTGCTTATACATTGGAACTAGATTGGATGAATGCCAGTTCGCTTTGACGTGTGATTAAATACAATCTGTTTGTGAATTTTTGATTTCTGTTTTTGAATTTATCTAAAAACAAGAATCAGAAATTCACAGAGAGATTGTATTTAATGTCATACAATGCAAACTTTGTAGAGTGGCGATTATATGTGGTTAGACGTGCTGAAGATTATTAGGTTTTGTCCGCTGCCGTCAAGCCAAGGGAACTATGACGCTGACTGTCTATTTGACACTTCCACTAGCACGGCCTTTCCAAAGTGAGCATTCTGGTTAGCTCCAGTCAAAAGTGCTTCCCATGTCTCGGTATTGTATTTGTGTATGAGTACTTGTCTCTATCCCATGCTAGTAAATATACAAATATTATTATCAATGTCAGTTCAACTTCGCTTTCTTGGGACATTAGATGTCCTAACTTGAAGCACAAAGTTGGTGCCCACCACTTTTACTGACAACCAACTAACAATTTGATTTCAATACGACTTGCTTAAGAATTATGTTTAATAAAAGGTTTTTAGTTAGAATATATATGTGCTATTGATTTTATAACCTTTTTAGAATTCTCGGTAGTTCTTTCGTAGGAATTTCATTTTATTTTGTTTTTATAAGAAATATAATAAAATGGAATAAAATACCTGCGAACAAACTACCGGGATCTCCGATCTGTGTATTCCGAAATGGAGAGCACAAAACTGACAATTCAAATTGCGATAGAATGTGGCTAGTCGACCAGCAGCTTTGTGGCTTTGTCCACAGTCGTCTAGCCGAGGTATCGAGTGGATTTTAACTCCAGCACTGGTGAGGTGGTTCATTACGATTCTCTCGTCGATTGATGCCGCCTCATTGAGACTGGAATTGGCGATGATTGGGGCTCGTCATCGGTGTCTACTTGACACGTCCACTTGCACGCAGATGGATACACAGCTTAGTCACATTCGAATGTATCGCTCGCCTTTTGGTCTCAAACGAGTTAGCTTTGTGCAGCAAACTCCAAATTAATCTGAGAACATGACTCGCTATTTACTCTACATGATTAGTCAGGATTACATATTTGTGGAATTGATTTATTAACTTTGGTGTGTGTGTTTGACGATATGGAGAGACAACCTGTCGCAATTGATACAAACACTGCTGGATTCTGTTTGTTAATAACGCAAACTAATATATTCAGTTTGTGGAGTGCCAGTTCGTTTGGATGTCAGTTACTTGTTTGATCTTGGATTTTTAGTTGTTGTTTTTTTAATTTTAAATTAATTTAAAGAACAAAATTCTAAAATCCACTGTCAATCAAATAATTTCATTCAATACAAATTTTGCAAAATGACGATTGAATGCGGCTTGGAGGTCCGTTGCTTAGTGAGTTCTAAATCAACTAATTGTGAAGTGTTTTATTTCGATACTCTGATCGATTGATGCCGGTTCAATGGTACTGGACTGGACGATGATGATTGAGGTTCATAATTGGTGTCTCATTCACACCCCACGAACATGTCGTTTACAAATGAATGAATACATTTGTAGGTAGCCAAATATAGCCTTCACCTTTTCGTCTATGATGAGTTATACATTTGTGGATATAATCTATCAAGTAAGCGTGTTAGCATGGATAAGACTACCTCTGGCAAATGATACAAATACTGTTGGATTCTGTTTGTTTCTAACGCAAACTAAAACTACCAGTTTGTGGAGTGTCAGTTTGTTTGAATGTATTTGAATGGCCTCTCGCCAGTGAATTTCAGATTGTTGTTTTTATTAACACAAATACAAAACAATGGCCGGTAATACACCGGCGAAAGGCCATTCAAATCATTCAATACAATGCAAATGTTCTTTGCAAAGAGGGGCTTAGTTGTTTTGTCCTCCATGGTCTAGCCGAGATTGAGTTCTAAATCAAGTAATGGTAAAGTGTTGTATTTTGATTCTCTGATTGATGGATGCCGGTTCATTGGAACTGGATTGGATGAAGTTCATTTTGTTTTGATGTATTCGATCCATTTGGAACATGCCGTGAATTTTCGATTATTGTTTTTGAATACTAAAAAACAATAATACGGATATTCACGGCATGTTCCAAATGGAACACATACAAGCCGAACGTTGTGTGGCGAACTCCAATTAATATAAAAGAATCCCTAGCTATTTAATCTGCTTGATTATTCAGGATTACATATTGTGGAATTGATTTATTAACTTTGACATGCGAATGTGGATATGGCGGCCAGTCACAAATGATACAAACACAGTTGGATTCTGTTTGTTGCTAATCCAAACTATTACTACCAGTTTGAAGAATGTCAGTTTGTTTGGATGTATTTGAAAGGCATCTCGTCAGTGAATTTCCGATTATTGTTTCTTGTATACGAACAGAAAACAATAACCGGTAATTCACTGACGAGATACCTTTCAAGTGCATACTACACAATGCAAATGTTATTTGCAAAGCCGCGATTAGATGATACTAAGGAGCATTTTGATTTTGTTTCTCTGTGATTCATCGATTGATGCTGGCTCATTAGAACTGGATTGGATGATTTGTCTTGATGTTGTAGTACAGTGAATTTCCAATAATTGTTTTTGAATACAGTCGAAAACAATAATCGGAAATTCACTGTGCTACAACATCAAGGCCAAACATACTCAGTCCAAACTTTGCAAAACGACCATTAGATGCTGCTAGGCGGCCTGCTTAGTAATTTTGTTAGTTGTGGTCTAGTCGTGGGAATGAACCAACTTATTTACTAGTAACTAGGTTTGTTGTGATTCTCTAATCGATTGATGAGAGAATATTTGTGAATTTGTGACTGGCCTGGACGATGATCGGGGCTATTTAGTCGGCGCCTGTTCCATACACCTATGAAGACGCCGTTACCAAACTACTCAGGTAGGCGTCAGTCAAAAGTGCCTATCACTTTTTAGTCTTTAATGACCTATCTGAACCTTCAAAGTTCAGAATCCCAATTGTCTCAACATTGTTTGATTCTGTTTGTTGCAAACGCAAGTTCAATGACTGCCAATTAGTGGAGTGCCAGTTCGCTTGGATGTTGTGTAACATTTGGCGAATATTTGGGAAATCACTTTCTCCCATTTGGATATTACCGAGCATGGATATGGAAAGAAAACATTTCACAACACAATACAATACACATACTGTTCGATTCTGTTTGTTGCTTATGTATACTATGACTACCAATTAGTGGAGTGCCAGTTCGCTTGGATATTTCTCCCATAAATGTCCCTGGTGAAGTTTCAATAATTGTTTTTCAATACAAGTTGAAAACAAAATTGGGAATTTGCCAGCGACATTTAAGGGCAAAACATACAATGCAAATTTGGCAAAATGGCTATTGGATCAGAAAACTCAAAATGCTCCTCAAAGTTGTGTTCAAATATATCTCTACTCAGTATTAATATGACAGAAAGATTGGATAAAGTTGATGATTGCTGTAAAGATTAGGATATGATATGAAGTTGATGGTTTTCTTTTATAAAGCACAACAGTGCCTGTGATCGATAACTATCAAACACGTCTCATATGTTCATCTTTCCAGTAATACAATCAACTCTGCACAATGGATTATGTTTCACAAAGTTGGTGCCACTTTTACCCACCAACTCACAATTTGATTTCAATGCAATCTGTTTAGCAACTATTATGTTCAATGAAAAATTGGTTGATTGAGAGAAAAGTGTTTT
This sequence comes from Rhizoglyphus robini, assembly GCA_023373905.1. Lineage (NCBI taxonomy): Eukaryota > Metazoa > Arthropoda > Arachnida > Sarcoptiformes > Acaridae > Rhizoglyphus > Rhizoglyphus robini. The sequence goes on along the minus strand of JAKIJQ010000017.1, from coordinate 636,365 downwards.
TGCACAGACGAACTAATCAATCGTATTTACTACAAATTGTAGTTATTGTATGTGTGTTCAAATTTTTGTTCACCTCAAGTCTGCCTTTGGAACGTAAGGCCTGAGGATTTGAATTTTATTTTTATTAAATGAAATAAAACAAAGTTACTTAGGCCTTAAGTTCCAAAGGCAAATTTGAGGTGAACAAAAATTAGACTGGCTTAAAAATCCAATTACTGAAACTGCTAATTGAGATTGAAATGTTCGAATGATTAAAGCTTATCACCACCAGTACTTACTCGAGATTGTTTACCTATACTGAGATTTGATATGACAATATGCAATATATCGACAAGCTCAGTGAAGTTACCGAATCAATATACTATGAGAATACTGTTGTAGGACGAAGTAGAGTTTCAATGAATATGCACAATACAGACAAATTATTTGAGACTCTTGGATGTAACAAATACAAGATATAGAATAGATTATTTCTTTAAAGATGAGTACGTTTAGCACGATATAGTGGTATTGGGTCATAGCTCTGACATAAAGACTGTGACACAAGCAGAGAACGGCAAAGTGATTTTGGTAGATAACAATTTCTACCAAACCCGATAACGAGTCTTGTGAGCAGACTCAGTGACAATAAATAGTTAAATATATAAAACAGCGTGGGTTTGGTAGAAATCGTTATCTACCAAAACCATTTTGCCGTTCTCTGGACACAAGACTGCTAAATCTTTACAGAAAAATTGTTCTAAACTGAGTGATACTCCGCTAAAGTGAAGCCGTATATATCAAACAGCAAACACTGTACGATTGATTTTATTGGACAAGCGTTCATTGCCAGTTATGGTTATTAGTAATAATCTAAGTTTAAACTCCTGCATTGAAAGCATCTGATTTTTGTTAACTGATCGAGTTGATGAATATTTGAATATTTGAAAACGGTTGACAAATGTGGCAAACGTGCAAATCGAGTGTTATCAGCCAAAATAACATACAGACACAAACATATAGGCAAACTAAGTCATTCTAAACTATTCAACACCCGCAAAAACATATTTTCATAAACAAAACATAAACACAAACATAATACACTTCACATATGATTCACAAACATACACATTCAATCCACAATAATAATGTTTAAATCTATGTGCTTGGGATATATGTTAAAATCACAATAAATGTTAATACCGAATCGAGTCTCCAAATTTCCTTCAATCTAATTGCTTCCAACTCGGCGCCCAAATCAGTCGCAATGATAATGAAAATGCTGATTTATCATCTTTCAATCATCACTCGAAAGTGGAGACGCTCGATTCATTTTGTAACTGACAACTGTGCAACTGACAATGTCTGATCATATATTTTAAAAATAAAATGGATTTTAACAAAAACTAAACTTGTTGTTGATTATTTCTGACTATCTCGGGACATTAGGCTTTCGATCATTCGAGGCATTTGGATTTCGAATCAATCGACTGAGATTGAGAAGGTTTGTATCTCTATTTGTATACGTAAACAAACTAATTGATAGCGTAGAACAGTGCAAAAGAGACCAAGGACACCAAAAACATCAAACGAGATGCGAAGGAACGAATGAACGAATGAGAGGCAGAGATGTCTTAATGTCTTTTTGATTATCACTTTGAACTAACAAGTAAGTATTGACTGTTGACGATCAATTGGTTAGCACACAAAACAGGTTTGGAAATGAAAGTACACAAGACAGTTACAAACGATTGTCACTGTTTTGCACTTTGGTTGCACGTTGGAGATTGAGTTCTATGTTGTTATCTCTCTGCTCTTTGTCGCAATGGAAACGTTTTTACTTGAGTGATAGTGTGATGGATGAAGAAGTAGAGAGAAATAGGAGAAGGTGATGCTGATAACACAACCAAACACACAAGCAAACCAGTGAACACGAGCTTGAGTTTGTATGTTCATTGAGTTTCTCACTGATTCGTCTTCTCAACGTATTTCGTTTGTGCTTTTATTTTGTGATTTTTCGGTTAGTTGAGTTACTCGTATATTGATTGAGTGATAATAATGAAAAACAAACGCATTCACAAATTCAATAAAAAGTGTCGTGTCTGTGGCGACAAGGCAGTTTGCTTCAACTTTAATGGACTCTCCTGTGAGACGTGCAAAATATTCTTTCGTCGTAATGCGTGTCGTACAAATGTTAGTCGTTGTTCGATTTGTATATATTTAAGATAATGTTCATTGATTTACAGAAATTGAAATGTCGCCGCGAAGGCAAATGTGAGATTGATTGCTTTACTCGAAAGTGTTGTGCTAAATGTCGCCTGGACAAGTGCTTCTCAATTGGTATGACTTTGCACAGTGGTGGCAGTGATGACAGTAGGTCTGTGAGTTCTAAATCAGAGGATTCTCCCATGAGTGATCTATCTTCTGTACTTGATATTGACATCAAACAGAAACTGTCAATGTGTGGAGAGAATGATGCTGAATCCGAGCCAAACAAAGACACTCAAACCACAAATCCTCAATCGGATTTTAACTTAAATGCACACGAAATCAAACTAATCGAAGAGGTGCGGAATGCAAAAGACATTTCGTTTGTAGACGAAAGAACACTGCCACTGGTGGGTGAGCCGTACAACCTAACTCATGCAATGAACATGCCTGCAGTTTACGTGTCTCGAATAGTTCGATTTTGCAAAAACATTTCTGCTTTTTGTGAGTTGAAACAGCAGGATCAGATGATCATAGTCAAGCAACTGTACTATGAGTTGATTGCCATTCGGATTGCTAACCTTTATGATGAAAAGAATGATGGATTTCCGCTTATTGAGGTAAGATTGTTTGTGTAATCAAAACAATTTGTGCAAATTCAAACATGGATCACCAAAAATAGGACGACACAGCACAACATGCAGTCTTCATGAAGATGACTTTATTGAACGAGTCCAAGAATAAGGATGCAGTCAAACGGGCTCGACTCTTCTCGCGTACACTTCAGGATGATATGGAAAACGATCCAATGATTATGTATTTGGTAATATGCGAACATGCTAATTGTAATGCTTAACATAAATCTTTCCAATCAGTTGATTACCCAATTCATGTTCAAAGCGAGAGAAACGATAAGTTGTCCAGAGAACCTGCAGTACCAGTACTCGATGTATCATCTACTGCTGAGGCGCTATCTCGAGCACAAGTACAAGAGCACAGAACAGGCCGAGAGAAAGTATCACTCTCTCATGAAGAATCTCACTGATCTGTACTATGTGAAGGAGGTCATTCTGGAGCTACTGGTCACCAAGGTCGAGCCCACACAGTTGTCACACATTGTTGCTGAAATGTATAATCTAACGTAATTTTAAGTAATAAATCGAATATTGCTATTTGTGCCAATTTGTGTAAGGAAATCAAATTTGTATTTCGGAAAAAAGGTCTTTACTATCATTACTATCATTTCTATCATTAATAATACAAATAAAATACTGCGTCTAAATCAAAAGTAACAAGTGTAAGATAATAAATAAATGCGAATCTAGAAAGGGTAATAAATCCCGCTGTTCATCATTTCCCATTCTTCTTGGGTCGATGAAGAAAAGTTCTTTTGCATTTCAGGCTGCAATAAGAAATGGTGCACGAGTCCAGTTTTCGATTTACTAAGAATTAGATAAAAATTGTGTAAATAAAAAGAATGGATCATCTTCAATTTGCTTACCAAAATCTTTTCGGCACACATTACACTTCCAATTGATATTTTTTCCGGTTGGATCAATTTGATCAGCGACTGGAAGGCGATTTGCACCTAAAGTGATCGAGCATTAAGCTTACATCAATCGAACATGTAAAGTAACATTTACCTGGTTTAGTGTTGATGTACAGATTTCCCTTTTGGTAAGGACGAGGACTTTTAGGAACCGTGTTATCGAACATCGAAGTGTCCAGTCTAGCCAAGTAGTACTCGGCTTCATCGATGGCGATTTGTTGAACTTCAGTTTCAATCTGCCCATTTTCTGGTAACTCGCTTGAGTATTCGTACAATACACTCGGTTCGACAATTACCCTAGTACAGATAGAATAAGTACAGAGAGATATATTAAAGATGCAACAGAGTGTCAACTTTACTTACATGGTCTGAGGACCAAACGTGACCACCTTTATCATATCCGTCGAAATCTCAAATGAGCATTCTGTGTAGTTTGGAAAGACTTTAGCCGGCCACCAAATTCTATCAACCTGCACCCACACAACCGAGTGTGGATTCTGACAAGCCAGTAGAAACACCCCTCCGAATTGTGTTTTGCCTTTATAGAATCGTTTGGGTAAATTTTTGTTTGGTTCCCTGTAGTACATTCGGTAGCACGAATCGCACATGTAGATGTTTTTTGCTTCTTCGCGCGCTTGTGCCAACAGCATTGAACAATTTTTAGCAACATATCGATTGCCATTGCTCATGATGCTTCGATTGTGTGCAATCTAGAAAGATGTGTTTAAAGGTCAGTAAGAACTAGTTAATTTATGCAAAAATAAACGTACAACTTTAATATCAAAGATAAATTTATCAATCGATTGATATTTTGCTGCATTCGATTCGATAGTTTCCAAGTCCATCTTTTGAAAAATCTTTTTGTTAGACTCATCCGCTGCCTTGATTAACCTCTGGTAGCCCCAAAGTTTCCACTGTTTGACCTTATTGATGAGAAAATTTGAAATATTGTAAAAGGTCGTCTCAACATCATCGTTGAAGGCGCCACTTGCACTACTGAAGCCATCCTTTGAGCGATTGAAGCGCTTTCCGACAATTTTGAGGACACATTCATCGCAGATTAGACTTTGATATTGCAATTTACTGATTTCTATTTTATCTTCATCGTCTTCTTCTTGAGGTTTTTGTTCCAGCGCATTATATCGTTCAATTGCGAGTTGTTGTTTCTTGAAAAGGAGATGCACTTTCAACGCACCACAAATGATAGATCAAAGGACAGAGACTACATTTTATATTTTTGTCGGAATCGGCCACCTTTTTGTGACATTCAAAGCAGTAGCAATCGCGTGGTTGACTTGAAGTTACAATTTCATTATAAAGCTCCATCAGTTCCATCTGTCTTATTTCGGACATTACTGGGACTTTTTGTACTTCTGGTACTTCTGGAACCACTTGCAAGCATTGTGCCGTTTGCATCTCATGTTCTTCTGGCACCTCATTTGCCTTTTGGGCTTCTGGTATTTCTGGAACCTTTTGTACTTCTGAAACCTTTTGAACCTTTTGCGCTTCTGGTACCTCATCCTCTTCATAAACCACATTACTATCATCATCAAACATTGCCTCTGAGGGCGAAACCACAGTAATGTGAACGTTTTCAAATTCCGTCATTTGATCATCATCTGAGATTGATTGATTCGAATCAGTGTTGTCATCAAAACAAGTTTCTATTTGTGGGTCCATTACAAGATTGTCAGGGCTTTTGGGACAGTCAATCTGTTCCAAAAGTTCCGTTTGATCAGTTTGTTCAACTGGCTCAATTTCATTGACTTTTGGAATTGTTGAAGTTGTGCGTTGAACACAACTTTTCAAATATGCTTCGTACAACTGTGGTGCGGAAACAGTTGATTCTGTTGGATCAATAGGGACAAAAATATCTTTATTATCTTTAAAATTCTTTATTATTACGTGATTCATAGGGTCAATAGCTGAAAAACTATTGAACAGTTGTAATGGATGTTTTGATGATGTTCCTTGTGGATGAATATAGAGAAAGGTTGGTTGCGTAATTGAATATGAATTATTGTTTAGTGCATCGGTGGGTGCAATATTTGTCAAAGGATTGTTTAAATTGACTTGTCCAATTGGTGTTTGCTGCATATGTGAAGTTTGTAAGTTCATCAGACTAGATGAGACAGTTGATTTATCTATGTTAGAAGACAGAAACTCTGATCTAAAAGCATTATTTAGTTCGTCGTCCGTTGTGAGTTCAGTATCTGTTCTCATTGCTTCGAGATAGGTTGATTCGTTGATTGAAGTATCATAATCTGATGTTTGCACTGAAAGACCATCCTCATCGAATCGATTTGTTTTCTTTTGAATCAAAGCTGCGCCCGGTCTTAAAATCTGCAAATAATTTATTGGATTTTGTTCAGCATATTCAGGATCATCTTTAAAGTGATCCAATTTGATGTGCTTTCGTGCATTTTTTGTTGTTGATGGGAAAAAGAAACCACACTCTTTGAAGTTGCATCGATAACCAGCCTTTACATGGGAGGCAATGTGCTTTCTCAACAGAGATGCTCCTTCAATTGTTCGACCACACAGGTGACAGACACATTGGAGTGGAGTATCACGTACGGCACGAGTGCCAATAAAGTCTGCTACTTTGTCCACGATCGAATGTTTTTCTCGAAGATGCTTTTTCATAAAGTACGTTTGAATAGTGCCATACAAACAGAAAGGCAATTTGCAGTAGAATGGCAACACTTCAGGGTGCACAAAGCGATAGTGATTGTTCAACGGTCGCGAATGGCTGAACATTCTACCACAAAAACGACATTTCATATTTCTCAAATAAATCGAATTGGATTGGTTCGATTCTGTTTTTAAGTTTATATCATTTTTATTGTGGAGATCATAGTCTTCAGAATCATTATTTTCGATAATATTCATCTTATTAACCAAATCTTGTGACAAAGAATTCATTTCTTCCTTTTGTTGTACTAGTGAGTTGTTCATTAGTTCATTCGCATCATTTGTTGTGTATGTTATTGTCTCAGATAAATTAGCATGCAGAGAAAGTGGTTCGAAAAACTCTTTTTTGAAAGATGAAATAGTTGCAATTTTCTGTGTGTTGGATTCATCAGAAGGATTCTCTAACGCAAATTTGTCTATTTCCATTTCTTCCTCATCATCTTCCGGCAATGATTTAACACAAGTTAAAGTTGATGGGTTTTGTATTTGAGATTCAGGTTCTTGTGATAAAAGCTGGATTTGTTGCTTGAAAACATGTCTCTTATATTCCTTTCGTCTTTTTCGCGTTTTTTGTTTTGGAATATCTTTAGTATTTAGTTTAGTTGTTTGATTTTTTAATCCAATGCTTGTGTTGTCGGTGACCGTACTCTCATCATCCGATGATGATGACGATGATGATACTTGTGGCGATGATAGTAGTGATGAAGGTCCAGAAAATTGATTCTTTAAATTTGATAGAATCGATTCGACTGAACTGAGTTCAGAAGGACAATTTAAGGGTAAAGATAATTTTGTACTTTGATCATTTTTGAATGCATTTTCTATATTTGACTCAAATGCAGCGCATGCGCTAGAATCAGCATTGGGTTCGACCATTCGAGAACTAATCAATGCTTTCTTATTCTCGTTCATATATCTGGTCTTCTCTAACAGTAATTCAGCGGGTAATTCGTAATCGGTTTCTTGTATATTTGTTTTTTGTATTATGCTTCTCTCAACTTCACTTGAATGTGTTGTTTCGTATTCTAGAATTGGCTTTCCTAATGATTTACTTTGAAGATCAGGTTCGACTTTTTCTAAAATTTCCATTGCATGCCGTTTGGCAAATTCTGGATCGTTTTTAAAGTGATCATTCGTGAGATGAATTTGTGCGGCACTTGTCGATGGAAAGAAGTATCCACACTCACTCCAAGTACATCGATAGCCTATTTTTGTATGCGAGATAAGATGACGCTGCAGCTCTACAGCACTGTCCATTACTCTACCACACAGATGACACGGAAAAGTAAATGACGCATCTTGGTCGCAACGAGTGCCAATAAAGTCTGCGGCTGGTTGTTTTTTGGCTTTGCTCTTTGCCAAATGTTTCCGCTCAATGTGTTGTTTCATTACTCGAGATTCCAAGCTCCGAAAAGTACAATCTGGCCATTTACAGTAGAATTTGAGCCTTTCGCTATGTTCACTCTTGATGTGTTCTGTCTGTTTCTTTCTATTACTAAAACTCGTACTACAAAATCGACATATAACGCTGCTACCAAGCTTTACACGTGGCACTCGATTAATGAAATCTGGATTATCTTCATCCCTAATGTCACATTCAATACCTACTTCAATACCCTCTGGGTTATATATTCCAATCTGATTATGATCGTAATCATGTGTTTGTTCATAATTATTCGTCTCATGTTGAGAATATATGCTACCAACTTTTAGTTGTTTCGAGTTGTCATCAGCAAACTGAAAGCTTCTATGGTAGTCAATCATGCGATGAGATTCAATGTGCTCGTCCATTTCAATTGCATCTATTGTAATGTCACACAATTGACAAGTCCATTTGATAGCAATAGCAGCACGACCATCATCATCCGATCTCTGAGTTTCATTTTGGCATTCATTTGGTTGTTGTTTGTTGACTTGTTTGGAACGTTTACCTGTTGGAATTGTATGAATAGTTAGCACAAATGAAACTGGAAACCTAAAAGCGCAATGCCTAAATTAGACCACAGCATGAGCACTATTATGACCTGAACAAGATTAATTCAATTTAGTAAATATATCTTATTGTATCTTTGCCACTGCTCGTGTGAGCAACGATGTGATCTCCAAGAATAGGCACAACATCGGCAGCCATATAAGCAGATCTATACATTCAATTGAGAGCTTGCCGCCTTGCAACGCATTATTACGCAACTATTACGGCTTGTACACACTTCAATGATCTTTGAAAATGCTACCGCACATATATGCTTTTGCGAGCGTAGACAAAATTACTAGTACAGTGCGGACAGAAAGCACTGCTGAAAGGTAGAGCACAGCGAAAGTAATACAATTGAGTACTGTACACGGTACATGTCAAAAGTACGAGCATTGCACATGCGCATACCTAGTGCTTTGGTGAGTTGGAAAGCGATCGAGGATTGCAATGATGGTATCATTGGTTTTGATGTGGATGACGATGGTAATGGTGGTGGTGACGTGGTCGAATAGAATGGCAATGTTAGATTTCGGCCACCGGACATGATGATCCGAGATTTGGCGATACTATTAGGTTGAAATGTAAAGTCCAAATTCGATAACCAGATCAGAATTAGAGACGATTGGCACCATCAATAGAACAACCAGCGTCCAATAAGTATCAAAAAGCATTTGCCCAACCCAGTCAAAAAATGTTGTGTTTGTCAAATTTGTTGATTCAACAGTTGCTTCAATGTTGAGATAATCAACTTCTGATTAAAATATATTAAGTGAAGACAAATTTAGAGCTAAAATGAGAGATCAAACGAGTCCACAAAAAGTAGCAAAGAATCATCGCCAGACAGTACATTCGAATCGATAAAGCCTAAAGAGCAGCACCATAATGCAAGCACACTCATAAAGCGCACACAATACGAATGCATCATCGACTGAGCATGTCTGCAGGACAAAATGGCGTAAGAGCAGCTTGCAGAGATCACGCTAGTTAGATCTAAACACTGCAAAAACTATACCGAAGGTCAAACGGAGCAAGCACAAGCAATTATGAGAACGCCTTCGCAAGCAGAGAGACTATTAACACGCCATTTTTATACAAAAGAGAAAGAGAGACATCATCTGCGCAGGTGCATGCATGTTATATACGCCTTTTTGACCGAAGTTGCCATTATCTTAATGATCATTGCATCAAATAATGGTACATTTGGCTATCAAGTAAAAATCGACAGATTGGTTCGAGAATTTGCTGTGGTTGCAGTTTGGGTGAAAACAAACACAAGTCCAACTTGATGTCAAAGGCAATACTAGATTTGATACCCTGATATGCACTCTACAAATATTTATCTTCACTATGTTTGAATCTGGTTGCAATCTACTTTAAGATCGATTGATTGTGACTGAGGTTTCCATCTGTTTCAGTTCCATCCGGCTCAGTTTGAATTTCATCTCTTTATTTGCGAGGTTGTGAAATATTTCTCATAATAGTCTATCTACACAAACTCTGATCTTTTCATAGACTGACTTAGTTCATGAGCGCACTGTTTAGTCATAAGCGGCATCATAGAATTCTCAAACCAGTTCGTGAAAGTAGAGGTTATTGACGCTTTAAGCAGACATGACATGACCTCATTGTGAAGAGCAACTGCTAAAGTTGGTGACCCAAAATGGCATCGCATTCTCATATATAGTCTGTGGACTGAGTTCGCAAAGACCTACATTCTAAAGTTCGCACTGGGCCGGTGAATAGAACTTTATTTTGTACTACAAACCACATTCAAAGAGAAACTCTCTGAGGGACCAAGAATAGACACAATTCACACGAATTCTATTTGGATAACCATCGTGCCACCTAGCGAAGCAATCTATAAGTGCATGTATCCGGCCTATCACAAGCAAGGCAGACAATATAGCTTTGGCAAGCATGGTACTGCTAAGCGGAAACAAACCCATAGAAATTTGTGTTAAAGTGCGCGCGACAGCGCAAACACACTTTAGCCAGAATCAAAATCAAATATTACTGAAAATGGAAATAAAAGTGCCTAAAACTGTTAATTTTGCACAAGCTAGGTTTTACTTTTACACTGTAGCGTTTGCCGGAAGATGAAAATCGCCATAGTCTTCTGGAGAACAGCCAAATCATTGCATTGTGCACAGGCAACGAGCAGCAATGCAAACACATCGCTCTCTGTGCGATGATACAGCCTACGATCGATCTAGGCGCAGGCAGAGAGGCAGACCAGCAGGACATACAGACACACAAGTGAATTGCAAACAACAAGAAGAGAAGAGAGAAATACATGCACGAGTGTACACTGTAGAAGCAAACACATCGCCAAACGCACAGAGCACAGATCCACAGAAGGCATAAAAGCTTTATTAAATAGTTATTTCGAATTCCGTAACAAGCAAATAAATCTGAAAATTGTACGTTTTTGTTGTACAAATATAGTTAAATTATGAATTGAAATGTTTAAGTTTGTATGTGAAATATACAATTAAAGCATATTAAATGATTGGCCCGTTTAATATGTGCAGCAATCAAAACTAGTGGATAAAATGTAAAGGAAACTCAACTAACGCACTACTACGGGCTATGTAGATGTGTGTTTGTCTGGGCATTTAGCGAATTAGGCGGAGTCTTCATACTCGGGTTCGGGTTCTTCTGGTTCGGTCTCTATTGGAAAGTACTCTTCGGGGATGGCTGTGCTCACCTCCTCTGCATACTTGACAAAGTACTTGTACACTGCTTCCTCTCGTTTGCTTGGCACACGGTTCGGGATGACATTCTGTCCGAGGAAGGCCAGTACGAGTACTTGCTTGCACTCTTCCTCTACACCAAACAAGCCTCGGTCGAAGCAACGCTCCAGCTGCATCTTGATGTCGTACTCTTGGATAGCGAATCGACCAAACTCTTGTCGAAGGGCAGCAAAGTAGAGAGAGTGCTCATGAGGTGCAACATCCGCCTCCATCCAGTTGCACCACTCTGCACAGTCAGCGACTGACTCGCTGTAGAAGCAAAACTCCACCAGTTTGAGGTCTTGCTCGGAGAGGTTGTACTTGATGTGCTTGACCACCTGGTACGGGTATGGAGGGGTAGAGGTGGTGATGGTCAGCGGAGTCGAGGTTGTAGTGGTAGTACTGGTGGTGGAAGTGGAAGTCTTTGGAGGTTTGTAATATGGCGGAGCAAAGTCTAGATTGATCCACATTGGATCCAGGTTAGTACCCGATTGCGGGACCAAGGAAAGTACCAGAAAGATGAGAACTATTGGGTGGTTCATTGTTTGATCGATTCGAATGGTGTTCTCGGGAGACGAATGTGGTATTGAGGATTTGGGCTGGGTTTCCGTTAGGATTCGAAAGCGCTCAGAATAGCAGTTAGAACCAAAATTTTCAAAAGACGAACTTGGACAGAGAGTAGGAATGGAGTAGAGAGACCAGCTCGATGAGTGAGAAAGCATCAACTGACCAAGCGAATCTCAACACAGGTGCTTTTATACTAAAGCCCAAAATCGAAATTGAAAAGTTCCTAATTAACATTTAATTAACGGAAACATTCAATCAAAGAGCTGAACATGAACTAGTGCAGAATTCTAACGAAATTCTCACCTAAAGATGACTAAAATAGCATCAAACGTGTGAGTAATCATGTAAATTGTGGGGTGGTACATGGTCACTGCATCTTGTGACCAGAAAATGACAAAGTTTGATGTATACGGAATTCACAAGAATATTCTACAACTACATGTGCGAATATGGATGCACACAGAATTACAGGTACCTATATGTGCTGTACCATAGCAGAGTACTTAGTAGACTTCTTCATATTTTGAGTACCATAAAGATAAGCATAAATAGCCACAAACACAAACTCATGGCAGCAAAAAAGATGACCAAAAAGACAGTTATCATGGCATAGTGCTTGTAGTCCATAATATCGGGATCGGGATACTCATTGATGGTCACATCTCCAAAGTGTACACGCTTTCGATTGGCTGGCGGATAAATCGATCCATCGATAGTGTAGAGAGAGTCTCCATCGTTGAGCGTTCGAATGCATTCAACATTTTCAATGTCAATTTTGACATTTTCCTCTTTTTTGTTCGATGCCATTTTCAATTAGAGAAAAATGTACATGCACACACGTCAATGTCTACACGACGACTAAAGTAGAACTCAGGTAGAGAGTGTACTTTAAAGTTTAAAGTAAAATTTCATGTTAGATAAGAGAGTGGGAGTGTGTGAGTGTGTGAGTGAGCGAGTGAGTGAGAGAGAGAGAGAGAGAGAGAGAGAGAGAGAGAGAGAGAGAGAGAGAGAGAGAGAGAGAGAGAGAGAGAGAGAGAGAGAGAGAGAGAGAGAGAGAGAGAGAGAGAGAGACTACCTCAAATTGTACACAGCTTAATAAGGCCCGTTGTTTTGCGAATTACGCAATAAGTTGTATATGTAAAGTTATGTAAAATTAATCTTCTTGTTAGTGTTCGGACGTGTTTGCATAACGTTCTCCGTATTAGTAAAATATTGAACTAATTAGTTTGCTTACCATGAAATCAATGTTTTACTAATAAGCATTTACCTACACCTCCACGGCATGCCCGTACGGGAGGCCAAGAGGTACAAGCCAATTCCTGGAAATAAAGTGCGAGAACACTGAGCGCAACCCCAATTAGCAATTACAAAAACAAGTTGTGATTAATATTACGAACTTTATTATTTAAAAGTTTCACACAATAGGTTACATAGTCAAAAACATAAATGTCACATTAAAGTGGTTACTAGTTCTGCTGACTTATGGACACGCTTTTATCCCGTTGCAGAGAAGGCGATAATTAAGTCATATAGCTAAAATAAAATTAAGACGATGGCCACTCCCAACAGGGAGTTTAAGTTTTTCTTTATCTGAGATGATCATTCTACTTTTTATAGAAATAGCGAACAAACGCACACAAATCAAACTATTAATAAGAAATTCTCTAGTGTGGTCATCTTTACTAATCACTAAAGTCATAACTATAGTTGTTTAGTGTTAAAGCCATCAAAAGCCTTCGCTCTCAATGAAAATCGTCCAACTTGTTCCAAGGGAACAGTATCTGGCATTATTAATGCAGGAATGTGGAGAAATTTGTGAAGAAAACTTGATTAGTTGTATTCCAAGACTTGAAAAGGTTTAGTTTATGTGCCTCTCCGATTGGAGTGATAGTTGTGCTCTCTGCATCTAGAGTCTCCGAGTCTTCGTAGTCCTCATCGATGGTACCTTGGGAGGGAGCTGTGATGATGTAGTACATAATGAGACAAATCAAAATCACTACCAAGAAGATGACGAAATAGATGCTGTATTGCGTTATTTTGGTTCGTTTGTCAATTTTTTCCATCTCAGAGACAAATGGTCCGTCAGTTTGGATAGACTTTGCGCGCATTCGAATCTTTTTTGCTTTTTTGGTTACCTTACCAGCTTTTGTGTTCGCCGCACTCTTTGGTCGAGTTTGAGCACTTTTGGCTCTTGGTTCTAATTCAGAAACAATTTCCTCAGTTCTAAGAGGTTCTTGGCTTTTTGCTCGTCTTGCGCCTTTTGAGGTTACCTTTGGACAGCTCAAAAACGAGCTTGCTGCACTCGCTCGTTGACCATCCTCAATGTCCACATCTTCCACATCCTCAATGATATCTTCAGGCTGTTTGTCCGCAAACTTTCGAGGTGGATTGATAATGCGCATTTGAATTGTTTCGAGACTTTCGGCACTTGAAGTAGAGAGAGGCGAAACATTTTCAGTTTTTCGAACGCTCACATCATGTGCGATTTTAGCACTTGCACTAGCCTCTGTGTCAATGACAACAATTTGTGGGACTTGAGTTTGCACATCTCGAAACATCTCAGGAGGTGGAATGACTGGATCTTCATATTGTATGTCAATGCTCAACTCGGGACAAGACTTGGCAGGTAGGTTAAAGCCGATTACATCGAACCAAGATGGCGATTCTTCGTCCTGAATGACGGTGAGATTCATAGCGTTCAGAAAAACCATGTCGTCTTTGTATTTATACATTTTTGTTCTTGAGAGTTTGGTAGTTCGCTCTGGAAGAATGTGACGCGTACTGGACAAAGTCTAGAACACAAATGAACACCAGAAATTGAGATTGTCCACAAAAAGATTCGTAGCTTTAGTGACTCTTAATGGAAACTTGACACTAATTATTATTGTGGTTAGTTGTATATTTATGTGGAATATCCTTTGGTCACTTCCAGACAAATTGCCATTCTAATTAGCACTTGAGCTGAGATGTCTGCATTCGATTGCGTTGTGCGCCTTTGCTTCTTCTATTGTGTTTATGTTCTCCGCAAAACCACAAATGCATTAGCACACGCGTCTCTGTGCATAAACATAAACATGTCATGTTTAATTGGCTGCGAGCTAATTAGTGCACTCTCGATCGGGCAAGTGGAGTGCACGCGCCACTCTATTGCTTGGGGGAACATAAGCACATTAGATGCAAAGTCAACGAACGCACTCAACGAAATCGAACGCAAACATCTCAGCTCAAGTGCTAATTAGAATGTCACTTTGTCTGGAAGTGACCAAAAAATATTCGACACAAATATATTATAAATAAACATATAGACCAGTTTGTTCATTATATTTTAATTCAACAAATATTTGCTTCACTGCAATGCGTTTTATGGATTTATTCAGTTTAACTATTTTTCGCAAGGACTCTTGGTTACGCTATTCTCGTTCGCCCAGTACATTCATGTATCTTTGTCTCCATTCTTGAGTCGACGAATTTACGCCACTCTCTGAACATAAATAAGAGTTCATTAGGCGTTAGTGAGTGGGAGTAATGGGACGCGGGGAACATTGGCAGTGCGTTAATGCAATGTGATCACGAGGAATGCATACGATCAAAGTAGGTTTCAAAGCGATGCTAAAAGGGTTGGTTCAGATGTGCGTGCAGCGACACTGTGCAGTGAAGCGTGTGCGCACAATTACAGGACCCTCATTAGCTTCGCTTTGCAACCAAGATCAAAGTGTTAATTGGGGATTCAATAGATACCGTAAAATCTCAAACAAGCGCCGCGGCGCTTGTTAATTTCGTCAGCAAATTTTGGCCGAAAAACCGGTTTTTCGTAACGTCCACAGTGCTTTTTCTGCGGCGCTTAAACGAATGCGGCGCTTGTTTGAATGCGGCGCTTGTTAGAGATTTTACGGTATGTAGTGAATGGTAGCAATTAATTAGACGGAATTTGAAAAACCAGTTAAGACCACAGCGAAGTGATTCTTACTGATGGTGTCAATTAGGACACTTTTGACCGATACGCTCAGTGAACGAGAAAAGTAAAGAAATGTCTCAGTGAATGCTACTGCGAAGTGATGCTAACTGGTGATGTCAATGTTAACGCAAAGTGTCACTATAAGAGTGGACGATGAATTACACTCACACGCACTCGATGGTAAGAATGGCTTGTACATACACAGGCTAATTGGTTCGATTCTTTATTTTGCAGAACACAATCATTCTGGCAAAAAGAATTGAGTCACAAATTGAGCACCACAACCGTGATAGAGCCATTGGCCATTTGAATTAAGCACTGTCATGGCATGCGTTTGCTGATTCTTGTCTATTTGCACTTGACCACTGAATGTCACTGGGAAGGCCAAGCACTTGGATTGTGCCATTGGCGTTTGTCGTTCCTTTGTGCTCCAATTACGGTTGTGACCTCCTGTTAGCTCACTCAGTCGTTTAGTCAAATAGCTAAAACTTAGTGCACAGTTAGTAATTGAGTTGTTCAGCAAGCAATGAAATAGATAGCCTCTGCGGCAGTGACCATTGCGGAAATTGCTATCAAGTTGTGTTGTGAGTTATTGAAATGATCGAGGTTGAAAGTTCTGGTCTAACTGTGATTGTGCCGGTCAGTAACTCTTCAATAAAATAATATATAAGATACAAGATCACAAATCAGTTCAGAGGTCAGGTCAGGGAAGGAGGAACCAGAGATCGGCCTAGTCCTCAGATCAGGGTAAAGTTCACTTGAGTCACAAGAAATCAACCTTGCACTCGTAAATCATGTGACGTGATTCACGTCTGTCCCTTGTTCTGTTCGTGTGTGTTCAATATATCATGTTGTGTTAGTCAGCAATTTGAATTTACTGGTGTTTAATGTTTGTGTAAGCGGCGGCATCGAATTCGGAGGTGACCTGACATGTACGAGTGAGTCAGTGAGATTACAAGTGCCAGGATGATTTCGCACCGAGACATGTGCATAAAATATTCTACAGCGACGTGCTAATGAGCTCGCCAAATGAATTGTGATAGCCATGCCAATGGAAACTGCAAGTTAGTTCTTTTGCACTTCATCTACGGCTACTGGCTCAGTGTAACAGTGATTACGCCAAGCAAGGCACAACCATTCCACCTTGTCACATGCACTGAGCACGGCACCAGTGGCAACGGCAAGTCAGTCACAATACATCCACTCAATCCACGCCAACTGGTTAATGTGGTCACGGCAACTGCAAGTATGCCAGTGATTACGACGAGTAATATGTGAGAGGGGCCGACCGGAGAGTCAAATGATCAAAATTCAAAAGTTCAAGCACACACTGGTTGACAGACTGTGCGTGTGTGGCTGTGCGGGGTCAGCCTCATCAAACATCAATCGAGTTGAACTGTGAGCTAATCTCATATTTTTCTCATGTTAGTGAAGGTTAGCCAAAATGGACGTTACTCTCACACATACACGATTCTATCGAATGTGATTAAATTGAGCAATTACATTTCATCAATGAGCAGCCATTGATGGACAGTGGCGGTGTCCCATTGCTCGAAATTGCATAGCGCAGATTGTGAACTAAGTAAAAGGTTTTTTGAAAGAATGACTGCTGCACCTAGAGTGTATTTACCAATTGTTCACTTGTCTGTTGTCTTAGTCAAGACAGACAAGAAAGAATGTGCAAACTATGTCGCCGCATTTCAAGACATTGAAGGTTCAACAAACACTAACAAGATGTACCGACAGAACCAGATATACAGAATAACAATAACGAAGACACATCCCCACAAATGATACCAAACATGGATCAAGACACGGGGTCACTGATCCACCAAGTCAAGGATGAACCAAGTCAACAGTTGCCAACCCCAAGAGGAACACCACCACAGTATTTTGGATTATGGGTTTCGTCATGCGAGCACAACACCGAATAGCTATAACACCAACAGAGGACAACATAGACATGGTCACCGCAAGTCATAGCTTCCTGTTCACATCGTCGCATATCTAAAGCGTCTTCATTTTGCTTGGCACGACCAAGTCCAGTAACGGAAACAACAAACTGAGATGTAAACTAAGGAAGATGTCTCAGGACTCCAATCTTCATGGCTCTCAGAAACTCGCCCTTAACCAAGCAATCAAGCGAATTGTACACTTTCAAGTTTGGTACTGATGTCAAAAAGTCGTTCAATTTAAAAGAATAGCATACATACTGGTGAATTCACAGAACACAAAGATGCCATCATGTCTTATCACAAACAAGACTGTTTACTGTGGTCAGAAGCATTCGGTTGGACACACTACGGACCACTAACCGGCGGTTTGCCGATATTTTCAATGAACACAAAGATGCCATCATGTCTTATCACGAACAAGACTGTTTACTGTGGTCAGAAGCATTCGGTTGGACACACTACGGACCCCTAACCGGCGGTTTGCCGATATTTTCATTGAACACAAAGATGCCATCATGTCTTATCACGAACAAGACTGTTTACTGTGGTCAGAAGCATTCGGTTGGACACACTACGGACCACTAACCGGCGGTTTGCCGATATTTTCATTGAACACAAAGATGCCATCATGTCTTATCACGAACAAGACTGTTTACTGTGGTCAGAAGCATTCGGTTGGACACACTACGGACCCCTAACCGGCGGTTTGCCGATATTTTCATTGAACACAAAGATGCCATCATGTCTTATCACGAACAAGACTGTTTACTGTGGTCAGAAGCATTCGGTTGGACACACTACGGACCCCTAACCGGCGGTTTGCCGATATTTTCATTGAGCACAAAGATGCCATCATGTCTTATCCAGAACAAGACTGTTTGTAGTGGTCAGAAGCATTCGAATGGACACACTACGGATCCCTCACCAGCTGTTTGCCGATATTTTCATTGAGCACAAAGATGCCATCATGTCTTATCCCGAACAAGACTGTTTGTAGTGGTCAGAAGCATTCGAATGGACACACTACGGATCCCTCACCAGCTGTTTGCCGATATTTTCATTGAGCACAAAGATGCCATCATGTCTTATCCCGAACAAGACTGTTTGTAGTGGTCAGAAGCATTCGAATGGACACACTACGGATCCCTCACCAGCTGTTTGCCGATATTTTCATTGAGCACAAAGATGCCATCATGTCTTATCCCGAACAAGACTGTTTGTAGTGGTCAGAAGCATTCGAATGGACACACTACGGATCCCTCACCAGCTGTTTGCCGATATTTTCATTGAGCACAAAGATGCCATCATGTCTTATCCAGAACAAGACTGTTTGTAGTGGTCAGAAGCATTTGAATGGACACACTACGGATCCCTCACCAGCTGTTTGCCGATATTTTCATTGAGCACAAAGATGCCATCATGTCTTATCCCGAACAAGACTGTTTGTAGTGGTCAGAAGCATTCGAATGGACACACTACGGATCCCTCACCAGCTGTTTGCCGATATTTTCATTGAGCACAAAGATGCCATCATGTCTTATCCCGAACAAGACTGTTTGTAGTGGTCAGAAGCATTCGAATGGACACACTACGGATCCCTCACCAGCTGTTTGCCGATATTTTCATTGAGCACAAAGATGCCATCATGTCTTATCCCGAACAAGACTGTTTGTAGTGGTCAGAAGCATTCGAATGGACACACTACGGATCCCTCACCAGCTGTTTGCCGATATTTTCATTGAGCACAAAGATGCCATCATGTCTTATCCAGAACAAGACTGTTTGCAGAGACCAAATGAATTCGGATGGACACACTACGGACCCCTAATTATCGACTAATTATCGGTGCATTCAAAGATCAAGTTACCGAACTATGCCAATTGGAATTGCGTATGCTCTGGGAAAACACACAAACAAAGAACAGTAATACAACTAGGTTCTGGTGGAACCATAACTGGCGGTAAAGGCGAACAAAACAACAAGATCCACAATTTTTCGTTCAAGCGATTCAACAAACTCTTTTGTAATTCCTCAACAACAATTATCATTCGTAACATTTGTGTAATCTGTTGCTGTAACTCAATTTGAATAAATATACTCGAACGGGTTTATTAAACAAATAAAATAAAAAACATTGACAAAACTGTAAATTTCGATCGAACAATCATAGCGAGCTTCGCGCTTGCAATTAGAAATGGACGAGCCATAATCATTATGAACTATGCAATGACATCAAATCTATCACAATGCACAATGTTTATAACATGGACAAAGTGAAAAGTGAATCACTATTCTGACTATTGATTTTATTTAATAAAACATCAGAGAAAACGTAGTTAAAAGTCAAGCCGTCATGGGCAAAATCACTAAACATTACGGTTGACTTGAGCTTACTCCACAAAGTCTCTGTTTGTGTCTGATCAACTTTGCCTACAACAGGTCGGTCTGTTTGTTAGATTTGTTTTCATGATTTCCATTTAGTGAATGTAAAATAGATTCTCTTTTGTCATTCAAATTTACATGTTTGCAAATAAAATTTACATTTAGGTATATTAAAGTGTGCTCAAAAGTGAAGTTCAAGTTACATTTTGTCTGTGTAGTTGTTGTTGGATGAGTCTTGACTCTGTGAAAATCTCTCTCATTCTCTCCACAACCAAGTATGTAGAGGTGCAGGTGTTCTGGTTAATTTGGCACGACTAGTCAGTTCTCCCGGTGTGCTTGGAGATGAGATGTGGTTCTCTGCTGTTCTTCTACCAGCGCACACACTGCACAGGCACAAGTACAGGTGTATTGTGTAGTGCGCAGTCACTCTCTACCCAAGTCGGCCATCGATGTTCATTGGTGATCATTCTTTCTAGCTGATCAGGCGCGCCACATCGACAAGCCGATTTAACCTAAATTGATCTCAACTCATCTTCATCTTTCTTCTTTTTCAACTTCCCATTCTTAGTTCCTCAACCCAATACGAGATATTTGAGATGCTAATTTACATGCAAATGACTAACGTTCACTACTTTTCTAGTCTCCACCTGTTTGCGTGTGATCATCTACCGCTTAGGGTGCTGATCGTTGGATTCCCAAAATGTCTTTAACGCCTCAACGGAAGCAAAGTAAGTGTCATTTCTTATGCTATGCAACACGTTCTCAATGCTCAATTGCGTATACCGGTCAAATCCATATTTGAGCTAGTTTTTGTCATTTTAGAGGTTGATTCAAGTGCACGCACTTTGTCAGACCGAAACTGTCCACGTGGCATTCAGTAATAGTGTGTCTACGTGGAGGCATCATAGTTGGTGCGCTCCTGGCCTGGCAGGCAGACATTGCCGTCACAATGCAGCAGTACAAGTTAGTATAGTCAGACACACGTCTTATGTTCTGGTCCAATTGCAAAGTACATGGTGTGACGTAAAAACGATTATTGACTCTAACATTGCGTTTGACTGTGTTGTTTATTAGCAAATAGTATTGTCTATTTTGAAACACTCTGTAGACATGTAGAACTAGTGCACAGACACAAAAGTCCATTTTTCGAACAGCAATTAAATGTTAAATGTCTATACTAAAATGCGCTAAAGATGCATGCGCAATCTAAACTAGTGATGCTGATTGGTGCCACAGTCTATGTATTCGAGTGATTTCTACCTTAAATATTATGTTTGCATTATTGTCTCATGACAATTGTGCTTTGTCCAATTAAGTTGGCCACTCACTATGTATGCCCAGAATGTTCTTCTACTTGTCCATATGTGTTCATTGTCGATTCCTTCGTTTGATGGACAAAGTGAATCGTTTTGAGTTGGTCATTGCACAAACAGACAAATGATCGGTGTTGATGTAAACAAATGCAATGGTTTGCCTCCATCGACTGTCTCGCCAACGAGTCGAGATCACCAAGAACTATACATCAAAAGCAAATCTATCACAATGTGCAATTTATGTCACATTGTCAATCACTTTTGTGTTTGTTGCACCACAATGCCTGCCTGGTCTCATTTAGTAAAACAAGAGATAAAGCACAGTCGAATGTCAAACAATCATGAACAAATTCACTAGACACTAGAATCGACTTGCGCGTTACCATGCAAAGCCTCTGCTTGTTTGAGTGTGATCGACTTGACCAACAACAGGTCGTTGTGTATGATAACTTTGACTTGTTTTTATCACATCTTTCTAGTGAATGTAAAATTGATTTACTTTATTCATTCGAATTAACTTCTTTGTCAATACAATGCATATTCAGGCATTTTAATGTGCTCTCACAAATTGAGTCCAAGTTACATTTTGTCTGTGTAGTTGTTGCTGGATGAGTCTTATGCGTCTCTGTTGCCATCCTTCTCACCTTCATCCAAGTAGAGGCAGACCTGTAGGTAGAGGCACAAGGTGTTCTTGTCAATTTGGCACGTCTAGTCTGCTCTCCCGGTGTGGTTGGAGATGAAATGATGGTTCTTTGCTGTGTTTTTCTATGCCCGCACGCACACTGCAGGAGCAAAAGTACAGTTGTATTGTGCTGTGCGCAATCACTCTACCAGTCTCTACCCAAGTCGGCCACCATTGGTGATCTTCCCTTCGAGCTGATCAGAAGTGGCACATCGACACACCGATCTAACCCAAAGTGATCTCAACTCATCTTCATCTCGCTTCTTCTACAACTTCTCATTTTTAGTCACTCAACCTGAGACAAGGTATTTGAGATGCTAACTTACATTCAAATGCAAATGACTAACGTTCACTATTTTCTAGTCTCCACCTGTTTGCGTGTGATCATTTATCGCTTAGGGTGCTGATCGTTGGATTCCCAAAATGTCTTAAATGCCTCAACGGAAGCAAAGTAAGTGTCATTTCTTATGCTATGCAACACGTTCTCAATGCTCAATAGCGTATACCGGTCAAATCCAAATTTGAGCTAGTCTTTGCCATTTTAGCGTTTGATTCCATTGCACGCACTTTGCCAGACCAAAAATGTCCACGTGGCATTCAGTAGTAGTGTGTCTACGTGGAGGCATCATAGTTGGTGCGCTCCTGGCTTGGTAGACAGACATTGCCGTCACAATGCAGCAGTACAAGTTAGTATAGTCAGACACACGTCTAGAGTTCTGGTCCAATTGCAAAGTACATGGTGCGACGTAAAAGCGATTACTGGATTTAACATTGCGTTTGTCTGTATTGTTTATTTGTGACCAATGTAATATATTTTATAACACTCTGTAGGAAAACACAGATTGAGCACCGACACAATCGTCCATCTTTCGAACACTATTCGAATGTTAAATGTCTATACTAAAACACACTACTGGATGCATGCGCGATCTAAACTAGCGATGTCGATTGGTGCACACTGTCTATGTATTCTACTGTTAGTCAAACGTTTATCCGAACTTTGTGCTAATAATTAAAGATCTGAGAATCGAGATTGATAACTATACAATAACAGCAAATCTATCACAATGTGCATCAATGTCACATTGACGCAGACTGGTCAATCACTTTTGTATCTGTTGCACCACTATGCCTGCCTGGTCTCATTTAGTAACACATGAGAGTGAGAAAGAGAGAGAGAGAGAGAGAGAGAGAGAGAGAGAGAGAGAGAGAGAGAGAGAGAGAGAGAGAAAAGGAGAGAGAAAGAGAGAGAGAGAGAGAGAGAGAGAGAGAGAGAGAGAGAGAGAGAGAGCGCGTAAAAGAGCGAGAGAGAGAGAGAGAGAGGGAGAGAGAGCGCGTAAGAGAGCGAGAGAGAGAGAGAGAGGGAGAGAGGGGGGAGAGAAAGAGTGGGAAAGAGAGACAGAGACAGAGAGAGACAGAGGCAGAGGCAGACAGAGAGAGTGAGAAAGAGAGAGAGAGAGAGAGAGAGAGAGAGAGAGACAGAGAACAGTTGAATGTATAACCGCCTTGGACAAAATCAGTAGACACTACGGTAGACTTGCGCGTTACCCGGCAAAGCCTCTCTGCTTGTCTGTGTCTGATCAACTTGGCCAACAACAGGTCAGTATGTTTGTTAAGTTTGTCTTCATCATCTCCTTCTAGTAAATGTAAAATTGATTCACTTTAGTCATTCAAATCCACATGTTTGGCAATGCAGTGTATATTCAGATATATCAATGTGTGATCAAAAATCAAGTATAAATGGCATCGGTAGTATCCGCATGTTCTAGCTCGTGCTCCAGCGACCTTACGAGTCGAGGTGTTCTTGGATGAGGCTTGGTTGTCTCTGTAACCATCATTCACATCCTCACCCAACCCAGTATGTAGAGGTGCAAGTGTTCTGGTAAATTTGGCACCACTAGTCTGTTCTCTCGGTGTGTCTGGAGATGGAGAGGTGGTTCTTTGCTGTGTTCATCTATGCCACCACGCACACTGCACGGGCACACGTACAATTGTACTATGCACTGCAGTGCACAGTTACTCTCTGCCAGTCTCTGCCCAACTCGGCCATCATTTGCGGTCTTTCCTTCGAGCTGATCAGAAGTGGCACATCGACACACCGATCTAACCCAAAGTGATCTCAACTCATCTTCATCTCGCTTCTTCTGCAACTTCTCATTCTCAGTTCCTCAGCCCAATAAGAGGTAATTGAGATTCTAATTTACATGCAAATGCACATTACTCACGTTCACTACTTTTCTAGTCTCCACCTGTTTGCGTGTGATCATCTATCGCTTAGTCTTGTGATCCCAAATGTCTTTAATGCCTCAACGGAAGTAAAGTAAGTGTCATTTCTTATGCTATGCAACACTTTCTCATTGTTTAATTGCGCATATCAGTCAAATCCGTATTTGAGCTAGTCTTTGTCATTTTAACGTTTGATTCCATTGCACGCACTTTGTCAGACCAAAAATGTCCACGTGGCATTCAGTAGTAGTGTGTCTACGGGGAGAAATCATAGTTGGTGTGCTCTTGGCCTGGCAAGCAGACATTGCCGTCACAATGCAGCAGTACAAGTTAGTATAGTCAGACACGACAGTTCTGGTCCAATGCCAAAATACATGATGTGACTTAAAAGCGATTAACATTGTGTTTGATTGTTTTATTTATTAGCGAATAATGTCGTCTATTTAAAAGCACCCTGTAGACATGTAGAACTAAAGCACAAACCCAAAAAAGCTATCTATCGAACAGTATTCGAATGTTAATTGTCAATACTAAAAGATAAATGCGCGATCTAAACTAGTGATGCTGATTGGTGCACTGCACATTGTCTGTGTATTCGAGTGATTACTGCAATGAACATTATGTTTACTTGTTAGTTAGATTTTTAGCTTGTGACTATTCTGCTGCACACAAGAAAGTTGACCACTCACTAAGTGGGCCTCTTATGTTCATTGAACATTGTTCAACTACTTGTCCATATGTGTTCATTATTGATTTTAATGTTGAACATAAATGAGAATCGGGATTGTGATCATCAGACAGTACACTTGCACAATTCAATTGAATTCAAGTGTTATCAATAAACACACAAAGGATCATTCTGCTTGCGCTTTCTCCATGTTCATTGGGTCTGCTCGAAACTGTTCCACTGGGCTTATTATGTATATTCAATCAAATAGCTTTCATTATCTGGCAATGGAACAGTTTTGATTGGGCCATCGTCAATCACCACAGTTCAAGTTCGCAAGTGAATGTCCTACTTAGATCTCAAATAAATAGTTGAGATTTGAGTGTATTAATGATGATCTGTATGTTTGCTCAAATTCGTCAAATGGTTTATGCATTTTAACAATGACTTACTTTTACAAATGACCTCTAACCATACTAATTTCAATTCGCTTATCGCTTGCCACAAAGTGCAAACCCATCAGTCAGTACACCCCAGAACTTGAACAATACACAAAGTGCCTTTCATACAGCACAAATATGAACCATATTCAGAAATAATATTGTGCATATATAAGGTGCTCTGTGTGTTTGTTTCATTTCTCCAATGTTCTATGTATTTTAACAAAAGCTTCACAAATGAGACATTTAATTCTCTCAACTACTTGTTCAAAACAATCTGCATGTAATCTTGAATCTTTCCATAAATTAATCTCGTTTGACAATATGTATTTCTTGAAGGCTATATCGTTTCCCATTTTGCATTTGAGACTAATGTTTGGACTGATTTGCATTATCTTTGAATGATCAAATCTAACCGAGTCTGCCCAAAAATCACTTCCTTTTGTAACATGATTGAGAATACTCTTAACACATGTTCCAATTGGAATTGAATATTGGTTGGATTTGTAAATGCGTCCAAATGCTGTACTAAATGATCACATCTAACCGAGTCTGCCCAAAAATCACTTCCTTTTGTAACATGATTGAGAATACTCTTAACACATGTTCCAATCGGAATTGAATATTGGTTGGATTTGTAAATGCGTCCAAATGATGTCAAAATCCATTTCCAGAGCCTTAATCTGCCTTGAACACACAATGAATCAGACATATACAAAATGTATGTAATACTAACTTGATGATAATTTGATTGATTTCTCTTTATAATTCACAATTATTTACACACCTGAACACACTTTGAGTCCACTTCAAGTCCATCTCAGCGTGGAGATTTTGCTGTACTGAACTTGCTCAAAACTGTTCCTCAAGTCTCCTTATGTAATTCTTCATGGGTATATTTAGCTCATATGGAATTTGAGGAATAGCTTTGATTGGGTTTATTCTCTCATCGCATCTAATCAGTAAGTGATTCCAATTTCTCAAAATTCCAATCTCGATTTGATAATGAAACCGACTGGGGAATGAGTTAGTGGAAGGCCCACTGAAGAAGTTCCAAACCTTCTTCATCCGAGATCTTCATCGCACAACCAGAACTGATTCTTTCTTTGTTAGCAACTTACACCAAGTCGAGGAGGGCAATAAAGTGGTTGAGAGACAAGAAACAATGTCCCAGTTTTAATTAGAGACAGTGTACCACTATAGCTGACCCATTGGTCATAGAACTGCCTAAATGTCAGTCACTGGGATTAGGGACCGCGATCATTCTTCCCACAGGCGACTAAACAGAGTGCATAACATGTCAAACCAAATTGCATTGACAAAACCAGTGACTAGCCGATTTAATATGCCAAACAAACCGGGCAATTTGCACTTACTGGAGACAGGAGAGAGAGAGAGAGAGAGAGAGAGAGAGAGAGAGAGAGAGAGAGAGAGAGAGAGAGAGAGAGAGAGAGAGAGAGAGAGAGAGAGAGAGAGAGAGAGAGAGAGAGAGAGAGAGAGAGAGAGAGAGAGAGAGGAGGGGAGAGGAAGAGAGAGTGTTCACACGTGCAATGCCATTAGCCTTCGAGACCAGTGACCAGCTTTTGTGTGTAAAGGCTCATAATAAGTTTGCCGAACAGATTTGATTGTGTTTTATATATCATCGCATCTAATCAGTAAGTGAGATTAATTTACATCTATTAAAATACACGAACACTAATTCTTCTGGTCCAATCGTACACAAATGAACTGTACACAAAGTACTCTACATTCAGCACAAATATGTTCCATAATTCTAGATGATATTTAGATTATCTATTGTCTGTGTGTTTGTTTCATTTCTTCAATGTTCTTTGCATATTAACAAAATCTTACTAATGATCCCTCCCAACTGCTTGTTCAAAACTATCAGCATGTAGAATGTAATCTCGAATCTTTCCATAAATTAGTCTCGTTTGACAATATGTACTTCTTAAAGGCTATATCGTTTCCCATTTTGCATTCGAGACTAATATTTGGATTGATTTGCAACATTGTTATGTACTAATCCAGCCGAGTCTGCCCATAAATCGGTTCCATTTGAAATATGAACTTGTTGAGACACTTTTTGCCATGTTCCAATTGGAATTGAATCTTGGTTAGATTTCTAAATGCGTCCAAATGCTGTACTAAATGATCACGTCTAACCGAGTCTGCCCAAAAATCACTTCCTTTTGAAACATGAACTTGTTGAGACACTTTTTGCCATGTTCCAATTGGAATTGAATCTTGGTTAGATTTCTAAATGCGTCCAAATGCTGTACTAAATGATCACGTCTAACCGAGTCTGCCCAAAAATCACTTCCTTTTGAAACATGAACTTCTTGAGACACTTTTTGCCATGTTCCAATTGGAATTGAATCTTGGTTAGATTTGTAAATGCGCTACAGTAGAAGACGACAACCAAAAATGCTTTCGAATTGCTTCTCCCGCCAATTTGCTTGTCCCAAACTATTAATCCATTATCGAGTCTTATCTAAACTTTTACTCGAGTTGCTTTATGTTTGTTTGTTGTTGTCCACATAAATCAACCGGGTCAAAGTTTCGATGGTATTCCTCGTCATCAAGTCACATCATATCAGAACCTTAGCAGTACAAAAAGTGCTCTGATTACAGTACAAATATATTCCATAATTCTGGATGATATTAAGCTTACATAAGGAGCTCTGTGTGTTTGCTCCGACTCTTAAATGTTCTGTGCATCTTAACAAAAGCTTGCTTCACCAATGTGTAATTTGCTTCTCTCAACTGCCTGTCCAAAACTATCATTATGTACAATGTAATCTTGAATCTTTCCATAAATTAGTCTCGTTTGACAATATGTATTTTTTGAGAGTAATATCGTTTCCCATTTTGCATTCGAGACTAATATTTGGATTGATTGGCATTAACAACGTTATGATCGCATCCAATCAAGTCTGCCCAAAACTCACTTCCATTTGTAACATGTTGTTTAGAATACTCTCCGCATGTTCCAATCGGAATTGAATATTGGTTGGATTTGTAAATGCCCCTCTGAACATGACGACCTCAAATTGCTTTGAACTGCTTTTCGCGCAACTTTTCTTATTTCAAACTGTCTACAATTTCGTCTGCTGTTGCTGCTGCAAATGTCCAATTTAAAATGGTAAGTCAAATATCGTCTATCGACAGTTTGTTTGTTGAATTGCTTATAATCGGACGCTTCTTTTTGGAACTTCACGATCGTCGAATTAAATCTAATTAAGCTACACAAAACTTTATATCAATGGGTCTTTTCAAATAACCGAATTGTTTGCGTGGATGTGCATTCTAATTTTCATGCACGCAAATTGTTCGGGACTATGAAAACACTCTCGGATATCTGTTTTCTCCATTTCTCCACTCTGAATTCTGCTTTGAAGACTCAATGAATCGAACATATATTCAAAATGTATGTAATACTAACTTAACGATAATCAAATTTATTTTTATAATTCATGTTAATTCACACACCTGAACACACTTTCTTCAAGTCCAACTCAGCGTGGAGATTTTGCTGTACTGAACTGGCTCAAAACTGTTCCTCAAGTCTCCTTATGTAATTCTTTGTGGGTATATTTAGCTCATATGGAATTTGAGGAATAGTTTTGATTAAGTTTATTCTCTCATCGCATCTAATCAGTATCTCGATTGATGAATGATTCCAATTTCTCGAAATTCCAATCATGATTTGATAATGAAACTGACAGGGTAATGAGTTAGTGGAAATCCACAGATTAAGATCCAACCGTTCTTCACCTGAGATCTTTACGGCGCAACCAAGATTGATTCTGGCTTTGTTGTTGCCACATTTTGCATTCGAGACAAATATTTGGATTGATTTGCATTAACAACGACATGAACCCATCCAAACGAGTCTGTCCAAAAATCACTTCCATTTGTAACATGAGATTGAGAATGGTTTCTACACATGTTCCAATTGGAATTGAATATTGGTTGGATTTGTAAATGCATGAAGCATGAAGACCTCAAATGATTATTTGCTCGTTTGTTAACGTTTCTCCAGCCTTAATCCTGTTTCGAGCACACAATGAATCGAACATATACAAAATGTAAGTAATATTAACTTGATGATAATTAAATTTATTTATTAATAATAATCCACACACCTAAACACACTTTATTCAAGTCCAACTTCGCCTGGAGAATTTGCTGTACTGAACTTGCTCAAAACTGTTCCTCAAGTCTCCTAATGTAATTCTTTGTGTGTATATTTAGCTCATTAGGAATTTGGGAAATAGTTTTTATTGGGTTTTATCTATCATCGCATCCAATCAGCAATTGATTATAATACACAACTATGAAGACACCTGAACACTATTTCTTCTAGTCCAGCCGTTCGCATGCAGATTATGTTCTAATGAACTTTCTCAAAGCTGTTGCTCAAGTCTTCTTATGTAATTCTTCTTGAGTGTGATCATGAGAAGCTTGCAGCACGGTTTTGATTAAGTTTCGTCTGTCACCCCATCTAATCTGAAAGTGCTACCAATTTCTACCAATTTCAATCGAGGTTTGATAATGAAAGGATGAAAGGTTAATTGGTTGATCGCTATGACTGATCAAATTTCGTTGGTCATGGCTTTTGTTGGTTGTGGTTAGATGCCAACTTTGAGCAATTTGCTTTGTGAGGCAAGCGCGATTTCGATTTCAGTGGCAATGCAAGGATCGAAGGATCGAGTTGCAATAAGTGTTGAGGCAGTACTCAATTTGAGTAAAGCATCACCGATCTTTGATCACCACAGCCAGTGGTGAATGAGACAGTTGAGGTCCCAGTACGAACATAGTATGCGTCCAATTATGTGATGCAACCTGTGTCAAGCAATGAGATACACTCACCAAAACACACTCGAATGGCCTCTCACTTGTGACTAGTCTTGCCAGATGAAGATAAAGTGCAGAAAAAAATAACGTTGTATGTGTACGGTATATTTCTGCAATTGCTAAAATCTGGAAAGGCTACTTGTGACCATTTGCAAACTTCATAAGCTCCAGCTGCCCATCGAAGAGAGTGAGAGAGCAGAAAAGAGTGAGTGGAATGCTTTGAGAGATGTACCAACAAATGGCGCGCCATGTAAAAGTAATTGAGAGAAAGTAATCGGTAAGAGCCTACAATCGCGTTGATCTTGATCATAATTGGTGACATTCTAACAGTAAAAGTGTTCTAGCACGAGCAGCACCACCAAAGTCACTGCCAGTAGCCCTTGACATATCGAATAAGGCCAATCGAGTCTATCTCCTTCTACAGTTGTGTGCGATAAATGGAATCGAATACAACATGTTTGGCGCCAACCAGTTTGCCAGTTGTTGAAAGTGTGTATTGATGGAGGAACAAATCTTGGCCAGATCTGCACTGTTGGTCATTTGGCCTGACACGAGCAATCCGAAAGTGTTCAACACACTGAACTGCTGACACAACAACACAACCAAATTTTCAATGTTCTGTTCGCTATCATAATTGTCTCAGTAGATCACAAATGTTCGTATCTGCGAGAAGATACGACCAATGGCTTGAGAGGTATGCTAAATGAGTACCAATTCTCTGATCGTAAACTTTCCATCCTTGGAAATAGCTTAGCCACAAAGAAGATAAAACTCACTGTCTCTGTTGTAGTTTGGACTTTGGTGCCCGAGTGGTATTGAACTGGCTAGATCACGGCCGACTAGTTGCCTTGTCATTTACCAAGCACTCACCGGTCCCCTCTGTACATCAAGCCAGATCATCAAGTTGATCAAGTGATCAAGTTGAGGCAAACAACATATCAAGTTCCTAACCAAATTGCTCATCTTGTCCAGGGCCCAACACTCGCCAATCCACAGCGCCCCACTAACCAGATCATCTGCTCTAAGTGTCCGCAAACAAAACATTGTCCGACTGGTGACATTAATAATTATCTTGAGACAAGCCAAGTCTCGTGCATGCATCGTTGCACTTTTACCTTGTGGTCTGCCACCATCTCAGCTGCAGTTGTTCAGTTCTCACGACACTCGTCATAGAGAAGTAGAATTGACTGACAAGACATGAAAGATTCTCTCTCTCTCTCCCTCTCCCTCTCCCTCTCCCTCTCCCTCTCCCTCTCCCTCTCCCTCTCCCTCTCTCTCTCTCTCTCCCTCTCTCTCTCTCTCTCTCTCTCTCTCTCTCTCTCTCTCTCGTCGAGCACCGAGATGCGAACACAAAGCTTGGCATAGACGACATGCACTGCAACTGGTGGTTTAAGTGTGCTTACCAATTTGTCAGTCAAAACAGAATTCAAGAAGACTTTGCAAACTGTTGTCCAGATCATTTGAACTCAGTGAAAACAGCCAAAGAGTAATCATTTGATCACTACGGATAAGGTGCTTTGTCCTGCAGTACAGTAAACCTAATGCATTTGTGGTCAGACTTTTTTCAGGGCGAGCACTCGCCACTTCACTCTGTCCCACCAGTCAAACCATCGCCACCGAGTGATGGCAATGGCAC
Source organism: Rhizoglyphus robini (assembly GCA_023373905.1). Lineage (NCBI taxonomy): Eukaryota > Metazoa > Arthropoda > Arachnida > Sarcoptiformes > Acaridae > Rhizoglyphus > Rhizoglyphus robini. Next base: position 604,545 of record JAKIJQ010000017.1, on the reverse strand, counting down.
TGTCGATCTGTGCCATGACAACAATTCAGTCAGACTCTGGCCAGCATACCGGCAGGAAACACCAGTCTGCTCTTTTGTACATTGCCCAATTAACAACCAATAAAAGCCAAGAAACACCCAAGGCTCTAATGTGTCCGCAGTTCTATCTCTAGGTGAGACGCTTGATCACCACCGTTGCCAAGCGTTCCCCAAAGTCCTTTTATAATTAATAAATCATCTTGCAAACAGGACTTTGCATTTTGTATTAGGCATTTTGGCCAATGGCGCAATGCTGCCCTAATAAACAATTGATATAATCGAGGTGATGTGTTTCACTGAATGATCTGATTGAACGTGCTGCCGGTCGAGACAGACATCGACCAACATTGCGCTGGACTCGCACAACACACAACACACACGAGGAGTGATCGAGTAAGTGCCGAGAGAGGAGAGGAGCACAGTGTTCGTTCAATTTGTGTGTGCAGTGTTCGGTGAGTGCTTTGCTTGTGTGTTTGTGCTTGTGTGCTTGTGCAGTGAGCCACTCGAGCCAACTCGGTAGTTGGCATCAATTTTCTTTCGGTCTGTAGACATTTGACATGAACTTTTTATTATTCATACGGTCATCGACATTCGGTATTTTGATCATTGACTTGCCACACTCTCACCTTTCCACTCCTTCGCTGAGCATCGATTGCATTATTCCACAGAAAATCAGCTCGGCCAGACGCGGCCAGCAATGCTTGTGTTGATTAGGAGTGAGGATGCAATGAGTGATGGCAGGACAAGTTCACTTCTGTTTTACCAGGTTGTGCTCATTCAGGTTTCGCCACTAGCACTGCTCAGCATTCAGAGTGCAATCGAAAAGTCCAGTTGTGATTTGCTGAAATGCTGCATTCCCATTTTGCACATTACTCCATTGATTGGATCAAATTCGGGCTGCACACAACAAACAGCACTGGTGACCGAGAGTTCATCACAATTCAGAGAGCAGACAAGTTACTGGTGATTGTCCTACCACTCGACATCAAGAGAACTTTTGGCACACTTGTCAGTGTTCGACTGTGTTTGAACCATTTTGGCCATTGCAATTCAGATTTTAGCTTTTGCCAATTGCTTTCACAGTTCTCCACTAGAACACAAAACGGAACATACAAGTTGATGAGCATAAGTACACGCCGGTGCATTTCTACTTTAATAATTAAGTTATCATCTCTATCAAGCAAACACTGCATTACATCAGTCACAATGGCGCCAGGGTAGGCAATGCATTTGGTACTTTTGCCTTGCTCTACTCGGCCATTGGTGTGGGACTTGGCTTTGTGCAGGACAAAAATGATGATGTCAACACGGTGGTGTCTGCTACCAGTACGGGACTTTTGTATGGTGATCTCAGTCGGACAAAGGCAATGGCCAGTGTTCAAGGTGCGTACTGACTGAGTAATAACTCACATAATGTTTGACGTCTTTTTGGCCAAACTAGGTTCTACCTCGACTCGTCTTCAGTTGCAACGTTCTGAATTTGGCTTTACTGGTGACCTCATCGTTGCATGCACTCTCATCTTGGTGACCAGTCAGAACAATCTCATAAATGTCTAAGTATTCGGTTTGTGTGCTCATACTGTGTGATGGTTGTGCCTTGGCGGTAACTTTGTCGCGTTGGTCTTATCGTACTCAGATCACTCTCATTCAACAGGAATCTGGACGACTTAGTAAGGCCTCGATCTTTTCGTACTTAGTCTTGTAGTGAACGCATTCGGCTACGTAACAGGTAACCAGGTAATTGCCTTGTAGAGGTTGCCTTGAGACAGGCCGAGTCTGGTCACGTTCCACTTGTAGATAGTATTTTGCTCACTTCACTAAGGACAACGAGTTTTTTTTTGTCTATAGCATTGTGATGCACACCAGCAAAACATCCACAATTGATAATCTCATCTCAGTTCGACACAAGTGATTTATAACCAAACCAAGATACCATCCATTATCCAATTTAGTCCATCTCAACATAGTGCACACGCGCTCAAATTTCTCGCTCGCATAGGCTAATTGTCGGATCAAAGTGCCCAATGATGTCCGTGTGTGTATACAATAACCAAAGTGTTCTTCTTTCTTACAAACTCTAAATATCTACAAACAGATGTGCTCACCTCCTGGGCAAACTTGCTTCGAACGAGTGACACCGAGTGGAAAATGCCACAGGAGTGCATCATCGAACAGTTGCCACATCGTTCACTACGGCAGCATCCAATCTAAGGCGAGGTGCACTTGATTATTTTTCCGTATTGACTGTGCCGGGCTGTGTACTTTGATAAAGGTAAGATTAAGTCTGCTTGTGATGCAATGGATTGGACTGGACAATCCAATAGACTGCCTCTACAAGTGACCCATCAAGTCACGGAAGACTCAGAAACAGTCACCGCTCAATCGATTGCTGCATCTAATCCCTCACCGACGTGTACAGTTTACACTTGTTCGGTAACTCGCCGAACCCGCGGGTTTGATAACTCACCACTGTTAGCTGTTGTTAAACCCAATCACTTGGCTTTATTGAACTGATTGCGGTTACTTAGATCACTTTCGGCCTGTGGCACTCGAAGGCAGACAATCTGCACTCAGTGGAGACAAACCAGTGCAATTAATTATACGAGCACTTCAATTTTGTCAACGTGCCCAGTTTGCACCGATCCCCTTTAGCAACAAACTGGCCAATTTGCACTCGACCAATATCACCACTATCACCACCACACAAATCACACACACAAACTAACTCTAAAGGTCAAATGCATCAATATACTCAGCACACCGAACAGTTCATTAGACGATTGTAAAGAGTGCCTCGTTAAGCAAGGCAGCATCCCTTTCCTGTTGGTGTGCCAGTACGTGTCGTAAATGGAATTTGTCGATGAAATGACAAGCACACAAGCACCAAGACAAACTATAATTGTTTGCACTCCTCCAACCAGACCAGTCGCATCGTATGTTGGCCCATGTAATCATTGCCGACTCGTCAACTTATTCTATGCAAAACATTGGCCACTCCACACTGTCCCACATATCGAATAATCGCCACCGAGTGATGGCTAACTGCACATTGTTTCTGGCCTCGAATGTGACTTTCACCTGAGTGCTTTTCATGTGCCGAACACTGAGCATGTTTGATTCTACTTACCGAAAATGAAACAAGTGCAAACAAGTGCAAATAAATAAATTATATTTCAAATATTAAAACGTGTTAACGTTGGGGCACACAAATGTAGAATAAATGCATTTGTCACAGAGTCTCTCTCTCCCTCTCTCCCTCTCTCCCTCTCTCCCTTGAAGTCTGTGATTCCCAATTCGCTGAACAGTACGGTTATAAACTCAAAGAAGGATTCGATGCACTGAGCTTGACAGGCTTCGCCGACGACCAGGCAGTGACCTCAGCCACACTCGAAGGGGCCCGGCGAATTGTGGAGCTAACCCAGTCACTGTTCCAGCAAATTGGCCTTGAGGTGAACCCAACCAAAAGCAGCGCCATCAACATCAAGGAGGGTCAGCTGGTGCCTGGTGCACTTGAACTTAGCGATCAACAAGTCATCGAATGCATCGATAAGGACGACCGCATCAAGTACCTCGGTTGCAGCTTCACCAACGAGCTCGTCTTCGACCGAACCATCGTGGGGGACATCACGGAAAGCATCAATAATCTAATCGAGTCCCCACTTCTGCACCGTGACCAGAAGCTTAACCTACTGAACCAGTATGTGTTGCCAATGCTAGTGTACCCACTTCAGGCGGCACCACTAAAGAAAATACCAAAAGATGACCTGGATATTCTGGATAAGGCTATCCGAAGAGCAGTCAAGTCCATTGTCGGCCTCCACTCCAAGACCTCAACTGACATGATATACTCCCCTCGCAAGTACCGTGGTCTCGGCGTTATGAGATGCGAGTGGGAGGTTTTTCTGCAGCACTTTTCAATCGCTAAGAAGCTCTCAACAAGTTCAGATGCTCTTTTCCAAGCGGTTTATAATAGCGAGGAAGAGATGAGACAGTGCAAGGAGGCACTCGCAGTGGAGGGACAGACTGCTCGACGTCTTCGAACCGCACTCCGTGAAAAGGCCTTCAAGGGTTGGTGCTCGTTGGACTATCAAGGAATCGGTGTCAAGCATTTCAAGACTTATCCAAAGGCAAATCGATTCACCTGCGACAAGAGTACCCTCTCGACATCCGAGTGGGTTGGAGCGATGAAACTGTCCACCAATTATGCGAACCTCGTCGGCGTCCCCGGAGTCAACGAACAGAGCCAGGACCGCCGCTGTCGGCGTTGCCCCAGCGAGACCCTAACCCGTGAAGTACCATCACACGTCCTAGGCAACTGCAAGTTTGGCGATAAAAGACGCGACGACAGCCACCACCGAATCAAGCACTGGCTTCGACGCCTGTTGCAAGCAAAAGGATACCACTGCGAAGACGAGGTGATATGTGTCGATGGCGAGGGTCGTAACAGAAGAGTGGACATATTGGCCTTCGAGCTTGGCACCAACAAAGCCTTCATCATCGACCCAACCATTCGGTACGAGACGAACAGGAATATGGACGAGCAGGTGCAGGCAGAGAAGCACGGCCTGTACGCGAGCTGCGCACCAGACCTGGCCTTCAAGTACGGACACTTCGGTCAACGCGATTTCGAAGTTATTGGACTATGGTTCGGGGAACGAGGGACACTGAGCACCGGGGTCGTGGCCTTCTTTGATCGCTTCAAGCTGGACAAAGGGGTCTTACCCGAGATGACCGAAACTATCCTTGCTGACTCAGTTAGGATGATCAACCATCACATATACGCAACTAACTAGAATCTTACATTTAGTCACACATTTCCTTCATACTTACCGTTATCCTTATTCTCACATATTCTCGTATATTGTTACATTATTGTCCTTAATTTGTAATTCTCATGTCTATTGGATTGATCTCTCAAGCTGTGTCTGTATGGCAACCTACTCTAGGTAGGCAGCATCACTTTATTTTGTATTAAAGTTGTATTTCTCTCTCTCCCTCTCTCTCTCTCCCTCTCTCCCTCTCTCCACTCCGTTCGGCGCGAGTCTGCAGGCACACAAAAACGAACGCACACACAAACGCACACACAAACGCACACACACGTCTCATTTAGACCACCACTGGTCTCGGTCGACCTTTGTCTAACGTGTGACACATTATACAGAAAATCCATACTTTATCCATTTGCAAAAATAGATAAACTAACTGCACCATTCGCCGTGCACAAATAATAAAACACACAATACATACAAAGTGCAAATCGAACTTCCAATGAATGTTTGAGATGGTCCTCACGGTGTAACTCGCAGGTAACAAGCCATATTAAGGACTTCTCACCCTCAGTTTGTCAATCGAATCAGTCAATAGTCAAGTGGTCAAATGGACAGCTTTAGCCTTAAGTGCCAAAAGTTTTATGTTTTCTCATGTGATTGGTGATCAGTGCCAATTGGTGATTTTCAAGAAAAACAAGATTGTATCCACACTGTCGTTGGTAATGACTTCTCTCATTTGCCAGAATTTGAAGTGTAGCTAACACCGAACTGTGTATGTAGCCAGCACAGAGAGAGAAAGAAAGAAAGAGAGAGAGAGAGAGAGAGAGAGAGAGAGAGAGAGATTGCCGAATATGCGTGTGCACATACGTTCACATAAGCATTTTCAGTAAATGTGTTCATATGTTTGAACCAAATCGTCAAAAGGTCGAGTGTGTGATAGTTATGAGGACACACATTCGAGATAGTTCATCGAGTAGAGGAAATAGATTGACAAGAATGCGAGAAGGCCAACAGTGTTCGGCAACAACACTCTCTCTCTCTCTCTCTCTCTCTCTCTCTCTCTCTCTCTCTCTCTCTCTCTCTCTCTCTCTCTCTCTCTCTCTCACTCTCTCTCTCTCTCTCTCTCTCTCTCTCTCTCTCTCTCTCCCTCTCCAAATGTTTCCAGTCTACCAAGACACCATCCAGCTCAATCCAATTGGCTCAACAGCTGCACAGCGCATAGAGCGAGCGCAACCGAAATCACAGCAATAAGCACTGGACGATGAGTACTGAGATGCGAGCACAAAGCTTGGTACAGATGACTTGCACTGCAACTGGTGGTATGAGTGTGCTTACCAATTTGTCAGTAAAAGCAGAATTCAAGATGACTGAAAACTGTCGTCCAGATCATTTACACTCAGTGAGAACAGCCAGAGAGAGAGGTCCTTTGCCGAGCACTTGCCACTCCACTCTGTCCAACAAACCAGATCATCACAACCGAGTGATGGCAAACAGCACACCAAGTGAATGGCCAGTGGACATGCACGAACATCATCTGTTCTCTCACCTTGGTGACCAATCAGGATAATGTCAAGAATGTCAAAGTGTTTGGTTTGTGTGCTCATTCAGTAGCTGTTGTGATTGTGGTGCCTTGGCGGTAACTTTGTCAAGTTAGTCTTCTCGTAATCCGATCACTGTCATTCAACAGGAACCTGGACCACTTAGTGAAGCCTCGATTTATTCATACATAATCTTAGTCCTGTAGTGGACACATGCCATTGGCATTAGGCTACGAAACACTCGCATCTATTTTCATTTCCGTTCGAAATGTCATCACGATATTACTATCCGCATGAAAGCATGACTGTCGATCTGTGCCACCACACCAATCAGTCAGACTGTGGCCAGCACACCGGCAAGAAACACCATTCTGCTTTTTTGTACATTGTCCATTAACAACCAATAAAAGGCAATAAACACCCAAGGCTCTAATGAGCCTGCAGTTCTACCTCTCGGTGAGACGCTTGACCACAACCGTTGCCAAGCGTACACCAAAGTTCTTTTATAATTCATCTTGCAAACAGGACTTTACATATTGTATTAGGCAATATAGAAACCAGTGAAAAGTTCGCAGTGCAGTAGAATGTTATTTTCGCCAATGGTGTAATGCTGTACTAATAACCAATTGGTATAATCGAGGTGATGTGATTCGGATTGAACGTGCTGCCGATCGAGACAGACATCGGCCAACATTGTGTTGGACGCACACAACACACAACACACAACACACAACACACAACACACAACACACAACACACAACACACACGAGCAGTGCTAGAGAGAAAAGTAGCACAGTTCGTTCAGTTTGTGTGTTCAGTGTTCGGTGTGTGCTTTGCTTACGCGTTTGTGCTTGTATGCTTGTGTGATTGCCTGTGCACTGTAGAATGTGCAGTGAGCCACTCGAGCCAGTTGGCATCTATTTTCTTTCGATCTGTAGACATTTGGCATGAACGTTTTATTATTCAAACGGTAATCGACATTCGGTATTATGGTCACTTACTTGCCACATTACTCTCACCTTTCCACTCCTTCGCTGAGCATCGATTGCATTATTCCACAGAAAATCAGCTCGGCCAGACGCGGCCAGCAATGCTTGTGTTGATTAGGAGTGAGGATGCAATGAGTGATGGCAGGACAAGTTCACTTCTGTTTTACCAGGTTGTGCTCATTCAGGTTTCGCCACTAGCACTGCTCAGCATTCAGAGTGCAATCGAAAAGTCCAGTTGTGATTTGCTGAAATGCTGCATTCCCATTTTGCACAATACTCCATTGATTGGATCAAATTCGGGCTGCACACAACAAACAGCATTGGTGACCGAGAGTTCATCACAATTCGGTTAGCAGACAAGTTACTGGTGATTGTCCAATCACTCGACATCGAGAGAACTTTTGAAATACTTGTCTGTGTTGGACTGTGCTCGAACCATTTTGGCCATTGGCAATTAAAATTTTAGCATTTGCCAATTGCTGACACAGTTCTCCACTAGAACACAAAACGGAACATACAAGTTGATGAGCACCAGCACACGTGGGTGCATTTCTACGTTAATTACGTGATCATCTGGATCAAGCGAAGACTAGATTACATCAGCCACAATGGCGCCAGGCTTGGCATTGCATTTGGCGATATTGCTCTGCTCTACTCGGCCATTGGTGTGGGACTTGGCTTTGTGCAGCACAACAATGACTATGTGAACACGGTGGTGTCTGCTGCCAGTACAGGACTGGTGACTCAGTAAAAACCAATGCAATGGCCGATATTCAAGGTGCGTACTGACCGAGTAATGCCTCAGGTAATGATTGACGTCAATTTGGCCAATCTAGGTTCTGCCATGACTCGCCATCTGCTGCAACTTGTTGAATTTGGCTTCACTGGTAGCCTCATCGCTGCATGCACACTCATCTTGGTGGCCAATTAGAATAATCTCATAAATGTCAAAGAATTTGGTTTGTGTGCTCATACTGTGTGATGGTTGTGCCTTGGCCTTGTAACTTTGTCACTGTGGTCTTATCGTACTCCGATCACTTTCATTCAACAGGAATCTGGACCACTTAGTAAGGCCTCGATCTATTCGTTCTTCAGTAACTTCTTCGTAACGCAGTTCAACACCAGTCCTTTCCAACCAAACCAAGATACCATCCAGTTTAGTCCATTTCAACATAGCGCACACCCGTTCAAATGTCTCGCTCGCATTTGCCAATTGTCAGGTCAAAGTGCCTAATTTCATCAAGTTGGCCCATGTCTGTTAACATCCTGGGCCAACTTGTCTCGAACGAGTGACACCGAGTCGAAAATGCCATAGCAGTGCGTCATCGAACAGTGTCCCCATCGTTGAGTGGAATGAGGTAGATTGATCGTTCGATGGTTTGCCAACAGTTGAATTAGCTTGTTGGACCAACTTTTGGGTTTGAAGTTTGTGGCTTGGCTATGCTAAGTTTGATTACTAGCCTCGGTGAAAAAGTCATTGTTGATGGTAGATGATTGATGGCGTGTGGATACTTAGACATGAAAAACTCAATTGTCGAACACAAGATGATTCGATGTATGATCGTGGGTAGAAGAAAATGTAATGACAACACTGACTGCACACCGAACTCAATCAAACCGACTCGAGTGTTTGTGTTTGCGAGTGCGTTCGAATCGAATTTTCCATTTACTGAAATTATCACAAGAAAGAAAGATAAAAGCAAATATAACGTCGCTGACATTGTCACCCTCAACAACCCGTATTTTGCATTCGTTCACTCCCAACTCGATCGTCAATCCAGATTGTGGCACTACTTGGTGGCTCGTGTGGAGTGACACATTCGACAATGTTTAGTACACATTGCAACAACCAATTGATTGATTGGCAAACGTTGTCTTCGTTTAACCATGACAGCATCCGTTCCAGTTTAGATGCCCGAACAAGTATTTCCTGTAGTTATTTGGCTACAACACGAATACACTGGCACATTAACACATCACCCTCCACCTCTTTTGATGCCTCCAACCAGACCATATGCGAACATTCGGTACCTGGCCACTTAATCATTTCTGACTTGTTATCTTGTCTTTTCTGCACTCTGTACATCGAACCAGTTCATCACTAGTTGAGGCTAACAACATATAATGTTCCTAGCCACATTACAATTGGGGACTCGTCATTTTGTCACCTAGCTCACTCTAAATGGTAATCGAACTTTTCCACATTGTTACTCAGGTAGTACTGACCACTGGCGAACGAACTCATCATCAGTAGCGGAATAGCTAACACAAAGTGACAGTTGAATCAGTCCATCTCGCTACACAAGCAGTATTGACCACTCTACAGTTGCTGGCACATGCTACAGTATAAGTAAGTTCATTGCCTATCTCGTCCACTGGCAGTCTCGATCCAAAATGAAACATTGCTCTAATGATCACAATCAGTGAGCATCACTTCTCAGTGGCTTGCACTGGTAGAGTCCTTTGCCTTTATGGTCCACTGGCAGTGTCGGTCTGAAGTGACGCAAAGTCAATTACTGAAGTAAGTGCTTTTCTATCGAACTAACTCTAAAACACAAATGCATCAATATACTCAGCGCACCGAACAGTCCATTAGACGATTTTAAAAAGTGTCGTCGTTTAGCAAGGCAGCATCCCTTTCCAGTTGGTGTGCCAGTACATGTCGTATTGACATGACAAGCACACACGTACCACGACAAATTATTATTGTTGACACTCGTCTAACCTGACCAGTCGCATCATTGGCCCACGTAATCATTGCTGACTCGCCAACTGTTGAAATGAATGAATGAATGAATGAATGTTTGAGATGGTCCTCACGGTACAACTCGCAGGTAGCAAACAATGTTAAGAACTCCTCACCCTCAGTTTGTCAATCGGATCAGTCAATAGTCAAGTAGTCAAATGGACAGCTGTACCCTTAAGTACCAAAAGCTTTATGTGTTCTCATGTGATTGGTGATCAGTGTCAATTGGTGATTTTCAAGGAAGACAAAATTGTATCCACACTGTCGCTGGCTCTCTCATTGGCCTCAATTTGATGTGTTGCCAACACCAAACTGTGTATGTAGCCAGCACAGCAGAGAAAGAAAGAAAGAGAGTGAGAGAGAGTGAGAGAGAGAGAGAGAGAGAGAGAGAGAGAGAGAGAGAGAGAGAGAGAGAGAGAGAGAGAGAGAGAGAGAGATTATACCGAATATGCGTGGCATATACATTCACATAAGCATTTGCAGTAGATGTGTTCATCTTTTTGGACCAAATTGTCAAAAGGTCGAATGTGTGATAGTTATGAGCACTTGGGCAACGAGGAGGAAGCAAACACACATTCGAGATAGTTCATCGAGTAGAGGAAATAGATGGACAAGAAGGCGAGAAGGCCAACAGTGTTCAGCAACAACCCTCGGTGTGCAGTGAGGTTCTGTTCCCGAATACATACACTTACACTCTCATGCACATTCACATTTGTTCTTTGAAGTACCACTCGGCAACAATCTCGATCGGTCGCTGTGATTGACTGACTTACTCAGTAGCACTGAGCACTCACGCACACAAAGATTTGTTTGTGGTCAGGTTGAGAGATCGAAAAAGCTGTGTGGGTGATTGGACGAGTGTTGGATTATGGAGAGATTGTTTGCTCAGTGATGAACTTTGCTCCACTGGTGGTGGTATTGCCTATAGCAAATTGCTATTCAAAGACATAAAAGGTGAGTGAGAGTGAGGAATGAGTGACACCATTGAATCGATATAAGGACTCATGACACAAATTCAGTGGTAAAGAGAAAGAAGACAGTAAACTCAGTGTCTGGCCTGGTCGGAGAACACAAACAACAAACAGGAAACCTTTCAATAGTGGACAGGACAGGACAGAATATGCAATAACAACTACGACTACGATCGCAAGTAGATGATTGATCACCACAGCTAGTTGTGAATGTGATAATGTAGTGCTTACGGTTCGAACATGATTTGTGTCCTGTTCTGTGATGCAGCCGGTGTCATTTATTTCTATGTTCTCTCACACAATGTCCAATTGGTCAGTGGCAATGTGCCCATTCAAACAGTAAAAGCATATAGTTGGACACTCATACCCGTACATACGATCAAATAAACGACATACATTCGATTACTATAAAAACGACTTTAATTCATAAAATAAAAACAGAGAAACAGGTAAGGTAAAAATAAAAGCAACAATAAAAGTAAGAATAAAACAGTAAGCCAGTGATTATTGGCAAGTGCCCTCAATCTACTCCACACATCTTCTCATACCTCTCGGATACTTTTACGTCCATCACCATCAAACACCTCCCATTCCGTCCAATCGCCACATGACATTTTCTCTATTTTATTGGTAAATATGAGTCGCAACTTGAGACACTGCATGAAAGTTTGCGCCATTTGGTTCACTTCAGGCCAGACACCTTTAGTTTTATTTAAAGCCATCTCCAGAATTTGAACGTTTGGGAAAGCCCATCCCCAGTGGCACGACGCAATGTCCGATGGTTTGCTTGTATTAAGATAGAGCGTCAACATCTTGACAGTAGTCAGTTGGCCAATTCGAAAAGAAGGAGTGTCATCGTCTTTGAACAGAGGATACAGATTATTCAAAGCAGAGCGAAGCGGTTTAGGATTCAGACAGAGGCCGAGTCGGACGAGTTGTTTCATTGAGGAGAGTGAATTGATCACCTCTGAAAACTTGAGATCCAGGTGAGGTATAACATAACCAAGTACGGTCAAAGATGAGAACTTTGACTCGGTTGGTTGAATTGCTGGTGCCACTCCCAAATTGCTGACCAAATATAACGTTCGAATAGTGGTGATTCGAGATGCGACATTTGAATACTTTTCGGCAAACATCTGCAGTGTGTTAAGATTGTCTATGCCAAGTCCAATCTTGAGTTGAGTTAGATGCGGATTTTGGGGGACATATTGCTTCAAAGAATAGTATAATGGAGTTATTATCAACATGTCGTTAGTTGAAATATTGAATTCATGAAGACGAGCAAAAATAGGCATCTCAAAGTGGGGCTCAGCGCCTAAGAAGTCATTGTTGCCAACAAACCGATCTCCCTCATCACCAGTCTGAGGGTAGAGATTGTGCTTGACTAGTACGGTGAGATGCTTCAATTCAGTCATCGAGTTGATTGAACTCAGAAGTTGAAACACTTTGTCCCTCAGTGGTTGGCCAGTCTCTCCTGCAAATGAGCACCACACTTTGAATGTTGTCAGTCTCGATGACCACATTTGAAGCAGTTCCATCAATTGGTCGAGAACATCAAAGGTAATATTCTTGATGGTGACCTCTAGAGTGACAATGTTTGGCAGAGATTTGGTCAAAAATTGTATATTTTCCTTGTGAACCGATGCACAGCTTATTTTGAACCATTTGTCACCATATGGCCGCTTGGGATAGAGAGATGAGCCATCCTCGTCGACAAGTCTTGCCACACGCCGATTGATGAAGAAATCAAACGAATTAAACACATCGGAAACTGGCTGTCCAATAAAGAGGCTGATCGAGTGCACTTTGGCGAAGAAACGCTGCTGCTGCGTGCCCCATGCAGGACAGACTCGAGCCATTTGGAGAACATCTTTCGGAGGTAAGAAAGAAAAAATCCTGCGCAGTGGTACATCGGGCAGAGCATTGATGTGCAGTCTGGGCAGAACGGTTGCTGGACCACACTGCAACACTTGCTGAACAAAAGCCAACTGTTCCCGCAGTTTGGCGATCTCCACCACCGATTCGTCAAGTTGCGCTTTGTACCGATCGGCGAGGCCCTGTGCAGTGTCCAGCTCTGTCCTCAGTTCATCTCGTTCACTGAGGCAAAGAAACATTGAAAGGATTAGCAAAACAAACAATACCTAACGATACATACGCTGAAACGACCCGTAGCTTCTCCTCAAGTTCCTTCGACTTCTGGCCACGAGTGATGGGAGCCATTTTGGATTGAGATTAGAGTTGGTGAGATGATGTGCAAGAAGAGACAAAGAAATACTACTCGGCGCTTTCAATCAAATGGTGTTGAGGCCTAGTCGAGGAATGGAATAGTTATGTTAATTAATGGACTGGTTATGTTGTGTGTGTGTATGAGTGAGAGAGAGGGAGAGAGAGAGAGAGAGAGAGAGAGAGAGAGAGAGCGAGAGAGTGAGAGAGAGGGCGAGAGAGAGAGAGAGGGCGTGAGGGAGAGAGGGCGTGAGGGAGAGAGGGCGTGAGGGAGAGAGGGCGAGAGGGAGAGAGAGAGAGAGAGGGCGAGAGGGAGAGAGAGAGAGAGAGAGAGAGAGAGAGAGAGAGGGAGAGAGAAGGAGAGAGAGAAGGAGAGAGAAGGAGAGAGAGGGCGAGAGAGAGAGAGAGAGAGAGGGCGAGAGAGAGGGCGAGAGGGCGAGAGAGAGAGGGCGAGAGAGAGAGGGCGAGAGAGAGGGCGAGAGAGAGGGCGAGAGGGCGAGAGAGAGAGAGAGAGGGCGAGAGGGCGAGAGAGAGAGAGAGAGAGCGAGAGAGAGAGCGAGAGAGAGAGAGAGAGAGAGGGCGAGAGAGAGGGAGAGAGAGAGGGAGAGAGAGAGAGAGAGAGAGAGAATTTGGGTAAATGTCATGTAGAAAGGATGAAATTGAGTCACTTTTTGGCTAACTTACTTGAGTTAAGTTACACTGACCTGAGGTGGTAACACTTGGCTGGGCACCCGGAGATGTGGCCAACAGAAAAGTGAGGTGACTGTTACTATGGACCACCAGAAGACAGTATGGGCCAGACTTGAGGTAGTTGGCGATTGAACCAGAGTAGAATCCAGAGGCGAAGGACCAAAGATTTTGAACAAGGGCGAGTGGGTTAGGGGATAGTTTGATTTGGTACTCAGAGAGTAGAGAAAGCAAAAACGGAGCAAAACGACAGAGAGGCAGACGACGACCGGAGAGCGAAAATACAAAACACACACTAACTAACTGACTGATTGATGGCGAGCGTGTGTGTGTGCCTGCGTGTGATGAGTAACTGGCAACTCAGTACGACACTGCCCACAGTGAGACAAACCAAACTGTGAGTCAAACTGATCGGACAGCAGCAATGGCACTGACAATGCTAGGCATGATTCACTGACTGGTCGTGATGGTGAGTGTGTCTCGAACTAAACGATCTTATGAGAAAGAGATACAGACACGAGAACACAAGCAGACACGAACCTGTAGAACAACAAGGACAGAAAGTCAATGGAGAGAGAGAGAGAGAGAGAGAGAGAGAGAGAGAGAGAGAGGGCGAGGGCGAGAGAGAGAGAGAGAGAGAGAGAGAGTTTGGGTAAATGTCATGTAGAAAGGATGAGATTGAGTAACTTTTTGGTTAACTTACTTGAGTGAAGTTACACTGACCTGAGGTGGTGACACTTGGCTTGGCACTCGGAGGTATAGCGAAAAGAGGAGTTAGGTGACTGTCACTATGGGCAACGGACCACTAGAAGACAGTATGGGCAGACTTTAGGTAGTTGGCGATAGAACGAGAGTAGAATCCGGAAGAGCAGAACCAAAGACGAGTGGGTTAGGGGATGTTTTGGTTTGGTTTGGTACTCGTAGAGTAGAGAAAGCAAAAACAGAGCAAAACGAGAGGCAGACGATCGGAGAGCGAAAACACCAAAAACACACTAACTGACTGACTGATTGCGAGCGTGTGTATGTGCCTGTGGGATGAGTAACTGGTCACTCAGCACAACACTGCACTAGTGAGACAAATTAAACTGTGAGTCAAACTGATCGGACAGCAGCAATCGAGTTGAACTGTGAGCAAATAACCAATGAAATAGTGTTGCTTGTGCAAAATGGACGTTACACTAAGTGCGAGTGATAGTTCAAGTTCAAGTGGTGCACATTGAATTGAACTCAAACCACCTACGACTTAAACATCAACACAAACTAATAGTAACCATAATTGAAACCGTTACCGCTCTCAAATGATTGTTCTTTAGTAGACTCTAGACCAAACTCCACTGATAAATGTAACACACTGTACATAGACATGTGTTATCCACATTATGTGACACGATTCTATGTCGAATGTCGATTAAAGTGAGCAATTACATTTCATGCCATGTCGCAATTGCACCAGTACTATGAGCCCAAAGAACACCAGAATGCTGTTCGCTGCCAGTTAGGGAGTCAAGTTCAAAGTGCCATTTCGACATTTCCTTTGCTACAGGTTCGAATAACGACAAATGTCGCAGTCATATTTGCACAAAGCATTCAAGTGCACCGAATTCATTGCTCTCGTTCTCGATATCTCGGTTAGCGGACAAGTCTTCCTCATTACCATTGTCCGCTGATCATTGGATCGTTAACAAAACAACCCCTAATGTACACGACCAAAGTGGCCTGAGTAAATTATCATTCTACACTGCAAATACGAATACTATTGAACGTTCCCCGAGTGTGTGCACCAGTTGTCAATGTTCATGTCTTTATCAAACGGATTACACTTTGAGCAGCACACGATCGTCTATCACTGAGTGCACATCATAACTGGTCAAGCAACCCACATGCAACATGCATGCATTGTTAGTGGGTGATCAAGTATTATGCTATTATTATCATCATCACCACCACACAGACACCAATCTTTAGTGACACCATCAACAAGGCAACCACCACCACCACAATCGCCACATGCAAGCCATCCTTGTTGGTATCAAACTCTACATTTGAGAACCCACAGAGACCAGTGCCCAGCTCGCATCAATTCACTTTGCAAAACAAACCAGCCAATTTGAACTGAACGGAGACAGACAAGTAGAACTATTCGTACATGAGCACACTTCCAGTGCACTGCACAGACTCGGCAGCAAAAATGGCTCAAACACACACCTGACAGACACACTATCCGTCTGACATTACTGCGCCGGCATTGGACATTGGCTCATCGTTACACTTGATACGTAATAAACGAAGAATGAAACGAATATTGAAATAATCTCAACCAATGCACTCCACAGAGTGGCCAAGTAACGGCGTGCTGCGCTAATGGCACCGGCTAGGCATGACTCTGTGTCCAGTGGTGATGGTGAGTGTGTCTCGAACTAATCAAATGTTATGAGAAAGTAGATACAGACACGAGAATACAGGCCGACACGAACCAGTAGAAGGACAAGGACAGAATGTCAATGGGGTGAGAGAGGGAGAGAGTGAGAGAGAAGGTGAGAGAGAGAGAGAGAGAGAGAGAGAGAGAGAGAGAGAGAGAGAGAGAGAGAGAGAGAGAGAGAGAGAGAGAGAGAGAGAGAGAGAGAGAGAGCGAGAGAGAGAGAGAGAGGGCGAGAGAGAGAGGGCGAGAGAGAGAGAGAGAGAGAGAGAGAGAGAGAGAGAGAGAGAGAGAGAGAGAGAGAGAGAGAGAGAGAGAGAGAGAGAGAGAGAGAGAGAGAGAGAGAGAGAGAGAGAGAGACGTGTGTGTGTGTGTGTGTGTGTGCTGAGCTACGAGTGACGACACATCGAGCACATCAACGAAAAGAATGAGACAGAGAGAACACAGTCAGTACGATCACACCAGTCTTACTGTACTGAGTGAATCGATGTGATGACGATTGGCCCACAAATCAGAGCATAGATTTAACCAGGGCACAGCAGTGTGACTAGATAGACTCTTTGACCTAACATATGACCTCTGTTCGTTTTTGAATGTGCGGAAGTGAAATGGTGAGATGTGAGCAGACCTCTAGGTTGAGGCCGAGCAGCAGCAGCAACTCCTCAATGGTTGAGTTTGCACTGAGTGACTGACAGTGGGACAATTCAACGAACACCCAAACACACACACAGAGTCACATTGATGAGCTAACGACACACCAATAACACTACAAACGTCCATCGTGTCAATGACATCTAAGCGTCGTGTGGTAGTGTGCTTGTGTCATTTTCATCTTTGATTTTTGCATGACTATTCGAACAGGAGAGCCATTCACTTAAGAGAACGATTATTTCATTAAATAAATAAAATAATTTATTGGAAATCACATTAGTAATTGAGCTGTGACATATTATAATATAGAAATGGACTTAAAACGGGCAATAAATAAATAAATATATATATAAATGGACTGTAGTACAAGGGGTGCCCTATCAGTGTGTGTGTGTGTGTGTGTTGTTGTTGTTGTTGTCTTCTTTGGCGGCGGTGATGTTGTTTGTTGGTTGTGTGTGCATTTGTGTGGCCGATTGAGATTCGGTTGTTTGTTGTGTTGAGCTGTTCCGATTGTGGCCATAGCCTCAGTCACTCTCACTCACAAGCGTCAAGTTGCTTACATGTGAGCGAGACTGTTTGCGAATTTGCCAACCGAATATCGCCGCTCTGTGGAATAACGAAGAAGTTTCTGAATCATACTTGCAAGCATGCGCTTCTTGTCCTTGTGGACATCTCGCACATACTTCGACTTCAACGATTCAATGTACAGCACATTGACGTCGAAGAAACTAAAGTGATTCAGCCACGAGATCTTGAGTTCATTCTTGCCCATCAGCATCTGCATCAAGATCACGCCCACGGAGAAGTCATCCGACTTGAACGGGTCATACGGATTGTCTTTGGTCTTTTCTGGTGCCTTGAAGAATAAGGTGCCCACAAAGAACTCCCTATCGAGCACATTCTCAGCTGAATCGTATTTCTTTGCCAGTCCAAAGTCAATAATCTTCACTGGCACGCTCAACAGCTGATCCTCCCTGTCTGGATGCTCTGGATCATAGTGGACCATGATGTTACTACTCTTGAGGTCGTGATGTGCCGTAAACTTGGAGTGTATGAACTCCACACCTGCACAGATCTCCTTAGCCAGATGGACGAAAGTCTTGGGGGACAGTTGGACACGGTCCAACAAGCTTTCAAGGGAGCAATTGAGATACTCCGTTTTGATGACCAAGTGTGATGCACTTCTGGGGTCCTTTATGTCCGTAAGGCCCAGAAACACGTGGTCAAATATCTGCACCACGTTGGGATGCTGCAAAGTGTACAAAAAGTTGACCTCAGCGACAGCCTTATCGTAAAAATGTTCACGGTCTTCCTTATTCATGTATTTGGTAGATAGCACCTTCAAAGCATATCGAGCGTCCCCATCCGAACGCTTCTCAATGCCAACGAAGACTTGACCGTACGAGCCTTCTCCGACCATTTTGCCAAAGGAATCAATTCCCAAGCTAGACTTGATTTCTTCCTTATTTTCGTCCAACACGAAACGATAACAACGCGGATTAAATGGTGAGAACACTTGCATTGGTGCTGGCAAGGACACAGCCTTGGCCACTGGCCCGGCTACGGACATTGGCCCGGCTACGGGCACTGGCCCGGCTACGGGCACTGGCCCGGCTACGGGCACTGGCCCGGCTACGGGCACTGGCCCTGGCATGACCACCATCACGGGCATTGTTATGTGCTCGGGATCAAGCTCAACCTTGGTGCGCGATGACCCACGGATGAAGTCACAAGTGCAACGAATACTTCGGATGCTGCCCCACAACGAGACTAATCGGCGGCCAGCAGCACGACAGGCATCAGCAAAGCGAGCCATGACTCACTGACTGGTGGTGAGTGAGTGCGTACGGAAACGGAGTTGACGAGAAAGTTGATGCAGACACGAGAGTGCCACCCGACACGAATCAGTAGATCAATACGAGCAGGACGACACTCGGAGCGTGAGAAACGGAGCTGTGTGTGCTGTGCTGTGAGTGGTGACAACAACGAGCACACCGCCGACGGACGAGTACAACTGAAGAGAGGCGAGCACAGACAGTACGATCACTCAAGGCCAGCCAGACTGAGTGAATGGATTGATGATGAGTGGACGAGTGTCCACGAGTGATGAACAAGGTCGAATAGGTCGAAAGAACAGAACAAAACAGCTCAACAGTCCGAGAGTGTGAGCAGGCCGACTGACTTGAGTGAGTACTGCAATGGTTTGGATTCGAATTTCACCTAGACTATATGCACCCAATCTCTCCTTCTATTTGCACACTAAATCCTAAATGTAATCTAAAAATTGCAATAAAACAACAGTTCAACGTGTTTTATTATTGCAAACAATAGTGCACAACCCGTGAGTGCATAACATAACATAACCTTAATATTCATAATTCATAATTAATAATCCCTATGGGTAGAGTGGTGTGTGTGTGTTGTGGTCGTGTGTGGCTTGTGTTTGGTCAATCTATGGACGGTAAAACTGTTTTGTGTCCAGTGCACAGCTGTGGGTGTGTTAGGTTGTCGAGCTTGACCTGACATTTGACCTTAAGGTCATCATCTCTCTGTCTGTCTGTCCGAGTGTGTGTGTTCGTGTGTGTCTGTGTCTGTGTGTCTATCACATTGTGTTGTTGTTGTTTGCATGGTGGCGTGTGGTGTGCAACCAGAAAGGGGTGCTCACGCCAGTTGGTTATGGTCGAGCTGCGGCCCCAGCGGTTGCGGGTTTCTTCCACTTGTAGGTACCGGTAAACTTGTAGCCATTGGTCACACTGAAGTCGTCCGCCTGTCGTGGACCACGACTGCCATAGAAGTACGGCAGTGGCACAACCTTTTTGTTCTCAATCTCGTGCAGCAGTGGAGTGAAGATGCGCCAAGCCTCACGCAGTTCATCAGTACGCACGAAGTGCATCTGACTGCCCGAGAAGACATCCATAATCAAGCGCTCGTATGCGTCGGGCAGAACGGCATCCTACAAGACAAACAAGAGAAACTGAGTTAGAGAGAGAGAGAGAGAGAGAGAGAGAGAGAGAGCGGGCGAGAGAGAGCGGGCGAGAGAGAGAGAGAGAGAGAGAGAGAGAGAGCGGGCGAGAGAGAGCGGGCGAGAGAGAGCGGGCGAGAGAGAGAGAGGGCGAGAGAGAGGGCGAGAGAGAGAGAGAGCGGGCGAGAGAGAGAGAGAGAGAGAGAGAGAGAGAGAGAGAGCGGGCGAGAGAGAGAGGCTACGGCTCATCAAAGCAAACCTTGTAGCGACTGGTGTAGGTGAGATCGAGCTCGGTCTCCTCCAGTCGGAATGTCATTCCCGGTTCTTTGGTCATGAACTTCACGTAAACAGCCTCGCCGGGCTGCACTCGAATGACCAACTCATTACGCTTGCACTGGCCATTGAAGATGTCACCGGCCACATCGCGGAACTGAACACGAATTTCGGCCTTGCGCTCGTTCAGTGCCTTGCCTAGAGCAAACAATCACAATCGATTAGTGTTAGGACAGGCCAACAACAACGAACCGCATCGAAGGAAGAACGGAACACCATCCCAGCGTTCGTTGTTGATCTTGCACATCGCCAGTGCAAATGTTGGAGTTATCGATCCGTTGGGCACGGTCGGGTCGTCAGTGTAGCCCAGTTGAGAGTCCTCAGTCTTGCCTTTTGGATTGCCAATGTACTGGCCCAGCACCATGTCGTCCAACTCGAGCACCTTCATGCATTTCAGCACTTTCACCTATTGGGATGAGTGTGGCTTAGTATTGTTGTTATTAGGATCACCCGAGCACCGGCAGCCGGCCGCAATAGTTGTCTCCACATTAGCCACCGGCAACATCATCGGCGCGATGACCGGAACCAGTACTTGCCCATGAACCGGCCACCACTGCCTTAGTTGTCGTTGGTCAAGGTAGTCTCCACAGTTGCCGCTGGCATCATAACCGGCCATCACCACCACCTCCACCAGCACCACCACCACCAACCAACTCACCTTCTCATCACGAATGTCCTCCGCACTGGGCGTCACGGGCTTCTCCATAGCCACCAGGGACAGAATCTGCAGCAAGTGATTCTGCATGACATCACGAATAATGCCGAATGTGTCAAAGTAGCCACCTCGTCCCTGTGTGCCGAACGGCTCCTTGAAGGAGATCTGCACCGAGGCAACATTCTCCCGATTCCAGACAGGCCCAAAGATTCGATTGCCAAAACGGAGAATCATCAAGTTCTGCACCATCTCTTTGCCCAAGTAGTGATCGATGCGGTACATCTCCTCCTCACGAAACAGGCTCGACAGATGACGCGACAACTGTTCCGACGAATCAGCATCTCGGCCAAAAGGCTTCTCAATGATCACTCGATTCCAGCCACTAAGGACACAAGCAAATGTTACTACTTAGAATAATCAATTGGTACTCACCGATCAGTCATGCACTGGTCATGAATAAGTTGAGTTACGGTGGCAAACACAGTTGGAGGCAACGCCAAATAGAACAGACGATTTGCCCGCTCCGAGTCTGCCTCAAGGCCGCGCACAGTTTCACCCAGACGGCCAAAGTCAGCCACATTGTCGTACGAGCCCTGAACATAGACATTCTGACTCATAAACTCATCGAACAGTGCCTTCTCCTCCTCGTTAGCCAACTTGATGTAGGGCGCAATGCTGGCGGCAATGTCAGCCACTGTCAGGTTCGATCGAGCATAGCCCACAAAGATGGTCTTGCGAGGGATCAAATCGTCTCGGTAGATCGCCCTACGGAAGAAACAAAACATACAATCAGTTGTGAAATTTGGCTAGTGGGACAAACAAAAACAAAGTTGACATTGAAAAGGTAGGATTAGTATGAGCATAGCGGCAGGCCATGTACCGAACGGGACTTTTCCATTGGCATTCATTAGTGCGGTTTGCCCATTTGAGTGAGATCGAACAGGATTACACAAACACACACACCCGTGAGTGAATTTCCGTTAATTAACTAAAACTAGACGGGAAAATCCCAAATTCAAAGAATTAGTCTCATTTTTGAGGATCTACACTTTGTACTCAAACTGTGCGTGCGAAAGCTGGTCCGTCTGGTTCGTACAAATTAGAATTCGCTCGACTGGCACAAACTGCTATGTTGGCAACACAAAAAAAATCGAACGCGTCCGGACGACCTTTTTGTTATTTTATTGTTCTACACTACTACCCACCCAAGGATTAGTGCACATTAGTACACACATTGCTCAATATGTGCTCGACTGTGTGCGGGCCAACCAAGTAAAGGTCAGTGGAAAAGTACGTAAAGTGCACACAGACACAGACAGACACGCACTCCTGTAATGACCTTCACTTGTGCTCACCACCACCATCACCACTGATCCATTAGCACGTCTCAGTCGGCAGCAGCAGTGCTTAATGGCAGCCATACTTACCAGGAATGTGTTGTCCATCTCGCTCATCCTTATGCAAAATGTGATGAATTATGCACGACTAATGGTTGAGCAGAAGGAATACAAATGCATTATGTATGTGAATGTCATCACTGAACACAAATGCACACACAAACAGACAGACACACATTAGGCACGTAATGTGTCAGTCAAAGTGGTGCAACCAAAGTGCGGGCCTATTTGTTTGGTCTCGGCTCGTTAAATCGTGTGTTCGATAAGCAAATGGATTCTTGGAAAATGTCTATAAATAGAATACTACTGACACGAACTGTAAACTTTGAGTCTCGTAACTACTGTTTATCAAGTAAACTCCCTTAATAAAACTTTGCATTTGAGTAATAAAAAAGGGTGCCACTTACCACAAGGTTGGGTAGATCTTCTTCTTAGCCAAATCACCGGAAGCGCCCATCACGAAGAAGGTATGGTGGTCAGCGGTGGAGGTGTAGTTGAGCGAGTCACGAATCATGCGAAGTGCCTCCAGTGATGGATCGACTGAGTCCAATGACGAATTGGACAGCGACACGGATGAGGCTCGATTGGGCAGACCACCGTTGCCATTGCCACCGCCATTGCCTGTCTCCTCGCTCACACGGGATAGATTATTGGCGGATGTGATCGCACCACCGGACGCCTGGATTGGCTCGTAATCCGGCTCACGGCCCATTCGGCTCCACGACTCACGGACAGGGGCATTCGCCTGGGGACTCTTGTCACTGTTACCACTCATTCTCACTTTGTTGGATGTTGCCGAGTAGCTCAGGGTGGAACGGGCAGATGCTGACGAGTTACTGCTGTGGTGGGAAGAGACACCGGAATTAGTGGTGGGCTTGGATGATGATCGAGAGGACATTGCAGAGTCCACTGGTGACTGCTGCCGACTGGTAGTAGTTGTGGCTGTAGCAGTGCCGAGTGACACCACTGACTGAATGTACTGTTGAGTGTGTGAGACAGTAGTCCTCGAGGGGGTTGTGGACACTGCGATGACTGTGCCCGAATCGGAAATGGTGTCTACCGGTGTGGAGAGTGAGCGAGAGTCTACACCAAAGTCACCGTAACCTGGCACGTCAAACTCAACGTCTGAAGTGTCCGCGTTGCCTGCAGCCCCAACACCAGTGGAGTGAAGTGGCGAGTTGGACGAGTCGAACGAGTCTAGACCACCGTTCGTGTACGGATCACCACTCGGTGTGGCCAAGTTTGCCTTCGACTTGCCACTCGACACGGAGGATGACTTAATAATCTGACCGTTCGATGAGTGAATGTACGGTGAGTAGTACTGGCCGTTGTACTGACTCTCCAGTCCGTACTGCTGCGGCAGTGTCCCGTTCTTGTGGCTTGTGGTGGTGGTCGTGGTCCCACTCACACCGTTCACTAATGGTCCAGTGCTGCTGTCGGTGTTGGTGTTATTGTATTGATCAAAATATGCAAAGTTACTGGTGGGATCGAACTGCTTTGAGCCCGGTGGTGGCTGCTTTGATGGCGCAGTGGTTGCATCTAAGGCGGCCGAGTGCACCGCGCCGTTACCGTTCGCAACGTTCGATGATGGCTCAACGCTATTCTTCGTCTTGAGATTGGTCTGACATGAACCCATCTCACTCTAGGCTGGGTACTCTAGGGCTACGCGGACACATGCTGAATCACACAGACACAAACACATACAGACACACACAGATCAAATCAGAGATAATCACAACAAATTAGGAATAAAGGCGGATAAACACTGGTCACAAATAGTCCCAAGAGCACGCAGTCATGAAGGAAGCCGACTGACTGACAGTGTCAGTGCAACTGAAATCTCGAATTATAAGACAACCGAGATCGACCAAGTAGGTGATGATGGTGTGTGAAAAGACTGACGTCCAAATGAAACAAGCGGCCTAACATATCTCGGACTAAATCCAGAAGTAGAAGGAGCGCGCGCTTGAGATCGACTACCGCGGACTGATGTTGCATAGAAGCAAACTAAACGGCATGGACACGGCACAGGCCGACCTGACGTGAAATTATTGGTCGCGGTGAAATAGTGAATTCTACAAAGGTAAAATGTGTGTGTGTGTGTGTATTATGATACAACAATAAAAGTTGGACAAATTGAATGAGAAGAGAATTGAATAGACTAAAGGCAAATTTGGTGTAGAGGAAATTGGCCGCCGCTGGCTCACTGCTGCACACCACTGCTGTGCTGCACTATTCGAGTCATATCGAACCAAACTGAGAGAGAACGAACGACGATGGCACTGGCACCGACTGTGTGTGCTTGTGTGCTTGTGTGCGAGTTGTCATGGCACAGACACACACACACACACAAAAGAGCGCCCAAAAAGGACAACACATGCACAAACAAATCAAAGCAAAAAACAAACAAAAACAGACAAACCAAGAAAGATCAAAACATCTTCAACACCAAACTGGTCAGAACAGACTATAGAATGGTTCAACTGACTCAAAAACTGATTCCCTTTCGAAATGGAACTGTTTGGTAAATCGATTAAATTTCAAAATAGGTCAAGTGTACTGATTGTGCCCTTTAACATTTCAAACATAATCGACCAAAAAGACAAAAACAAATACATAAATTCAGGTCGAGAAGCCTGGAATTAACCAGGACAGGCAAAATAATCCCAAAATGTGATTTATACGCCAAACTGGAAATGTCAATGTCATTTAAGTTTGACAGTAAATTCTTGAATCTACCCAAAAGGTCACAAATTCACGAACGCAATGCCTCGAACAACTCCAATTACAGCTAATTCACCCGTTTAATTAATAATTAACCAACTGTGAAACTAAATTCACTCGTTTAATCATTTAGCGCGACACTACTCGTAAATGACCTTTTAAAAAGTGTCATTAGTCATCTAAGACGCACACATTTAATGAAATCGATCGCGCATTAAAAAATGCTAATTAATAATATTCTCGAATAGAATCTCTCAAAATAGAATTATTAATAATAATTGCGTATGTTAAAGGTTGTAAGGTACATTTACACACATACACAGACATATACGGACAGGCACAAACACCTAAGCAACCAAAATGAACCAACCGAATCGATCGAACACTCAAGGTAGAACAGAAATGGCACAGCACACACACACACACACACACACACACACACACACACACACACACACACACACACACACACACACACACACACACACACACACACACACACACACACACACACACACACACACACACACACACACACACACACACACACACACACACACACACACACACACACACTCGTATATACGTGAGTGTCTCCTCAAACACACACACACAGAAAGAGAGCAAAAAGTGAATTTAAATTGAAAATATTGTTCAATACAATCTCCAGGGAGAAACAGTGAAATTGTGTATGTGTAGTGAAAGTTGGTTAGTGTCAACATTGGGCGAGGGTCAACATACGTACTTTGGAGTGTGAGTTTCGAAATAGAACACACCAATTGAGAAAGTGAATTTCGTGGAAAGTATCGATTGTGTGCTCCCAAAATTATATTACTCGAGTATAGTCGTTATTATTAATGACTTGTGGATGGTAATAATGAATTGTGTCTTTGGACAGAACTGGAGGACAATGGGAGACAGTACTCTCTAAAAGAGCATATTTTAAGTTAGGGGAGCAATTCACAGCCCTGAACTCAAAGACTCAAGGTTAACGCTTCAATTCGATTTAGAATGAAGAACATTCGAGAGAAAATACATTAAAATGCAAATTTATTCTTTTCGCATAATCTCTCCCTCCCTCTCTCCATTTATTATTTATTATCTAACCCAAATTTCCTCGGAACAACAACCATAATCAAATCACTTTCCAAACCAAATTCAATTGTCAGCGGAGCCAACGGCACAAACACAAACAGACAATGACACAAACAGAATCATTTGAGAATCATTTCTCACTTTCTCTCTCTCTCTCTCTCTCTCTCTCTCTCTCTCCCTCTCTCTCTCTCTCTCTCTCTCTCTCTCTCTCTCTCTCTCTCACTCTCTCTCTCTCTCTCTCTCTCTCGCCCTAATGATGCGAATGTCCCTCGAGTGAACGCAAACAACCAAACCAACCAAACAACTGCAAACAAACTTTAAAACTTTGTGTCTTTGTGTGTTGACAATTTTGTATTGATTTTAGCAATTGTACAATTCCCAATAACAAGCTCCAGTAAACGAAAACAGAGAATCGATTTACGAAATTCGAGTCTGTCATCAATGAAGAGTCAGATAACTGATAAGATAAGAACTAGCAATGGATGCTGATTGTGTAAGTGTGTAGGTCATGGCAACTTTGGAACTTTAGATAGATCAATACTACGGTAACATACGATTAGCGTGTGTGTGTGCCTGTGTGCAACTACAGTGAAACATTGATTGAAAAGGTGAATGAAACGATTAGTTCTGGGAAACGAGAGACAATGAGGACAATCGATCATTGCGAGACTCATTAGACACTCGACACACAATAGACTGGTAGTAAGTGGTAGTGCTGATGACTCATTTACTTATTGGGAAAGCTACCTATGTGAGTGCGTGTGTGTGTGTGTGTGTGTGCTTGCACAACTACTAAACGTAATCTTAATTAATTAGACTGCGTGTATGTGTGTGTGCTCTACTGTGAGTGACGTAAACACAAGGACAAAATGGTGGTGGTACGGGGTTTGACAGTTATTGATTTATGGGTGAATCAGTCTGTGTGATAAGATTAGAGATATGCTACTGCTATTAATAACCAAGACAATGGAGATTTGTTTAGATAAGAAGATTATGTTCTCTAGTCTCGAGAGAACAAAGTGACATCGTCTACCATCATCATAGTTCGAATCTATCCCGGCGGTGCCTCCAATGTCACTAGAGTGACAATTGGTTTGAGGTCAAATCCGCCGACATATGCAAACAAACTAGTAATTGAGAGGAAATGACGCATCGCTCAAGCTAATCAAACAACTTCCACTTTCGAGTAAGGATACTACGAATTTGGTTACTAAATGAATTCGATTTTAGCATTAACCCAAACTATATTCGAACACCTACCCATTTATACATACACATTCATATCTGCATACATAAATAGCTCAATAACCGAACGCTCGAAAGTTCGAATCAAATCGAGAGCATTGGTTGCCTATCGGTCATGCACATTATTACTAGGAATAGAAAATTATCGAGAAAAATAGCTAAATGTGAATGTATGTGCATGTATGGCACAACCAACCAACAACAACAGAGTCATATGAATTATCAAGCATCGATACGATACGACTGAATAACTTTTGTGTGTGTGTGTGCCTGTGTGCCTGTGTGTTTGTATGTGTGTTCGTATGTGTGCTCGTATGTGAATGTGTTCGGTTGAAGGACACATCTGCACAGAGAGTGATTCGTAGAACAGAACAGAGCACACACACACATAGACTGTGTATGACTTCTCAATTTGGGGGGTTATATTCATATTCACTCTACTAATTATCACTGCACAATTATTTTGTTCGATTCTAAGCTACGATAAGATAAGAATGGAGCGTTAAGTGGTGGTGGTGGTGTCGACCAAAGTGTTGAGAAACAACATCAACACAGACACACACAAGACGAGTGACACTCAGAGACACAGACACTCGAATTGAAGTCATTATGGAAAAAGTGAGCAAAAAACTAGAGACTAGTCATCATCAGCAGACTCATCATTACCTTTTGTGTGCATCTTCCATTTAGCATCACGATAGCATCTGCTATTGCAGCTGCTGCTGCTACTGGCCTAAGGGTAGTAATAGTCATAATTTATGCACGACAATCGGTCGTAAAACTCTAAGTCTGTGTGCATGTGAAAGTGTGGAAACTAACCAGATTCAAGGTTAAAGATATAAACCAAAAAAAGAAGCGAAAACAAAACAACATAAGTTTGAGTTTGAGAATGCAAACGATTGTCTGTCTGTCTCGAGTGAGGCATTAACCCTTTCGCTCCCTACCCCACTTGACAACCACAACTACAAAGGCCAGACAGTGAGACGTACACCCTTACCCTTACCTGCACTCGTTACCCAAAACAGTGAGCGAAATCGCCTAGCGACAGACGGTCTACTTTTGCTTGTTTTGTCTACAATCGATTAAGATCGAACAAAAGTGAGTAGTGTATGGCGTGTGTTTGCGTAGATGAAACACAAATAAAACAACACCAAATGTACGTAATAATGAACAGAAAAGTTTGTGTTTGCACTTACTCGATTCGATTGGTGTATGGCTTGTTTGCTCACAAAGTTGGGCACAGTGGACTGGTTTGCTGGCTGATTTCGAACTGGCAATATCCGATTGACTTTACATACGCAAACAGACAGACAGCTCTAAAATGAGTGACTTTCTCGGTGCAGTGAGTTGTGTACGAGTTCGAGTGTTCGTGTGTGTAGGTTTCGAGTGGTGGTGACAATCGATCGAATGTAGTCGTGTGTCTGATTTGCCGTGTTGTACGACTGATGGTGATGGTGGTGGTGGTGGTGCTGTTGATGATGGTAGTCGTAGTAGTTCGTACAGGGACACACAAACGATTGATTGGCTTCACAGATTCAACGAGTGCAGGGAGAAGACTGTTCGTGACACAATCACTCACACCAGACGGACTGAATGTGTTGTGATGATAATGACGAATCGGTAGTGACAATGATAGGCAACGAACCTATGTACAGGACCAAAAGAGGCGATGATCAGTCGTCAGTGGCGTGAGATTCACAGGAAGGCGAACACAATGGACTGATGACAGCGAGATACGCGACAATTAACCAATTAGGCAAAGGTTTGGCACTTCGGAGTGTTCGTCTTCGTTTGCTTCACGATGCTAACTAAAGCTAAAGGCTCAGGCTTGGTAGTGTTCGGTCTTCGTTTCTCGTGCACTGATTGAGCGTGTGACACCACACCACCACGACCACTGTCTACTCATGTTCACATGATGCACCACGAGCAGAGCGAGATGATAGTGACGATCGCGAAAACCTGCTTTTTCACGCTATCATTCTTCACTATCATCGCTCATCGCTTCATCATCTCCTTCGTTTGCCTTTGCCTTGTCGTTCAAGGGAACAGTCACAGCCAACACACAACACAACACAACACTCGCTCAGTCAGTCAGTGTCTTAGTGTGGGGAAACAGTGGCGTTTTTAGTGTCTCACCAAAGTTGTGCTGTTCTGCCCCCAGAAATATATCAATTTCTATTATGTCTATGGAGAAGTATTATTATTACTAATGCTTTTAGTGTAGCAACGCCCACTCTTCTGAATACGCCAATCTCAATCTCACAGTGATTTGTAATGTGCTCTGTGGAAGCCTAAACGGGCACACATTGCACACATTGCAAACAGTGAGTGAGTGAGTGAGTGCGATTGGCAAAGGCCAACAACAACAGCAGCAGCATCAACTGCAAGTGGCGTTGTGTGTGTGAGTGTGACTGTGCCGATGACTGACGGCGTGCTCCACTCCGAGTCTGTTTGCCTCTCTCGAGCTATTTCGACATTTGACCCAACCCTTGTCAGTCTGAACCCTTCTGCTGGTCACACAGACTGTCACCCTCATCATGCCATGTCGGCACCATCAGCAATCAACATTTTCCTACCGACACACATCTTCAATGCCACCACTCGTGGCTTCCGATCGGGCCTGCTGTTTGGCTATCACGCGGTCAATGCCGTGAGCGGCATAGTGAACTTCAACATTACCGCTCTGCTGCCGTACGAGTCGATCCACCAACTCGATCAACTACTCTTCCACCTTCAGCAGCACAATGACCACGAGGACACAAGTCACACTGGCGGTGGTCACTGGGACCAGCAACAAGGCAAGTCCACTATTCACTTTTTGGGCGAACTTCGAGATGATTCGAACGAGAATGACCACCACCGAGCTGTGGTAGGCGAGGACAAGTTGACGGAGTACAACCAGAAAGTGGCCAAACTGCGCCACTGCTATCGTCACTTTCAATTGGTACTGTCGTACGACTCGCCCGATGCAGCACTGAGCGAATGTGCCGTACTGAACGAGGATCGCATGTTGGAGGACCGTCGTATCTACTCGACCATTTCACTCACTTCGGTCAAGTGTTTCGAGAAGTCTGTGAGCAACTACTCGAAGGTGATGATGGTCTACTACGATACGCGCAACTTTATGAGCTCACAGCTACTTAATCGCTTCAATGTGGACGACAATAGGTTTGATGGAGGTGGACGAGCTAACTCTGCTTGCTAATGTATGTTTCTCATTCATTTAGAGTCGAATTTGTGGACTTTATCAATGACACCTTGAAGAACACTGCTCAATTGTTCTGTGATCTGCAGTATAAGGAGTTGCCTCCGTCGATGGTGTCCTCAGTCGGTCCGCACCACCACCACCATCACAGTCACCACGCACAGCACCCTCACCATCACGAGTCAAGCTCTAGTCCATCGAGTCACTACATCGAGTCCTTCAGCAAAGACCCAACCAGTGCACCGGATCTCGCCATCTCAGCCCTACTGATGACTCGTCTGGTTCTGCTGATGCCTCGTCGACTCATTCGGGCCTTCGTGTACTTTACCTCGCCGCAACAGTCAATCCAGCAGCTGTCCGCTGGTGTGTCCACCTCTCGGCTTGGTGCCCTGCTCTACACCCTGGCGACCACGGTTCTGTGGTACGTGGACTGTGCACCACTCCGAAAGAGTGCCACTCTGGGCCAACTCAAGTTCCGCTTCCTTCAGTTTGCCATTTGTTGGCGACTGTTGTGTGAGATACCACGTCGTCGAATATCGCTAAGTCTGGGCAATGTCATCTCGTCGGTCGTTCTGGACACACTGCTCGGCCTGGCCACCATCATAGCACTGCACTACTACAGTACGCCCACCTACTGGCTCGAACAGGCTTGGAAGTATGCGGACTCGATGGTTGAGGATGTGGATCGACTGTTGCGGCTGCTTCAGTCAATGCCCGCCGGACTCAAACTCAATCGGCCACTCAACATGGCACTGTCCCAGTTCTATTTGTATCACATCTACCTGTGGGAGTCGTACATGGACATCATTAGACCCATCTTTGGAGTGGTGATGCAGGCCATCTTCTACTGTGGACTCTTTGGGTTCACCTGTATTCTCAGGTAAGGCTGACTGAGAGCTTGACTGATTCACTGTATAACCCAAATCGCCCTTATCAGTCTGCTATCTGACATCTTCTCGCTGGTTACCATTCACATCTACTGCTTCTATGGTTACGGTTGCCAGCTGTATGACTTGCAAATCTCGGGCATATCTGCTCTGTGGCGACTGTTTCGAGGCAAAAAGTGGAATCAACTCCGTTCTCGGGTGGACTCGTACTCGTACGACAATGAGCAACTCTTCATTGGGACGATTCTGTTTACGGTGTTGCTCTTTCTGTTGCCCACCGTGTTCATGTACTATCTTGTGTTTCTCATTCTGAGATTCATGACTTTGGCCGTGCAGGAAGGTGAGTAAATGTTTACATTCTCAGATTCTGTACTAATCTCAACTAATGATCCGTCATAGGTCTATTCTTCTTCATCGAACATCTCAGCTCCATGCCTCTGTACTCGCTGTTCCTCTGGTTGTGCAACTCACGGACCATCTCGGGACGAGTTTACTTTGAGTTGATTTCGGAGAACTCGGACGATGAGATTGGACCTGACGATGAAGACGATGACGAAGTGCCAACTGAAGGAGAAGAAGACGAGCCGAATCACATTGGGAACAACGTTGCCAACAATCACAATCATGTGGACTTTGATGCGCAGCTGAATCGCAACAACAACATGCACAACACCGTCCACAGCAACTGTCCAGTGGTGGTTCGTCTCAAGACGGAGCGAGTGTCCCTGTTCAAGATCATCTCCTCCCGGTACGATGACATGTTGCAGTCACTGCACGCATACCGCCAGACGACATCGTCCGCAAAGGAGCTCACCTGGAATGAGTTCTTCCAGTCGATCCTCACCGGTAAACTACTTCACCAGAACATCTCCATTGGCCTATCGCTGCTCCTGTTCATTGGCTACCTTCTGGTCATGGTCTACTTTACCTTTCATTCTGTATCCGCTTGAGCCATTGTACTTTCATTTAATCAAACAGACAACACACACAAACACTCGCACACAACATAACAGGATTATGTCATCTGATGTTAGACCTACTCGAACACATCAATGAATGAATTATATTAGTATGCCTTTCTGCATAGACTTGATTATGGGACACCGAATAGGGCAATTGACCCTTTCACTTTGATATTATCTAAATAAACTTGAAAAACACTTTGTCTATACTTTGATTATGAACCACTAGAGGTCGACATGGGAGTCGAGGTTATTTTACTATTTGACTGCCTTTGATGACGACTTTCTCTCACTAGCTCGATCATTGCCTCATGATTGTAGCGTCATTTTGCCATGTGCCATTTGGCACTGGTTACTGGTAACTGGCCACTTGGCACTTGCCACTTGCCACTTACTAATTGCCTTGTGCCATTTGGCACTGGTAACTGGTAACTGGAAACTGGTAACTCGCCACTTGGCACTTGGCACTTGGCACTTGCCTTGTGCCATTTGGCACTGGTTACTGGTAACTGGTAACTGGTAACTGGTAACTGGCCGCTTGGCACTTGGCACTTGGCACTTTCCACTTAGTAATTGCCTTTTGCCTTGTGCCATTTGGCACTGGTAACTGGTAACTGGTAACTGGTAACTGGTAACTGGCCACTTGGCACTTGGCACTTACTAATTGCCTTGTGCCATTTGGTACTTGCCACTTGTCACTTACTAATTGCCTTGTGCCATTTGGCACTGGTTACTGGTAACTGGCCACTTGACAGATGGCAATTGGCACTTGGCACTTGGCACTTGGCACTTGTCACTTACTAATTGCCTTGTGCCATTTGGCACTGGTAACTGGTAACTGGTAACTGGTAACTGGTAACTGGCCACTTGGCACTTGGCACTTGGCACTTGCCACTTACTAACTGCCTTTTGCCTTGTGCCATTTGGCACTGGTAACTGGTAACTGGTAACTGGTAACTGGTAACTGGCCACTTGGCACTTGGCACTTGGCACTTGGCACTTGGCACTTGGCACTTACTAACTGCCTTTTGCCTTGTGCCATTTGTCACTGGTTACTGGTAACTGGTAATTGGTAACTGGTAACTGGCCGCTTGGCACTTGGCACTTGGCACATGGCA
This sequence comes from Rhizoglyphus robini, assembly GCA_023373905.1. Taxonomy (NCBI): domain Eukaryota; kingdom Metazoa; phylum Arthropoda; class Arachnida; order Sarcoptiformes; family Acaridae; genus Rhizoglyphus; species Rhizoglyphus robini. The sequence goes on along the minus strand of JAKIJQ010000017.1, from coordinate 570,953 downwards.
CTTGCCACTTACTAATTGCCTTTTGCCTTGTGCCATTTGTCACTGGTTACTGGTAACTGGTAATTGGTAACTGGTAACTGGCCGCTTGGCACTTGGCACTTGGCACTTGCCACTTACTAACTGCCTTTTGCCTTGTGCCATTTGTCACTGGTTACTGGTAACTGGTAATTGGTAATTGGTAACTGGTAACTGGCCGCTTGGCACTTGGCACTTGGCACTTGGCACTTGGCACTTAGTAATTGCTTTTTCCCTTGTGCCATTTGTCACTAGTTACTGGTAACTAATAACTGGTAACTGGCCACTTGGCACTTGGCACTTGGCACTTGGCACTTGGCACTTGGCACTTGGCACTTGGCACTTGGCACTTACTAATTGCCTTGTGCCATTTGGCACTGGTTACTGGTAACTGGTAACTGGCAACTTGCCACTTGGCACTTGGCACTTGGCACTTGGCACTTACTAATTGCCGTGTGCCATTTGTCACTGGTTACTTGTAAATGGTCACTTTCCAATTGCCAATTACAATTGACTTGTGCCATGCGCCAATAATTAATTGCCCCTGGTCATTAGTTATTTGTTACTGGTCACTGTACGATTCGCAATTGCCATTTACAGGAGGCAAAACCACAGACAATCTTCATGTAGCACATTGAATTATTTCATTACACTTATCCCTCGTTACACTTAATACAAACGATGACATTCATTGGCATTTGTATTCGTTTTGCACTTGGGGATTGCCCCAAAGAGAGCACACACACACAGACACTTTCACTGTTCGGCTTTTCGCACAGTTCACACCATAACACACACACACACACACACACACACACACACACACACACACACACACACACACACACACACACACACACACACACACACACACACACACACACACACACACACACACACACACACACACACACACACACACACACACACAAACACACACACACACACACACACACACACACACACACACACACACACACACACACACACACACACACACACACACACACACACACACACACACACACACACACACACACACACACACACACACACACACACACACACACACACACACACACACAAAGACACTCGTTTTAAAGGACAACATTCTCCGCACTGTGAACAATGTGACTAACTCTAATGGTCGAACAGGAGGAACACACGAACGGAAACACAGTCAAACATACAACAAAGTGGCAATCTTAATGGACATTAAGCATACACACAATGTATGACTGTCTGTGTGAACAATTGACTTTCCGAGTGTGTATGTTTGTTTCCATTTAATAAATGAATTTAATTTGATACAATAAAATCCGAGACAAAGACAAAAGAAGTGTGTGCAAGTGAGTGAAAAGGAAATGCGCTTGTCTGATCGAATTAGTCACTTAATGCTTTACATATTATTGCGTCCGTACAGTGAAATATGCACAAACAGTTAGTCACCTCTAGTCACGTGATAGTCTGCTCTCAACTTAACACTTTCCCCCACTACGATATATGTTCATATTTATATTGAGATAACATCATGTAAAATCGTTTAAACTCACGTAGAAGTCCAATTCCTGACCTGCAGTAAAAAGTTTCTAAAAGTACGCGTAATATGTTTAATGTGGGTTTTTATCCAACACAACACAGAAACCAACAGTCCATTAGTGTGCTGTAAGGAGAACACAAAGTATTTATGCCAAACAATTTACAATTACTCCGTGTGTGGTTACAAAATGTGTGGCATAATGATCGCATGACTGTCCAACTAGACATGATCTATGGTGTCCTGGTCACTTTTGTCTCTCCATTCTCCTGCTCGCACTCCCGCAATCGACCAAACAATTGAGGGTCATAAGTATCGCCACATGATTGCTATTCATACATTACATTACACTACTATACATCATGTGAGATAACAATAGATTTCAATATGTAAATGACCTAAACCTAAGAATAGGTTCAGACGGACACATTTTGTGTGTGCTGTGTGTCCACTTTTGTTCACTTTGAACAGTGTTGTGTTGGATAGTGTCATTAGTGGACACATACAAAGTATATCATTTACATATTTACTCAATCATAAAGTGACCAATCGATGAATAGTCAATAGTACAAAAGTGTTCACACTTCAACTCTGTCGATTGTCAGTCGATTGTCATACATTTATTGGTTTGATTGGCCAATCGAATCAGTAGCACGTGTCCACGACTCTAAATCTACTGACTCTAAATCAACACCCTAAACAAACAAAGTGTATCATTATACACATTGAAACAATATACTAACATAGACATTATCTCTTCCACTGATTGATACTTTATAGAATATATATCGAACGCCAATTGAAGGGCAACATTGGTTCGCTTTATGACTGTTGAACTTGCAGTACATACTCAATTTGATTGCATAATTGAGGGTCAACCACACTCATGTACGAACAGATATATCCTCGTTGGTTCTGTGTGCTCGACAATGTGGTCACAGATCACCGGTGATGGCATTGAAAAGTGCACACACACACACACTCGCATGGTCGCATTCAACCATCTCGTATGTTCTCGTATTGTAGTTACACTGTGTCACTGTTTGTGCATTGAGCACAAGCGCGAACTAAACCAGTCTAATACTAACTTTACAGTTCGGGAGACAGTTCTACTTTCAATTCGACTCGGCCACTGGTCACTAAACCGTCTCCGTTCCGTGTGTCTGTTTGTTTGTCACTGACCTCTATTTGAGTTGCGTTTTGCTTACTCAGTCAGTCTGATCACTAAACACGTTTTAAAGCAAAGAACCCGAAAAAAGTAACGATTTATCACTAATTGATGGCAAATATCCCCATGATTTTATGATGATAAGGCCAATCAAAACTAGAGTTAGTGATGATGATGATGAGCACAAACATACACACACACTGAGAGACTTATTTATAGACATCCGCCACACATTAAACAACAACAAAATCATGACTAACAAGACCAATTGGAGAGAGTTCATGAAAGTCCGTTGCTTCTGGCGCGATTGACCTGATCGATATCAAATCAGAAAGAAGTCTGCAAATAGAGTAGAACTATTTCATGAGTGGTAGTACTCACTTTTACAGGTGAAAATGTGTCTGCCTCGACTTGGTCACGACTTGAATTTGAAATTCAAAATTCGAAAATCAAATTATAAATCAAATTATAAATCAATTTCTAATTAAATCGAAATTAATGAGGCACCAACAGGAGAAAGCCTATGAAATTATACGCAGACAAAATATTAATGATTTAGTATTTTAAGAACACGATTCGCAAGCAGATTTAGTTGCTGTACAACGAATTTTGACGAAAAAACTCGAACTTTTGTACCGAAACCTTGAATTCGAATTAGTATTACAAGATGTATAATAATATGAGATTTTGACAATGTGTCGATTGCTTTACCGGAAACAGATGCATTGACTGTTGAGTGTACAACACATGATAATTAAAATAGATTGTCTATTTGAGTGAGTGTGTGTGGTGTGATCTATGGTGTGAAAGAGAAAAGGTCGATTCGAGGGAAGGAAAGGGAGAAAATCAAGTGCAGAATGAAAAAATCATTACCAAGAACAATGAGCAACGAACATGAACACACATTGTCGTGTCGTATTGTTGTTTGGCAAATTGGGTAGTTCAATGTTTAGTGCAAGGTGGAAGGTTGTTCTCTGATGGTTGAGTAAAGAGAGAATTTATAAACATTCAAGAACTACTGAATGCTCATTGAAACATTCAGGATTATAATTATTCTGTAAATATGTTAATTTCTCTTTAGAATCTACAGTATCTATTATATCGTGATCTACTGGCTCATGTTATGTGTCACTATTAAGTTTCCGTTTCATGTTCCTACAATGTCATAATAATCATAAGTCACACACACACACAAACTGTCCCTGAACATAAAGAAAGAATGATTGAAAAGAGTTGAGTCTCGATGCATTGACTAATGAGAGCACAGTACATTGAGGCTCGTTAGTTCGTCGTTTGAGTTGTCAAATGTCGCTCACACTAATAATAGCCTCAATCAATCAATGTGTGGTAGTGTTTAGTGTGTAGTACTCTACTCTGCAAAGTGACTTTCGACGTTTTTTTTGCTGGCTCACTGGACACTCAAAGCAATGAACTACCTGAATTACTACTGACTCACTTCGTGTCTGTGCGGAATTAGTCTGTGTTGTTGTGTGTCACTGACTGAACTGACTCACTGCTTTTCCTCTCGTTCGTTCATGTTTTGTGTTATATTTGGGCGCCATCGATTCTGTCGTTTGTTGTGTTGCCTTCCACACACCTCAGAATTGTCTCACCTTCTTTCACCCTATTTCTGTCGTCATCATCATCATAATCATCATTTGTCATCAACAATCAACAATACACAACACTAATACACAACTCACTACTCAGTTAGTGAGCTGTCGCGCGATCGCGCGTTAGCTGCACGCAATGTGCAGACAACACACGATACTATTATTACTAGACTTTGATATATTCTCAATTCACGAATTGAGTCTTTGCATTTATTCTTGTCTGTTCATCATTAAGTGCAATGGAATTCGTTTTCCGGTCAATTCAGTTCGAGCCTTAAGCCCCTTCTAATTGTCCTGTGAAAATATAAAGTGAAACGATACCACTTCTACTATCGCCAAAACATCGTCTCATGATTGGACATCATTATATTATATTAGATTATCTGCATTTCACTTCCCATTTCGAAAGTATATCATCTGTGTGTGTGCGTTTGCTGTCTTCCTTAGGGCTATTTTAGCTTCATATCGCGTGTTTCAGTGTGCTTCACCCTTTTTTGTTTGTTTCATCTGTGTTCAAGTGTGATCAAGTGCTGTGCTGATAAGTGCGAACAATTCTCACGTCATTTCATTGCTTAATTGTCACCTTCTTCTCATCTCATCTCGAGCCAATCGAACAATCGAGTGTCTGTGTGTGTGTGTGTGTGTCTGTGCATAAGTTCATTCACCAATTGTTCGTTCTTTGTTGTACTTTGGTTGCACTTTTATACTCTGGACCTTAGTTGCTCTACTCATCATTGGACTGTCAATCGAGTAGGTGTGTGAGTGTTCACTACTTTACTTTAATCAAATCATCAAAATGGTCGACAGGCACAAGTCCAACATACGCCTCAAGACTCTCAACTCAAACGGTCCTAAAGTGGTGTTAATTACCATAATAATAATCAAACTGCATCATTGTTTCAATCAAACAGTATTATTAATAATAATTATACACTCAAAGTAGCAATACTAATAATGAACAATTTAACAATGATGATCATCAATGAATGAATAAATCATAAATCATCTAAAGCTTCTTTCACCCCCGCTTCAATTGAATTTGAGGGATAGTGATCAAATTTCAAACCCCCGGTAGTGACAAAGTGGAATACTCGATTCAAATACTCAAAAGGTAAGTTTAGTTAATATGACTTCGTGATAAGTCTTACCAACACACTAATATGACTGACAGTGAAACTGAACTAAAGTGAAGTATACTTATTGTAAATGCAATATACTCTTACCTACTATTACCGGTATAATTATCAATTGTCCGGTGCAATGCATTCATAGTGCAGGCTTCGAGGCATTTCTACAGACAGGGAGACACACATTGGTCATGCTATAAGAGGCAATGCACACGCATACACAAAGCTTAACCATCTCGTGTGTTAGTATATTTCGCAACCGAATACCCCAAATACCATCACAAAAGTTTCTCAATACTAAGTTTACTAGCTCGCATTTGTCTGATATTGAATAACTTTATGATCCACTGTTTAACTATCTAAACATAAGCTCAAAGCGTCAATTGGCAGGTTAGACTGTGTCCACCAGTGATTATTATACCTGAGCGTTGTGTCCATCTTTTGGTGTTCATGGCAGCGAGACATAACCTATTTAAGCATATACATGCACACACAACACAGTTAACCTACTAATAATGGCCTATTATGTTATGACTAACCATTTTACACTATGCTGTGTGCTGTGTGTGTGCAAGCAGCACTGAGCAATCGAAAGTGTAATAATGCGTCGTAATCGAGTTAGTGTTTGAGGTATCGAGAAATAGTCTCAAAGCACGCACACACTCAGTTCATGTGCCAACAGTAGGTAGTAATAGGTAAACGATCATCATCATCAATCATGTGTTTGTGTGTGTGTGTGTGTGTGAATGTGTTCATCAAACAATGTGCGCACTGCACACATCGAACAATGATGCCAACACTCAAAATGTCTTTATGCAAAATAACTCAATTGACAGCTGTGTGCTTGAGGTCGTATAAGCCACCACACAATACACAAAAGTGACAATTTATGCAACCAATTGTTCAACGGAAAGCATGCACAAACAGTCACTTATTATATCTCCGGTATCTCTGTTTTGATTTTAAACGAAAAGTAGACATAATCTTGGCTCATTTTGTGTTCATTCTCATACATAATAAAATGTATATACTTTTTCGTGAGTGTGAAATGATCATCAAAATGTCTAACGTATATTTATGAACGTTAATTGATTTGATGGTCGAGCAGAGACTGCGCTTAATTAGTCATTAGGTTAATTAATGGCTTTCGATACTTAATGGTCGAGCTCGTCTAAGTGGCGCGTCCCTTGCATATTAAAGTGTGAAAATGTACCTTTCGGTCACTGTTGTACACTTCGGAATGATGATGATGATGATGATGATGGTCTAGACTTATAGTTCTTGAGGGCACACACAATCTTGGGGCTATTACTACTCGGGCATTGTTAATTGTGCTTAATTGAGGGGGATGAGTTGAGAGTTCGTGTACTTATGCGTATGAGTCACTGCAACTACCGTTCTGAGTTATCAGATTAAAGCACACAAAGTTAAACACCTGTTTGGTGTGTTCATCTCGTCGTATGATCGATCGATCTGTTCGAGTGCACAAAGATCGATCGGTGCAAAAAAATCTGAAGCAATCTGATGAGATAGATCGAGATTAGGTCAAGAGAGCCCTGGCAGTGTGTCATCGACGACTAAAATCAAATTTAGCAAAGTAGGAAGAAAGTGATTGTGTATGTGAAATAAGCTACTTTTTGTGTGTAGATCGAAAGTGGATGTGTTTTTGTGTTTGCTTGGGCGATATACTTGACCACCATTACGGACAGTCACACAATGACTAGTAGTGACTGTGTTAGGGTCAGAAGGAGACGTCGCCGTACATATTAAATCGCGCGTGTATATATGTGCTGTGCATATGATTGACGTTAATGACGCCAACGGAAGGAATACAAAAATAAAACATAACATTAAACTAGAGTATGCACTGAAGTAAGCACGATGTTTCAGTTTCGCCTTTGTGCCTTTTGCGTTTGCCTATTCAAGTGAATGCTCTTGAGCGCTCACTTGATGTCACACTTGTGTTTGTATTTGATTGAGTTTGTTTGTTTATTTGTTTGAAACAACTTGAGAATGTTATACTTGAAATGAACGCGAATCGAACAAGAACGTACACCTTCCTACACTTTCGAATTGATGACCGTTCGGCGTACGTGACTTTGTCATGCCAAATGTTCTATACTTGAACTACTTCAACTATTTTAGATATACATTTGTATTTTGTCTTTTATTTGTTTCAATATATATCGTTCAAGAGATTACCAATTTCCCGGAAATAGTCTTAAAATCATAATTAAACAAACCAAAGATTGCCTTTTCTTAGTAATAATGACAATGTCCACATGTGTGCACATCAAACAATGAACACACTCACACACACACACACACCTTAATGGGCCAATTAATGTGAACTAATTGAAATGAACTTTTCTATTTATGCGGCTAAATGTAGGCCTGAGACACAAGTCTCCGAATTCAATGGAGTCGCCTAATTAGCTATTCAAATCAATTAGCAGTCAGTGGAGTGCGCTAATTAACCGATTAGTTCGCCACCTCACTGATTAGGGCAATTAGCGAGCAAAATGGAAATAGAGGCAACCAGTTAGCTCGTCTGCTGCTGCACAAACAAACAAAATACCAAACGGTCAAAATCGATTTACATTTATTGCCTTACACCTGACGAAAAAACACACAAGTTTGAGAGGTACTTTCTGTCTTAATTGCGATAACATCATGACTTAATCTTTCGAGATGTGCAATAGATTGTTTCGTAAAAGGCTCAGAAAATGCAAAAACAACAGACGACAGACCAGACACAGTCGTCCTGGGAAAGTCACACAAGTCTGTCTGTGTTTGTAACATCTGTTTCATCATTTTGTTGTTTACTTCTTTTTGCTTCTTCACATTCGAACAGACAATTTTCAATTAATATTGCAATATGTGTCTGTTTGATTTACAGGAAATTGTCTGGGATACACACACACCTGCCTACATCTAGGTTTTGCATGTAGACACCTTCTTCCAAGTCGTGTATTTAGTCAGTTTGTGCGAATATTTTCACAGTAGTTTTGTTTTGTCAGACTTTTAGACTTCTGAATCACTTTAAAAGGATTGCTTAAAAGTCATATGAGGGTGTACGGAAATTCCCACATATTAATCGAATTCAGATCGATCTTTTAGATGATGATGTTTTCACACCAAAAACAGACAAACAAACAGGGCGTTAGGTGTTTACGAATTGCACAAAATTTGAGCGTACGAATACCGTACACTTTTACACAAACACAAATCCCTTATGTAGTTTCCTTTGAGTTCGTTTTCGTTTTACTTACCTCACACACCTAATCTGTATCTGGCATTAGTGATTAATATGATTGCACTTGTCTGAGGCTAAAGAATTAGTTCGTAATGTGCACCCCGAATGAGTGCATTTATGTAAATGTCTGTACTGTTCTACTACAACGGTCAAATTAATAGTTTTGATATCTATTTGTGGGAATAAAATTGATACCTTCGGATGTGTGTGTGTGAGTGCGTTGAGTTGAGTGAGAGCAAATGTGAATGTTAGCGAGCCGGTTTCGATGCATAGCCCTCGAGCTCATGCCGAGCCCTGTCAAACAAACACCACTACACCATCACCATCGCCACACGTGGCTTACATCAATCTATTTTCAATCTCACCTTTTAATTGATCTCACTCACATTTGCTATTAGCCATCTCACAATCTACTTTTTCTTTTTCTTTGGCAAGAAAATAAAAAAAAGAGTTTGCATCCACTTAGAGATTTGAAATGCTAAAAAGACAAATTGTAGGGATTTTCTCTGCCTAGACTTTGAATCTTGCAGGATGATCTACAAAGAGAGTGGCGAGAGCGTGAAAAACTAGTCTGGCGAATGTCTAGATTGCGAACGGTCTAATATATGAAAGGATAATGTGTGCAAACACGAATGAGCGTGCAGTTGCTACGGCTACTGCTGCTCTGATTGACGTACTCGGAAACAAGAATTGAAAAACAAAATCAGATCGATTCGAGGTGATGCTGATGGGGGTGATTGTAATCTGTGTGACCATTAATGAGGCACAACAACAAGACGGCTTTGGCTCGTGAATTAATTAACCGAACGAACGAACGGTTGGAGGGAGATAACCGAATGTACGGGAAAATGCAAAGCCAAAATGTATGGGGGTGAAAAGATAAAATTTAACCAATTCATCCCCCCACCTCCTCATCTAACTCGACTGTTAAATTGACCGTTTTATCTGGCGCATAGAGTGAGGGACAAACAAACAAACAAATAGACGCCAACGGGAGTAAAAGTAAAAGGAGAGGGATAGAGAGAGAGAGAGAGAGAGAGAGAGAGAGAGAGAGAGAGAGAGAGAGAGAGAGAGAGAGAGAGAGAGAGAGAGAGAGAGAGAGAGAGAGAGAGAGAGAGATGATTGTGCATCGATTTGGTGATTGCGATAGATAAAAGTCGAATCGAATCGAGTTTCGACTTTGAATAGAAAACAGAACACATGAATGAATAGACAGTCTGGGATCAATCGACAACAAAGTTTGTATAATCGCTAATCGTGACTCTGATCTAGTGAATTGAATGTTCACTTGCCTCCATTGTACTAACCTAGCACTTACACACAAACTCACACAAAGGCAAATGTCAGATAACCTAATCGTTGTAGATGTGTGAATGCGGTAAAAAAGGCTTTCAAAGAGATTATAACAAAATTGCGAGTTCGATGGATTTGAATGCGTAAATCCGCGTATTTTAATTGCTCAGACAGGCATGATGGTTAAGTGAGATATAAAAATTATTTGCCTGGCACTTTGCAATTTTATGGTTAACTGGAGATAAAAAAAAGTTTTCTTGTTTATGCAATAAACTGTAACAACATTCTGTACAACACGGAATTACAAATCTAGTTACCGATTATCGAACTCAAGTCTCGTTACGGATAAGTTTTGGATTAGTCCAAGATAGCAAATCTAAATAAAAGAATAGCTTTTTTGCTCCAATTACGCCAGACTGAATTATTTGAACAATTAATCAAGTAGTTCTTAATAATAATCCCAATTTAGCCATAACAATAATTAATATGAACAGCAAAACATGTTTTTGTTTTGTGTTTCACGCACACATTTGTACACGAGAGCATGTATATTTAGTCTAAAGTGCAAGTTTAGAGCTAAAATCGCGTGAGATTGATTTTTCATTTTCTTCTTCTTCTGTCTGCTTCTGTCTACTGAATCACTTGTTCAATAAATAACTTTTTTGATCCAAAACATTTTGAACTCACCGTTTATAAGTTAATAGAGCAATTATCTATCGTATGGCTATCATCATCATCGTAATACAATGTCTTGCTTCCGATCCGTTAAATAAACGCTATCACTGAATGGCACACACTCACACTCTCATTAGATCGTCTGAGTGTCTGAGTAGATTGTCTGTGGTCATTGTGTATCTGTGTGTGTGTCTATGTATGTAACTTAATTTCGATTTCGAATGCAAACACAAATGCTCGAATGCTAAAATTGAGTGTCCACTTAGAGTTGCATGCACAATTGCGTTCTCTCGTTGGCACAGGCACATTTCCACTCGAACATCGTCAACAACAAATAGCATGCAAAATTGCAATCCACTCTACTATTATTACTAGCATAAAATACTGTAGGCATCGATTTCGTTCAAAATTTGACCGATTCGAACGGCAAAACATTATGTTGTGTGAGTGTGTGTGCATAGTAATTCAGTCGTCTGTATGCCTAAGGTGATAGGGTGAGGACTGGAAGTAGGAATGTTCAATGAGCAAAGAACATTTGAGCAAAACATACACAGGAGAAAGTGATCCTAAAGTTAGGAATGAAATGAGCGAAAAATAGAAAATATATAATCTATATTTGGTGTTAATGGTAACGGTAATTGAGTTTATGAATGACCACCTGCATATTATCTGATTAATCAAGTCTGAATCGACAATGGTTGATTTATTTACTTTTGTTATAAGATCATTATTATCTCGAGCACTCAGTCCCGAGCATTTCTTTGTGCGTCAATTGCATATGACAAAAATGGCGCTTTCTCGAGTTTTTCAATCTCGAGATAATACAACCAATTCATCATTAAGCAAATGTCTTTGTCAATCAACAATCAATTTAATAACAACAAAGATAAATCTATTTAAGATTGATGACGCGCCACACATTGATGTCGCCCAAGCTACTTTGGTGGTCCACACACACACACACAAACTGGCTCTAATGATTTGATAATGGATCGAAATTTGAATAGATTAATAATTAGAATAATGGATTAGTGTAAACAATAATATATAATTGGCCTAATGGATTAGTAATTGACTTTAAGGAGTTTAGTGAAAAGTACACTTTTAGTAGACACCCTACATTGTGTTTGTCCAATCAATCCAACTCAAAGCAGCTTTGTTGAATCATAATTACACTTATTATATGACTAGTTTGGCTTAATCGTTCGGTAGGCAAATGCATTTTGACAGTTTCCGTTTTGGATGTATTTCGGTAACGAGTCTAAATAGTAGACGCTACTCAATACAGAATACCAAATCAAAATACACTATGAGATGTGCTTGTATATGACATACATTTACAAACATACAAACAATCGATAAATTAATATTGCAATTAAAATTTCCATAAATCGGCAGTTATCCTTAAGGTCAAGCATTTTTTTGTTTTCAATTTTTTCTAAACTCATTTCGCAACAATTAAAAATGTTTTTCTACTTTCTGGATCTCGAGTTGCACTTAACATTTGTCCTAAGTTTAATAACAATAGTTGGTGGACAATATACATTTTTGATAGTTTCCCAGGAATGATTGCACAGAAAAAAATTGTAACATTTTGGTTGTGTGGATTGTGCAACTCATCATACCGCAATCATCATTTCTACATTTGATTTTGGCATAAAAATGTACTAAAATGTTCATTTTTACCGGTCTTTTTGGGTGGCCAATGTTAATGTTGTTGCGCAAGTTAGATCTTTTTGTCTTTCAATCGGTCTGGTTTCGGACATTTGTGGGCTTCAATTGGTTTGTCCACCTTGGCATCTCATCTCACCATTTATGTAATAAACTAAATAGTAAAAGAACGCATTTTTACTTTTCACGTACATTAATGTGTTTTATATGGCATTTATAAACTGAGAGCATACATATATGAGACTGTATGTTCGTTCACAGTTGATTGCACACTCGCAACCGTGAAAAGTGAGAGAGATTTCCTACTTGAGTTTTGGCTTTTGGTGAACTTCAATTTCACATCTTTACACAACTTTCACAACATTTATATGAACCACTTTACGAGGTAATTAATATATTTAACGCAAAATTGAAGGGCTTAAGCCTTAGAAATATGTTCGAGAATAACCCCTAATAATATGCTAATATCATAAATCTCAGTCGGTTTTCGTCAATGGAAAATGGCGGAAAAACGAACATAATTTTCTGATGATTGTGTTACACTCGATAATTGATTGACACAAGTCAAGTGTCATCAGTCAGTCAGTGCTTGATTGACTCGTGTGTGTGTGTGTGTGTGTGTGTGTGTGTGTGTGTGTGTGTGTGTGTGTGTGTGTGTGTGTGTGTGTGTGTGTGTGTGTGTGTGTGTGTGTGTGTGTGTGTGTGTGTGTGTGTGTGTGTGTGTGTGTGTGTGTGTGTGGACTTAGTCATGCACATAACCACACAACGACACACACCACGCTCGACGACGACGACGACACTTAACCTCAATAAATTGGTCGATCGATCATTACGATTGAATTGCTACCACGAGTTTTACTAACTCACACATTCACTTGAGTCATCGAGGTAACTTCTCGTGTCATTTTAGTCACCGTCTTCTTCTTCTTCTTGTTCGTTATTGACTTTAACGCTTGCGTGGGTGGTAATGAACACTCGATTGCCGTTCGATTGATTGATTTATTATTTACTTAAATACAATATAATAATAAAAAGGTTATTTTATTGTTGTGTTTTCCAATAGAAAATTTCTATTTCAAAAGATTAAATATACAATCCCAATGCATTGACACTCATACGTGGGGAATTAATTGGAATAATTGTTGTGTTTGATTAATGTTGTCACGTGCGTGTGTTGTGTGTCAACAAGTTCACAGTTCTGTATATTATAACACAAACACACACACACGTGGGATATTGTGTAACACTGTGTGGCACACAGCCACAATTCTCGGTCAATATTGATTTATGTTGATGTTGTGTGTATTGTTGCATTCGTTACGGGGCCAATCCGTTGGGGGCAATTGTTGTGGGGATATTCTGTTTGTGATCCTTTAACGTATTTGAACATACGGACTTCTAGTACATATCATGAGCAGAGTAACCTCAAAACCTTGTCATCATCTTTGTTCGACTACGACATATCCACAAGAGTGGACAAGTCTGTAATCTATCTGTCTGATCTATCACTGCAATCGTACTAATGATCGAACATGACATTTGAGAACGTTATCTTTGTGTCTTCATCTCCACTACCAACATCTCTACAAGTAGATAGTCATCATTATTGTTCAATCGATAGTCTTGACCATTTCCCGTGTATTTTAGACTGTTGGCCACTTAAGATGAACTTCCTATAATATTGACATTTAATATTTTCGAATGGTTACACAATGATTGTTCCGTTTGTGTGTCTATGTCTAGTCAGTGTCTATTGCACAGTTTCCATTCGTACATTTCATTTGTCTGAGGAAAGCCCAGGAAAAAGGTATGCCTTTGCCTTTGACCTTTTTGTGTAAACGTTTATCCTTCGTATTTCCCCATTATTGAAATGACCAAGTAGTACAACAACAGATATATGTGCTTCTTAAAGTATCTCAGTAATTTGCAATGCAATCGACAACAACATGACTTAAACGATTGCGCTGACTCATCGCCATCGACATTATCCTCTTTCTTTACCTTCTTGACACACACACGATCGTCCTCATCATCTTTAATTTTCTCTCACGTCAATTGACAAAATTAAACTAAACTTGCACTTCGTCAGACACAGACAGGCTTTGACCTAATCAGTTGAGAACTAAATGGAATTCGATTGAATCGATTGCCATTGCCATTCACACACAGAGACAATGTGCAAAGTTCAATGAATGTCAATTCTGTTCTATGAATTTCCCAGATGAGAGAGTCGTATACGAACTGTTTATTTATATCACTCGACGACTGTCGATTGTGTTTGTTTGTTTATATGTTTGTTTGCCATATTGAGACAGGCAGACAGACTTTGATCTAATTGTCATCATCATCCCCACCTCCCTCAGTATGAATTATTAATGATGACCGTAATCAATAGTGCATATTGCTCTCCCCCTGCGTCACTCGCGCTCGAGGGGGAGATACAACTCACAGTCGGGGACAGTGTCCAATATGTAGATCATCAGGTTGGTTGGCTGGTAGACATCTTTTCTGGTCGGACAGGTTGCCTGTTCGCCTTGTCACCGTCGTTTTTGGTCTTCGTCGTCGTTGTCTTTATATCGTCTAATATTTGTCCGTTGTGGTTGGTCAGACAGGCGTCACGCAAGTCATATATGCAAAATAGTTTTCGTAGTCGTCGCCGTTGTCTTTGTCAACTCGCGGTCTGTCACCACTCTCTGATGACAATAGTTTCTCCGCAATTAACCGCCACTGCATACTTAATGAGATTCTACCGATTTTTTGGTTTCGTTCGAACGGACGGACGGACCACATTAATTGGTGTCTAAATAGTTGTGAGGGGAGAGAGAGAGAGAGAGAGAGAGAGAGTTGTCCACCAGGTTTTCGAGGTTCGCTCTCTTTCTCTAGTGTGCTCTAAGAGTGAGAGGTCGAAAAATGAGACGATACGACTCTACAACTTAACAAGCATTAGATGAAGAGTGAGATAAAGATAGCCGTTGGCATGTAACATCGTTTATGGAGGAATGAAATGAAATGAAAGAGAGCATGAGACATTCGAGATGGGGGAGAGCAATTGGGAAGATGGAGAGAGAGAGAGAGAGAGTTATGGACAAGAGTGTGGACAAGGAGGCGTTGCTCGTGGCGTGTGGTGGTGCGCGGCAGTGGTCACCACAGTCATCACCTCGCGTGTGTGTGCCACGCACTGGCGCCAAATGATGACGCCCGCCACTGCCGCGCAAGCTACCGAATCGCGATTGTAGTATATATATAAACACACACTGGCACAAACGGGGATCCCGTCCGATAGTGTCCGTTTGTGTATGCGTTTGAGTGTATTTGCTTGTGAGTTGTGATTGAGTGCTAAGTGAGTGACAGTTTGTGTGTTCTCTTTTGGTCACTGTCCATTCACTTGGAGTCGCCCTCATACTTTGTTCACTGTGTAACATATCCGGCCGTATCATGTTGTTGTACCAGATCTGGTTGTCCAGTTGTCTAGCCACCAGTTTGGTGTGCACTAACCGTCACCCATCAATGTCAACTCAACTAAATTTTGTTTGAACTGACAAATTGATTTGTTCGATTGAACTCTTTGTCCACCCAAACTTGTGTGCCATCCCTCTATTATCTCCAACTTCTGTGTGCACAATCAATTAATTTGTTTATCTAATTATTATGCCGAACTCGCAGTAAATCATACGCCAATTGAAAGTGACATAACATTTCTCTGTGTGTGATTTATGCACCAACTCGTGCTTCGATCGTTAAAAAAGTAAATATATTTTCATTTCTATTAAATTCGCCAACACACACAAATTCATACACGTTTGATCAAATGATCAGAGAGCAATTTGATTTAGGCAAATTGCTCAATAAAAGGCATAAACATTCAAATTTTCGAATGTTCGAGAATGTTGTCTGTTTGATCACAAACAAAAACATTTTGTTTACTCTACCTTATCAAATAGTACGATAGAAACCAACATCATATGACGAGAAACAATGTAAACAAATTTGTTATTTTTGAATAAATAACAAATAAAATGTTGTTTGCACTTTAAAATGGAAAAGTTTGACATTTAGGAGTGCGAGTGTGCGGTGGCTTACTCATAGATCACATTGATCGTGCCGCTTATTTGATAAATACTGGAAACAATGCTTGGCCAACAAATTATGTTTAACTAATTTGAATCACTGTCAATTAGGAAACGAATCTAACATTTGATTTCTACTTCACATTATAGATTGTTCACGAAATAGACGATAAATAGGGAGACGTTTGCGAATGCGTACCAAACCACACCATCGCCCTAAATTGTTTTAGCTCTGTTCAAATTCAAGGTCAAAAGTCAAATCTTATTGTTTCGTCTATTTGAAGAAAAGCAGTCAAAAATTCTTTCAATCAGACCAACTCTCAACTTCCGGCTTATTGTTTCAAGATAACAACAATTTTGAGGTAAGTTTGTTGCAACAATGTTCATATATTCTCACGCACATTGCACTCAAATACATTAAATGATTCGAGAAATAATTGAGATTGTGTGCATTGCTCACACAAAAATAACTATACGTTAATAATCTCCAAAATGATGAATTGATTCGATTTTAGTGTTTGTGTGTGTGCTCTTCCGGTTGACAGTTCCAATTTGACCTTAATCCTCACATTTCCACGTGTGTAATTAATCGTTGTTTTTCGTTGCTGTCGATTTAGTGTTTCACTGCCTTAAGTGATTCGTTTGTGTGAATTGCAAAATTGCAAAACACTTACAAAAAAGCTCAAGAATGGCCAATTTAAGAAGAAGAAGTGTGCCCACATTGGCGATGGTCGCAATAGTCACGACCTTTACGGCATTGGTCCAGTGCACACTCGTGCCACTGGTGGCGCCCGTCGCAATGGAACACGACGCTGGTGGACTGCTCTACCTGCCCAATTCGTATGATAATGAAATTGTACAGGGTGGCTATTCCTCGTCGGGTTTTGCGGTTGCACCGGGCGTACTATCGAGTGACTATCACGATCCACATGGTTTCGATTATCGGCGAGAATTCTCACCTAAATTGGCATCGATCTATGGGAAATATTTGAGCCGTCCCACGGGGGACAGTTCCGAGATGTGTGCCGGTCATGGTGATGATGGTTGGATTGGTGGTGATGAAGTGCATGTCGATCAGGATGATTTCGATTCGGCATTCCTCAAGGCGGGCAGAAGGATCGAAGAGTACGAACGTGCCAATCAGGAGTATCTAGCCACCGATCCACGGGGTCTCAACTTTAGTGCCTACGTGTATGTGGCAACACTGCACGCCAAATACAACGAACTGGTCACCAAGCAGATCAAACTCAAGTAAGTGCAAATTCATATCTTACTCTAGTTAGATAGTTAGATAACATAATAAGGTAATAGAAACTATCGACAATCGATGAATTCGTTCGTCACTCGAGATCACATCACTTTGATTGTCCTCAGTGTCAAGTGACCATTCATAAATCGATAATCGATTGTATTGAGATCATATACAATCTGAAATGACAATCTCAATTTATTATTCTTTGTCAAATTCAGACCGGAAAATGTGTTTATGTGCACTTTAGTACATATCGATTAGATCGATAGTGCACAATCGATTGTCATCAATCGATTTCTTGTTTGTGTTTGTGTATCAATTCGTTCAATTAGTTTTGTGAATGTCCCTTTTGACCTCTTACCAAAGTGTGGCAGACATAGTTTGACAATTTAAAATTCGATTTCAAACTTCATTTCCTATCTCAACTTGTATTACTTTACTTTAAAGTACTAGTACATTTATCTATTTGTTCAATTTCCACCCGTTTGAGTATGACCACCCGGCAAGTGATCGTGATGTGATGTGTAAAAGGTGATGTAACGGTTAACATGGATGGATTGATTGATTACTGTGTGTGACCAAGCCCAAGTTCAATTAGATGATGTTGTTTTTAGAAATCAAACATTTCGCCCTACAGCGTTGCACTTAAGTGTGGCCAGTTGTGTTAAAATAGCCATCTGATAAGCACATGAACTACTGTGCTGTTGATATTATTATTACGCTAATCCGGAAATATACATAGTTGAGATTACGAGAGGTTCGAATATAGCTCATAGCTCTAGTTTTAGTAGGAGAAAGTAAATGTTGGACACACATGTGAATGCATGTATTTGAGTAGGCGGAGTGATGTACGAAATCGATTAATTTCGATTACATTGCACTAACGGTCACTTTCGTGTGTGTGTGTGTGTGCGGTTTGTGGAGTGCATTCTATGTGACGTTCGCGTTGATTGATTGTACTACCACTTGAGAGTGAAGCAATTAAGAGCAAAAGAGAGTTGCAATACAACTCAAATTGCAATAACCAACAACTGACCACTCGAGCGGTGCTTTTGGCTCAATTGTAGCAATACGACAACGACGTGAGTGTATTTGTGTGCTTGTGTGTTTGTGTTTGTGTATGAACACTTCGTGATCGCCACACGCAAGATTGTTCACAACAAGAACTTGTAGACACAAGACATGAGTAGACAACGAGGGAGCTTGTTGGCAAATGCACTGACTCACCACTCACAGTCATACACAAAACACACAAACACACTCGAGAAACAGGAGACAGTTATGTAAAGACGAGGAGGACAGTTCCGTATTGGACATTGCTCAAAGAGATCATATACACAAACACAAACCGGAGGAATGGTCATTAATTTTCCAGTAAATCCTCTCTCTCTCTCTCTCTCTCTCTCTCTCTCTCTCTCTCTCTCTCTCTCTCTCTCTCTCTCTCTCTTCTCAAATTACTACTACAATCAAGATTAGATATATGTTTTGAGCTAAAATTTGACATAAATAAACACGCACATTAACAACACAAAAACGTGACTATTGCTCCCCCAGTTGCACCTCGGTTGCACCGTTTCTAGGTATTAGTAGTATAATAACTATTAATTATTATCATTAATATTCAACATTCAAAAACACAAGAAACAACAAAAATCAAAATGATTTACTACTCCAATTACCTTGATTGTAGATAAAAACTAACGGAATTTGATTCTCGAGAACAGAACATTCTTTGTCTATTCTCACACTTGTGAATGTGTCCTTCGGCACGTGCACACACACAACCACAATCAATCAATCAATCGCTTCACAATAATCGATATTTCAATTCCGCATTTTTTATCACTGTTATTATTATTATTTCCTGTATGGTCAATTAGTTATTATATTCTACCATTGAGAAAGGACAAATTCAATTTATGCGAAAATTCTCTCCCAAAATTGAATTAGAAATGTCATCGATACGCCAATGTCATTTGAGAGATGTGATCTTATATGCTTTCGATTATTTCAAAATATTGTCAACAGTTCAGTGACACTAAGAGCGCATTTCTTTGCATGTCAAACTAATTAAACAAAGCAAAAAAGTAGCAATCTATTAATTATACCTGAGTAATGACAAATTAAACGGTGACAAGTGTTTGTCCAAATAGTCTTGCTCATATAGCTCATATTATGATCTTATTACAGTCTCTCGTTATTATAAAACATTATTATATAACTAACTCACAGTCAGATGGTGTGTGTGTGTGTGTGTAATATGTCTTTGCCACAAGCCAAGGCCATTAAGCGGTATGTGATTAATGTTTGTTGAACTGACTAATTCAAATTCACAATTAGCACACACATGCACACGGCTTTCCCTGATTCGTAATAGCAAACAGTAGTGACTCCACTTATGAAATGTACGACACATGCGACTCGAATTTGATTTGCCATGGCCTTATGCCACTTGACACATACAAGCACACATACACTTGCACATACGCGTGTACACGTTCCCTATCGGGGTCATCCATATAGTGTGATGCAATAGTGACTGATTTGAGACAAGACCGTTTATGTATTAAAAAAGGTAATTAACAACACACACGACAGCATGGCACATTGATTCGCTGTCCCTCTCTTCACTAATACTCTGCAAGTGTGTTCTAATTATAATCACCACTGCATTGCATTGCTATTGGCCTATTTTCACCTTTACTTACCGTCACTTACTGACATTAACCGCACTCTCTCTCTCTCTCTCTCTCTCTCTCTCTCTCTCTCTCTCTCTCTCTCTCTCTCTCTCTCTCTCTCCCTCTCCCACAAACATCATAAGGCAATTAATAATCAATCACCCGGGCTTTTAGGCTGGGGCACTGATTCATTTCTAATGAGAACTTGACAATTGTCATTTGATTGAACGGGCGCGCGCTCGAGCCCGCGAACTAATTTTGCCCGGCCGGCTGCTGCCGTCGCTTATTGAAGGTGATGATCACACATGTGTCTGTGTGTGTGTGTGTCTGTGTGTGTTTGTGTGCAGGAAAATGTCACATTAGATTGTTTTGACTTGTGCACACAGACCAATCAAACTATTATGTGCAATTATTATTACTGCTTGTTTACATATTATATTGTTTATATGAAATAAAAAGTCAAGTCAATTAGTGAGGGATGTTGATGGTTAATTGGTTGAAATTGATAGTCCAGACAATTAGTGTGGTAATGAGTTCCAATTGGTCAAATAGTTGCTAACTTATTGTTCACTTTTGTTCAATAGAAAATGTCTAACTCGCAAGCAAATAGCACTTCAACTGCCAGCCAATTCGATTCCACCAAATCCGTGGAAGAAGAAGAAGTACTGTGAGCTCGAGTCACGCAACACACTGCTCACCTCGTGTGATGTTCACGAGCCGTACCGTCGGTTGGATGGTAAATGTAACAATCCAGTGCACACCAATTTGGGTTCCTCCTTCCACTGTCATCGTCGAATACTGCCGCCCGACTATTCGGATGGAATCTATGAGATTCGGCTGGGAGTTGACAGTCGACCATTGCCTTCGCCTCGACTGGTCACTCAACTGATGATGCCCGATCTTGATTTGAATGATCCCAACTTGAGTGCACTTCACTTTGCCTGGGGCCAGTACTTGGTGCACGACACTTTCCGTACGATTCAGTTCTTGGGTTTGGCTGTGGACTGTTGTCGAATGATCAATCCACCGAGACCAAATCCACAGCAGCCACCAGTACCGCCCTTTATGGAGGTGAATCGTGGCACAATGAAGAATCAACCACCAGTGCCACATCCTGAGTGTCTGCCAATCACCAACTTTCCGCCCAACAAGGCCACCGAAATGTTCCAACAGATCTGTCTCAACACTGTTCGATCGGTCACTTGTAACACTTGTTCTCTTGGTAAGTAGATCTATAGATTAAAGATCGATGATACTAAAGTTTATTACTTTCACTTTAGGTCCACGAAACCAAATCAACGTTGCAACTCAAATTCTGGATCTATCCCACGTCTATGGTGGTAATCTGCTCAACAACTCAGAACAGCTTCGTACTTTCATTGGTGGTGAAATGTTGATGCAAGTTGGACTGAACGGTCAAACTTTGATGCCTGCCGCATCGTTGCCCTCTGACACGGACACCCTCGACTTGACTCCATGTAATCCACCCCTTAAGAATCCACTCGGTGTTGGCTGCTTCCGTACTGGTGATGGCATCCGTGGCAATCAAAATCCGTTCATTTCGTCACTGATGACACTGACACTGAGGAGACACAATCAACATGCTGCTGGATTGGCCGGTGTGAATCCACACTGGGACGATGAACGAATCTTCCAGGAGGCTCGACGACTGTTGATTGCTGAGGTGCAAAGGATTCATTACGGCGAATATGTTGGTCTGATCTTGGGTGATCGACTGATGAAGTACTTTCATCTGAATGTCCGATCACACGGTTACACCAAATACAATCCACACGTTGATCCGGCGACAATTCACGCAGTGGGCGTTGCCGCACTCCGAATAGGTCACTCACAAACTCGGTCTCAGTACAGACTGATCAGTGAACAGTTTGGCCGAAGTTCCACTTACCTGCTGAAGGATCGTTTCTTCAATATGATCGATGTGTGGCAGGGCCGAGTGACGCCCATCATTCGGGGTATTCTCGCTGATCCATCCAAGAATGTCGACCCGTACGGTGTGATTGACGTTAAGGACTTTTTGTTCTTTAACCCAAGAAGACCTTCGGTGACGGACTTGCTTTCTATTAACATCAATCGAGGTCGTGATCATGGTGTGCCTGCCTATGTTTATCATTTGCAGTACTGCACTGGGTTTGAGGTCAAGTCATGGAAGGACTTGGAACGATTCATGCCACCAAGCAAAGTGAAGAATCTGAGGAAAGTGTATCGGTAAGTTTGGCTTAGAGCGTTGATTAAGGCCAAAACTAATCGACATTTTCACTCACAGACACTTCCGAGACATTGATCTTTTCTTGGGCGGTCTGTTGGAGTACCACTTGAAGGGCTCCAAAGTGGGTCCCACCTATGCCTGTCTCATTGGTATGCAGTTCTATCACTGGAAGTATGGCGATCGATTCTACTTTGAACACGGCGGAGAGGCTGGTTCCTTTACGTCTGGTAAGTCCAATCTCATTGTCTTATTATCACAAAACAGCTAACCCTCTACCTCCCAAAACAGAACAATTAGGTGACATTCGAGCCAAAGTGACAATGGCCAACTTCCTGTGCAAGTCAACCGACATGGAGATGGTGCAGATACGGCCCCTGGAAGAGCTGTCCGCACACAATCCAAAGATTTCCTGCGCGGGACTGCCCGAGATTGATTATTTCCTCTTCCGTGATGAGTCGTACAAGAAGAAGAAGTAAACCCAATCTGAACTAAACACACAACTCCCTGCCCAATCAGTCTATCTATCTAAATACCATATAACCAGGAGCCTCAATGTTCATAGCCAAATGCATCACCATTTCGTTTCATCTCTTCCTCATTATCATGGTCACTCATCTTCATCTTCATCTCATAACGTGAACGCAACTCCCCAAATCTCAAACCCCTGACCTTTCTCCCCCTTAAACCCAAACTCATCATCATCTCTCAACACTTTTTTCGTCATTCATCATCATCACCATCATCATCACCTCGTTGTAATCTGTCATTTCTAAGAAGGTGTTATGTTATGTTCTACTGTGCGTCAATTGTTCACACACAATCCATGTAATGTCAATCGTTGTTTGTTTGTATTGTTGTTGTTGTATGCTTAGTTTTATTTGAAAAGCAATGCTGAACAATAAATAGGACTTTGTTAATTTGAAAATTACAATATGGTTCTATTATTTACTATCTGTGGGTGTGTGTATGTATATGCACAATAGGTTAAATATGAAGGCGCTCGAATCAAGGGAATTATGTATATGAATAGTTGCAGTGGCACACACCAGGTGTCGCCAGAGGAGTGGCTCGATTGTATATTTAGCTGACTCGCTTGTAGTTCCAGTAACCGGAGGTTTGCATCTCGGACATTCGGGATAGAGTTCGGTCAAAGGCAAACAGTTCCTCCTCGCCACTGAATATACTTGCTGAGGCATTCTCCTGTGAGTGATTAGAGAGATTAGATTAGATCACAGAGAGTTAGGTGACAATGTGTTGAACGTACCGATTTGCCAAGTTGAATGCCGAGATCGTCCATCAGTTTGCGATTGTCATCGGAGGTCTCCATTCCCTCGGCACGTTCGTCAGAGAACAGTTCCTCCACTGGCACATCACCCGAGAAGATCACTCGAATGTGATGATCGTAGAAGGTGTCAATCATGGTGATGAAGCGGCGAGCCTGCATTCGTGTCTTCACAGACATTCGCGGTATGTCTCGGATGAGCACAGTGTGGAAGGCTTGCGAGATGGTCAGATAATCGATGGCGCCCAGTGGCTGAATAGAATAAACAAAACAGATCAGATTATATTGAAATAGATCGAAGGCAAACGTACCTGATCACACAACTCCTCAAAGTGAGAGTCGAGCACACCACCGCACGTCTTGCCAAAGGTGACATTGCGCCCTTTGATTGTGAGTGTCTTTGGTCGTACAGTGTCGGTCTCGTTGTTGGCCAACACTTTGAACATCAATTCCAACTTTGCATCGGACTCGTCGTCTTTCCTGTGAACACAAACAACAACAAAACTATTAGAACAGAAGAACCTTGAAGCGAGCCGGACACATCAACTAGAGCATCTCATCCCCCTTCCCTATTGCAACACTCAATGTACTATTGATAAGCTCAAAAGAAGAAGCTTTTGGGAAACCTAAATCTTATCAAATCACTTGATAAATCTGGACAGACTCGAGTGGTGTGTACATCTGTACGGCTCGAGTCTGCCAACGTTCAAAGCATTATGATGATGATAAGACGATCGTATTGCACTTTTGCCATAAGAAGAAGGAAAACAGAAACAGAAACTTACACATAGTAGACTTGATGCTCGGACGAGGTAATCAGTCGACGATAATCGATGCCCGATTGGAGTTGATAAATGGCACAGTGACGCTTCAACATTGGGATGAAGGGAAGGAAGGTTGTACGCTGAAGACCGTTCTTGTACAGATCTGTGAGGGAGAGAGGCCGAAAGGGACATTAATAATAATCATCATCAAGTACAAGTGATAAGAAGAAGGGGAAACAGGAATCGAGGACAACCTAGACATAACAAAGGCGCGTACAGTCAATGACTGCGGCACGGGAGTTAGATTACACGGAAGAAGTGATGTCCTTTGTCGCTGTTGTTGTTGTTTAGGGTTAATTGATAAAGTGTGCGCTTACCGTCCGGATGTCGGTTGGATGTGGCCACCAGGATAATTCCCCGATCAAAGAGTTCCTTGAAGAAGTGCCTCAGTATCATGGCATCGCCAATGTCGGTCACTTGGAATTCGTCCAAACACAGCAGCCACGACTCGTTGCATATCTCGTCGGCAATGGCGGGGATTGGATTGAACTGCAGTGCAGGCCGAGTCGCGTCGGCTGACTTTTTGGTTGTCTTGTATCGATGGAGTCCTGTGATTGATTGATAATAAGATCAACACGATCAACAACATGTGATGGCATGTTTGAATATGATAACTCACGTGAATGAAACTCGAGCATGAACGCGTGGAAGTGAATCCGCCGCTTGTGACGTCGGTCCACGCAGCAGTTGTCATAGAAGAGATCCATCAGCATGGTCTTGCCACAGCCAACATCACCGTGCAAGTAGAGACCCTTCACCCGGGGCTCGTCGGGCTCCGAATCGGAATCGTTCTTGAAGAAACGCGAAAACAACGAAAAGTCCATCAGGCTGGACTTGAGTCCGGAGGATGGCGAGTAGCCCTGCAGATCATCGTCCAGCCGTTGCAGCTGCTTGATCACCTCAATCTGGTAGGGATCGTCCTTCAGTTGACCAAGTTGCACTCGGGACTGGTACACATTGAGAATGTTTGATGCTGTTGAACAAAGGGGAACACACTTAGGGCTGAAAGGGTTAAGCAGACAAACACTTACGATTATCTTCTCCATCGGAAGTGGAGTTGAGTGATGGCGATGTCGATGCAGTAATTGTGGAAAGATGACGTTGCAGTACAAGACCAATGGCAGCTGGATTGTTCAGTACAGTTTGAGATAATAGATTTACATGACCAAATTGACTAGGCAGACTGGAAGTGGCACCGGACTGGTTGGCCAGTACTCGGAGGTAGAACTTCGATAGACGTTTACCGAGCAGCACCGATGAACCGCGTGGTTTCAACATTTTCAACCGAGGAAATAGATCAAACAATCAAAGCAATGACGCGCTAAGTAAAGTACAGCTTGATGATGTTCGTTTTGTACTCGTTCGACTGTGTGTTCGCACACTGACGTCTATGAAGCCGATGACGAGCGCACACTAATGACTGTGGTAAAAACCTAATAAACAAAAACACAACTAGAACGACAATTAGTGGAAATTGTTGTGTTGGGATGCAATGGTGTAATGCAATATGTGCAGAGTGACGAGTGTCAAAGTGAGATTCGGACAATTCGAATTGCACTGCCCGAAAACATCCGTTTTATATACATTTACACTATCGCCATCATCATCATCATGGACATTAGAAATGAAGGCAAAATGTACAAAGAGATATGTCAATTACATAAGTGAAAGTGAGCACACAAGGATAATCAAGTGTAAATGTATGTATGAATTCGCCTAAATAAGCGCCAGCATAGAAAGTACATACGCACACTTATCCGTAAATATGATATGATAAGGTCCGTAGAGAGAGAGAGAGAGAGAGAGAGAGAGAGAGAGAGAGAGAGAGAGAGAGAGAGAGAGAGAGAGAGAGAGAGAGAGAGAGAGAGAGAGAGAGAGAGAGAGAGAGAGAGAGAGAGAGAGAGAGAGAGAGAGAGAGAGAGAGAGAGAGAGAGAGAGAGCGTGCCCTACCAGAATGTGCTTGTCTTGGAGGTGGCTTATCAGTCAAGTGATAAACCAACAACAGTCGGCAATCGGAAAAGAGAAGAGTCAAGATGATGGTACATATTCTATTTTGAGGATTCGGAGATTGCTATGTACTAAACGGTTCTAGACTATGATTTCACTCAAATACATCAAAAGTTACTATACAAAACAGTACGTAAAGCAATGACAGAGAGGAGATTGACTTTAGGGACAGCTGTCCCTCTTTTGGCGAGTGCTACTCATATCTTAGCACAACATATGATAAGAGTGATATTGAGACCGAGACGGGTTTGTCAAAAGTCATTCATAGAATCTAAGTCTAACAAGTCTAACTGTACTAGTGATCGAATGTACATTCTAAAATAGATCTACAACGGACGCGGCAATGCAATGCTTGTACTATTGAGTTGAGTTGTACTTACCGATGGCTGTGTGTGTGTGTGCACTCGAAGAGAGGAAGCACAGTGTAGTGATGAACTCGGTAGTTGTGTAGTAGTACTGGATGGCAGTGAGCTAATGATGGAATGACATTCCGATGATGATGAGGATGGTGATCGATCGGTTGATGGAGTGATCGAGGTGAGGTTGACCACCGAAAGGAGCCAGAAGTTGGTGGACCAGTGCACAAAGGTAGGGTTAGAGTGAAGGCACACAAGAAGAAGGATGAAGTGGAGATGTTTCGCTTTCGACACGAGAAAAGAAAATGAACTTGAACTACTTGGCAGACGGTGTGTGACTGATGTTCGACTGCTGCTGCACGAGACGGCAACGACGACGATGACGACGATGATGATGACTCTGAGTTGTAGTACGAAAGGCAAATGCCAACTAACAATGCAATTGAGTGGCGAGTGCACACGAGAGGAAAAGAGGCCAGTCGAACGTAAAGCATGTGTAGATGTAGCTGATTGCCGTAAAGATTGCTATTGCTCGTCAATGTACTTTTCGGGGCAACTTTTCCCCTCCACTCTTTTTTGCCGTTTTAATGTTTAATGTTTGTTTATGCACTTGTTTGCCTATGATGTTATATCTATTTACACATCACAAACAGACGGGCACACTCTCTGCTGTGCTAACTCTCTCGTGTGATGTACTTTTCGGTTAGCTTTTTCTCGCTTTCTCTCTCACTCTCAGTTTTGCATTTGTGCCGAATTGACGAGATAAAATCATGTCTGTGCGCGTATGTTGATAATAGCAGTAACATGGATGCTTGGATTCAGTTTTGACCGGTTGAGACGAGCAATTTTGGGTTAATTTAGACTATTTCCAGATTCGATTAGACTGACTACAATCAATTCGTATTGTGTGTTTGTGATTGCATAAAATAATAATAATAACATCAAATGCCGTGTGACCAGTTCTATTACGTCGTATGGTCTCGCACAGGCAGAGCAATACTGCTGATAAGACATTTGTATGAAATAACACTTTCATTCCCATATATGTGCACAGAGATGAGATTCAAATCAGAGAGAAAACAGTGAGCGTTCGCTTCTAGTTTTGCAATATAGATAGGAGCTAGGAGCGAACTCGATAGGGAAATTTCCATTCTATTGACCAATCCTCCAAGTCGAACCATACCTTAATCAAAGATAAAACAGACCAAACAGATAGTAGATCTGATAAGACAAACACGTTCGAACAGAGAATCTATTTTGAACTCAACTCAAACTAACCCCACTTTTATCGTACAACCAAAAATAGATTGAGTATCAAACAAAAAATTGTCATAGCAGTAGATGAGATGAGATAAGATAAGGATAACTTGTTCAGTTGTTGATAAGGGTGACATGGCAAACCCGTAACAGTAGATGCAGCATCCAAATGCATACTAAACGTCATCTCGTGATTGTAAAACAAATTAACACTAATTTACACTTCGGAAAGTGATGTTAGAGTGAATCAATTTAGATTGCATAATACAAAAGTTCTTATAGTTGAGTTAGTATTGTTACTTCTGTTTGTGCCAATGTGTCCTCAAACCCAATCTTCTTGCTCAATGTCTCGTTGGAATTTGTCATCTTCAACAAAACCTTTCATCTCCACAAGTTGATCTGCATGTTTGATGTAGATGTGATGGTTGCGAATCACTTTACACTCAAACAGATCTCTACACATGGGGCAGACAAAGTAGCCATTAGTGTCACATGACATGTAGTAAGCTCGTTCCTTGGTTGAGTTGTAATTCCAAGAGAGGAGAGGAGTTGTCTCGTTGGGATAAGTCTTCCAAACGGATTGAGTCGACAAAGTAGATTTGTCCGATGAGGACTGGACTTCGAGATTCTGTGCAGATCGCACACTCGAGACATCAGCCAAATACTTCTTGAGCGACATGTTGACAAGTGCTGAATCGAAATCGAACTGAACCTTTCCATGTATGGCCCAACAGTTTTGCTTACCAACAGATATTGAGACATAGTGAGACATCCCGCAGATAATGAACGTCTTTTGGTCTGTGGCCTAACGAACCCAAACACTTTCGTTTACCACTAGTATCATACTAACTTGCTGCTAGTTTAACTTCCATCCCAAAATGGTGGACCTTTTTAAATTTGGCATTCGATCACACACCGTTAAGATGTCTATTTATAGCCAATTACCAATTTGTTACTCTTCGTAAGTAAGTCCAATTGGTGCACACTGTTGAAACACTCTTTTTAGCCAAACTAGTGAGTTCGTTTAGCTCATTATACCCAACCCAGCATGATGCACGCGCGTTATTTGTTGTACCTAATACTTTGACTAAATGCATTCAGTTTTGTATATTTCTGGTTACAAACACATAATCATACAAACGGGCATACTAATCATTGGGTTGTACACAGTTGCAATCAGTAAATGTGTGCTTCCAGTTCGATTCTCTTTCTCAATCTATTTACAAACTCGCTGACTTTACTCTGTTCTAATACAATTTTACATACAAACTAACGGATGATGTACGTAATAAGTATAACAAACCCGTAACAGTAGATGCATTCAACTGCAAATGCATATTTAATGTTACCTCGCGATAGTAAAACAAATGAACACAAGTTACATTACGAAAAGTGATATTTATTGAATCGAATGGAATTTGTTTGCAATACATAAAATCGATTGAGATTGCATAATTCAAAGATTAAATCTACAGTCTACTGGTTGAGCTAGTGTTGTTGTTACTTGTGTTGTCAATGTGTGTACTCAAACCCAATCCTCTTCATCAATGTCTCGTTGGAACTGGTCATCTTCAACATAATCAGTCATCTCCACAATTTGATCTGCATGTTTGATGTAGATGTGACGGTTGCGAATCACTTTGTCCTCAAACTGATCTCTACACACGGGACAGACAAAGAAGCCAGAAGTGTCACAAGACATGTAGTACGGGTATTGCTTTGCTGAGTTGTAAATCCACGAGAGAAGAGGAGTGGTCTCATTGGGCTCGGGTTCAGGCTTCCATTCGTGTTGAGTAGACAAAGTAGATTTGCCCGATGACGATGACCTGACATCGAGTTTCTGTGCTGATCGCACACTCGAGACATAAGCCAAATACTCCTTGAGCGGCATGTTGACTCGTGGAGAATCGAAATCGAACTGAACCCTTCCACCAATGATCCAATCCTTTTGCTAACCAAAGACCAAATTGAAATGTCATTTTGGTATTTATGCACTGATTTTACGCTGACTAGTGTAAATATTCTTATTTATTAGTTCAACCGCTTACCAAATACCCGAATTGAATCATTCTAAATCAAATACGACCCTCTACACCGCGATTTGACACTAATATCACCTCAGTACATGAATTTATGACACAATTGCGGTTTGTACCTCTAAAGATCGGGATCGAGATCATAAATTGTCCTCCAAACAGTAGACTCAATATGAAATGTGAAGACCAGTTTAAAAGTAAATCCATACTCTTTATTTTATTTGTCAAATTCGCAAAATGCATACAAATACATGTCAATTGTCATATCGAACAAGACTAGAGCATTCTTTGAATTATGAGTGTCTCATGGGAATGGTTTAGGGTTCTACTGGTTGGATGAGATAGGATCGGGTTATGTGCGTTGTGGTTAGATTCCTTTCCCAAGTAGATCGGTTCGGTTATGTAACTTCACAGAAGTCGATTCCAATTCCTGACTAAGTACCGCGGTCCGCTCTTTGCCTTCCTTCTTCGAGATCTCCTTTGTCGTTGTAGTCTTGATATTCTTCTTCTCTTTCTCTCCATGACTAGTCTTCTGGCCTTTCTCCGAAGTAGGCGCAAAACAAATGCAGCAACTGCAAGCAAAAGGATAGTAATACCTAGTATACGAACCACCGAGCCGTAATTGATCGAAGAAGTCAAATGCCAACTCGTGTTCGTGTTAGTCGAGTTCAAAGTTGGTGGTGGTGGCGGTGAATCACCAGGCCACCAGAAGACAATGCTTGCGTTTGAAGGCATTCCGACAATGGTCGAGATCAGTAGTAGTCGAGTGTGTGTGTGTGTGTGCGTGTTCCCCACTGGAAGGATGACTTTCGTCTGTTTGATTCGATTAAGAAGCAGCGTCTCTTATATATTCAAGTACATCCAAATATGCATAAAACGATGTCAATCCGAAAATGTGTCCCAAATGGACAATTGAAATTTAATCGCAAAAAGTGCTTACTTGTGCACTTTTGGAACTTTTGTGTGCTCAAAAGTTAGCCAAATAACAACAACCAAACGGGTTTAAATCGAATCTATTAGTTGCGGTTCATAAGAAGCCAATTCCCAAAACGGAGTATGGTTTTGGTTGGAGTTTTGGCGACACCCCGCAAAGTTAATGAATGTCTTTTGGTCTGTGGCATAACGAACCCGAACACATAAGTGTGCCACTAGCGTCGTACTAACCTGCTGCTAGTTTAACTTCCATTGCAAAATTATAAAACTTTCGAACACATATTTGACATCATTGAAACGGATGTTTATTTATAGACTAAAACCAAAATTTCGCTCTCCATTTGTCTGGTCAGGTTGATGCACCCTGTTGCAACACTCTTGGTTGCTAAACTAGCGAGTTTGTTTAGCTCAATATAATTGACTCAGCATGAGGAACACGCGTTGTATCCAATACTAATACTTAGACAAAATGCATTCAGTTTTGCATCTTTGTCACAAACACGTAAACATACAAACAAGCATACTAATCATTGTGTTGCTTTGTACTCCATGCACAAACACGTGAATAATTATCAAAATCGCGTGAATGTTCATGAATTGGCATGATTAGTCAGTGGCGTTCCAAGCTCACAAGGCGCCTAACGCAGAACAGTTGTATTGCCTTACTTTTTTGTTTATCTTTGTCCCGTTTGGCACCTATTTGACCGTCAGGCGCCTTCGGCGTCTGATGCAAGTGCGTCATTAGTAGATTTGGGTTCTTCGGGTTTCGTTTCGCTAGTTCAATCGATCGACAAACTAGCTGACTCTGTTGCCATTCACATACAAACCAAGTGATGATGTACACTGTACATTGTACAGCGACTAAAGCAATTAGCAATTAGCCATACTTTTACAATCGTACATACACTAGACACATTATTACGGTTCGCTTAGTTACCATTCCATTGGTTACGATCCGAATAGAAAACCAAATAGAAAAGTGAACCGGAAAGAGAACACTTAGAATGAAAGTTAAATAAGCACACTCTGGGTATATTCGATTAATAGGTTTATTAAGGTAAGATAAAATAAGGATTACAAGTGGAAGTTTGGGTCGAGTGCAAGATAGATGCAAAGTATGAGTGTAGCTACCGAATAGTGATGGAAAAATGGTCGATCAGAGAGCGGTTCAATCAATCAAGAATGTTATCATAAACGCATAATCGCTCTCGTTCTCTCGCTCTATTCTTGAGGATAGTCACAATAAAGTTAATTATAAAGTAGAGTAATAGGAGTAAGGTTATGCACCAAGTGTCGCACTATCGAAGGTAGTCATTTATCGGAAAGAGCATGAGAGTGGTTCATGTAGTCGGGCATTGACCAGGAGATGTAGGCTAACATGTGACAACAGTGTGCCTGTGCCATGTGTGAGAGTGACATTTAAGTGTAAGGGTTCATAGTGCAAGTGCAAGTATAAATGAACACTAAACTACTTGTGTGTGTGTGTGTGTGTGTGTGTGTGCTCGGTTATGACTAAACTTAATACAAGATATGGTAGATCAATAATAATATGGCAGAGTGAGAGTGTAAGACTAATCGTGTCATTTAGGACACTGTCCTGCTTACTGTTGGTCTTGAGCGTTGTTGTCCCTTGGTCCCAAGTCCTCAGACTCTTGTTCCTCTTGGTCCTCTGGATTGTCTCCAAGCCTCACTATGATCGGGTCTGTGGTCTGTCTGCTCTGAAGTAGTGGTTCTATCTCTTCGCCCACCTTAAGGATACACTTTTGCAGCTGCGCTTCTGAGTAGCCATCGACATACTTCATTGGAACCAGGACGTGCACAAAGCCTTTTGCTGGGTCGAGGCTTGGGATTTTGGGCACAAGCTGTTGTGCGATGCTCGCATTGAATGATATTGGTGCGTGCACGTAAGGCACAACCGTCGGTTCACCGCCTTCCACTGGGTAATGTACTATTTCGTCTTGTTCTCCTTGGTCTTCTAGGTAGTGCTCTTCAAGTTGAGCAGCTGATGGCGCTGATGCTTCTTCTTCGGCTTGTGGCACTGGCATTTGAGGCTGTGGCACTGACTTTTGAGGTTGTGGATATGATTTTCTTGCAACAACTCGTTTTGGTGCTGGCTTTGTTGGGACACGGAATTCAGAAGTGGTGGCTTCGGGTTGAGTCAACGGTTGGGCTGGAACAGTAGATGGTTGCTGTGTTTGAACCAATGGTTCACTTGGGTTCATTGGTGGCTGTTGTGGTTCAGCCAATGGCTTGACCTGACTCATTGATGGTTGCGGCTGTTCAGCCAATGGCTTAGCCTGACTCGTTGATGGTTGCGGCTGTTCAGCCAATGGCTTAGCCTGACTCGTTGATGGTTGCGGCTGTTGAGCCAATGCCTTAGCCTGACTCATTGATGGTTGCGGCTGTTCAGCCAATGGCTTAGCCTGACTCATTGATGGTTGCGGCTGTTGAGCCAATGGCTTAGCCTGACTCATTGATGGTTGCGGCTGTTGAGCTAATGGCTTAGCCTGACTCATTGATGGTTGCGACTCTTGGGCCAATTGCTTAGCCTGACTCGTTGATGGTTGCGGCTGTTGAGCCAATGGTTTAGCCTGACTCATTGATGGTTGCGGCTGTTGAGCCAATGGCTTAGCCTGACTCGTTGATGGTTGCGGCTGTTGAGCCAATGGCTTAGCCTGACTCGTTGATGGTTGCTGCTGTTGAGCCAATGGTTGGGTTTGGTTCGTTGATGCTTGTTGATGTTGAGCAAATTCCTGTAATTGACCCAATGGCAACTGTGTTGCTTGAAGAAACTTCTGCGTGGTTAAACGAATATTCTCCAACTGTTCACGACTTTCTTTTGCCAAGGCCGCTTGGGCTATCTCTGTTTTTGCCTCTGCTTGTGCTTGTGCTGTCAGTTGACTTTGCTCTTTCATCATAATCACTCCGTTGATAGTGGTGTTCATGTACTCATCAAACGATACCCGGAGAGCATTTAGCTGGGAATGTATATCGCCAAAACACTCTGTCAATTGCTTCTCTATTGCAGGGTACCATTGACGTCGTTCTTCATCGGTCATTTGGTTGAAGATTTCGTTCAGGTTATTGATGTTGTTGATGTTGTTGAACGCCATCTTGGGTTGTTGGTCTTCTGGCGTTGGTGATTGTGCTAAGGTGAGATGAGTTGAGGATGGATTGACACAATGGATGGGGCAGTTAGATTGGGACTGCTGCTGGTGAGGGAGCAAAGGTCAACAGTGGACAGATGGTGATATGTGCCTGTGTGCTGTGCTCTGAGCACTAAACAGTTGTCGGCCGCTTCGGGGAGACTCGCTCACTAACTCACACACAGACAGACAGACACAAACGCACACACACAAACACTCGCACATACATTCGAGTGAAGAAAAGAGAGAAAGAGGAGAGAGAAGCAGAAGAGAGAAAGCGACTGTGAGATAAAGCGCTCACAGGCCTGTGCTCGATCAGAGCACGAACACTCGCTCACACCGACAGACAGGCACAGACACATAAACTATCGAGTAATGTCAATCCGAACAGTGGTGCACTTCGCTTGAAGTTAACTGCATTGTGCGTCGGTTGCTGTGAGGCTGCTTAATTATGTTGCTGCTGATGCTGCTGATGTTGCTGCAGCCTGTCTAAGAGAGAGAGAGAGAGAGAGAGAGAGAGAGAGAGAGAGAGAGAGAGAGAGAAGGAATGGAGTCCAGCCGATCAGTTGGACTCGGCGAGGGTATATGTCATGTTGTTCGATTGCATTTGCTGTGCTATACTTTTTATGACTTTCTCTCGCTAAAGTTTGGCAGCTAAACACAGCGCAATCACAGATTAGATTATGTAATCATTGGATTTGAATAGAAAAAAATAGTAAATGGACTTTAATACAAATGAGATCAATATATTACACAAACTCAATACAATGTAATACTAACAGTACCTTATGGCCAGTTCACTTCATCCTCGGTTTCTTGGAAGAATTTCTTAGGATCGACTCGTGTCACTTTATACGAGTCAGGAAATCTACGAGTAATATCAGAATACGAGGGATGTCTTTCTCTATTTTCTTGTTGTACTGAAGAAG
Source organism: Rhizoglyphus robini (assembly GCA_023373905.1). Taxonomy (NCBI): domain Eukaryota; kingdom Metazoa; phylum Arthropoda; class Arachnida; order Sarcoptiformes; family Acaridae; genus Rhizoglyphus; species Rhizoglyphus robini. Next base: position 535,601 of record JAKIJQ010000017.1, on the reverse strand, counting down.
GTGGCTTTTTTGGCTTTATCGGATAAATGTATAGAGGTCGACATGTTGGTTTCTTTTGGTTTTCAAATTTGCTATCTTCGTCTGAATATTCGAAATAAAATGTCGGTTTATCGATAAGGCATAAGATATTGAATTAAACTTACCAATAACAAAGTAATCACACAGCAATGCAGCCACAACGAGTAGAATCCAAAAGGCAATAATCTTGAATCCAAGTGATGATTGAATAGATAAACATGAAAAGAAAACTGTCGACAGAACAATCACAACAAAGTGTGAGATATTGACTAAGCAGCGTCCCTTCCCCATGATAATGGACATGAGTGAGTTAAAGTTGGTCGACATTGAGAGCGAAATTGAAAGTACTTCTCTAACCTCAGTTCGGTCGAATCGAACATTTTCGAATGTGTGTCTCTGAGTGTGTATGTTCCTAGCCGATGATGATCATAATTCGATGATCGGATGCAAATTCAATTAAACGACGTGCACGAATGCGACAATGGTGACGTAGTAGTCTATTGTGCGACATTCAAAGTGCGACACTGATCGCTTTATGTTTGTGTCAACATGCGAGATAATGTTGATTTAATGATTCAGTCAGTGAAGTATGTGCACTGTGGAATTCGAAACATCCTTTCGCTATGCATTTGCATACACAACTTTAGACTAATGAACTTATTGGGATTATATGGTAGAGGTGTCATGATGGCTATTAATAGATCAAATGATGAGCGAACTGATGATGCAAACCACAAACACAGACGAATAGATCAAACATATTTTCAATGAACAGCAACAGCAGCAGCCACAACATACACACGTGAATGCTCGATGTTGCCAAGTAAAGCAAAGTTGACTTTTAAAGTATGTCATGTCTATGTAATCGAATGCTTAATATATAATCGATTACGCCGATTGGCTTACGTGTCACATTCATTCCGACGTTCATCGATACGTCTTGATTTTCAATTTTGTGTGTTTGGCAATACGCAAGTCTGTACGATTCTCCAAAAAAAATGGGTTGGGTCAGTTGGTTTTGCCTAATCCTGATTGCGTCAGTGATTATTCTCATTGGCTTCTCTCAAGATCCTCAAGATATCGACTATTTGACGTTGTGCATTGGGAAGGGGGTCATATTTGGATTTTTATTTTTTGTTGAATTCGTTTTGAGTAAGTGATATTTACTTTGCTAAATTTAATAGAGGCTGATTTTACATTTTTGATTTAAATAGTGACAAATAAGGATGACGACCAAGAAGAAGGTGAAACTGGTCCGTTGATCAAACCCAAACATTCCGACCCTATTGTTAGCGTGATTGAATGTGTGTAATACATTGTATATATCAATAAAATTGATCGAATGGTCATTTGTTTGTTTGCCAAATGTTTCGATTCCCCCAATAGGCAGAGAACGAACAACACAAGTGAAGTCACACAGAGTGAATAGAGACAACATACGAGAGAGCGAGAGAGAGAGAGAGAGAGAGAGAGAGAGAGAGAGAGAGAGAGAGAGAGAGAGAGAGAGAGAGAGAGAGAGAGAGAGAGAGAGAGAGAGAGAGAGAGAGAGGAGAGGAGAGAGAGAGAGAGCGAGAGAGAGAGAGAGAGAGAGAGAGAGAGAGAGAGAGAGAGAGAGAGAGAGAGAGAGAGAGAGAGAGAGAGAGAGAGAGAGAGAGAGAGAGAGAGAGAGAGAGAGAGAGAGAGCGAGAGAGCGAGAGAGCGAGAGAGCGAGAGAGAGAGACCGGCAAGCAGAGATGCTCATACAGCAGTGCAACATGCAATCGAGTGCACTCATCGTAACTCGACACTCTAAGAGCAGTGTAATGTATTTTTCTTCAATTTCTTCAATTTGCACGATGCCCGCTAAATGTGCTCTTACAAAAAAAAGTTACCTATAAAGGCACAGTTGTACACTGCTTGTGCGGCTGGTGAGTGATGCCTGTCTGCAGCGAGTCGCGGCCCGCGACGGAGCATAGACAGCCACTGCCACAACACATTCGTGCGAGTCGAGTGTGTGCTGAGATGTGTGTTTGTTGTTCGTTGTGGCCACTGCGAGTCAGTCACTCGACATTGTTCTCTCGGTGGTGTGTTTGGAGCTCAATCGTAATTCTCATACACTTGCCGCAATCAGCACTGTGACTTTGGGCACTTGCCTCGGCCTGTCGCCACCACCATAAGGTACTCTAGTTCTCATTTGCCTCCTCACACCAACTCACCTTCTCCTACTTAGATCGCCACTTGTCCTTGCCATCCCGTGTCTCAACTCGGCCTGTCGCCACCGCCATAAGGTACTCGGTTGTGTATGTGCATCCTCACGCCAACTCACCTTCTCTTACTTAGATCGCCACTTGTCCTTGCCATCCCGTGTCTCAACTCGGCCTGTCGCCACCGCCATAAGGTACTCGGTTGTGTATGTGCATCCTCACGCCAACTCACCTTCTCTTACTTAGATCGCCACTTGTCCTTGCCATCCCGTGTCTCAACTCGGCCTGTCGCCACCGCCATAAGGTACTCGGTTGTGTATGTGCATGCTCACGCCAACTCACCTTCTCTTACTTAGATCGCCACTTGTCCTTGCCAACCCGTGTCTCAACTCGGCCTGTCGCCACCGCCATAAGGTACTCGGTTGTGTATGTGCATCCTCACGCCAACTCACCTTCTCTTACTTAGATCGCCACTTGTCCTTGCCAACCCGTGTCTCAACTCGGCCTGTCGCCACCGCCATAAGGTACTCGGTTGTGTATGTGCATCCTCACGCCAACTCACCTTCTCTTACTTAGATCGCCACTTGTCCTTGCCAACCCGTGTCTCAACTCGGCCTGTCGCCACCGTCATAAGGTACTCGGTTGTGTATGTGCATCCTCACGCCAACTCACCTTCTCCTACTTAGATCGCCACTTGTCCTTGCCATCCTGTGTCTCAACTCGGCCTGTCGCCACCGCCATAAGGTACTCGGTTGTGTATGTGCATCCTCACGCCAACTCACCTTCTCCTACTTAGATCGCCACTTGTCCTTGCCAACCCGTGTCTCAACTCGGCCTGTCGCCACCGCCATAAGGTACTCGGTTGTGTATGTGCATCCTCACCCCAACTCACCTTCTCTTACTTAGATCGCCACTTGTCCTTGCCATCCCATGTCTCAACTCGGCCTGTCGCCACCGCCATAAGGTACTCGGTTGTGTATGTGCATCCTCACGCCAACTCACCTTCTCTTACTTAGATCGCCACTTGTCCTTGCCAACCCGTGTCTTAACTCGGCCTGTCGCCACCGTCATAAGGTACTCGGTTGTGTATGTGCATCCTCACGCCAACTCACCTTCTCCTACTTAGATCGCCACTTGTCCTTGCCATCCTGTGTCTCAACTCGGCCTGTCGCCACGGCCATAAGGTACTCTAGTTCTCTTTTGCCTAATCACACCAACTCACCTTCTCCTACTTAGATCGCCACTTGTCCTTGCCATCCCGTGTCTCAACTCGGCCTGTCGCCACCGCCATAAGGTACTCTAGTTCTCTTTTGCCTCCTCACACCAACTCACCTTCTCTTACTTAGATCGCCACTTGTCCTTGCCATCCCATGTCTCAACTCGGCCTGTCGCCACCGCCATAAGGTTCACGCGTTGTACTTGCACTCCTGTGTCTCAGATCTGAACTTGATAGCCAACACAATGCCAAACGTACAGTCCAAGTTGTCAAAGAAGTCGAACAACAATCAACTTGTCCAACACAGTGATGTAGCACTCAATCCCAACAATCGCAACATCAACGATTTCCCGAATGAGATTCTTCTAAACATTTTTAAGAGTTTTGAGAATCTAAATGAAGTGTTCATTCTCTGCATTGTGTGCCCTCGATGGGCTGGATTGTTCAAGAAACGTCTTCAGACAACTTATGATTTGAGACTATTAATTGGTGGAAGTTTAATCAAGGAAGTCAAAGATCAATCAAATCGAGTCCTTGGACAGTTTGGGAACGAGCAGCAAATGCGACGCAATACGTTGTGTTTTTGGACATTACCCACTCCTAAGCTAGCTAAACAATTAGCGCGATATCTCCCTAATATTCGATCCTTGTCGATTCGCATCCTCGCTAATGAAACTAGACTTGCTGAAACGGTGAATAGGTTCGAGGAGCTGATGCAAGCTTTCAAAGGACAACTTGTCAACTTGTGTGCCTTTGTGCTTCCTGTGTACTCTAGGGATGATATCAAGTCAAAAGGCATGCACATCGACACGCCCTATGTAACCGAAATGGTCAAAAGTCTCCACTGTCTGTCGTCACTTCGAAAATTGGCTTTCTTCTATTACAATTGTGACGACGATCATCACGAGTGTATGGATGAGTACGATCTGCCCATTGTGGCACACCTTAGAAAACTCATTTTTGGCACACCTGGCAGCGTGACAGTTCCACTCGAAATATTGAAACGTCATGCAGTGAACAATGCCTCACTGCGATCTGTTGAACTCTTGAATCCATCTTATGATCGTTGCTATCGCCAGGAAGTTCCCTATGCCCGACCTAATTGGAATTTGGTATTTAGAAAGTATAATCTAGAAAGCAAAAAGCAAATTAAACCTAATCGACGGCAAGTTCTGTAAGTTCGTGAGAGTTCCTTGAATGATATTAGATTACTAGATGGAACGGTTAGTTAAGTTTGCATTCTAATGCATTGTAACTCATTCTAATACATTGTAACACATTCTATTGCATTCTAATACAAAACATCTAATGTACAAATTTGATTGTTAATTACTAAATAAATGACAATTTAAGTAATCGATTGTCCCGCGATCTTGAGCAATAATCGACAATCTCACATCATTTTGACTGACCACTAATGACCTACACAAGCAAATGGTGTAGATAGCAAATATTCAAACAGTACATCGCGCGCGCACACACACAACGCACTTCTGTTCATCAAGCAACTAAGGAGAGAACACAACACAATCACTTCAGTCCTTACTAATCTGTATACCTATGATGTGAGTCACTGGATTTGTTAATGACCAGAACCGATAAGTGATTGTCCAAATTAGTTCATTTGGTTTTGGCCATGCTTGCAAGGCGTTCATTAGGAGTTGCAACTTGCATAGCAGTTCCATTAGTTACATTAACTCTCATTGTCAGTGTCGTTCTGCTGTGATTCTCGGAATCAGAGGATTGCATTCGTGTGTGTTGTATATGATGTTCGGATGTTGTTTAGTTTTTGGTTGTTTGTTTGTTCGAACGATTTCATCTGACGCCATTGTGTTACAATTGCTTTAGTTCAGTTTGCCTAATACTAGTTAGTATGACAGTAAGTAGCTTGCCCACGGCCTCATCATTCAGTCACCACACACACACTAACAACACAACCACCACCCGACAGACACAATTACGCGGAATAATAGCATCAAACAAACGAACAATTGGTAATTAATGTGTAATGGGCAATAAGATCAGTACAATTGTGTTGTGTTGTCATGTTTGTCAGTAGTAGGTGCAGTAACAAGTGATGCAGTTACGATTCGATGAGGCGCGCGCGGCAATGGCAATCGATTCCAAGTAACATTGCAATAATGCCACCAATTCGGATGCCTCTTGCCTCTCTCTCTCTCTCTCTCTCTCTCTCTCTCTCTCTCTCTCTCTCTGGTTTGGTTAGGTTAGGTTAAGCTCTATTCTCTTGTTGTTCGATGTTCGATTGCTCGTATATTCTCAATTCGTCACTTGTTCGAACATCAAGTTGGCTGGCAGAGACAGAAAAACGAAAAGCGTCACTTGTTAATATGACTTCAAACCAAGTAGAAGAACATCGCAATCGTCCATCGAACCGTCAGGTTGAATCAGTCCAGATGGCTCAACGTGATTTCCCACGATTGGTTCAATTGTTTATCAACAATAACAATCGAGTGAACTTTACTGAGACGCAGCAACTTAGCATTGCTAGAGTGTATCTCAAGATGCGCTTTGCAATGCAGTCGATCTTTCCAATGGCTGAATATTGGGGCTTTTTGAGGACAATACGTAACAGAAGCCTTGAGGATAAGATTATGGAGTTTCTGATTAAGTTGTTGGTATGTATGACCCGCTCTTTCGTTTTCAATGCAAATCATCTGTTTCTCTCTCAGATTCACGTGACCGACTACATGATCGAACAGCAGGGCTTGTTCTTCCAAGCAGCTGATTGGTTCAATCGAACCAATACGTTGTATCTATCCCAGAATCACGGTCCGTCTGAGGTGTTCCTCTTTCTCCAAGGCGTATTTGCTGACATTTGCGGATATTATCACGGTGTGCGCGCAATGCGCGCCGAGGTGGCTCGTCACCGCAAACTGGTGGAGTATCTGTGCTCGGTGCACGTGATCCCCGAGCAGCACAATCGACCACTCGAGTTGGTGCCTGCTTGGCGTGCCCGACAAGTTGTTCGCTTCTGCATGGGCATGGTACGTCAGTTTGAGTTTCAATGTGAACTGCTCGCCACTCTGTATCATCTGTTGTTGGTGCGCAGTCTGATGGATCTCCGACAGAATGCCTAGATCCATTGGGACACTGGATCGGGTTTAACTGTATTACCCGGATCGATATTGCTAGTATAATAACGGATATTCACTTTATGCTTTATTGAATTTGTCAAATAAAAAGATAAATGTTCCAAAAAATCGTCGGCTGGCATGCCACTGTACCACTAATGACTCGATTCGTTCACATACAACATCAATGCAATTGCCTTTACGGATGCCACTGCCAACTCTTACTGCAACTTGCCATTAGCTAAATGTTGTTCAATCCCATCGGCAATCCCTATTTCGGTCGCATTGAGATTGAGAATTGAGATTGAGCTGCCGACATTATTGTCCACTCCACCTCATTTCGTTCATTGCCGTTCTGATCAATCATCAAGCGATCATCAGCGAGAACAGTGTCCAGCTCGTACTATTCCATTGGAGACTTTTACCACAGCATTTTTGGTTACATACTGTTAAAGATAATTTGGGACAAGCAACACGGGTACAGACAATTAGACGATTGGTTAGACAATTTTTATGCCAAAAGCGGGTTCGATGACTGAGTTTGTGCATCAGTCTGCCAACGTAGTCATTTATGTACGACGGATAATTGGTGTTGCTTTCTAGTTAGTAAAGTTTTCGTGAAGTAAAGAACTGGTGGTTTAGTCATGGAAGCCTCAATTAAGCTTTTAAGCCACTGATGTTGATTGATACGTGGCTCCCGTGGTGCGACCCGTGCGCGGTTGTTTGACTCTGTTGATCAATTGCATATTTGAGTAAAGTGTATGTGTGTGTGCACACTCGGTGCTCATTTGCAACATGGAATGGCTTTTTTTACCTACATTCAGATGCAGAAATGGCAATTAGCTAAAAATCGGATTCAAAAAGATCAAAGGAGAAAGGATCAAGAAGAACATAAAAGTGGATGACAATGTTTGTGGGTGAACTGCTTGATTCGATGAGGCGCGCATGGCAATGGCAATCGATTCCGAGTAAAATTGCAATAATGCCACCAATTCGGATGCCTCTTCTCTCTCTTTCTCTCTCTCTCTCTCTCTCTCTCTCTCTCTCTCTCTTTCTTTTTTTCTCTCTCTCTCCCTTTCTCTCTTTCTCTTTCCCTCTCTCTCTCTCTCTCTCTCTCTCTCTCTCTCTCTCTCTCTCTCTTTCTTTTTTTCTCTCTCTCTCCCTTTCTCTCTTTCTCTTTCCCTCTCTCTCTCTCTCCCTCCCTCTCTCCACCGATCCAGGATCCACCGACAAAAACCGACCAATGATATGGATTGTGTGTGCAGTGTCTCGCATTGCATTGAACAGATTGGAAAGACTTATTCTCAGGGAATTGGTTCACCAGTGAATCGAACACAGAGCGTTAATTAATTAATGATATAGCATCGATGAGTGCTTATTCGACTGCCAAATTGAACTGGCCATTAGATCGTGGTCATGTAGCATGTAGCAACATTGAACAAATAGTTGAGTTCGTTTGTTTTATGGTTTAAATTGTTTATTGACTCTGAAAGCTGAAAACGTTAGACAGTGGAGTGTAAGTGGTACTCACACAATGCTCGTTCAGGCGATCTTGTGCATTGATCATTATGTATCGTTTCATTTGTCGTTTGTCTTTAATTAAATTCCTCTTCGATCACATATGGGTTTAACACAAATTTTACCTCACGTAACCCAGCAAACTTTCGCTTCATTTTATCATTGATTTTGTCACATTTTTTATCTTCTGGCTTACCATACATCTCAACCTCAATTGTCTTAAGTGATGGAAACATTACTGGAATGCATGAGAAGAAGTGTCGATTGAATTGATCCATGTGTTGATGTGGATTGGCGGGTTCAGTTGTGTTCGACATATCCATGGAAAAGTGCTTGACAGAAGTCAATTTAGGATAATCATCGTGATGTGTGATTAACGAGATGAATTGATCCCAATCGACGCTTCTAAAACGAAGATCGCTAAGTCGGCTTAGTTGAACCAATGATGTGAGAAGATCCACTAGATATGGCTGTGAAGGAATGGAGAGGATTAAGTTAACACGAAATTGATTTGTCGTCGAATACCTCTGGAAATTTTGCGATACTCAGCGAAAGATCATCGAGAGAAGTCAATTTTGGCACAATCGACTTGAGAATTTGAGCACCCTCTGGCATCAAATCAAATGAGAGTACTTGCAAACTTGGTCCAAGTTGAGTCAAAGCACCAATTCCGTCATTCTTCCTATCATAGTACATAAACTTTTTCAATTTTGAAAGTATTGATACATTTTTTGGGACTGTCCATGCACCATCTTCCTCTGCTCGCAAACGCGGAAAATGTATAAAAAGCAATTGCAACGACTTCATCGAGTCAATCTGAGTCCAGGTTGCAGATTGATATTCTTTAGACTTTTCAGGAGGAAACGACAACCACAAATGGGTTAGAGTGTCGGTCCACACTGACAGACAGTGGGTCATCAGGGACTTGCTTGGTGATTGCTTTCCAGTATTAAAGAACATATCCAGGGAAGTCACATTAGGAAAGTGTTCCTTGCAGACAAATCGTATCATACCAAGACTCTCTTCTTCCATATGCACTTCAGTTCTACCAACGACTATATATCTGAAGTTATTAATTAGATCCGGTGGAATGCCAAATGCCCAATCTATCCGAAATTGTCTCACTTTACTCCAAATGCGTCGCTCAATGAGCCACTTCCACCGAGTGCATACAGCTTGAAGATGGGCTTGGAATTTTATGGGGAAAATTTCAAATAGATTCAGAAGACAGAGGTCGGGGAGTGAGTTTAGTTTCATTGCTCGTTCACTTTGAGTATATATGAGTGTTGTGGAACAATATTTATATTTGTTTTCGAATACACAACAATAAACTCACAACATACCAGAGAACAAGATAGGATCAATTGCTCCGTTTGATGATATTCTTGATATTTGATAAAGGTTGAGACTTCTTGATGTCTTGATTCACTCGCTTCAACAATTGAATAGTCTTTAGTGGTCGGTCGATTCAGACCACTGATTTGAAAGAAGGTCAAAGGACAGCGCGAGCGAATGAACTTTATTGATCTGGTTGAGTGATTGTACAACGAGTGTTCGTGATGGTGGCTGGATGGTGACTGACTGATGAAAGCTCAATCTGTTCGAGTTGAGCGTCATGATGAGCAACTCTTGTGGCATGTAGGAATGTGATGAGTGTTGTGTGTGTTATGATCGCGATGCATGCCATCATGCAGATGGTATGTCTGTGTAGTGACTGTTTGGAACGACTTGGCGGGGACCTGCGATCCTGCAGTCGCAAGACCACGACAAGTCACTTTTGCTTCTTATGGAGAAGTTTGAGCCTGGTGCTCACGATCCCTAATGATCATCATCGAATTGATCAATGTAAAGTTATATCGCTTGACTCGGTGTCTATCCAACCAATCAGGCTCGGGACTTTTCCGATCATCGTCTCTTTCGCTTGTTCATGATACGTTGATGATATTATTCAAAAGTACACTAATCCCGACCTTCGCCATGTGTGTAATCGACCAAGTGATCACGTGATCTGTTTTCTTAGTCAGTGTGCTTAGTTTAATGTATCATTCGATCGCCACTGTTTGTGTGTAAATATCAAAGTCAACTTTTGTTTGTGTATTCTGTGCGATAAGGCAGTGAGCACTAATTATCTTATTTGCTTGTGTATCTACATAATCTTCGTTTTGTGATGTTCTCAGATAGGAGATCTGTGGCAAAGTGCAATGTCTAAAGTAGTGAATTGCTAATGATGTGTTTGGTATGTAGTAAGTTTGACAGTTTTGACAGTGAATTTTCCACTATCTAATTCATCTATTTGGTTTGTTGTCAGTTGTCAATCCCAATTTGGAGATTATTTCCAGGACATGAAAGATTGCGATGGTGATGGTGGTGATGGTGGCCTTGTCTGTATACTTGCACATGACCGATACTTGTGTCAAAGAGGGTGTCTGCATATGGCCGTTTTTTCAGTTGAAATAAGTGCTATCAAGTGATAGCATAGGCAAAACGCAATAGAAGCTGCAACGAGAGCGCTGTCATCTTCTTTGATTGAAGACTTTTGTGGCATTCATGCGGTTGTGCACGAGAGGCACACACAGTCGACATTTGTTCAAACGACTCACTTGTGTTGTGTTTGTGACTTGTGCTTATTGTCCCAATGTCTCAATCTGTGCATCACAGTGGCACAATTTGATATGAAATAAGTCCCTTTTGAGTCGATATGCTTCGGTTTACTCTCTCTCTCTCTCTCTCTCTCTCTCTCTCTCTCTCTCTCTCTCTCTCTCTCTCTCTCTGGCATTCTCTGCACACACACGCACACACACAAGTGGACAACTGAACGAAAACCCAAATATGCTCAGAGAGAATTGTGAGTTTGTAGGTATTAATCGATTCACTATTAGACAACCCATTCAACAATATCAAGCTAGCCATACTGAGGTATAAGACACTGATAAGTCAATCGACGGTAAAGTTGGTTCTATTGAATGAAAATCGACAATCTCACAGCATTTTGCCCGATCACTTGTGACCAACACAAGCAAATGGTCTCGATGGCAAATAGGCCAACAAATAGTGCAACGCACACACACACAACGTTATTTTATTGATCAAGCTACTAAGGAGAGAACTCAACACAACGTTCAATCATTACAAATCTGTATCAATAATGTGCGTCATTGTATCTGTTAATGACCAAACCCAATAGGAGTTTGTGCATATGGTTTAGGCCGTGTATTCGAGTCAGTCATTAAGTGTTATCACTTCTATTGAGCTCCATTAGTTTGTACAGATACATTCGTCACTTATTCTATGAATCAGAGGATTGCATACGCTCGTGTTCTTGTTGCATATTATGGTGCTCGAATGTTGTCTCGATTTGTTTGTTTGTTTGTTCGAACGATTTCAACAGAGGCCATTATGTTACGATGGCTTTAGTTCAGTTTGCCGATAGCTAATTAGTATAACAGTCAGTACACGGCCTCATCATTCAGTCACCATTAACTGCACAACCACCATCCGACAGACACGATTACACGGAATAATTGCACCAAACGAACGAACAATGGTCGGCAATTGGTAATTAATATGTAATGGGCAACTCGAACTTTGTGTGTTGTCATGTTTGTCAACTGTAACAGCATTAACAAGTGATGCAGCTACGATTCGACGAGGCGCGTTTGGCAATCGATTCCAAGTAACATGACAATTAAGCCACCAATTCGGTTGCCTCTTGCCACTGGTTGTCTCTCTCTCTCTCTCTCTCTCTCTCTCTCTCTCTCTCTCTCTCTCTCTCTCTCTCTCTATCCCTCACTCTATCTCTCCCTCTCTCTCTCTCTCTCCCTCTCTCTCTCCCTCTCTCCCTTTCTCTTTCTCTGATTTGGTTTGGTTAAGCTCTATTCTCTTGGTGTTCGATGTTCGATTGCTCGTTCATTCTCTATTCATCTATTGTTCGAACAACAAGTTGGTTGGTACAGACAAACGAAAGCGTCACTCGTTAATATGGCTTCAAACCAAGAAGAACTTCCCAATAGTTCACGGGAGACCCGACTGGCAGAATTAGCCGAGATGGCTCAACGTGATTTCCCAAGATTGGTTCAATTGTTTGTGAACAATAGCGATCGGGTGAACTTTAATGAGGTGCCGCACTATACTACCAGGCATGTGTATCTCAAGATGTGCGATGCCATTCGTTCGATCTATCCAAGGGGCGAGTATTATGCCTTTTTGAGGTCCTTACGTAACCAAGACTATGAGGATAAGATTATGGAGTGTCTGATGAAGGTGTTGGTAAGTATTGCCCGTTCACTTATTCCCAATACTAATCACGTGATTCTTCCTTAAGAATAACGCAACAAACTACATAATCGAACAGCAGCGCTCCTTTGACCAAGCGGCCGATTGGTTCAATCGTGCCAATGCGATGTATGAATCCCAGATTCACGATCCGTCCGATGTGTTCTCTTATCTCCAGGGCACTTTTGCTGACATTTTCCGATATTATGTAGGCTTGGGAGCAATGGGCACCGTGGTGGCTCGTCACCGCAAAGTGGTGGTGTATCTGTGCTCGGCGTACGTGATTCCCGAGCAGCACAATCGACCAAACCATTCGGCAGCTGTTTGGCGTGTCCGGGAAGCTGTTCGCTCATGGATGGGCATTGTACGCCAGTTTGAGCTTCAATGCGAAATGCTCGCCACTAAGTATCATTTGTTGGTAGTGCGGTGTCTGATGGATCTTCGACAGAATGCATAGGCCGATTAGGATATCCGGATCAATAACAGAATTAACCAAATCAATATAAACAATATAATCACGCTTATTCACTTTATGCCTTATTGAATGTGCCATAATAAAATGTTCCACTTGCCAAATAAGCCATGTGTTGTCATTTCAACAGTGACTCGATTCGATCACAAACTAAATCAATGTTATTGGACAATGTCGACTGATGGGTTTATATGCCATTGCCATCCGTCAAAACTCGCTTTCACATAAAGGTTGTTTAATTCCTTCTGTAATCTCTTTTGACACAAGTAAAAGTATTTTATTGCTAATACATGCAGGCATCTATGCAGTTGTGCACCGTGCACGAGAAGTACACACACACACACACACACACACACACACACACACACACACACACACACACACACACACACACACACACACACACACACACACACACACACACACACACACACACACATTCGACATTTGCTCGAATGGTTGTCTCAAGTGTGTCTGTGTGTTTGTGAGTGTGCAACGCGGACTAAGCGTTGCCACTCGTGCTTGTTGTCCGATTCAATGATCATTGCACAGTGTGTCTATTAGTATACTGACTGCGGGTCAAACTGTATCTGTTGTTCCTTATAGAAATCAGACTAAATGAATGGATCATCTAACCGACAGAGTGACTGTTGGCTGCGGTCGATGCTGCAAACTGAAAACAATTTGCTTGTTTCTCTTAGATTTATAGCTTTGACTAGATCAGATCAGGTTGAGAATGTGACAAGATTGGAAGTCTTGATAAGCACAAATCCAGCCATGGGTCAAAATGACTAGGCAGTGAACCAGTGTCAACATCGGCATAATGATAACACTTAATTAGATGCGACACGAAATTTGACAATTCGATGCAATGCAAGGAGATAGCACTGGCATTCTACCATCCAAGATCGGTTTGGCCACTCTATCGATGGCCACTGCCATCGTTGGGTGATATTACTAGCTCTTCGACCCTTTGATGTCAATAGTCGAGCATCTCTCGCCCGACTCAATGCAATATCATCTTTACGACAAGTTAACAATTGTCGGTTTATAAAAATTATTACAAAATGATTGATTTATTAATAAATTACACAATTCTGGTGAATTGAGTTTACAGTTTGAGTTCGGTAATCCAAACATATTGATAATTGCAATATATTCCTGTGTGCTTGGGTTTCTCTCTCTCTCTCTCTCTCTCTCGCCTTCTCGCCCTCTCTCCCTCTCTCTCGCCCTCTCTCGCCCTCTCTCGCCCTCTCTCGCCCTCTCTCTCTCTCTCTCTCTCTCTCTCTCTCTCTCTCTCTCTCTCTCTCTCTCTCTCTCTCTCTCTCTCTCTCTCTCCCTCTCGCCTTCTCGCCCTCTCTCCCTCTCTCTCGCCCTCTCTCGCCCTCTCTCGCCCTCTCTCGCCCTCTCTCTCTCTCTCTCTCTCTCTCTCTCTCTCTCTCTCTCTCGCCCTCTCTCTCGCGCCCTCTCTCTCTCTCTCTCTCTCTCTCTCTCTCTCTCTCTCTCTCTCTCTCTCTCTTGCACTCTTGCCTTTTGTTCCTCAATTGGCATGTTCCACGAGTAGAATGTGAGCCGTGGAACAGTGGCGATAAAGAGGGAATACTCCAAGCTTCCGTAGAAAACTCATGAGCTCGACTCGTGTGCTTGATTTAATTGTTTTTGTTTGTTTTTTTTATTTTTAAATTTTTTATACAATTAGAAGCGTTTGACATTCTCATTTTCAATAGCCTTAGCAATATTATATCATTTAATCGTACATGTACATCAATTAATCAATCTGCACATTTCTCTGCACATTGTAATGTATTGTCTGTAGTGTTTAGTTTCAGTTTGTCGCACCAGGCGGCGCCACCGTCTATGTAATGAAGTAATGGGTTTGTGTTGTTGTAATCGGTGCTGAGACAACCAAAACAGTACACAGAAGCATTATCATCGATCATATAATTTTTAATTGATTTATGTAAATAAAAAAACAAAGGGATAATTCAATACAAAACACAATTCTTATTCCAACAACTCTTAAAGCACTTCAAAATAGTCTTTCGGATCTTTGTGTTGGGCACCATCGGAGTCCACATTTGCCTTCAGATGTTGCGTACGAATGTGTCTAATTACATCTCTTTTATGTTTAAACGAATGGTCACAGTTGGGCCATTTGCATCGAAAGGGCTTAACGTCGGAATGGACAGGTTGGTGTTCTTTCAATTTTGATGGACACGCTACAATAAAGGTACAGCCAGGATGTTCACAGCGAAATGTTTTCTTGTGACTGGTTCCATAATGACTGGTCATAACGCCTCGCCATTTCCCGGTGAATGCACACGACGAATAGGCACACTGATAGAGACCCAACTTGTGTTGTTTTGTGTTGTGAACGGACAGTAGAGGATATGTGTTGAATTTTTGATCGCACTTGTCACACGGCCATTGGCTGGTGTCTGGATGAAACTCGTTGAGGTGTGGGTCTAGATGAAACCTATAAATAATAAGTTGCTAGTTTAAGTAATGAACAACATAAGAACAATTGAACTCACTTGTTAGGGAAGGATTGATTACAGTCCTTGACCAGACAACGAATTGGGCCAATCCCATGTTTGTTCAACATGTGTTTGTCAAACTCGTCTTTCAAAAGCTGAACAATTGGCTGAACACAGTTTGGACATTGAAGAGTGACGGTGGTGAATCGTTGGTTTCTACGAGAAGGGCGAGCTTGTGGGTTTGGCATGACTGTCCTAGAAGAGCCAGCACCAACATCACCATTTGCAACATCGTGAGTTCGTTTCAAACTCTTTCTCGCATACACAACAGTGTTGGTCTGAAATTGGACAATGGGATGATGGGAAGTTTTTCGCAATTGGGACCGCCAAAGGGTGCGAATCCTCTTCAGTGTCGTCTTCATTGTCTTCCGCCATTTGATCAGTCTCCTCATCTCCATCCTCTTCTGTTTCCTCAATCTCCCCCGATGGTTCATAGTCAACTTCCTCGTCGATCTCTTCAACCAAAGCCAACTCTTGAGTGTCAGTGGCATTGGTCACATTTAGATTGTGGTCCGTGACTTGATCAGCCTCTTCGTCTCCATCCTCCTCATCTTCCTCAGTCGGTTCCGTGAGATCCGCGATCTCTTCCTTGATCTGTTCAACCAAAGCCAATGAAACAGTCACATTGTCAGTGACATTGGTCACATTTGGATTGTGGTCCTCCACTTGGCTAGCCTCTTCGTCTCCATCCTCCTCATCTTCCACAATCGCTTCCATGTGATCATCCTCGATCTCATGTTTGATCTCCTGAACCAAAGCCAATGAAACAGTCACATTGTCAGTGACATTGGTCACATTTGGATTGTGGTCCTCCACTTGGCTAGCCTCTTCGTCTCCATCCTCCTCATCTTCCACAATCGCTTCCATGTGATCATCCTCGATCCAATGTTTGATACCACACATAGCCCATCGAACAGGGCCATTGGCAGTGGCATTGGTCACATCTGGATTGTTGTTCACCACTTGGCCAGCTAATCCATCCTCCACATCTTCTCCAATCTCCTCCATGTGATCATCGTGGATCTCATGTTTGATCTCGGGCTCGAAATGGTCTTGATATGCATCTTGAGCTTCTTCTTCTTCATATTCATCATGCCCCTGTTGTTCATACCCTTGAGTTGGTGCATTGCCCTGCATGTTCGGCAGCGCCATCTCATGTTCAACTTCAAATTCTATCAATACAAGTCACAAGTCAATTATTAGTATCCTTGCACACTACATGGACTCACCTTGTTTGATATCCGTCAACAGAGGGAAGGTCCCCGGAGGGGTCAGTTGATGATCAATCGGGTGCAGTGGAAGAGAGTCGGAATTGAAGGGTGCAATGTTCAATGACGATGTTGATGGTTGTACATTGAAAGTGGCCAATTGTGCATTAGCTGATTGGGCCTGATCAGATGGATTGAGCATCTGTTCGTGGCCACCAGCACCACCGCCATATTCCGATCGCTGTCCACCCAAACCAGTCATCTCCACCAACTTGTTTTTAAGATCATTGAAGAGCGAATCGTGCTCACGGTCAATGAGTCCATTCACCTCTCGTTTCAACTTATCTCTGGACAGCTCTATCTGGGCTGTGAACCATTCAGCCAACATGGTCACTTGAGATGGATGGAGAAATGTGTCCGACATTGTGATTCGAGTAGTAGTAGTAGTAGTAGTAGTAGTAGTAGTAGTAGTAGTGACAACAAGTCAAGTGAAGTAGTGACACGATCGATGATGATGAGACACACACACGGATTGAGTCAATCGAGTGTGTACTAATGCAGCTTGTCACTAATCACTTGTGTGTTGAGTGTAATTGAGATGATGTGTGATCGCCAATTACTAATATGATGCGATGAAGAGGAGGACGAGGTATGCAAGGATTGTCACGGGAAGTGATATAGTTGGGATAGAGCTCAGTGCGAGTGATGCAACAGTAGAGGGTGGCGATAGACTGCACACAAAAGGGAGCACAGGTTAGTGGACTGCGGTATAGCCTCAAGCCACTTGAACAATAAAGACAAACTTACCAAGAGGAGTGTGTGTGGGAGAAGTTGAATCATGCACCAAATGGTGACATCGAACATGAAACAGCGAGAGGACAGTTCGGTTGGAGCGAGAATGAGATGGCAATTTGGTGTACACAGACACACAGGCACGCACACAGAAAGAAAGGACACACTCACACTAACTCAGCACGTTGGGGTCATTCGGAAATTCGTGCACTCAGCACACAGGCTAAATAGCAGTGCACAGTGTGGTGGAGTTGGAGTTGAGATTTGAGATTGGTAAAATGGTTGAATTGATTGGTGGTGGACAAGACGCCCAAAGCATACGAAACGACTTATATCACTGGTGTCAAGAGAAGATGAGAGAGAGAGAGAGAGAGAGAGAGAGAGAGAGAGAGAGAGAGAGAGAGAGAGAGAGAGAACAACAAAGAAATTGGCGAGGCGCTTGGAGGTGACAGTGCACTGCACGGGCCGACAGAACGCACACTAAACGAACTATCAGCAGAAGCACACGACGGCACAGGGCAGGCAGGACGCGGCACAACCGCGCGAGCGCTCTCCCTCCCTCTCTCTCTCTCTCTCTCTCTCTCTCTCTCTCTCCCTCTCTCTCTCTCTTCTTGTGTCCTACCGCTTGTCGCCATATTGGCCTCACTTGCCAGCCAGTTGGTGGTGCATAGTGGGCCAAGCTCGCGTCACACTCAAAAGCGCAACCTAAACGCAACGTGTCTCGCTCACTCGTTCAGTTAGTCATTCGGTCACGTAGCCATGGCACTTCTCGAGTGCCCCTTTGAAACCTGTTTTGCCCTTTGCCTCCCTCCGATCAGTCCTCTGTGTTGTGCTGAGTGCCAAGGAGTTGAGGTGTCTCGATCGGTCTTGTGTCTTGTGCGAACGTGCGTGCGTGTATGCTTGGACTTGTGCCTGTGGACTGGTGTGTGTGCCTGTGCCGCACCGATCGAAGCATGCTTCACTTTCTCTCTCTCTCTCTCTCACTCTCTCTCTCTCTCTCTCACTCTCTCTGCCGCGCTCGTGCAAAATGGCCGCCTAAAGCGCGCGCCAAAAGCGTAACAGCTCGCATTCGCTCTCTGTAGCAATAATAGTGAGCAGAGGAAATAGATGGCGACATAAGCGTCGCAGTAACAAGCTAAATTCGCGTTCGAAGTTCGCATTGGCAAATCGAGAGAACAGACGAGAGGACCACGAGAATCAGTCAAGCAGGCCACCATCACTGCAGTGTCAATGCAGCAGCGCTGTGCTAAGTGTACTACTCATGCAGGCTCGCAAGCGTTTACTGACTAATACCGCAGGCAACGCACCACACTCAACACACAATGTGCATGTGTGTTAAGCTGTGATCGTTGAGCATTGAGCCACTGCCAGTCTGTCACTCGACATTGTGTCTAAATCAGTTTTGCCCTCGGTGCCAATACGATTTCCCCAGTCTGTCACCACCAACCGAAAGAACCCTGTCCATTTCTGTCAACCTCACCCTCACCACCCTTCTCCCACTTAGGTCTTCGTTTGCATTGCCACACCAGCACATCACCTCTGCCTGTCACCACCAATCTAAGGTATCTTGTCCACTACTGTCGACCTCACCCTCACCACCCTTCTCCTACTTAGATCCTCGTTTGCATTGCCACACGAGCACATCACCTCTGCCTGTCACCACCAATCTAAGGTATCTTGTCCACTACTGTCGACCTCACCCTCACCACCCTTCTCCCACTTAGGTCTTCGTTTGCATTGCCACACGAGCACATCACCTCTGCCTGTCACCACCAATCTAAGGTATCTTGTCCACTACTGTCGACCTCAGTCTCACCACCCTTCTCCCACTTAGGTCTTCGTTTGCATTGCCACACGAGCACATCACCTCTGCCTGTCACCACCAATCTAAGGTATCTTGTCCACTACTGTCGACCTCACCCTCACCACCCTTCTCCCATTTAGGTCTCGTTTGCATTGCCACACCAGCACATCACCTCTGCCTGTCACCACCAATCTAAGGTATCTTGTCCACTACTGTCGACCTCAGTCTCACCACCCTTCTCCCACTTAGGTCTTCGTTTGCATTGCCACACGAGCACATCACCTCTGCCTGTCACCACCAATCTAAGGTATCTTGTCCACTACTGTCGACCTCACCCTCACCACCCTTCTCCCACTTAGGTCTTCGTTTGCATTGCCACACGAGCACATCACCTCTGCCTGTCACCACCAATCTAAGGTATCTTGTCCACTACTGTCGACCTCAGCCTCACCACCCTTCTTCCATTTAGGTCCTCGTTTGTCTTGCCACTCGACCACATCACCTCTGTCTGTCTCCACCAATCTAAGGTATCTTGTCCACTACTGTCGACCTCACCCTCACCACCCTTCTCCCACTTAGGTCTCGTTTGCATTGCCACACCAGCACATCACCTCTGCCTGTCACCACCAATCTAAGGTATCTTGTCCACTACTGTCGACCTCACCCTCACCACCCTTCTCCCACTTAGGTCTTCGTTTGCATTGCCACACGAGCACATCACCTCTGCCTGTCACCACCAATCTAAGGTATCTTGTCCACTACTGTCGACCTCATCCTCACCACCCTTCTCCCACTTAGGTCTTCGTTTGCATTGCCACACGAGCACATCACCTCTGCCTGTCACCACCAATCTAAGGTATCTTGTCCACTACTGTCGACCTCACCCTCACCACCCTTCTCCCACTTAGATCCTCGTTTGCATTGCCACACCAGCACATCACCTCTGCCTGTCACCACTAATCTAAGGTATCTTGTCTGCAATTGTGCATCTTCATGAGTCCTCACACTAACTTACCTACCTTCTCTTTTTAAGAAAGTCTTCTTACGTCTGTTTTGCTTTTGTGGCCTCGGAATTCACCACAACATGCCAACCAAGTTGAACTCGATTCCAGACGATTGTTTGGCAGAGATCTTCAATCGTTTGCCTAAAATCGATTTGATTCAATCTGCCAAAGTGTGTACCCGTTGGGTGGTCATTCGGGACGATGTTTCTCGCCGACTTACTCATCTTACTATTCGAGTTAATCCAAGAAGACTCAACCATTATGGCCCTAATGAGGACGAGTTTCTACGTAGATTTGGAAATGACGGAATGCAACAAAATCAACTTGTTGTTCGTGAACTTACTCCTCCAACTGTTGCCACGCTATCGAAGTTGTTTCCACGCATTTGCCACTTGGCAATCTCAATGAATGTCGTTGGTTTTGATGAGATTCGTCGCACAGTAGATGCATTCGATGTTCTCATTGAGGGGTTGGTCCGTTTGCGAATCCTGACTGTCTTCATGTATCCAACAATCCCGGAACAAGTTCGCCTTGACACAGACTTGGTCCCACTAGGAGCACGACAGAACGTCATGGCGCCGTACATTACCCAAATGATCAATAGAATCAATTCTGTTGGTAATCTCAGAAAGCTGGCATTCTTCTTCGACAATATTGAGAATCATTGGGCGCCTTTTGGTTTGACTGAAACTGTCAACTACGATTTGTCAATTGTGTCCAAACTTGAGGAGCTTTACTTCAGTGCTGGCACTACTATACGACCGATGATTGATTCACTGAGTCGTCATGCACTTCCAAACGGGCCGCTGCGTGTCATTGAAATTGACGATCAAGTCACCGACAATGATTTGGACAATTTAGTCCAAATTCCTGTCCCAATTCAAAGTCGCATCACCTTTTTGCGCTTTAATTTAATCAATAACGATCGCCACGACGATCCTAACTTGGTAGCTGCACTTCCATTTAAAGGACTGAAATCGCTTGCTTGCCATGCACAAAGCGGATCATTTGATCAAATGATGAACAATTTTGCCGCCCATTGTCGCAACTTATCTCATTTTGAATTAACTTCTAATATTAACGCAGTTTCATGCGGTCAATTCAATCCATTCGTATCCGTTAGTTCACTGTGCATCCAAATAGATGAAATTTTTGATTTTGCTGTTAATAGAGATCCTTACTCCAATCATCATCATTTTCGGGATGACAGTTTTTCTGTCGCATTTCCAAATGTTCAAAAGATCAAACTCAGAATAGCTAACTACTCCTGTTCAACACACGAAGTCGAAGAACGTCTCGAATGTGCACGTGACCAATGTCGACCCTTTCTACAGTTTGGCCAAATGACCGAGATTAGTGTACAGTTTGGCGTGACAGATATCTTCACTTTTGGACGTGGTGATCTTTGAGTTGTGTTTGGGAGATGAATCGATTGCTTTTGTCACCAAACCAATTGTAACACACACATTCAACATATAACCAATTAACTAAGTAACACTTAACATATGACTAATGTTCACAAAACTGTAATTGACAATCTCTGTATCCTGTATTCATTGTCCACACTAAATATCATCTAAATTGTTCAAGTCTGTCTGCATCAAGGCTCACTTTGTACGATAAGACAAAGTAGATTCGAACTCTTGTACACAGACAACCGCTTTCGTCCACCATGACACACATTCACTACATGTCTGTTTCATTATCAATTTGTTGTACTCAATAAAGTATATTACACTAACTTTGACTTTGTGAAACAAACAGTTCATTTACTTTCATCGTAAAGTTACATTCGTGTCCACTTGAGTTCAAAAGTGATCATACCAACAGTGACCACTTAAGTAACTCCATCATGACATCCAAATTGACCCATACCATTACGAATCGTTTTGTCGCCTACTCGAATGTATGTTTGGGTATCAGAGTGCGACTGTGTCGATGTGCCTCTTTCTCACGTCAATCAACAAAGCAATAAAAAGGCTTAAATTTCAGAATCTCACCAAAACCCACTGTCGGTTAGTCTGATTGATGATGGTATTGAGAAGCTCAAGGCGCCATCGTTTTCCTTCTCATATTATCATGTTGGTTGCTTGGTTGGTTACTTGGTCTGTGTAAGTTGAGCAGAGCACATAGCGTGATAGCACAGATGCTCGCAATATCGAATCACAAAGCACTATCAATTGAGATGTGTTTACAGTTTGTGTTCACACTTTGAACCTGTCCCTTTAATCGTGACTTTCTGTGTGTCTCTGTAGTGACGCCGTTAGCTCCGCTCAGGGTTGATTGCTGTTGATTGTCTCATCGCCACCATCGACTTCCAGTTGGTTTGCAATCAATCTGTTGCCAATATATCCTCACTCTGTCCGACCTAAATCACAAGATGGTCCACATTTGGTGGCCACTTGACAGAGAGGCCAACTCCACTTTGTTATCGCTTCACTTTCGCTTGATTTCTCAATCGAAACTCCACTTTTTCTTCTTTTTGTTTATTTTTGGCATCATTCACTCGCGGTGACTATCTCGGTTTGTCTCATTTTACGGTTTCGGTGCATTTCTTTAGCCAGTTGCCCATCGCACACACACAAACACGAACACACACATCGAGACTGTCTGTCTGTATGGCCTGTCTGTTGTGCCTGTGTGCGGCACATCCGATCGAGCCATTGGTTGCATTTGCAGTCAAACACAAACAAACTCACCACACTCAGTGACTTCTGTACTCCAAACATCGAATCTAATCATCTCGTCCATCGTTCACTCTCATTCGCATTGCTTGATCAATCATGACAATATGAAAACACCAACAACAAGCCACCAACAATCGCACTGTCGCATCGTAACTTTTGCAACTTTGTTCTGTTGATAGGCAAAAACGATTGTGTGCTATCTAACCCAAAGGCAGCCGTCGAGTGGTATGGCACAGTTACCAACCAAGAGAGAGAGAGAGAGCACTTTACCCTTTCAAAATCACTTCATCAATACAGTTGTGCATCATAAGCACACACACAGTTTCGTTCATAGTCATATGATAGTTATTGAGAAAGAAGCGACCGACTAACCAAATCACTGGTCGATTGTTTGTTGATTATGATCGCCACTTCGACTTGGTTCGGACTCTGTGCGCCAGACCTAAATCACGAGATGTTCCATTTTTTGGCTTGACAGTGTCCAACCAATTGGCTATCGCCACTTCGATTTCCCAACCGAAACTCTGTTTTTTCTTCTTTTTTGTATTTTCGGCATCGTTCACTCACGGTATCAATCTCCTCGACTGACATACATACCGACTCGTCTTACACAACAACCAACAGAGAACACTTCAACCCCTAAGATCATTCATCATCAGTACAGACGTGCACACCAACACACCATAGCACACATTTCTTTTCATAGGTGATAAAGTAGAGATGAAGCCACCAAGTTGGTAGTGGTCTGCCAACGAGTGGAGCATTCGAACTTATCATCGACACAATGCCTGTGTCTGCACAAACGGACAGTTCGATATTGTGTATAAAAAGAACTGTTCAGTATGGCTGTGTGCCATAGAAGACTGCAATCATTGTCCTTGAAGAGGAAAAGAAGTCGTCGAGGACTGCAGCCTGTGGCTGCTGCTGATTGAGGAGTACGACTTACGACGCACTTCACCAAGACAGAAACTGTGATTACTTTGACTTTGTGATTTCTCTCTCATTCGATCTCGACAAACAACACTCAACCAATCTTTAGGTAAACATTGATATACAATCTATTAGGTTGATCTCATCAATGCTGCCTCTTAGTGACAATGAAGAACCGAACCCGAACTCACCTCACCTACCGTGACATTGTCAACTGTCCCAACTTTACGCCCGACGAGAAGACAACCGCTTCTGCTCGTCGTTTCATGCCCTGGATGGGCATCAAGGCCTTCGATCCCGAATTCTATGTTCTCTCACTCAAAATGAGCTACATGGTGAACCAGGCACGGGAAATGGAGGCAAAGCTGAAAGAAGAAGAGGAACAGGAGCAACCGGAACCGAGCCCAATCCAAGTTCAAGCCAAACCCGCCAAGTTTGGCAATGGAAAACGAAAACTGAAGGCCATTCTCCGATTTCTGACCTTTCGCAAGTCAAGACTACGATCCTAAGCTACAATCGATGCTTGCCCGGTGATATTCTCAAGTCAGATCCACTTTTCAATTCCCCTTTCTGAAATTATTCAATAGTAACTCTCTGAACAAGTCCTCTCAAACGCACAAACACATACACGAATTAGCTTCAATAAAAATGTTAGACATCATTCACTACTTCAATACCCACTTAGGCAATGTGTCAATTTTATGGCGTTTCTCCGAATTGGCACCTTTAAGTGGAATCTATCATTCTACTGTGCTTTGCGAATGTACCATGATATATGCTCATTACGCAATATGTGCTCAACCTTTGTGCCTTGTGGTGAACATTAAAAACGAATGTTATATGTAAGTTTAAGTGTAAGCGACTACTGTTCAACACGCAAAGCCAGTGGTCCGTTTCGGCATTTGGACAGCCACAAAATGGGAACATGGGTAACATTAGCAAAACACACATTGAGGATAAGTTCTAATTTAGAAGTTCCAATTCGAAAAAATGTGACAAAATTGACGCATTCATTAGGGAAACCCAAAATAGCCTGTATTGTCTTCTGCCTCGACCACAACTCCACCGTTGTCTCCCACTTTGCTTTCTAGATTCATTTTGTAGTTTTGACTTGAGAATTTAGCCGTACTTGTATCTGCTTGTCTTTTACCAAATAAAATATGTTCATTCCGTTATGTTTTTGTTTTATTTCTTGACAATCATAATCAAGCAACGCATTTTAATCGCAACTCATAGGCTAATCAATTCGCTTCCTTTACTGTGTGATTGATATGTCTCTCGAATCGGAACTCAACTGACGCGAGTTGTGCCATTCGAATATCACGAATTTTTTTCAAATTTTCTTGAACAATTCGCGATTGTATTCGCGAAAATGTCAAGTTAAATGTCAAGAGCAAACCAGATTTTATTAGCTATTGTATAACTGAGTCTATTATCTAACCCACAACTATTATATTTATTGTTATTCAGTATCGATTTTTCATGGAATAATAGAGCCCACTTAGAATAAAAACCATCTCACCTAATCACCTTGACACTTGAGAGATCGTTGGATCATTACATTCACATTAGTTCACTTCAGTATGTGACATTTATCATAATCATATGTGTACTTTGGTCTCCACACACACAAACACTTACACTGTCAGCTAATCATATTTTGCCGAACAAACTAATTATCGGCCTCGATGGCAACTGCACACCACTGCACTGCCTTAGCAACACCACCATGCAAAGTAAGATAGACATAGCATAATGAAATATATAAACAAAACACAAATTAATAAGCTTTGTGTGTGTGTCACAGCGGCAGCAGGACAGAACAGAACTGATCGATTCGGTTCAATCCAATCCAGTACAGCAGAGAACAGAACAGACGGTCGTTATTCAATTACACGCCACTTAATACAATTTGATTGCGTGACATATACATGCACAGACACATGCATAGACATACGCCGCCCGACCAAACAAACCAATCGAATTAGCCTCGAAACCAAACAGTCGAAAGAGCCTTAGAACAACAAAGCAGTGCAAGCGTGAAATATGTTTCCTTGGAAATCCAATCGAACAAACACACAGACCCACACACCAGAAGTTCTTTATTTTTTCTAATTAACCCAAATGTGTGGATATTACGAAATGTGTATATACAAAGATTCGAATAAATCGATAAATACATGTGTGGGTTAGTGAAATAAGATCTGTCGAGTCGACACTTTCCGACAGTGACAAGACCTTTACGGACAAATCTACTTTGCGTAACAATAATAAGGGCGTAAGTGTTATTAGATCTGTAGAAAGTATTAAGTTTTGTTGTTTTTCTTTGGTTTTGCCATTTCGGTAGTTTTCTATTTGTCAGTCAATTTAAATGCAAATTGGATTGCATTAACGGGTGCCATGTAGGTAGAGAGAGAGAGAGAGAGAGAGAGAGAGGGGAGAGAGAGAGAGAGAGAGAGAGAGAGAGAGGAGAGAGAGGGAGAGAGGGG
Source organism: Rhizoglyphus robini (assembly GCA_023373905.1). NCBI lineage: Eukaryota > Metazoa > Arthropoda > Arachnida > Sarcoptiformes > Acaridae > Rhizoglyphus > Rhizoglyphus robini. The sequence continues at coordinate 509,379 of JAKIJQ010000017.1, read as the reverse complement.
AGAGAGAGAGAGAGAGAGGGAGAGAGAGAGAGGGAGAGAGAGAGAGAGAGAGACATGTTCATTTTGATTGCTTTATGAGGACGAGATGATTTTATTGCCTGTCGATGGAAATATCCACATTTGGGCGAACACTAATTCAAACCATATGCACACACACACAAACATACAAACAGATGAACTCATCAAAGCAATAAAATTAAGAATGCGACCGACATTATTATTTTATGTGGCTTAGCACATTAAAATTCCACGAATAGTCATCATCAACATGATATTTGAAATATTATCATCGAATTTTATTGGATTTGCGAAAGTTTAAAGTTTAATAGCATTTTGGGTGTGAGTTGTTTGTTTGTTGTTTGTTTAGAGAGTTTAATTTTATTGTAAGGAAATAAATTTTAATAGTATTATAACAGTAATAGTGCGATCATTAAAATATAGACATTTCAATAGAGTTTTTAATAATAATAACATGATATATAATAATCTTTTAATATGTTCGTGCGTGTTTTATGGTTTAATCTATGAATCATTTGAGTGACTTTGGAGAACAATTTGTTTGTGTTGTGTTTGTGTGTGCTTGTTTTATGTGTTTCAGTACATTAATAATAATGAATATGTTCTTCGAACAGTAATTTAACTTTAATGGGACAATATGCTTATGGACTGAATTCCATTTGGATTGGACTTGGTGTGGTTTCGTTGTATTGAAATAAGGTTGGTTGTAGGCGGATTGATAATGAAAATAAATGATATTTTTGGACATTGGGATAGATTCTTTGGGATATGATTTGTGATGGGAATGGGTCATGAGAGTGAGTGAGTGAGTGGGTGAATGAGTGGGTGAATGAGAGAGAGAGAGAGAGAGAGAGAGAGAGAGAGAGAGAGAGAGAGAGAGAGAGAGAGAGAGAGAGAGAGAGAGAGAGAGAGAGAGAGAGAGAGAGAGAGAGAGAGAGAGATAGAGACAGAGAGAATTAAGGATTCTCATGATTAGGGAAGGATAATCTATGGATTAACTAAAATTTATCTATGGATCCTCGTTGTATCCTCTAAGAATCATTTATGAATGCTCGTTCAACTACTGAGTATCATAGAGAAACATCAATTGATACACTACGGATCATCTATTGATCAACTAAGGATCAGCCATGTAAGGATCAGCATATGATTTTGTTATTTTCATATTTGCCATTATTAAGAAGTTATCTAAGAATTAACTATTCTCATCCATATGGACCATCTGAGCAATATCCAGTGATTCCGTTTTAATCAGTAATTGAGGATTATCTACTTTAAGTACTACTATGCTCTATGGATTTGTTCATTTAAGAGTTAGATATAAGAACGTGCATATCACTTGTGTGATATGTTGCGCTGTTCATTTAAGAACAACTTTAAAGTTTAGCTGAAACGAACGCTCTTTGGCTTCCTCATTTTCTCCCTGCTCACCATCTTTAATCTGTTTATCGCTCTTATTGTTGACACTCCACACAATGGACTCGACTCGGTCATTGTGCTGTTTCATTGTTTTCGAAGTTAGTTTGAGACAAGCAGCACAAAAGAAGGTATTCTTGCGGTCGTTGAGTTGTTGTTCCAGAAGTGGGGCTGGATAGCGAAATTCGGTTCGCACCACTCTCGGCAGTGCAGGCGAAAGTCGTTTCAACATCACGTGCGGATCGACACATGCATCCGAAATGTGCAGTGCGCTTACCGAACTGAACAGTGGGAAAATACGATCAAAGTTTTCACTTGTGAAGTCATTGGTTAGGTGCAGTTCGGTGAGTGCAGGTAGAACTGAGAGTCGACTGAAATCGCGTGATGAGTAGATTAGATTTGGTTCCTGCGGCTGGGGCCTGTTTGTCTTTTTGACCACCTTTGGAGGCTTGGAATCGAATTTGTTCAAATCGAGATAGACCAACGCGCGCCATTTAGACAGGGTGCCACGCTCAAGCTGGAAAGTGGGGATTTTGGCATGTAGACGAGTGATTTTCTTCCAAATTGGCGCCAACATTGAGTCAGTGAGCACAGACTGGGTGTTGAAGGTAAAGTCACACAGACCCAACTGAGTGATTCGACTCAACCAGTTGGGATTGTTCATTCTCATCATGTGAACAAAGAACAACAGAGCCGAGTAGTCATGACAGGTGATGTTGATCTCCTCGAGGGGAGCTTTCACCAAAACAGGCGTCAAATGACTGAGATCTTTGATCGAGGGAAAGAGCAAATTGTTCAACTGATAATTCAGTGAAATGTGTCGCAACTGGGTGAGTGCAAGCAGTGTCTTCTCCAACATTTTCCACAGGAAAAAGTGTTCATTCCCGGGATGGACAATCTTCAACTTGTACAGTGACTTCCAGTTGGCCAACAACTGAATCTGACATTCGGGCGGGAAGCGATCAATAACCACAACTGTCAGCTCACGGATGTTTGGCAGCAGTTTCAACAGCAGTCGAATTGCGACCGATTGGGTAATCCCGGAAGGAAGGGAGATGTAATCCTGGCCTGTGAAGCTTTCGCGATCGTATGTTTTGCCGTTGATTTCGAAATGAAATCGTACAAGTTCATCACTACTATCACTACGACTACTATCCAGGTCTGGGTCAATCTGAAAGAAATGCAGCAATCGACGCGCTTCATAAGGGTTACCCAATTTGTTGAGTTGAGTCGCGCCAGAGACGAGCACAAGACGAGTCTGTTGAAGGGCTTCCTGTTGAATGGTTCGATATGCGGGAAAATCGGGATGAGACGTAGTGAACAACTGGGGATGGAGTTGCAGATGTAGTTGTATGAGTTTGGTTAGATTCGGGGGAGATGGTGACTTTTCGGTGAGCGCTTGTTGACGATGCAGAACTAATGGCGATGATTGATTGGCTTGTTGATGTTGATCGGGTGCTGGTGCATAGGACTGTTGTTGTTGTCGCTGGTATCCGCTTCCAGAAGCCATGTTTCGCCGTTTTGTGTGTGAATGTTACAAAAATCAATAAAAATAAAACAGAATCGAATACAGAATAAAAGTTGACTTTGTCGCAAAATGAAACGAAACGGGTTTGTTCTTAGTAAAAAAAAATATTAAGCACCAATTGTTGCAGAACTATGATTAGTGGAAAAATCGATGAAACAACCTTTCCAAGCGTTCGAAAACAATTTTCCACTAGATCAACCGAACTATTCACAAAAATGTCTGTTTGAACAAATCAATGATCCATAGACAAACAATCAAACACAAGCACAAATATACTCTCAACAAACAACTTAAGTCAAGCACACAGAGAGGGAGAGACACGAGTGTGTGTGTGTGTTCCGTCCGACGTTCACAACACGGAACACAAACACCGTCTGTCTGTTGGGTGCCGACACATACACAGACACACAGGCACACCATACCCAAAAAGCAAAACACACATGCAAAACCAAAACAAAAGTCGCCAACAATGTGCGCACTATGTGCAAACTAACACAACAGTTACATTACCAAACACACTCTGTGTCTCTCTGTGTGTGTTTGTGTGAGTGTGTACCAGTACCTTGGTAACACATCTACACTTAAACGAATATGTATAATCGTAATGAGACGGGAGAGAGGGAGAGTGGGAACTGGAGTAAGAGAGAGAGAGAAGATCGACTTAATTCGGTTGAGAGAATCCCAGATACGGAAATGTGCTTACGACCAACTGAGCTCGATCGCAACGATGTCGCAACACACACAGATCATTTCCTTTTTTTCTCGCAAGGCAAAACTCAAATTAGATCGTGCCCAATTTATATTGATTGGACACACAGGCACACACACACACATAAATCTCCGTGTCATTATATTTCATGAACTTCGCAAACTTTGTGGAAACTTTTGACAACCAAACTTATGAGACATTCGATTATTATTACTGTTCGTTCGTTCGTTCGTTAATAAGGAAGTGACACAAAAACTTGCACCACCATCATTATGATCGCATAAATCAAATTATATTATTAATTCATTACCAAGGTCAATTTAGTCAAACGACATTTTATTGTTATCATCAACGATAGAGACACAAAATACATTGCAAAACTTAAGCACACAAACTTGAACAATCAAACACAAAAAAAACGTTGTCCAACACTTGTTCACAAGAAGAATTAACAACAAATATGTTCGTTTGTTTGTTTCTCACTATTGGATTATAAGACAATGGGATTGCAATCTAATTTGTACTTAATATTAGGTTCTAAATAACACTACATAACTATAACAACAACAACAACAACAATTGTTTGTAACAAACTGCAAACGATGCAAAATACATTTTCAGCTATCTTGCAAGCTGTTTCTAGATATAACTAGAGTATTAAGAGAAAGATTCGATGTTTTGAGGGTTGCAAAGATGCAAACTTTGTGATTTGTTTAGGAAGAATTATGATTTTGTTTGTTAAATTGTATTGTTTCATTTACCTTCAAGGTCAAAAGATTACTAATTCTATTATAAGATAAACCATTAAGGCTTTCTGGGATAAGAGAGAGAGAGACAAGAAAAATAGACATAAGAGAGAGAGAGAGAGAGAGAGAGAGAGAGAGAGAGAGAGAGAGAGGCAAGTGGAATTGGAAAATGTGTCAAGGAAAATGGGAGAAAAAGATTATTCTAAAGGGGAAAATTGGAGGAAAATTGATGATAAGGAGGGATGCGAGGGAGAGAGGAGTGTCCGAATCTTCTATCCGAATCCAGAATCAGAACCCTCTCTATGCGAAAACAAAACCATTTGGGATAATCACGTGTTGAAACGTTTGCATGAGCACGCGCGTTTCAACAGAATTAACAAAATAATGTCTGTTTTAAGAAAATGATTCAAAAATGTGTGATATGAAAATGTTGTGTCGTGTCTGTGATTCAAAAACAATAAGCCCGCAGACTTTTTGTTCCCATTCTGGGAAGCTGTATGTGTTTGTCTCTGTGTGTGTGTGAGTATGTAAGGAATAGTCCTTAGAATCATTCAAATAGATCAATCACGAGCTTCGTTCTTCGAGAATGAAGCTTTAAGGTCATGAATCCCTAACTAGCAACTAACGTGTGATCCAGAATTGTTGAATTCGGGACACATTGCACTTTTTTAATGAGATCGATTTCCTATCGAATCCTACATGTTCTCAGAATTAGGATACGGTCGGGAGTGATTCTACGTATTGGGATTGGGAGTGAATATGCCTATTGCACTATATCTGGTTAAGATGCTTAACCAAATTCAATTGCAGCCCTACCGACTTCACGCCCGATTAGCATTTTCCACGGTTCACTGGAAAATTCGAGGGAAATCGTAGGGCCCGTTTAGATAATTGTCAATTCTCGACAATCACCACAGGAATGACTTTCTGCTCAAGCAGCTTGAGATTCATTTTTCGCGGTGTCCAGTCGAGTTTTGCCTTCTTAGTGTCAATCGATGCACAGTCGAGCTCCCATGTGAGTATTTCGAGTCGATTCAGCGGCTCAACACCATACTGAGCGATCAGTGACTTGACCGTGTCCACACACTTCTCGCAGAACATTACCTGCTTTTGTTGTTGTTGTTGTGGTCCATTCTTCTCGGCATCGTTTTTGTTGTTGTTCTCCGATTCCACTGGAATGTTCACCGCGGCCGGAGGATGTAAGACGTAACGAGTAACGTAGTCACTCTTGATCGAGACAAAGTATTTGACTTCTTTGTTGAGTGGCGGTGGAGCGTCCGCGTCAGTTGGTTCTTTGTAGTTGTTGAAGAAGGGCTTCACCACTTCGTCGAATGCCACGTGCGGATCGATCGAACTGCACAGTTCAAAGTGTCGCAAACTGTTCTGCTGAATCTGCTGTGTCTGTGACACATTGGTCTGATTGTACAGACCGGGTAGTTTGTAGTACTCGGACTCGATCGAAATGCGAAGTTCCTCAAGTCGTTCGAGCACCTTCAGTCGGACCATGATGTTCGGTATAGTGAGATTCTTGTACTTGGCACACTTCAAAGTAATGTTCAAGTACTTAAGCCAGTGCATGTTGACAAAGTGACCCTCAATGGTGGGATTGACGTCCTCGGTAAAGGTGTAACGACAGTAGAGGCGATGCAGACGTTGACAGAGTCCAGTGGTAGCGTTCATGCCAATGTTCAGGCTGTATTCGTCCATCTCGAGATCGAATATTCCCAGTGTGTCCAACTGGGCGGACAACAGATTGGGATTGGCCTTGTTGACTCGATCGAAGAATTCGTACAGTTCGAACATGTTCGGAATGCGAATGTACAGCTTCTTGAGGTGTTCCGCTTCGAAGAATGCCATGTGCAGTGTTTCGGGTGTGAATGGATTCAAGTTGACCGATAGCTCCACCAGATTGGGAATCTCACTCAGCAGTTCGTGCAACTCTGGCCAGTTGGACCAATTGTTACCGGTCAGGTCGAGCAGCACCAACTTGGTGAGACGGGCGTTCCAGTTTCGGAGCAGTTCAGTGAGACACTTTGCAGTCCACTCAGTGGTGACCACCAGAGTCAGCTCACGAATGTTTGGAAACTTCTCCTTCATGTACTGCATCGCATAGAATGCAAACTTGTCAGGCAGAACCATAGTGTAGCGAGACAACTCGCGTGACCAGTTGCCAGTGCCGGGCCGATCCACGAAACGAATGGCAAAGTCCTCCTGATTGCCAACCTGGAAAAAGTCTAGTATGTCTGTGTTCTCTTTGGTCTTCTCGTTGATTGGATTCTGTGTGATGTCCCGAATTGGCCGATCACTGATGAACAGGCTGGTACTGTTGGTTCGGCATTCAATGGACCACTCGAGGTAGTTCATCATTGCCCGAATGCCTCGCATATCTTCAAGCATGATGGCCGCCATTGTGAGTCTAGTTTTGGTGGGGTTGGGTTGTGTGTGTATGAAAATACAGGAAAAGTGGAATGATTGATAAAAATAAGACAAATGGGAGTGTATTGAGTGAACAGTTGTATTTGAAATGATTACAAAATGGACTGGACAGGAGTTTGGTGATGGTCGTTGTGGATTATGGAACGGATTGTTGGAACGAGTTCGTGATGTTCAAGTTTGAGTCTATTCGTTGAAGAGCTAATCAAAGGCGAGACGAACGTAGAACGACGAGGACAGTTGATTATGTATGATGATACAGGGACAAGATATGTTACATTCTCGGAGGACAGACATTGAAACGGGTGGGACAATGGGGACAATTAGGCGGGTTGGGTTTGATTCTCTAAATTCGTTGCTGATTGGATTGTGGAAACAGATGATCAAAGTCAGCTCGAGTTTCGTTGATGATGTTCGCAGTTGGACGATGAAACGGACGTTTAGTGTTCAGGTACAGAGTGGCTCCTTTGAGTTTGTTTAGGTACGACTGTTTGTTGGGACGAATGACAAGTGAGGCACAGGAGTGAACGATCCGTACCGGCCAGGGCGTAAACGAGTAGCGTATAAACCGGCCAAATCCGGCTATACATGACGAACTCAGAGTACGGCTTCGGCTTTGGTGCGGCAGGCAAAAATGAAAGCGGTAGCGAGTGGAGAGTAAACAGACTCAAGGCGAATTGGACTATTAGTCAATGTAAGTAACTGGATAGACCAGACACACAGGCACACACACACAAAAGCTGTCAGAACAAATTAGTCTCATCGTACTCGTCACCTCATCAATTTGCGATAGCTTGTTGAGACTTGAGTCCTACAGAACAGACTAATACAACATTGCACAGGCAAAGGCGCAGACTGGATGTGCTGGATAGAATGGACGAGAGAACACAAAACACACAACACACGAATGAATCGATAAGTCACTCGCTCGTACAGGCACAAGGACACACACACTCACACACACTCACACACATACAGACACTCACCCTCACTTGCTCGCACCAGAAAACCAGCCGACCAAGCTTTGTCTCTGTATGCTCACTGGCAAGCAGTTCCATTGGCCGAATAAATGACGAACCACAACCAGAAGGGAGCCTTTCGTGCTTTAATGAGTATATTTGTGCTTGTGGATGCGAAACTAAACTTGAGTCAATTTGCACACACAGACACGACAATGTCAAATCACCCAAGTTCAAAAAGTATCACTTTCTGCTTAAACAAAATAAACCAATTTAACTTTATCAGAAAGCAAACAAATCCAATTTTAGGAGAGACTTTTTGGTTAGCCTTCGGTCTTCCGGTCTTCTGCCCTCGTTCCATTTTATATAGCGTGTGCAGAGCTGTGTGTGTGTGAAAGTGACCAATTTAATTCAGTTCATTCAATAATGAAAGGCAAACAGAACAGAGAGAACGATAACAGAGTGAACCAATTATCTTTGATTGCTTTTTGAATGTCAAAACAGGCCAAAAGATAGTCATTTAATAGAACACCCGATACAACTACAATTTTGGCATTAGCTCAGCTTATATTTCTCCCGACAATTTGTCAAACTGAGTGAAGCACCCTGTTTATGTCTCTGTCACTTCATTTTCTATTCCCAAGTGGCTCTCTCCTTCTCTCGTCGTTCTCTGTTCCAACAAACCCACACACACACACACTCACACAGAACAATTGGTCGTTAGCAAACTAGGAAAAGCAAACACACAACTGGAGATGCTTAACGACCATCATGAAAAGGGTACGAGAGTTCAATGGAAAACAAACAAAAACATTATAAGCCAGAATAATAATGAACGAACAAATTGACTGTACTGTAGGTTGCTCGGGATAAATGACGGCGTTCTAATTTTACCTTAGATTTTATTGTTTTTTATTCACCTTTGCAAATGGCAAACAGTGAAATAAATCAGGTCTAGGGCCGTTTGACGCAAATGGTTAATACGATTACCGTAATACAAAAGGAACATTCTGTTCGAAAATGATCATATTTCCCACTCGGCGATGATAGAAAGCAGACTTTTGTGTACGTCTTTTCTAACGAAATTGTGCTTAGTTGATTTTTCCCGGAAATTGGACATTTGCTCAATATTGTACAAAACTGGACAATAAGGCAATCCGAAAACAGAATATTACTGTGAATGCATCTGGAATTGTGTGAGTACAAACAGATGGCCAATGAATGAATGCTTTGCTGGTCAACTGTCCAACAACGACTGGCTTTTTATATTATTTTTGTTTGTTGGAAGAAAGTGGTCTGGTGCAATTAGTCTAATAAGTACGTAAGAATTAATAGGAAAAAGACCTGGCAACCAAAACAGCAACAAAAAAGGGTTCAAGAAAATGATGATCGTCTATTAACTCGAACTCGTTTAGTGTGCCCACTTTAGTGTAATTGGTTAATGTGCCAGGCGACGAAGCCGTGGGCGCCACGTTTGGTCTGTTTAACGAACTATACAGTGCCGTTTGTGCACTCGGCATGTCGCTACCTGCCATAGCCATTAGCCGGTTCTGTCCTGTCAGGTTCGATTGGCCTTATTCGGTTGTGCAATCGTTTCCCATTGGAACAGGCATCGAGCCACGGAGTAGCCCTGGCAACAAGAATTAACTTCAAGAATTGACTGTTTCTTTTATTTAGTTTGTTCGATCGAAGAAACTGGACTAAATGAAAGCAAAACAAATGCAAGGCAACTCGGATGACAAAGCACCCAATCTGGTTCAAACCTGCACACCAAATAATAAGCGGATTAGCCATGAAGGCGCTTATTAGCACGGTTGATTTTACATTGCAAAATCAAACACGAAAGAGAAAAAGTGAGAGATGGATGAAGAGGGACAAAGTGAGAGGGGAGCGAGCGCCCTATTGAGAGTGCACAGTGACAGCGGCCTTACCAACCGAATAATGTCGATGCAGTTGATTGAATTTGCCATCTGTGCCGTGCCGTTATGAGGCAATAGCGCCCACACAGCACCGAACACAACACACAGAACAGGCACTCGATTGGTTTCAATTAAATTAAACTATCCAGAGTGGGTGCCTCTCTCTCTCTCTCTCTCTCTCTCTCTCTCTCTCTCTCTCTCTCTCTCTCTCTCTCTCTCCTCGTATTGACAGTGGCCTGTTCTGGCTTTTGGGTATTTTCCACTCTTATTTCAGTAAATGTGAAAAATAGTGTCCAAACCGAACCGACCTACGGCGCACTGAACTGCCTCGTACATCAAGCACACTCACTCACTCTTTTGCCTCTATGACATTTGTTCGGACCGAAAATTGGTTGGCTTGTTTTAATTCTGCTATCTTTTTCTTGTTTACCAAGAGCATACACACTCACATGGAATGATATTTAATGGAGGGATACTAAGGAGGAGTGTCTCTAGCACCCGACCTGAACAGACTGAAACATTGTTACTCATTGAGTCGTTCGGTGCTTGAGATCATTTTGGTTGGCTCGCTGTGCTGGCCTGTGCCATCGCTTCCATCTTTTTTCTCTCTCGTTTGCCTCAATTTCATTTGAATTCATGACTCATTTTGGCCTGCGAGCCGAGCCAAGCCGAGGCTGCTCTTCTCTCCTCGATCTCCACTCGATCTCTTTCCTGTTCCGTGCCATGCTCGATGCTCAGATCGATCGATTCGGCTTACAACTTGCGTCTGCTCGTTCTGTGTTTGTGCGCCTAAGCCCGCCTCTCCATCCCAATTTGTCTCATAACTAAGAGACTTGCCATCATCATCCGAGACCATCATTGCCATACGACTTTACCTGTTTTTTTGTTCATATGCTCGCAAACTGACTATACACTCATTTTGCATCCCACGCGCTCAAACGTACTTTGGCTTTTGGTGAGCTAACACGTCATCGCTTGGTCGACGCCTCATCTCTGAATATGGCTCCTTCGTCGCCTGGTGCCTGCCACAGTGCGCTCTGTATCTCATCAAAATTAATGGTAATTTTTATTGATTCTTACTGATTCACTTGACTAATTTTATATTATAATATCTACCTTCCGGTAGATTACTGTTTATGTAACCGTGTGTGTGCACCCAGAGCCTGTCCCGATGCTACATTGTAGATGTATTCGGAAGAGAACGAAAAGGGGCACAGCATCAATTCGGCCTCATCTACTTTTACGGGTTGGCATGGCATCGGCCCGCTCCAAAAGATATGTAAGTATCGCGCCCCCTCACTGCCCCGCGATCTCTCTCTCTCTCTCTCTCTCTCTCTCTCTCTCTCTCTCTCTCTCTCTCTCAAACACACTAAACACTGATGGCGCGCATAGATCATAACACACAGCACACAATTTGTTCTCGCCATAATGGCGGACTATGTTCAATTCAGCATAGTAGACTGTGGAACTTAGCAGATGGAAGCACTTGAAGTCTTGTGCTTGATCTATTTATAAAACCAAACTATCGAACGAACCTATAACACTCTCTCCGTTCTCTGTTTGGCCATTATATGTCCACTTAAAAGTCAAGTGCTTCAAACAAGATAGGCAGATGTGACAGTCCACAAAATATTGCAGGTTTTGTTAAACAGAATTAAGTTTGCCTTCAATTCCCGCCTGCACACTCGCGCCGTCATTTGTATGATTGATGAATGCATATGCCGGCATATCAGACAAAACAATTAATCGTTTGTGATTGAACAAGGTTCAGTCATTTTGTCCACGAGCTGCTACAGTTCATGTTGCTCCTTTGTTGTTGTCCACTCGAAATCCTTCTGTTTACATGGTCACTCGGCCCTAAACAGTTTACATAGGTGATAAATGGTTAATCAGTCCTGGTTGCGCGCGGAGAATCTTGGGGGGAGATCGGTGGGATCTTCAGCTGGGGGTTTTCCACTCACTCGATCCTCAGTAGGAACCTTGGATTCATCCTACGCGAAGCGAAAGCAAAAACTCGATCTGTAATCTAAGTGCTTGGTTAAGTCCACCAGCAATGGTGGTTGCATCTTGAGAATGAATGAATGGTTAATCTGTTAAATTTAGTTTGCTTAGTTTTGTTCTAATTACAACGCATAGAACACATATCGGTCGTTGTGTGTGCATGTGTGAATATATCCATATATTAGTATTGCAGTTTAGAGCACCACAAGAAAGTCAAATGTCATATTGCGCGCTCAATCATACTCGATCATTTAGCCGCAATATGAATTGGATGACAGATCTCTCATCAGAATGAGTCTCGGCACTTTGCATTTAGGACAAATACTTGCAGAGTGGCTTTAATGCATAATGCTCGGTGTCTTATTAGCAAACACATATTTCGATAATTGTGTGCTCTATCTCATCTCAGTTTGCTAATATATGTTTCAACTAAAATTATTCGGCAGCGCTTGTGTTCGCTGATTTTTTTCGTAGTAAAGCTATTTCATGGTTGCATTACTTTAGTTGTTGTAAGGTCTCTTTTGTACTGGATAATTCGATTGGTTTGCCTGGCCGTGCCTTGTGTGAGTGAATGTGTTTGCATTTACTGTTCATTGCATTTATTCTCAGGAGGTTATATGAGATTTGGGAGAAGTAAGGTATCTATTTGGTTTGGTGCAACATGCACGCGCGCTTAGTCAGGCTCGGTCTTAATGTCAATAGTGCAATCTGACTGTGAATGCAATGTAAGCGCGCTTCTGAATCGCTGTAGTAATTCATTCTCAACACTAATATTTACACAGAACAGTAGTTTTGTTAAACGAAAGTATGAATATTCGTTTGCTAAGTGTTTCATCTCGGCTGGTGTCTTTACTTATTAGTCAACTCAACGGTTGACAGCACTGAGTATTCACACACACACACACATCACACTATCTCGTCTATTTCATAATGCACATTTGCGTTAATGAATTACTCGGTCTAATGTATGTGGTGCTTCGCTTTCTGTCCCGAAGAGATTTCATATTTCACGTTTATTGTCTGCTTCGTTGTTCTATGGTTTTCTGTTTAGTCGAGGGAATTTAATTGGGCCATTAATAATAAGCTTAATTCAATTGGTTTGTTTGGTACTGTGCTCTATGCGTTTGTGAGTACGTGTGTGCCTACTGAAGTTGTTGTCGCTATGTTTTATTAGTATTAGTATTTATGGCTTCAATTTGTTCATTTGACATTTTAATGTCTACTAGCTTGGTTACCCTGGTATAGTAGCTCGTTTAATCGCTAAACAAACACTGGCTCAAACTACTATCCACGATCATAAAATTCTTTCAAACACGAACAAACTCAATTCAAAATCTAATTATACAGACAATAATAATAATGAAAATGGCAACAAAACAACGAGTCATATCGTTTGGGCTAATTGAATTGCCAGGTTTGTGTCTGACATGGCTCACTCACTCACAGAAACAATTCGATTACAATTACACAGTCTATCTATGCTATCGATATCACAACGGAGTGGTCAGTTTTATAGCCTTCAATACTTTTACTCTATGATTTGCTCTTTTCATTGCCAACATCGCACTTTAGTGGTTGCCATAATCTAGTAAATATTCATTTAAATGTTGTCTAAATTCAGAGATGCCGTACTGACTGACTGGACGCTCGACGGAACAGAGTCTTATTTCCAAGAACACATTTATAGATGTTAAATCTCTCTCTCTCTCTCTCTCTCTCTCTCTCTCTCTCTCTCTCTCTATTTTATAATACACATTTGGATTAATGAATTGCACTGCAAATTGCAAAACTCCATGCGGTGGATTGCATTGTGGGCTTACGATTTCCAAGAAAACATATTTCACCTTTGAATTGCAATTTTGTTCTTAGGTTTTATGTTTGGTCGAGGGTAATTTGATTGGTTTGTGTGGCTCACTCATTCACAGAACCAATTCGATTACAATTACAGAGTCTATCTATGATATCGTTATCACAATGAAGTGGTCAGTTGCCAACATCGCACTTTAGTGGTTGCCATAATCAAATAGTTTCAGTCAAAGAACATTCTAGTAAATATTAATTTATAGATGTTAAATCTCTCTCTCTCTCTCTCTCTCTCTCTCTCTCTCTCTCTCTCTATTTTATAATACACATTTGGATTAATGAATTGCACTGCATATTGCAAAACTTTATGCGGTGGATTGCATTGTGGGTTTACGATTTCCAAGAAAACATATTTCACCCTTGAATTGCATTATTGTTCTAAGGTTTTATTTTTGGTCGAGGATAATTTGATTGGTTTGTGAGGCTCACTCACTCACACAAACCAATTCGATAACAGTATATCTATGCTATCGTTATCATAACGGAGTGGTCAGTTTTAGAAACTTCAATACATTTATTCTTCCATTTGCTCTTTTAATTAGAAATACCAACATCACCCTTTAATGGCGGCAATAATCGAATAGTTTCTTTCAAAGAGCAATACAATAAATATTCATTTAAAGGTTGTCTAAATTCAGAGATTCAGTGCAAACTGGATGCTCGACAGTACAGTGTCTAATTTCGAAACACACATTTATAGATGTTAAATGTCTCGCTCCCTTCATTTCATCTATATTTTATTATACACATTTGGATTAATGAATTACTCGGTGCAATTTAATTTTCAAAACTGCATTTGGTGCATCGCATTGTGTGTTTACGATTTCCAAGAAAACATATTTCACCCTTGAATTGTATTATTGCTCTAAAGTTTTATGTTTCGTCGAGGATAATTCGATTGGCTTGTTTGGTCATGATATACGTTAAAATTCGTGTGTATCTACAGATTTTATTGTGCCAAACACACATTCATTTGATTACTCAGTCATATCAAATTGCAAAAGTATCTATTTGTTCGGGCTTAATGTTACTAGTTATAACGGAGTGGTCAGTTTTAGAAACTTCAATACATTTATTCTTCCATTTGCTCTTTTAATTAGAAATACCAACATCACCCTTTAATGGCGGCAATAATCGAATAGTTTCTTTCAAAGAGCAATACAATAAATATTCATTTAAAGGTTGTCTAAATTCAGAGATTCAGTGCAAACTGGATGCTCGACAGTACAGTGTCTAATTTCGAAACACACATTTATAGATGTTAAATGTCTCGCTCCCTTCATTTCATCTATATTTTATTATACACATTTGGATTAATGAATTACTCGGTGCAATTTAATTTTCAAAACTGCATTTGGTGCATCGCATTGTGTGTTTACGATTTCCAAGAAAACATATTTCACCCTTGAATTGTATTATTGCTCTAAAGTTTTATGTTTCGTAGAGGATAATTCGATTGGCTTGTTTGGTCATGATATACGTTAAAATTCGTGTGTATCTACAGATTTTATTGTGCCAAACACACATTCATTTGATTACTCAGTCATATCAAATTGCAAAAGTATCTATTTGTTCGGGCTTAATGTGCCGTTTTAATAGTTATTAATATTATTAATATTTATGTATGCAATTTGGTCACTCGGCATTTCACTGCTGATATGAATGGTTAGTCCAGTCGTAAACCAAACTGAGTAACGGGCTGCTCACTGCGATCATAAAAGTTAATCAAACACGAACATTCAATCAAACATACATTTCGGCAAAGGGCGCCTGAACAAAACGAGTCACACCGATCTATTTAATTGTCCGTTGCCTAGTTAGATTTACTCTCTCACTCATACGAACAAAGATTAATTGCCAAACACAATTCAATTGCTATTCTCCAGTTTATTCAGAGTATTGGCATGGTGAAGAGATTGTTAGTTTGAGTACGTTCAATCATTTTACTCAATCATGCACAATCTTTCACTTAGACTCATCAACAGCGCACTTTTATGATTGCATTGAGTGTAACTTTAAATGAATCAAACTTTAAAAAGAATTCAATCAATGCAACATCAAACTCACTTCTGTCGCCGAACACAAATACACTTTCCGTCCATTTGAGCCAGGCTCGCGGTGCCCTTTGTATCATCAATCTTTGACAAATTAACTTTCTTGCTTTCAAACAGTGCGTACGAAAGATAGTTGAATCAAAGAAAATAAGTTGGCCCGTTCTGAGACCTTCGTCCCCCATAATTACAATGTTTGTGCATGTTTAAAGAACTCTAATTCTGGTTCGCCTTATGCAAAAGTAAGATTAATTATTAAACTTTTACCAACTTTTGCACAAACGCATATTATCGATATCTCGATATGTCAACTTTATCCTATGCGCTCTCTCTCTCTCTCTCTCTCTCTCTCTCTCTCTCTCTCTCTCTCTCTCTTTCTTTCTTTCTTATCTCATTACCGTAATGCACATTTGGACTATTATTTCTAATTACTTGGCACATTGCTTCTGGGTTTGTGCAATATGATGGCCTTTGGGACATATTTCACGCTTGACTTTCCTTTTCTAATGATCTCTTTAAGATAATTCGATTGTTTGGCCGCGTGTTAGAGAGTGTTTACGTGTGTGTTCGGTCGCTAAGTCGGTACATTCATTAGCCAATCGAATAAGAGAAAGTTCATACATGACCAATTAAGTTGGTATTTTTAGAATAGAACGACATTCGCACCATTGGCACAACTTTCCAGATTGACAATTCTGACTAAATGAACCCCACCTTTGCATTTGTCTTCTCATTATTATTGTCATTATTAAGCGAAAAGTCAGAGCCGAATTATCTCCATGATCAAGACAATAAAAATTTGCCTATCGAATCAAAGTAGTGAAGTAGTATTGAAGGCTCTAATTATACGTAATCCCGAGTTAATGAGTTGTAAAAATAATTTTAATAAATGCAAAAAGTAATATCGTTTCTACTAATTGGATAGTCCGTAGTTAGCACTGTCTAACGAGGAACACTCACTTCGTTTTGTCAGTGTGTCTGCATTTGTCATCATTTGGCCGCTGCCGCTGCTCTCTTATTGCACCGTGCAATGTGTTGGGCCATTGCGGATTAGGCTGTTTCGTTATTGTGTAATCTAACTGTCACAAAGTTACACGAACAATAAACTAGTCTATCCAACTTGACATTCTGTCCGTAGCATGTACTGAGCCATAGTAAGAGCTTTCATTGAGGCACAAATGCCACTAGCACTAAACAAATTACCAATATTATCATTCCAATTAGTTTATTAGTTTTAACATTCAATTTTTGACAAAAGGATCAAGCACATCACCCGTACACGAGTCCCACTCAATTAAATGTCCGTTCGGTGAGGCAAGAAGCGAGATTCGCTTGCACAACTGTGTGTCGTTCTAAGGCTTTCTGTTTGTTGAGACTAATTCAAGTGATTTGTTTAGTTGTACTCACTCAATTTGGACTAAAAACGTTATTCCTTTGATTGTTAGTGTCAACACGAGGCCATATAAATGTCAATTGAGCCAAACTAAAAGACAAACCATAAGTGTACAGGTTCTATTTTGGATACATACAAGTACGCAAACATACAGACAATGCAGCAAATGAGCAAAAGTACAGTGTCTTATTTCGAAACACACATTTATAGATGTTAAATGTCTCGCTCCATCCATTTCATCTATATTTCATTATACACATTTGGATTAATGAATAACTCGGTGCAATTTTCAAAACTGCATGCGGTGCATTGCATTGTGTGTTTACGATTTCCAAGAAAATATATTTCACCCTTGAATTGCATTATTATTCTAAGGTTTTATGTTTCGTAGAGGATAATTCGATTGGCTTGTTTGGTCATGATATACGTTAAAATTCGTGTGTATCTACAGATTTTATTGTGCCAAAAACACATTCATTTGATTACTCGGTCATATCAAATTGCAAAGGAATCTATTTTTTGGGCTTAATGTCGGGTTTTACTAGTTATTAGTTTATTAATATTTATGTATGCAATTTGTTCACTCGGCAATTCTCTATCTATGCTGCTGTATGAATAGTTAGTTTAATCTTTAACCAAACTGAGTAACGGGCTGCTCAATGTGTTCATAAAAGTTAATCAAACACGAACATTCAATCTAAACAATTCGGCAAAGGGCACCTGAACAAGACAACTCGCCATACCGATCAATTTAATTAAATTATCCGTTGCCTGGTTAGATTCACTCGCTCGCTCGCTCGCTCAAAGTTTAATTGCCAAACACAATTCAATTGCTATTCTCCAGTTTATTCAGAGTATTGGCATGGTGAAAGGATTGTTAGTTTGAGTACGTTCAATCATTTTACTCAATCATGCACAATCTTTCACTTAGACTCATCAACAGCGCACTTTTATGATTGCATTGAGTGTAACTTTAAATGAATCAAACTTTAAAAAGAATTCAATCAATGCAACATCAAACTCATTTCTGTCTCCGAACACGAATACACTTTCCGTCCTTACGAGACACGCTCGAGGCGCCCTATGAATCAGCGCAGACATGATGTTTAACAAATTCACTTTTTCTTCTCTCTCAAAAAGTATGTACGAAAGATAGTTGAATCAAAGAAAATAAGTTGGCCCGTCCTGCGACCTCCGTCCACAATCATTACAATGTTCTTCCTTTGTGCATGTTTAGTGAACTCTAATTCTGCTTCACCTTATGCAAAAGTAAGCTTAATTATTGAACTTTTGTCATTAAGACACAAGCACATATAAAGATCTTCCGATCTGTCAACTTTATCTCATGCCCTATCTAATCGAGTTATAATTTTATTGCCAATAAATATGGTCACTTTCCCAATAAAAAATAATTATTTTCCCAATTAGTGATTTGGCCAATAATTTTAATTTTTAAATTTGCAAAGTTTGTTATTTCCCCAATAAGTATCTAATAGATCAGGAAATCATTTCAATATTGTCAACATCTCGATAAGATCTCGGCCCTAGTGTTTGAAATTACCCGCATTTGTTCACTATCCCGGATAGTCTATCCGTGTAACGGGTTACCGCTGGTTGTAAAAGGGCAATATCCGTATAATGATAAAAATCTTTATGATGAGATAAAGTTAGAAGGGCAGGGAAGATTCTGCGGGGTTAATATAATCAATTGGAAGCCATCTATGCGTTATTGAACTAAGACATTTAAATGCACCGGCAAAAGAATCCATACCAAGACCTTTCAAATGCACTGAAACGTGCTTTGTTGTATATTTTCATTTCCTTTGCCGGGATACAGATGGAACTTTCACAGGATAATACTACAAATGGCTGAATAGCTAAATTTATTGGGATTAAAAACTATTTTTATTGGCCAGATCACTAATTGGGAAATTTATAATTTCTTATTGGTAAAGTGACTATATTTATTGGGCCATTAATTATAAGTCTATCTAATCTCATTATCGTAATTAGGACTATTATTACTAATTACTTGGCACACTTCTTCTGGGTGTTTTTCAATGAGATTTCTATTGGAAAATATTTCACGCTTGACTTTCTAATGATCTCTTCAGGATAATTCGATTGTTTGGCAGCGCGTTGTGTCAAAGAGTGTGTACGTGTGTGTTCGGTCGCTAAGTCGGAACATTCATTAGCCAGTTAGTCAGAAAGTTCATACATGTCCATTGGACATTAGACATTGTCCAATTAAGTTGTTATTTTTAGAATAAAATGACACTCGCACCATTGGCACAACTTTCCAAGTTGTCAATTCTGACTAAATGAACTCCATCTTTGCATTTCTATTCCCATTATTATTGCAATCATTAAGCTAAAAATCAGAACCGAATTATCTCCATGATCAAGATATACGGAATCCCGAGTTGATGAGTTGTAAAAATAATTTTAATAAAGGCAGCGAGTAATATCGTTCCTACTAATTGGATAGTCCGTAGTTAGCACTATCGAACGAGGCTCAGTCACTTTGTTTTGTATGTGGGCCTACATTTGTCATCATTTGGCCGCTGCCGCTGCTTTTCGGCCGGTGCGGATAAGGCTTCTTCGTTATTATGTAATTAAATGTAACAACAAAGTTATTGACCAGATAGACAAGACTAGTATATCCAACTCGACATTATGTCTGTAGTATGTACTGAGCCATAGTAATAGGTTTCATTGAGGCACAATCACACAAATGCCACTAGTGCTATAACATTATCAATCGAATTGGTTTATTAATTTGATATTCAATTTTTAGCAATAAGCATCAAACACATCAGTTTAAAACTCTTGGCCGACTAAAAAGTATAGCCAAATATTGTTTCACTCAATTAAATGTTTGATCTGTGAAGCAAGTAGCGAGATTCGCTTGCACAGCTCTGCCCTTCTGAGACTTTCTGTTTGTCGAGACTAATTCACAATTGGTTTGTTTGCCAGTTGTACTCCCTTAATTTGAAGTGCAAACGTTGTGCATTGAATGTTGGTGTCAACACGAGGCCATAAAAATGTCAATTGATTCAAACTAAAAGACAGACCATACGTGAATCTACATACAGACAATGCAGAAAAGAACAATAAATGAGAAACCGAACACGGCAACGAGACATTCTAGTTAAATGAATTGGTCGTTGCCAGGTTTGTGTCGGACAAGCTAACTCACACATTCACTCAACGCGAATTCAATTGCCTTACTCAGTTATATTCATACTATCGAAATATGCAGTTTTATTACTTTCAATACCTTAGTTCAATAATTTGCTTTCTTCCAACAGACACGACAAAATCGCACTTTGATGGCTTCACTGATGAATGCAAGACAGGCAACACTGTCCCGCGAATGCAGAACACTTCACACATATGGCCGATCTGTCATCGACTTTTGCTGATGAATCTTTGAAAAATTCACTTTTCGTCACCACTCGAACAGTAATAACAAGAAGTTGATTGAGTGTGTGAATCATCATTTGGCCGTCACTGCCACCTTCGCCGTTCTCACTGTCAGCCTGTTCCAGCAATGCTAATTCTCCTGGTTCAAATGCAAATGTAAGTTTAATAGTTTAACTTTTCTCCATAATGACACAAACACACACACATATTATCGATTTCCAAACATCTATGCTCTATCTTATCTCTGTTTCGTAACACCATTTGGTCTAATTTTATGGAACAGTTCAACGTTCGTCTGTGCGTTTCGATTTCCATGGAGACACATTCCACGCCTGCATTACTTTATTATTATTCTGGTCTGGCTAATTCGATTGGTTTATTTGGTCCGTGTGGTGTGTAAGCGAATACGTGTGCAAGTTCGGTCACCAAGTCAGTGCTATTCATTAGCCAACTCAATAGCCATCGTGAATCACTATTCGTGAGAAAGTGCACATTTGTCCCATTGAGTTTCTATTTTTAGTATTGGCTCACTAACTCATTGGAACTTTTCATCGTGTTTTCGAATCTGGCCACACAATCACCATCGGCGAGCTTTTCTTAATGTTATTATCATTAAGCTAAAAGTTAGATCCGATTGAGTTTCTATGTCCGGACAACGAAATAATAGTCGATTGGTAGTTTAGTTTTGCCTATTTTGCTTCAATAGTCCGTTGCCCGGTTTGTCTGATGCGGCACTCAGTCAATCACACAAACACGCACAAATCAATTAAATTGAATTGCAATTAATCTGACAACTATTCGTGTTAGACATTAGTTTTGGTTGCCTCGGTGTTAACCTTTACTCGTTCCTTCATCCCATCACCGAACCTTTCGATCAGTACGAACACGGCTGCTTTGTCTGCATTGGTTCGGGTGTGCGTTTGTGCCGTTTCGCCATCATTTGGCCAACGTCACTGTTCCGCTCACCGTACGCTCAGTTCGGATTAGGCTGTTTCGTTTGGATTATGTAATATGACGAAATAGGCAAGAAATGGGCAAGATTAGACCTGAATAAACTAGAGGAGCCAATTTGGCATTTAAGCCTAAGCCATTTTGTGCCCGTCAACTTGTACTTTACGAGTCTAATGCCAAATGTATGTCAGTCTAAAGTTTAGTTCTACTTTATTCTCAATCACTAACACAACTTTGATGTTGACATCTATTTCTTCTATTCGAAACACACATAAAAATAAATGATTTAGACTAGCATTTCATGTTGAAGCACTGCACCGGCGACACCAGTGTGCACTTGGTCCGTCTGTTAGTTGTTCAGGCTCGGTCACAAATTTTCCGACAATCGTGCATTCAAGTCGTAATATGCAATGAGTCATTTCAATTGGTTCCAATGAGGCAATCAAATGATACTAGTTCTAAAACTTTACAAATCAAACTAACCTAGTTGAACATTTAAGTTTGGCAATGTGCATCGCACATAATGGACAGGACGCTCGAGGGATCGAACACATCAATTCATCCCACTCAATTGAAATGTCTAGTCTAGAGAGGCAAGGCGCGCTCCAAACACATCAACCAAATGTCACGGGTGCTCGCTAATGAACGGAGAGAGAGAGAGAGAGAGAGAGAGAGAGAGAGAGAGAGAGAGAGAGAGAGAGAGAGAGAGAGAGAGAGAGAGAGAGTGCTCTATTTAAGTCTTAATTTTATTGTATGTGTAGAATCTTATTTGCTTCTGTGTCACATCAAATAATTCTGTCTAATCTTTCATTCTCAGACTAAAATCCATCGATAAATATCTGTCGTCTTCGTCAATTCTGAAATATACTGCGAATAGAATGAACAACACTGCGCGAATGAAAGCGGGAAATCCGGTCAACACTATGACTTGACACAACGAGCTGTCATCTGTGTCGACCCGATTTGGCTTCTGGTCAACTAAATCTAACAATCTTGAATGGCCAACTGCTGACTGAATAAGATAAACAACCACAAAATGAACGCAACTCCTGAATCACGTGAGTTCGACTCACCTAAGACCTTGAAAAACGTCTTTCATCTGAATTGTCAACTTATCTGAACCATCAAATTACATTGTCTTCTAATTATTCCAAAAAGCCAAAGTGGTGAGTTATGTTCACTTAAAATGCTCACATATCAAACACACAAGTAAAAAAGATAAAACATTAACATTAACACAATAATACACAAAAGCAAACTTAATTAGTTTGTTAAGTCTAGGACAATTAATAATCACACAACACTCAAGAAAATGTTATAGGTAATGACAAAATAGAGTACACATGGACACTAGATTCGACAACATCTAATAAAAAATGACAGTCGTCCAATTAATTAGCCAGCGGGGGCAAAATTTTTGAGTATTTGTTGTCCGCTGAAAGATTCTCTTCTATTATGATTACCATGATAAAAGAGGATTATTCACTGGACATTCAAAACCAGAAACAGTGCCACCGCTGGCTAACCAATTGGTGGACTGTTCATTTGATTAACAGAAGCGACAGTTCAGTGCATGATTGACAAACCTAACTAGTCTGCAGCCAAATAATTAAAGTTCGCATAAAGCAATAACAAAGTCTTTGGAATGATTGAAATGTTCAATCACTCGGGAGACTTTGTTTGTGGATCAAAGAAGGCCAGGTAAATTCTCGGGTACCAATGATGATACCAAATCGAACATAATTTTCACGCAAAAACATAGGAACACTCAAAATCATGCTGTCAATCCACTGGACAGTCTTGAAATATTGAGGTTCTGAATTGGGGGCAAAGTTCTTAATAATTTGTTGTTCCAGTGAATCATGCTCGCGTGATTGTGTCGACCATGGTCACAGTGGACATGTTTCACTAACATGCAAATTGTGTTAACACTGCCCCAATCAAACCCTCAACATTTTCTAGAGTTCAGTGATAGATTGACAGGAGATTAAATAAAAATTGAGATATAAACAATGAAACCATCAAAGTTCAGATGATAAAGAATAGTTAGTCAAAAGTATTTTGACTGATTGAAATGTTCAATCACTTGAGAGACTTTGTGGGTTTCCAGAGATTAAATGAAAAAACCGTACTCTCCAGCATTGATTATATTTCAATTTTTCTGAACAGAAAGCACACGATCACTGGACTTATGTGTCAATTAACTGGACAGTCTCCATCAGAAAACTGTAACTCACCGCAACGTTTTTGAGTATTTGTTGTACACTGAATCGCATTTGTGTGATTGTGTCGACACTGGTCACAGTGGATGAGCTTCACTGGACACACAAAACCAGAAATAGTGCCAGCATTGCATTGTTTTAAAGTTGACAGTGCAGTTCGAGTTGACACAATGAGTAGCAACAATAATACCAACTGAATGATCCATCAAACCAAAACACCTATTATCGATGATCACATTTTAATTTGTTTAGATTGAGAACACTAGCTAGACACACTAAACTATAGTTTAAACCAAACTATCAATTTCAACTGAACATTCGACGAGGTTAATGAGATACTTGGGCAAAGTTATTGACGATTTAGTGTTTTAGTGAACTGTGTTCGTGTTGTGTGCCGACCATGGCCACAATCGACAAGATTCACTAACATGCAAATGACGTTGATGACATTGTCCATGTAACTCATCAACCAGGTCGACAGTGCAGTTCGCGATTGACAGGAGACTGAATTGACAATTGAGAAATAGATGAAGAAGAGTATGATTAGTGTAAAAAGAGTAAAAAGTCATTTGACTGATTGAAATGTTCAATCACTCGAGAGACTTTGTGGGTTTACAGAAACAAAATGAAAATACCGAACTCTAAAACACTTGGTTATATCTCAATTTTACTGAACAGAAACAGAAACCACATGAACTCTAGACTTATGTGTCAATTAACTGCACAGTCACCCATTGTACACTACCACGAAGGCAATGTTTTTGAGTATTTGTTGTCCACTGAATAGCATTCGTGTGATTGTGTTGGCCATTGTCACAGTGGATGAGTCTCACTGGACACACAAAACCAGAAATAGTGCACTTGTAGTAGTGTTTGAAGGATCGACAGTGCAGTTCGAGTTGACACACCAATTATGAGTAGCAAAATAATCACAACTGAATGATCCATAAAGCGAAAATACCTAACATCAATGCTCACATTTACATTTGTTTTGATTGTAAACACTAGACATTAAACCAAACTGTCAATTTGAACAGTCGACCAGATTAATGAGATACATAGGGTAAAGTTATTGTCTAATTTCATGTTCAAGTAAACTGTGTTCGTGTGATTGTTTCGACCATGGTCACCGTGGACATGTTTCACTAGCATGCAAATTGTGTTGATAACACGGCCCCAATCAAACCCTCAACTGTTTCCAGAGTGGACTGATTGATTGACAGGAGACTGAATAAAAATTGAGATATAAATGTCGAAACCATCAAAGTTCAGATGATTTAGAATAGAATGTGAAAAGTTTTTTGACTGATTGAAATGTTCAATCACTCGAGAGACTTTGTGGGTTTGCAGAGACGAAATGGAAAAATCGAACTCTATTGATTATATCTCAATTTTTCTGAACAGACAACCAAGCGAACTCTGGGCTTATGTGTCAATTAACTGGACGGTCTCCATCTGAGCAGTGCAACTCAGCGCAACGTTTTTGAGTATTTGTTGCCCACTGAATCGCATTTGTGTGATTGTGTCGACCATGGTCACAGTGGATGAGCTTCACTGGACATACAAAACCAAAAATAGTGCGCGAGTAGCAGTGTTCAGTGGTTGACAGTGCAGTTTGAGTTGACACACCAAAAATGAGTAGCAACCACACCAACAATATCAACTGAATGATCCATCAAGTCAAAACGCCTAATATGCTCACATTTAAATAAGTTTTCTCATGAAAACACTAGACATTAAACCAAACTGTCAATTCCAACTGAACAGTCGACCAGGTTAATGAGATACTTGGGACAAAGTTATTGACGATTAGCTGTTTTAGTGAACTGTGCTCGTGTGGCTGTGTCGACCATGGTCACAATCGACAAGCTTCACTAACATGCAAATGACGTTGATAACATTGTCCATGTAACTCATCAACCAGATCGACAGTGTAGTTCGCGATTGACAAAAGACTAAACAAATAATGAGAAATAATTGTTAAAACCATCGAAGTAAGGATGAAGAAGAGAATAAAGGGTAAAAAGTCTTTTTACTTATTGAAATGTTCAATCACTCGAGAGACTTTATGGATTGAAACAAAGAAGGGTTGGTAAACATTTCAAACATTGACGGCTTCTCACTTATTGAATAGATACAAAAACATAAGAACCTTTTATTAGGCCTCTGTGCATCAATTGGACTGTCATGCCAAATGGTCGGCAAGAGTGGGGCAATGCTTTTGAGTATTGGTTATTCAATGAATCACCTTCATGTGATTGTGTAGACCATGGTCACGATGGGCACAGTTTCACCGAATTGCCAAACCAGAAACAGTGCCCATGCTTGCTGATCATTTGGTAAGACAGTTTCGTTAGTGCACGGTTGACTGACATCGCAAACTCATTCACACAAAATAAAGTCAAAACTATTGACATAGACACATTGAAGCAATTAACTTTTTGACAATTTGAACTCTAATTTCAAACACGCATACTAAAACTGAACTAAAATAGATCAAAGACAAACAGAAACATATAACATTTGACATTCAAATTAAATTGAACACATCATAGAACATCACTTTGGCTTTTCTCACTTGTAATTCTAATCATTTGTCAATAAAATCCGTTGATTTTTTGTTGTAAAATCGATGCTGTATTAGTAATAAAATAATAAAGTTTAATCTATTGCATATATATTGATTATTAAACAAAATGTTCAACATAATTTGATCTAAAATTGTGTGTTCGTTAAAGCGAACAAATCAAACAAGTAAACTGGAGCTGTCTCGCAACCCGATTTTTCATGGTACGTAATTTTGAATTTATTTAATATTAAATTAGTTTAAATAAAGCTTCAACCAAAGTTTGACATTTAAGTAGAATGACGAATTCCAGACACAAAACGAATTAAAGTGCACACACCCAAAGCAATTATCATAAATTTGAGTGCACGCTCAAATCGCAAGAGTACCCTTTTCCCCTTCTGTTTGTTTTAGTCCAGACCAACTTTGCATCCATCCAATTGGAAGTGTTGCCACTGCACAGCACTGCACAGAAAGCATAATAATAATAAAAGTTTATGTGTCCGCAATTTAAACTGATTAAATTTTAAATTAATATTCTGATTATTCCGAGAAAATATGCACACAAAGTAAGTATAATTGGTTTAATGGCTTTCCAATGTGCCAAGTTGGACCGACTTTTGAGGAAGACCAATTTGGTTTGAGTATGGTTAGGAGAGGAATTAACTTTAATTGCGTAATACGAACGAGACTAATGAGTAAACGAGCGAACGCGCTAATCACCGATCGTCTGGCTAGTTAGGGGCCCTCTCTCTCTCTCTCTCTCTCTCTCTCTCTCTCTCTCTCTCTAAATGTTAGTGAAATGAAGAGAAGTGAATTGTTTTTGGTTTTGACTACTTTGCTCGCTGACACACACACACACTCCAAATGTGCATCCAAAACCAATTTGTGTGCGCCTCTGAGTCAATTGAGCCATTACACCAGCAAATTTGGTGGCATTTCAAAGCACATTACCGACGGCAGTAGGCCTGTAAAGTTTAATGCTTGTGTGTGCATTATATTTCTAAAGGAAACGGGCGCACATACGAAACCAATAACAACAACAAGAGAACGCTCATTTAAAGTTTCCGTTTTTGTATTTTGCACATTTAGTCTAGGGAAGACCAAATAAAGCAGAGAATCATTAGTTGGTTTGAATTGAATTAAAACTTTTAAATTAAATCTGTTTCTTTGCGAATTTAGTTGTCGAAATAATCTAACGTAATTGAGTTGTAGGCACAAGGAAAAGTAAGCTAAAACTCATTTTTCCAAAACAAATAGAATCGTTCAGTTAGCTACAATCTGTGGTTAGATAAAGGATAGATATTTCACTTTTATCGGGTGTTTGGTTTCGGTTTTGGATTGGTTAGGAAATAAGTGAATGGGTGCGAGACGCGAGTATGAACAGGCAAAGGAAGGGAAAGGAGAATGCGATAGGGAAGAGGAAGAAGAATAACTACTCGAACCAGACAATAAAAAGGAACTAATTAATTCCTGTAGCCGATTAATTATCTCATCATGGAGTGTTGGGCCATCAATCCGATAAGTGAATAAGTGAGTGTGTGTGAGTGGTAGACCGCGTAGGCGTTAATAGCATTCCTTGTTCCTGGTCCTCACGACTATATAATGCCATTTGTCGGTGATCGGGAACCATCGCTCGCTCGATCATTCTCTCTCGTCCTCTTCCTATGGTGTCGAAATTATTGTCTCTCTCGAATCGGTCTCTCATTCTCACACTGTCAGACAAGCCCAAAGCTAACTATTCTTCATACATCTTGTGCTGCTTGTGCTCAGTAATGCTCCAACTGGCGCCAACACATACGAAAATGGTGACGCGGCCCGATAGACTGGCTCGATTCGGGTGGTGAGAGAACACCGAACACGAAGACTGTCCCGATCGGCACAGACACACATAGACACACACACACACACACAGCACGACCATTTCTCTGCGAAAGACTAAACAATTCACTCACTCGTCCGCATTTGTAGAAGTAAGACCTCGCTCACGGGCCTGAACACATTTCTGCTTGTTATTTCCTATTAGTGCACGAGCGTGTGTGTGTGTGTGGAGAAAAAAATTCACGGTCAACTGTTTGTGACATTCCTAAGTGCACCGCATTCGGTCGGCAGCTCGTGCAGAAGGAGTGGTTGCACGGCATTTCACGCAACACACTTCATTGACAATAAACATTTGTATTTGTGTCGGTGTGTCACGCACCATATGTTGCCAAGAACAACCAACAAATAAAAATGAGTGAATCTAAAACGGTAAGCAAACACAATGTAACAATATTCAAGAAGAGTTGTAACAAATGTGTCGGTTTACAGGACCACTTTGCAAAACCGATTTCATGTAGAGTTTTGAAAGCGAAACGAAAATCATCAACAGTGACATCGAATGTTGGACAACAACTGGGGAACAGAGTTTCGGTTATTCAAACTGTTGGAAAGATTGCAACTACAATGCGAACCACAGGGATTGAAAACATGGACAAACATGGTAAGCGGAACCTTTTACATATGATGTGGTCAAATGGTGCATTGAGACCGACTTGTCTCGGTGACACCAGACCAAGACTCACTCGCGGCACACACGTAAATGGTCAAATCGTGCATTGAGACCGACTTGTCTCGGTGACACCAGACCAAGACTCACTCGCGGCACACACATAAATGGTCAAATCGTGCATTGAGACCGACTTGTCTCGGTGACACCAGACCAAGACTCACTCGCGGCACACACAGAAATGGTCTAATTGTGCATTGAGACCGACTTGTCTCGGTGACACCAGACCAAGACTCACTCGCGGCACACACATAAATGGTCTAATTGTGCATTGAGACCGACTTGTCTCGGTGACACCAAACCAAGACTCACTCGCGGCACACACAGAAATGGTCTAATCGTGCATTGAGACCGACTTGTCTCGGTGACACCAGACCAAGACTCACTCGCGGCACACACAGAAATGGTCTAATTGTGCATTGAGACCGACTTGTCTCGGTGACACCAGACCAAGACTCACTCGCGGTACACACATAAATGGTCTAATTGTGCATTGAGACCGACTTGTCTCGGTGACACCAGACCAAGACTCACTCGCGGCACACACATAAATGGTCTAATTGTGCATTGAGACCGACTTGCCTCGGTGACACCAGACCAAGACTCACTCGCGGCACACACATAAATGGTCTAATTGTGCATTGAGACCGACTTGTCTCGGTGACACCAGACCAAGACTCACTCGCGGCACACACATAAATGGTCTAATTGTGCATTGAGACCGACTTGTCTCGGTGACACCAGACCAAGACTCACTCGCGGCACACACATAAATGGTCTAATTGTGCATTGAGACCGACTTGTCTCGGTGACACCAGACCAAGACTCACTCGCGGCACACACATAAATGGTCTAATTGTGCATTGAGACCGACTTGTCTCGGTGACACCAGACCAAGACTCACTCGCGGCACACACAGAAATGGTCTAATTGTGCATTGAGACCGACTTGTCTCGGTGACACCAGACCAAGACTCACTCGCGGCACACACAGAAATGGTCTAATTGTGTATTGAGACCGACTTGTCTCGGTGACACCAGACCAAGACTCACTCGCGGCACACACAGAAATGGTCTAATTGTGCATTGAGACCGACTTGTCTCGGTGACACCAGACCAAGACTCACTCGCGGCACACACATAAATGGTCTAATTGTGCATTGAGACCGACTTGTCTCGGTGACACCAGACCAAGACTCACTCGCGGCACACACATAAATGGTCTAATTGTGCATTGAGACCGACTTGTCTCGGTGACACCAGACCAAGACTCACTCGCGGCACACACAGAAATGGTCTAATTGTGCATTGAGACCGACTTGTCTCGGTGACACCAGACCAAGACTCACTCGCGGCACACACATAAATGGTCTAATTGTGCATTGAGACCGACTTGTCTCGGTGACACCAGACCAAGACTCACTCGCGGCACACACATAAATGGTCTAATTGTGCATTGAGACCGACTTGTCTCGGTGACACCAGACCAAGACTCACTCGCGGCACACACAGAAATGGTCTAATTGTGTATTGAGACCTACTTGTCTCGGTGACACCAGACCAAGACTCACTCGCGGCACACACATAAATGGTCTAATTGTGCATTGAGACCGACTTGTCTCGGTGACACCAGACCAAGACTCACTCGCGGCACACACAGAAATGGTCTAATTGTGCATTGAGACCGACTTGTCTCGGTGACACCAGACCAAGACTCACTCGCGGCACACACATAAATGGTCTAATTGTGTATTGAGACCGACTTGTCTCGGTGACACCAGACCAAGACTCACTCGCGGCACACACAGAAATGGTCTAATTGTGCATTGAGACCGACTTGTCTCGGTGACACCAGACCAAGACTCACTCGCGGCACACACATAAATGGTCTAATTGTGCATTGAGACCGACTTGTCTCGGTGACACCAGACCAAGACTCACTCGCGGCACACACAGAAATGGTCTAATTGTGTATTGAGACCTACTTGTCTCGGTGACACCAGACCAAGACTCACTCGCGGCACACACATAAATGGTCTAATTGTGCATTGAGACCGACTTGTCTCGGTGACACCAGACCAAGACTCACTCGCGGCACACACAGAAATGGTCTAATTGTGCATTGAGACCGACTTGTCTCGGTGACACCAGACCAAGACTCACTCGCGGCACACACAGAAATGGTCTAATTGTGCATTGAGACCGACTTGTCTCGGTGACACCAGACCAAGACTCACTCGCGGCACACACATAAATGGTCTAATTGTGTATTGAGACCGACTTGTCTCGGTGACACCAGACCAAGACTCACTCGCGGCACACACATAAATGGTCTAATTGTGCATTGAGACCGACTTGTCTCGGTGACACCAGACCAAGACTCACTCGCGGCACACACATAAATGGTCTAATTGTGCATTGAGACCGACTTGTCTCGGTGACACCAGACCAAGACTCACTCGCGGCACACACAGAAATGGTCTAATTGTGTATTGAGACCTACTTGTCTCGGTGACACCAGACCAAGACTCACTCGCGGCACACACATAAATGGTCTAATTGTGCATTGAGACCGACTTGTCTCGGTGACACCAGACCAAGACTCACTCGCGGCACACACATAAATGGTCTAATTGTGCATTGAGACCGACTTGTCTCGGTGACACCAGACCAAGACTCACTCGCGGCACACACAGAAATGGTCTAATTGTGCATTGAGACCGACTTGTCTCGGTGACACCAGACCAAGACTCACTCGCGGCACACACAGAAATGGTCTAATTGTGCATTGAGACCAACTTGTCTCGGTGACACCAGACCAAGACTCACTCGCGGCACACACATAAATGGTCTAATTGTGTATTGAGACCGACTTGTCTCGGTGACACCAGACCAAGACTCACTCGCGGCACACACAGAAATGGTCTAATTGTGCATTGAGACCGACTTGTCTCGGTGACACCAGACCAAGACTCACTCGCGGCACACACATAAATGGTCTAATTGTGCATTGAGACCGACTTGTCTCGGTGACACCAGACCAAGACTCACTCGCGGCACACACATAAATGGTCTAATTGTGCATTGAGACCGACTTGTCTCGGTGACACCAGACCAAGACTCACTCGCGGCACACACAGAAATGGTCTAATTGTGTATTGAGACCTACTTGTCTCGGTGACACCAGACCAAGACTCACTCGCGGCACACACATAAATGGTCTAATTGTGCATTGAGACCGACTTGTCTCGGTGACACCAGACCAAGACTCACTCGCGGCACACACAGAAATGGTCTAATTGTGCATTGAGACCGACTTGTCTCGGTGACACCAGACCAAGACTCACTCGCGGCACACACATAAATGGTCTAATTGTGTATTGAGACCGACTTGTCTCGGTGACACCAGACCAAGACTCACTCGCGGCACACACAGAAATGGTCTAATTGTGCATTGAGACCGACTTGTCTCGGTGACACCAGACCAAGACTCACTCGCGGCACACACATAAATGGTCTAATTGTGCATTGAGACCGACTTGTCTCGGTGACACCAGACCAAGACTCACTCGCGGCACACACAGAAATGGTCTAATTGTGTATTGAGACCTACTTGTCTCGGTGACACCAGACCAAGACTCACTCGCGGCACACACATAAATGGTCTAATTGTGCATTGAGACCGACTTGTCTCGGTGACACCAGACCAAGACTCACTCGCGGCACACACAGAAATGGTCTAATTGTGCATTGAGACCGACTTGTCTCGGTGACACCAGACCAAGACTCACTCGCGGCACACACATAAATGGTCTAATTGTGCATTGAGACCGACTTGTCTCGGTGACACCAGACCAAGACTCACTCGCGGCACACACATAAATGGTCTAATTGTGTATTGAGACCGACTTGTCTCGGTGACACCAGACCAAGACTCACTCGCGGCACACACATAAATGGTCTAATTGTGTATTGAGACCGACTTGTCTCGGTGACACCAGACCAAGACTCACTCGCGGCACACACAGAAATGGTCTAATTGTGCATTGAGACCGACTTGTCTCGGTGACACCAGACCAAGACTCACTCGCGGCACACACATAAATGGTCTAATTGTGCATTGAGACCGACTTGTCTCGGTGACACCAGACCAAGACTCACTCGCGGCACACACAGAAATGGTCTAATTGTGTATTGAGACCTACTTGTCTCGGTGACACCAGACCAAGACTCACTCGCGGCACACACATAAATGGTCTAATTGTGCATTGAGACCGACTTGTCTCGGTGACACCAGACCAAGACTCACTCGCGGCACACACAGAAATGGTCTAATTGTGCATTGAGACCGACTTGTCTCGGTGACACCAGACCAAGACTCACTCGCGGCACACACAGAAATGGTCTAATTGTGCATTGAGACCGACTTGTCTCGGTGACACCAGACCAAGACTCACTCGCGGCACACACATAAATGGTCTAATTGTGTATTGAGACCGACTTGTCTCGGTGACACCAGACCAAGACTCACTCGCGGCACACACAGAAATGGTCTAATTGTGTATTGAGACCTACTTGTCTCGGTGACACCAGACCAAGACTCACTCGCGGCACACACATAAATGGTCTAATTGTGCATTGAGACCGACTTGTCTCGGTGACACCAGACCAAGACTCACTCGCGGCACACACAGAAATGGTCTAATTGTGCATTGAGACCGACTTGTCTCGGTGACACCAGACCAAGACTCACTCGCGGCACACACAGAAATGGTCTAATTGTGCATTGAGACCGACTTGTCTCGGTGACACCAGACCAAGACTCACTCGCGGCACACACATAAATGGTCTAATTGTGCATTGAGACCGACTTGTCTCGGTGACACCAGACCAAGACTCACTCGCGGCACACACATAAATGGTCTAATTGTGCATTGAGACCGACTTGTCTCGGTGACACCAGACCAAGACTCACTCGCGGCACACACATAAATGGTCTAATTGTGCATTGAGACCGACTTGTCTCGGTGACACCAGACCAAGACTCACTCGCGGCACACACATAAATGGTCTAATTGTGCATTGAGACCAACTTGTCTCGGTGACACCAGACCAAGACTCACTCGCGGCACACACATAAATGGTCTAATTGTGCATTGAGACCGACTTGTCTCGGTGACACCAGACCAAGACTCACTCGCGGCACACACATAAATGGTCTAATTGTGTATTGAGACCGACTTGTCTCGGTGACACCAGACCAAGACTCACTCGCGGCACACACAGAAATGGTCTAATTGTGCATTGAGACCGACTTGTCTCGGTGACACCAGACCAAGACTCACTCGCGGCACACACATAAATGGTCTAATTGTGCATTGAGACCGACTTGTCTCGGTGACACCAGACCAAGACTCACTCGCGGCACACACATAAATGGTCTAATTGTGCATTGAGACCGACTTGTCTCGGTGACACCAGACCAAGACTCACTCGCGGCACACACAGAAATGGTCTAATTGTGCATTGAGACCGACTTGTCTCGGTGACACCAGACCAAGACTCACTCGCGGCACACACATAAATGGTCTAATTGTGCATTGAGACCGACTTGTCTCGGTGACACCAGACCAAGACTCACTCGCGGCACACACATAAATGGTCTAATTGTGCATTGAGACCGACTTGTCTCGGTGACACCAGACCAAGACTCACTCGCGGCACACACAGAAATGGTCTAATTGTGTATTGAGACCTACTTGTCTCGGTGACACCAGACCAAGACTCACTCGCGGCACACACATAAATGGTCTAATTGTGCATTGAGACCGACTTGTCTCGGTGACACCAGACCAAGACTCACTCGCGGCACACACAGAAATGGTCTAATTGTGCATTGAGACCGACTTGTCTCGGTGACACCAGACCAAGACTCACTCGCGGCACACACATAAATGGTCTAATTGTGTATTGAGACCGACTTGTCTCGGTGACACCAGACCAAGACTCACTCGCGGCACACACAGAAATGGTCTAATTGTGCATTGAGACCGACTTGTCTCGGTGACACCAGACCAAGACTCACTCGCGGCACACACATAAATGGTCTAATTGTGCATTGAGACCGACTTGTCTCGGTGACACCAGACCAAGACTCACTCGCGGCACACACAGAAATGGTCTAATTGTGTATTGAGACCTACTTGTCTCGGTGACACCAGACCAAGACTCACTCGCGGCACACACATAAATGGTCTAATTGTGCATTGAGACCGACTTGTCTCGGTGACACCAGACCAAGACTCACTCGCGGCACACACAGAAATGGTCTAATTGTGCATTGAGACCGACTTGTCTCGGTGACACCAGACCAAGACTCACTCGCGGCACACACATAAATGGTCTAATTGTGCATTGAGACCGACTTGTCTCGGTGACACCAGACCAAGACTCACTCGCGGCACACACATAAATGGTCTAATTGTGTATTGAGACCGACTTGTCTCGGTGACACCAGACCAAGACTCACTCGCGGCACACACATAAATGGTCTAATTGTGTATTGAGACCGACTTGTCTCGGTGACACCAGACCAAGACTCACTCGCGGCACACACAGAAATGGTCTAATTGTGCATTGAGACCGACTTGTCTCGGTGACACCAGACCAAGACTCACTCGCGGCACACACATAAATGGTCTAATTGTGCATTGAGACCGACTTGTCTCGGTGACACCAGACCAAGACTCACTCGCGGCACACACAGAAATGGTCTAATTGTGTATTGAGACCTACTTGTCTCGGTGACACCAGACCAAGACTCACTCGCGGCACACACATAAATGGTCTAATTGTGCATTGAGACCGACTTGTCTCGGTGACACCAGACCAAGACTCACTCGCGGCACACACAGAAATGGTCTAATTGTGCATTGAGACCGACTTGTCTCGGTGACACCAGACCAAGACTCACTCGCGGCACACACAGAAATGGTCTAATTGTGCATTGAGACCGACTTGTCTCGGTGACACCAGACCAAGACTCACTCGCGGCACACACATAAATGGTCTAATTGTGTATTGAGACCGACTTGTCTCGGTGACACCAGACCAAGACTCACTCGCGGCACACACATAAATGGTCTAATTGTGCATTGAGACCGACTTGTCTCGGTGACACCAGACCAAGACTCACTCGCGGCACACACATAAATGGTCTAATTGTGCATTGAGACCGACTTGTCTCGGTGACACCAGACCAAGACTCACTCGCGGCACACACAGAAATGGTCTAATTGTGTATTGAGACCTACTTGTCTCGGTGACACCAGACCAAGACTCACTCGCGGCACACACATAAATGGTCTAATTGTGCATTGAGACCGACTTGTCTCGGTGACACCAGACCAAGACTCACTCGCGGCACACACAGAAATGGTCTAATTGTGCATTGAGACCGACTTGTCTCGGTGACACCAGACCAAGACTCACTCGCGGCACACACAGAAATGGTCTAATTGTGCATTGAGACCAACTTGTCTCGGTGACACCAGACCAAGACTCACTCGCGGCACACACATAAATGGTCTAATTGTGTATTGAGACCGACTTGTCTCGGTGACACCAGACCAAGACTCACTCGCGGCACACACAGAAATGGTCTAATTGTGCATTGAGACCGACTTGTCTCGGTGACACCAGACCAAGACTCACTCGCGGCACACACAGAAATGGTCTAATTGTGCATTGAGACCGACTTGTCTCGGTGACACCAGACCAAGACTCACTCGCGGCACACACATAAATGGTCTAATTGTGTATTGAGACCGACTTGTCTCGGTGACACCAGACCAAGACTCACTCGCGGCACACACAGAAATGGTCTAATTGTGTATTGAGACCTACTTGTCTCGGTGACACCAGACCAAGACTCACTCGCGGCACACACATAAATGGTCTAATTGTGCATTGAGACCGACTTGTCTCGGTGACACCAGACCAAGACTCACTCGCGGCACACACAGAAATGGTCTAATTGTGCATTGAGACCGACTTGTCTCGGTGACACCAGACCAAGACTCACTCGCGGCACACACAGAAATGGTCTAATTGTGCATTGAGACCGACTTGTCTCGGTGACACCAGACCAAGACTCACTCGCGGCACACACATAAATGGTCTAATTGTGCATTGAGACCGACTTGTCTCGGTGACACCAGACCAAGACTCACTCGCGGCACACACATAAATGGTCTAATTGTGTATTGAGACCGACTTGTCTCGGTGACACCAGACCAAGACTCACTCGCGGCACACACATAAATGGTCTAATTGTGCATTGAGACCGACTTGTCTCGGTGACACCAGACCAAGACTCACTCGCGGCACACACATAAATGGTCTAATTGTGCATTGAGACCGACTTGTCTCGGTGACACCAGACCAAGACTCACTCGCGGCACACACAGAAATGGTCTAATTGTGCATTGAGACCGACTTGTCTCGGTGACACCAGACCAAGACTCACTCGCGGTACACACATAAATGGTCTAATTGTGCATTGAGACCGACTTGTCTCGGTGACACCAGACCAAGACTCACTCGCGGCACACACATAAATGGTCTAATTGTGCATTGAGACCGACTTGTCTCGGTGACACCAGACCAAGACTCACTCGCGGCACACACAGAAATGGTCTAATTGTGCATTGAGACCGACTTGTCTCGGTGACACCAGACCAAGACTCACTCGCGGTACACACATAAATGGTCTAATTGTGCATTGAGACCGACTTGTCTCGGTGACACCAGACCAAGACTCACTCGCGGCACACACAGAAATGGTCTAATTGTGCATTGAGACCGACTTGTCTCGGTGACACCAGACCAAGACTCACTCGCGGCACACACAGAAATGGTCTAATTGTGCATTGAGACCGACTTGTCTCGGTGACACCAGACCAAGACTCACTCGCGGCACACACATAAATGGTCTAATTGTGTATTGAGACCTACTTGTCTCGGTGACACCAGACCAAGACTCACTCGCGGCACACACATAAATGGTCTAATTGTGCATTGAGACCGACTTGTCTCGGTGACACCAGACCAAGACTCACTCGCGGCACACACAGAAATGGTCTAATTGTGCATTGAGACCGACTTGTCTCGGTGACACCAGACCAAGACTCACTCGCGGCACACACAGAAATGGTCTAATTGTGCATTGAGACCGACTTGTCTCGGTGACACCAGACCAAGACTCACTCGCGGCACACACATAAATGGTCTAATTGTGCATTGAGACCGACTTGTCTCGGTGACACCAGACCAAGACTCACTCGCGGCACACACATAAATGGTCTAATTGTGCATTGAGACCGACTTGTCTCGGTGACACCAGACCAAGACTCACTCGCGGCACACACAGAAATGGTCTAATTGTGCATTGAGACCGACTTGTCTCGGTGACACCAGACCAAGACTCACTCGCGGTACACACATAAATGGTCTAATTGTGCATTGAGACCGACTTGTCTCGGTGACACCAGACCAAGACTCACTCGCGGCACACACATAAATGGTCTAATTGTGCATTGAGACCGACTTGTCTCGGTGACACCAGACCAAGACTCACTCGCGGCACACACAGAAATGGTCTAATTGTGCATTGAGACCGACTTGTCTCGGTGACACCAGACCAAGACTCACTCGCGGCACACACATAAATGGTCTAATTGTGCATTGAGACCGACTTGTCTCGGTGACACCAGACCAAGACTCACTCGCGGCACACACATAAATGGTCTAATTGTGTATTGAGACCGACTTGTCTCGGTGACACCAGACCAAGACTCACTCGCGGCACACACAGAAATGGTCTAATTGTGCATTGAGACCGACTTGTCTCGGTGACACCAGACCAAGACTCA
The DNA here is from genome assembly GCA_023373905.1 of Rhizoglyphus robini. Lineage (NCBI taxonomy): Eukaryota > Metazoa > Arthropoda > Arachnida > Sarcoptiformes > Acaridae > Rhizoglyphus > Rhizoglyphus robini. Next base: position 470,699 of record JAKIJQ010000017.1, on the reverse strand, counting down.
CTCGCGGCACACACAGAAATGGTCTAATTGTGCATTGAGACCGACTTGTCTCGGTGACACCAGACCAAGACTCACTCGCGGCACACACATAAATGGTCTAATTGTGTATTGAGACCGACTTGTCTCGGTGACACCAGACCAAGACTCACTCGCGGCACACACAGAAATGGTCTAATTGTGTATTGAGACCTACTTGTCTCGGTGACACCAGACCAAGACTCACTCGCGGCACACACATAAATGGTCTAATTGTGCATTGAGACCGACTTGTCTCGGTGACACCAGACCAAGACTCACTCGCGGCACACACAGAAATGGTCTAATTGTGCATTGAGACCGACTTGTCTCGGTGACACCAGACCAAGACTCACTCGCGGCACACACAGAAATGGTCTAATTGTGCATTGAGACCGACTTGTCTCGGTGACACCAGACCAAGACTCACTCGCGGCACACACATAAATGGTCTAATTGTGTATTGAGACCTACTTGTCTCGGTGACACCAGACCAAGACTCACTCGCGGCACACACATAAATGGTCTAATTGTGCATTGAGACCGACTTGTCTCGGTGACACCAGACCAAGACTCACTCGCGGCACACACAGAAATGGTCTAATTGTGCATTGAGACCGACTTGTCTCGGTGACACCAGACCAAGACTCACTCGCGGCACACACAGAAATGGTCTAATTGTGCATTGAGACCGACTTGTCTCGGTGACACCAGACCAAGACTCACTCGCGGCACACACATAAATGGTCTAATCGTGCATTGAGACCGACTTGTCTCGGTGACACCAGACCAAGACTCACTCGCGGCACACACGGAAATGGTCTAATTGTGCATTGAGACCGACTTGTCTCGGTGACACCAGACCAAGACTCACTCGCGGCACACATAGAAATGGTCTAATCGTGCATTGAGACCGACTTGTCTCGGTGACACCAGACCAAGACTCACTCGCGGCACACACAGAAATGGTCTAATTGTGCATTGAGACCGACTTGTCTCGGTGACACCAGACCAAGACTCACTCGCGGCACACATAGAAATGGTCTAATCGTGCATTGAGACCGACTTGTCTCGGTGACACCAGACCAAGACTCACTCGCGGCACACACAGAAATAGACAGACAGACTTGTCTCCGTGATCGGTATCTAAACAAATCTTGAATGACCTCTCTCCTTTCTCCACAAGCAACTGCTCAACCAATACCACCAGCTCCTATTAAATCAAATGCTATTGAACATCCAAACAAACGAGAACAGGTGCATTCAAAAGACGATTCAGTTAACCCAGAAGGCCCAAGTGAAAATGAAGTTGCACTTGATATAGAAAAAATGGATGAGTTTACTACTGACTTTTTAAATTATCATTTGTGTGGCCGTCGTAATCCTGAGCCAATTAAGCTCAATGGCACTGAAGTGCTCTATTACGACGTCTACAATGCTTTGATCGATTTGGGTGGTTATTCTAAGGTTAGTCAGAAAAAACTGTGGAATAAAGTGCACACGATTATCTCTAAAGGAGAAAATCACTTATCCAAAAGCGAAAACGAGTTGGAGATTCAAGAACTTCAACTGTACTGCGTCAAATATTTTAAAGATTACATGATTCAAAAGAAATCTCTTGGCTCAACTGAGGGATTCAATGCTATGCGTTCAAGTGGATCGTCTCGTCCTGCACGGGGTCAACGTAAAAATCTTGAAATGGTGGCACAAAAACAAAAAAGTCAACTTTGTGCTACTTCAACTTTCTCTTCAAAGGACTACATTGACGATCTATTGGATTCGGATTACGAACCTGCTTCAAAAAGTAAGTTTTCTTTTATTTCTCTATTGATTTCTCAGTTTAGCGATTAGTTAATCGATTAGAATTTTTAAAAAAGTTGCATTTTTGTGTGTTGCTAAGTTAAGTTTTACATTCTAATTCAACACAACTTTAGAACGCAAATTAAGCACCAATGATGCAAAGCCTAGCTCTGGCAATGAGTCAGCACCTAAAATTGCCACAAAAGTTCACAATGATCATCATTATGCTGCTACTGCGGCTGCTGAGGATGAAGCTGTCAAGAATGACAATTTGCGTTACGAACGAACCTTACCAGCATTGTGGCCCAGTAACAAAAATGGCTTTTTTGAAAAGCACTTTTTTGAAACTGGTGAACGAGTTCCAGTGAACACAGGTAAGACGCTCTTCAATGTTTTGTTTGCTTGCCTTTTCAGATTTATTAGACACATTAGCTAATGAGCACTTTGATTTATAGAATTCCTTGACTTAGAACTAATGGAGAAGGAATTGGAAATTATAAATTTCGGTCAGAAACTTGAGAAACTTAGGCAAGAGGACAAACGTTCGGCTAATGACTCTTCAATTATTACTTTTATTGTGATACTAAGTGAACATCTGGAGGAACCGATTTCTCACAATGATTTCAACCCTAATGCTATGGTTGAGCATCAGTTCAGTAAAGATCTTAGAGAATTTGTAGATTATTCGGAGCGCAACAATATATGTTATGCTGCTCAACTTCTCTTGGCATTACGTGAGGGCTCAGAGACAGTTCAACATGTGTTGTATGGTACGCCAGACGGACAATGTCAAATTATCGAGGAGCACGTTACTGAAGACTATGGAATGCAGTTTTCTGCATTAGATAGCATTGAGTTGGACAGTAACAGTAACGATAAAATCGACAAACACAACATCACCAATGTCGACTATGCAGGCGCCGTGGCGCGAATTCGATTCGTTCCAAGTGAAAACAAATTACAAAACGAATCAAACACTAACACATTACCTATCAACGACCACGACTATTATGGCGAGAAGCTGCTTCGTAAAAGCGCCATCAAAAACAATCCCACCAGTAGTAACGACCGCAGTTACGGCAACAACAAAATCGACATCCGCAACATCACTTTCATCAATTCAAATCCGCCATCAAAAACTGTAAAACTAAACAATCAATTCAAAAACTACAGCAGCAGCGGTGCGAGCACCAGCAGCAGCAGCAGTAGTCAAGACGGAAAGTTTGCAGTTCCACTTCCTCCCAAAATGCAGAAACAAAAGAGTATGCTTACTCTCAACAACATCCTGGGAGAGGTACCTAAGGTATGTACGAATGTTTGTATGCATCTTTCAATTTGTTTGAATTGCAATTAACCATACTTTCATAAAAGGACGGTAAGTTTTGTCCTTTAGTTCCGGGAACCAAACAGTTTGGCCTGTAGTGGGTGCATACTAGACTAAAATGGTCACATCAAATGAATGACCGTTGCTCAGCACCAACCAACATGCAACGAATACGTAAGCAAACGAACTGCACATTTGATTTGCAATTCACATGCACTCACACATTCAAATATATATTTTTGGTTATTATCGAACGTTTCTTTAAAGCAAATGGCACACACAGACACAAATTCGATTTAAAACATTCCCTTCCCCTCATCCTTCCCGTGATACATCGAAATAGCTATTTTTGTTGTCCAAAGCAGATAAATCTGTTCCCTTTCTGAGTTGTTTGTCCCAGAAAAAAATCCCAGATTTTAATGGAAATTTTTATTTTTACGTTAATCCCTGAATGAATATATATTTTGGTTCTGATTTCTTGATTTGATTCAACTGGATCTATCACACACAACACACACTGGCGCTAACCTTAAAATGTCACTTTATTTCTGCTTCTCTGGGGACATAGATCACCCAAAACGCAATCTCAAAGCTTATTTGATGACATTATTAAGGTAATTAAACACATCACAAGTTGTCCACAAATAGACAACAGACACTTAATGTTTGACATGCTCACACACACACAGAAATAATATAACTTGCATATCCTTTAATATTAGAACGCCACCGTCTTATGATACTCAAATATAATCACATTGTCATTACTTAATCCACAATGGGCGCAATCGCTCATTACATAGCTGTTTAATGTTAGTCGTGTGCTATTATGACAATGTTTGTTGTAGTGGATAGATATATGTTGAGTATTTCATGTTTCCATTATTACTTGTCAATTTCAATACTGTTCTCATGTTGTCTTAATTGGTTCGCTCACTTTGTCACTCAAACGACGGTTCCCACAAACATCTTTTCTTCTTCTCCTGCAAACGAGTCTCCTGATTCCTGCATTTTTGGATCCACGACTAAACCTACTTTCCAAAATGAGGAAAAGACTGCGTACCAGTGCCGAATACAGCAGCATCAACGTGGGACAGTTCTGTGCACTTGGCCGATCGACGGAAAGAACCACAACACAGACATACATGGACGAATACAAATCCCAACAACCCAAAAAATACTCAATTGTGTAGTAGTGTTTAGTATTTCCTTGAATCCTAAATAAAACGCATTTTTATGCACAAAAAATAATCGCGTTTTAATTTATTTTGATTAACTAAATATGGAACATTACAGCGGCACAAATATGATAAAATTAAACTTTCAAGTAATCGAAAACGTCACTTTGATTTCAGTGGCAATTTATTTTCAGGATAATGGCGCAATATTCAAAATTTAGTGTATAAACGACCACCGAGCGAGCTATTTATTAATATTACAGTATTATTTTTTTTCTCGAGAAGATGAATCAATATTGCACGAATATGGCAAGTTAATGTTGTATTAATATTATGACTAATTTTGTGCCTCACTGACGACAGCACACAGCACACTCATTGTCCTGATCAATAGTCCTCTCACGATAAATCGCAATTGTATGATTTTATCTTCCATTGAATCACGCTCATTTGTGGTGTGTGTGTGCAATGTTAGTGTAATGTCAATCGCAATTAGTACGTGTGTTCTCACAATCATCCTCCAATAGAATTGGCTCAACAACACAATAATACAATACAATTCCAAATGTCCATTTGTGTGTATGTGTTTGTCCAGACATATTTGGGCTGTGTGAAACCAGGCGAACTAATCTAATCCAATTAGAGAGTGAGAGAGAATATCTCTTGGGGGGTTATATTCGGGATAGTATTGCGTTGTATGTTTGCTTAGATGGGACAAAAAAAGTTGACCGAATTTCTTGAAAAAGTTTGGATTGGTTTTAGCAAAAAACGAAAAACAGGCAAAATAGAACGGAAACTTTTGGACTGGCCTAATGTGTGTGCTATATTTAGAATATTTAGATTAGAAAGGGAACAATAACGTGTGACACAGAACACTCCGATTACAGACCAACCGCCCTGTACTTCTCGCCCTGTATGTGTTCGGTTCGGTCGGTTAGTCTCTCTCTCTCTCTCTCTCTCTCTCTCTCTCTCTCTCTCTCTCTCTCACCCCCTCTCCCCTTCTCTCTCCTTCTATGCAACGCACAAATCACCAACCAATCGACTCCTAATCATATTCACTCCTCCATCCCACCATCGTCCACTCTGTCTCTCCCTCTCTCTCCCCACCGACTACACTCAAGTGGAAAAGCACGGGGACACGTTGGACGACTTCAAAATATTCCACAACAATTGCGATATGGAAAAACATTTACTATCGTTCGTTAACTTTATTATCATATTTTTATTACAATTATTTTCTCTTTCTCTTTCACTCTCTCACTCATTCTCGCTTGTTCTTTTCGATTCGAATTTCGATTTAGCCAATTTGTATGTGCGTCTCTGTATATGCGTACTGTATTGTATGTATTGGAGTCAATGTGTTCGTGTATATGAAAATATATCGTATTGCAACAAAAGCACTCACACACTCACACATAGACACGAATCACCCCACAGTCGTCATCACCGTTGGCTCGACTACAGCTACATGGTGTTTGCCCATGAAAATGAGCGAGCGACAAAACGAAGAGAGAGGCTCGAAGGCACACAAAACACAGCGCACACAACACAGCAGACGGCAAACTGGCTTTATGGCTCAATGGTCGAGCTCGGTGTTGTTATTATTATTGAGTGTGTGTGTGTTTGTGTGTGTGTGTGCGTGTGTCTCAGTGCTTTGACTAACTCAAAATCAACAAACATCTTGAATATGCTTTTGGTGTAAGACGTTGTACAGAACAGTTGTACATGTACATAAATGAAATGTACTAAGTGCAAGTCAACACTACTACACTTACCTACTACCTCTACCTATTCTAGTGAAGAGAGCGATACTTCGTAGTGTCTCTCGTGAAAGAAGACAAAGGCCAAGTCGCTCTCATCTCGTACGATGATCCTGTGATTGCTGCTGATTGAGTCAGTGTTGACTCAACGCGAATCTCCCTTTCTTCTTTCTCTTTCTCCCTCTCTCCCCTCACTTCAATGCATTTGACAATTGCCATCACCGCACATCGCTGTCATCATCACCGTAATGTCACCGAGTGATGTCATATCGTTAAGTATAGTTCTCATCATCATCCACCAGCCCTACCCCTCAACCCAGAACAATGTCCACCAGTTTGCATTGATGCTCTTTCTGCTCTTGATCTTCAAAATCATCAACATCATACTGAGCTAATCTCAACACATCTCATCTTACGAATCTTATCATCCTCGTTAGTTTTGCCAATCTTATCGTATAAGTCTGAACAAGTCTGTCTCCGTGTCAACATGTTGATGAGAAAATCAAGTTCGAACTTTGTTGTGAATTCCCCAACGTATGTTTAGGTATTAAACAATCGAACGTTCGACGTCACTTTGTGTGTGTGATTTCTCTCTTTCTTCGCTCACTCAATTTACGTTCGTTTTCATTTGAAGTTCATGCCACGTGACCACTTTATGTACATAACCACTTTGTAATACTACCTCAATCGTTCTCTGATTTAGCAAATTGATAGTCACTCTCAACAAGAATGTCTTACAACAAGAAGGAAGTGAACAGTGTGTCCATCAACGATGAGGGCAATCTGTTTGCTGTGTCGCTCGAGTCGGGCATTCGAATCTTCAATATGGAACCCTTAGTGGGCAAACTAGCTCTCGATTCCTCTCTCATTGGCTCGATCTCCCTGTGCAAACTGCTGCATCGCACAAACTTGATTGCACTAGTCGGCGGTGGCAACTCTGCCAAGTACGCCGACAACACAGTGCTCATTTGGGACGCACTTGGCAAAGAATTTGTGCTCGAATTCACGTTCGCCTCCAAGGTGATCTCGCTGTCCACAAGACGAGATCGCCTTTTCGTAGTGGAACGAGATCGAATTCACTGCTTCACCTTTCCACACAATCCTTTCAAGTTGTTCACCATTGAGACACGCAACAATCCCCAGGGCATCTGTGAGGTTACGCCCTTGACTTCGGCAGCTGAAATGCAACTACTCGCCTATCCGGGTCATCGAGAGGGCTCAGTGCAGCTGTTGGATCTATCGTCAACTTTCCCACCAATTTCGCTCGCGCCCGCAGCAGATGTCCAATCGCAGGATCAACTGTCCTCAAGTGAACGTTTCATCGATTCGGACGATCCGGGCGCATCGGTTTCGATCTCACCCACCAGTGTCTTGGCTCACCAGTCCGAGATTGCCTGTTTGGCACTGAACCGCACTGGAACACTGCTCGCCACTGCAAGTCGTAAGGGAACACTCATTCGAATATTCAAAACTGTCGATCAAGCCAACTGTGGCAACATTAAGAGTGACAATCCACGGGCATACATTCCACTGGCACCCTCGAACATAATGGAATTTCGCCGAGGCATGGACACTGCCACTGTGTACTGCATCGTGTTCTCGCCCGACTCTGAGTACGTGCTCGCCTCCTCCGACAAGGGCACAGTGCACATCTTTGCACTGAAGGAGCCTCGACTCAATCGAATGTCGACATTCTCGTCGGTTGGTTCGGTGGTGCCCAACCTGGGCCTGACCATCACTGCCGCTTACTCCTTGGCAAAGTTCACACTGCCAGCCGAGTGTGCGTGTGTGTGCGCCTTTGGTGCCGATCGTAAGTCTGTGTATGCCGTGTGCGAGGATGGAACATACCACAAGTATCTGTTTGGCACTGATGGCACCTGTGAGAGGGACAATTTCGATACATATCTTGATGTGCCCGATGAGGCCGATCATTTGCTGCTCTAATTAAATAACAAGTAATACATATATTAATCAAATCATATATACAGTTTACCTTTAATTAAGAGAATTATCCGATTCTGCAGCTGATTTATCCTCAATTATCCTTAATCTTATCAATAATGTTCAACTGAGACCCTTTTCGCCTGATATCTTTACGTTAACCTGCGAGTCTATGTTTCAAGTATAAAGCCATTGACCTTCTCCATTTTCCTTCTCTCTCACTCTCTCTCTCTCTCTCTCTCTCTCTCTCTCTCTCTCTCTCTCTCTCTCTCTCTCTCTCTCCCTCTCTCTCTCTCTCTCTCTCCCTCTCTCTCTCTCTCTCTCTCCCTCTCTCTCTCTCTCTCTCTCTCTCTCTCTCTCTCTCTCTCTCTCTCTCTCCTTCTCAATTTCATTACGAAACTCTGTATGTGTGTGTAATATTCCAAGTGTACATTCTCAGTACACAGACATTATGTAACACACACACACACATCGAGTGTATTACTTGTGACCTGTCTTATCAAATATACGTAATCGTGTTCTTATCAATTTGTGTTCCCCTGCTCCTCTTCCTCCTCTTCCTCCTTCCCTGTTCTTTCGACTTTATGCTTTAAATGGTACGAAATGTCAACTTTTTGTTTTTGATTTGATTTGATTTGTCAATATTGTGAACAAATATGCAAAAATTTCCAAGTCATTTACCGCATTTAGCCCTGCATGCATGGCTCAACATCTCGTGACTTTTATTATGTTTGCATCACATACATTAATTACGATGTTACTTTGATAAATGATTCTGCTTTTTCTGTTTTCCATACATTTGATTCAATAATAAATAATGATTTATTTTCCTTGATCGAGCGTGCGTCTTGTTTTGTTTATTTACCTGTTCTTGACTTTTCTCGAAAGATCTCGATGAGTCATTATCGTAGCCAAACACAATAACATAAACAAAAGACAAAACGTAAACGAAACGGTTCAATTAACGCGAAAACAACGGGGCATCGCCAACACGGAGGGTTATAAGCCTTTTGCTCTACCTGAGTAAGAGACGAACGAAAAGACAACGTAAAGACAAAGGTAAAAGGGAAAACGTTTTCTATGCGACATCGACGGTGACGTTGAGGTGACGATTGGACTCGACTAGACTGCTTGGCTAGTCTCAGTGTTGTGTTGTGGTGTGGTCAGTTAGTTGTGGTCAGTCAGCCCTTGAGTGTAGACGTGTGTCAATTAAAGCTTAATTATCTCGATTATTTCTGTCTTTTGATTTGTCGTAATGTCTCAATCATCTCCAATCATTTTGTCAAACCATAACTGTTTTCACAATGGATCTCACAAAATTGCATCAACATTTTTTCGTCAAAAACTAATTAGGGCTTATGTAAGTATTCGGCTAGGGTTCACATACAGACTAGCGAATTTAGAATTACAAATGCTAAACGCGGTTAAACATTGCATCACAACAGAAAGACGCATTCGTGAATCCCCATCCTACTTCCGCTGACCGTTACATCTTTACCCGTCTTATGATCTCCCTGGATCATAAGTTGAAGCAAACACTCGAGAAGCTCGACGATGACAGCATTGAACTGCCTCGATCAAGCAAACTCGCTTATCGTATGGCCAAACCAACCTGCAAACCACCAATACCAACTCGCGCTCCATTATCGTGCAAGGCAATCAACATTGGGTGCTCTCGTTGGTCGAATCCTGAGTTTCGGGCTAAGAAGTATGAGGAATACTGCAGAAGAGAAGAGAAGACCAACCGCAGAGGAGTGCAGAGAGGCAGCAAACAAGCTAAACAAGTGAGCGCACAAGGTGATGCTCCGTTTGCTATTTGGCAGGACGAGAGTTGTAAAGATTTTGATGTAAATAAGTCATAATTGCTCGTATAGAGTCATATTTCGATTACCCTTGTCATTTATTAATTATTCTTTGTTAATACATAATCCTAATTTACTTTATTAAATAATAAAAAATCATTTTCTATAATCTAAAACACAAATCATGAAATCACTGTCTTCTTACTGGAAGTCCACTTAACCGATCGTTGCTGTTCGGAGGTCGATAGATCGCCCGTACCGCCCACATTTGAGCCATTACCCGCAGTGACCGAATAGGATGACTTGATTTTGAACAGTCGTTTGAATGCACTTCGATATCGTGGATTGAGAGCAAAGTAGATGAATGGATTGATGCACGAGTTGAGCCATGCGAAGATTGATGCAAGCACGTGGAAGTACGGAAATCTAGGTATATACATTAGATAAGGTTTAAGGTATAATCGAAGATCAATGGCAACATACCGATCATCTGGAATGATAACATTTCCAACAAAAAGCGGCAGAAAGCACAACAGAAATGTGCCAAACACTACACTGATCAGCATCGTAAGTCGCAAATCACGTTTCGAAGTTCGAATTTTTGATTTCTTCTTGCCCTGTCTCTGTACATGTGTGAATATGATCGAATAGCACACTACGATTACACTCATTGGCAGTAGAAAGGCCAATGAAAAGAGAAACTTTTTCGGTGATCGATTGTGTCGATCACGAAGAATTGTACAGGAGAAAGTGGCCGAATTGAGTCCCGTGTGTCCCCATAGGTCGAGTGTCGGTGCCAACATGATGCCATAGGAAAAGACCCAACAGAAGAGGATCATTATGTTCACCTTGGAGGGAGTGTAGATTCGGGAGTAGTGATCGTTGAATGCGATTAGGATTAATCTTCAGTAGATGATAACATTATTTACGAGAGGACATATAAGATGCAGTACTCACCTATTGATAGTAATCACGGTAATCAACAGCAGCGACGTGGCCACTGTGCCATAATAGATCAACGGATAAGCCCTGCACAGAAAGTGTCCAAAAGGCCAACTCCGTGTCAAGAAGCGGCCCGAATTGATAGGCAAAACCAATGCACAAAACAGCAGATCGGTTATCGCCAGATTGATCACAAACTTTGTGGTTGCTTGTGAATTGAGTCGAGCGGAAAATTTCACCAATGCCGCAATTGTGATTAGATTGCCCACCAGGCCCACAATCGAGATGAGGATGGCGGAGATGAAGGTGAGATAAGCTGCTTCCACCGGTATGTACAGTAGGGGGACGGGTGATGTGGAGTGACTGTTGAGTGAACTGTTCGGGTGCATCTGGTGGGGAAATGGTCAATTTGGATTACGATTCTCAGACACAGGATGGCGACAGTAAAGCGTTTTGGGTGAAATATTTGTATTACGAATTTAAATAAAATTAATAATTCTTGATGAATTATTAAAAATTGATTCGATGCTACCGCAATGAAAATGAGTACCCCGAAAAATTACGAAATATTTTAATTATATTCATTGACCATCTTCATTCAATACTCGATTTGCCGGGTCTCTCTCTCTCTCTCTCTCTCTCTCTCTCTCTCTCCCCCCTCCCTCCCTCCCTCTCTCTCCCTCTCTCTCTCTCTCTCTCTCTCTCTCTCTCTCTCTCTCTCTCTCTCTCTCTCTCTCTCTCTCTCTCTCTCTCTCTCTCTCTCTCTCTCTCTCTCTCTCTCTCTCTCTCTCTCTCTCTCTCTCTCTGGTTACTTCCTTCTTTGGTTTTTTTTGAACTAATAAAGATCGCTTATCTTAAAATAATAATTCCAATTAACTTACCCAATAATTATTATAAAATAATAATGACGAATTTGAAGACATTATATGATATTTATGTATTTTAATAAATATTTACACTTTTAATTAATTAAATATATTTAAAAATTAATATTTTGTAATAAATCTAAGGATAATGATATATAGAATAAGAACGCACACAAATAGACACTAGGTGAACAGTATTATTAAAGAAATCTTATTTCGAGTACTTTTTGATGACAAACACAAAAAACAATCTGAACACAATCGAACAACTACCAAACAACAGACCAATAATACTAATAACGTTATACTATTTTCTGGTGAATGGCCAAACATTTCCGTCATTTCATTTTAGTATGTGTGAGTGCGGCTTTCAATTTGTGTGTACTCGGTTCGGCAGCAGTACAGTATTGGTTGTTGTTGGTAGCACTATCTCTTCTTGTCTATCTATCAATAAATATATTGAACACAGTAATAGTCAGGACATAGTCAAAAGTAGACATAATCGAACAGAAATGCTTTGCCGGTGTGTGTTGTGCTGTGTACTGTGTTGGTTGTGTGTCATCGTCATCTCCGTTGAACGACATCGTTTGTCATTTCGATTTTGTTTAGTTCGTAGTGCCTCTCTCGTTTGGTTGGTTAGTTTCGTTCGTCACTCGATTTTACTATTATCCCTTATTTTATATTTACTTCGTCCTCTGTTCAGTGCTGAGCTTCTGTGTGTTGTGTCTGTAGTGTCACCGAACGAGTGCACTAACGGATGTCCGTTTTCCTGATTTGTCAGTCTTCAAACTCAAATGTGTTCGTGTTGTGTTGTTGTACAGTTGAGTTCGTGTTCGTGCACAGTTCACACAGTTCAGTACAGTTGCAGCATATGTTTCGATGTGAACGAGTTTACAGTGCAGCAGATAAACAGTGAAAGAGAGAGAGAGAGAGAGAGAGAGAGAGAGAGAGAGAGAGAGAGAGAGAGAGAGAGAGAGAGAGAGAGAGAGAGAGAGAGAGAGAGAGAGAGAGAGTAGAGTGACAGGCACAGAGAAGTGACAGGGACAGACACAAAGTTTGAACTTTTAAATGAAAAATGTTTGACAAACTTTATCCGATTAATTCGAATGGAAAAGTGCTTTCATTTTTTATTTCTGTGATGCATTAAACGCTTTTGCTTTAAATCTAATCATTTAAAAAGATCAAAATTTAAGAACAAAAGATTATTGTTATGGTTATTCAAATTATAATAGAGGTAATTGTCCATCCAAAGTTAACTGATGCATATGGAAGCACTCTAAATTGGTTCCAATCCAATTCAATCCGATTAGTAATTGTTTGTTTGTGTTTGTTTGTGGGTCAAAGTGGTTTGAGGCATTATTGGGAATTGACAAATAATGGAAAGCACCAATACCAATTTACCACTTTGAGGCGAGCTCTTGGTGCTCTTCTGTTTGCTCGTTCGTTATATATTTTGTTTAATGTGATCATTAAATTTAAAACCAAAATCGAATTTCGTTTTGGAAATTCACCAGAAAACACACCCAGTTCGGTTCGGACAGGAAAATATAATCGATTTTATGTCTCATTAAAATTTGTGTTTGTGTATTATTTTGGTTGACAACCTGAACATAGACACACACAAGCACACACATAACTGTCAAAACATTGGTTGACACGGAAGAGAACACAACACAAAACATGACGAGAGAATGAAAAAGATAATTTTAAATTTCATTATTATTTAGTAATGAGACAATAATGTTTTCAATTATTTAGAAGCTGCAATCACTTTTGTTTGTTCTGTCATCGCTCTCTTTTTTAATTAGTGAAATGACAGAAATAGAAATAGGGCCTAGAGCATGACTAGATTTGATGGAGAGAAATGAAACTTACATATATGAATGTTATGTTTCATTACTTTGGTGCTTGTCGGAGAGAGAGAGAGAGAGAGAGAGAGAGAGAGAGAGAGAGAGAGAGAGAGAGAGAGAGAGAGAGAGAGAGAGAGAGAGAGAGAGAGAGAGAGAGGGAGAGGGAGAGAGAGAGAGAGAGAGAGGGGAGAGAGAGAGAGAGAGAGAGAGAGAGAGAGAGAGAGAGAGAGAGAGAGAGAGAGAGAGAGAGAGAGCATTTAGAATACTTTTGTGTATTTATGAATCTTTTTTCTTATCAATTAACAATTGGTAAATTTTAAAAGGCAAGAGAACCAATTGCAAATCAAAAAGGACCAATTGCAAAACGCAATACGCAAAAAGTAACAAGCGGAATTCCAAAGGAAAGTCTCAAAAGCAAAAAAGAACGACAGACAACGAATCACTTTACACATGACAGATTTGAAAGGTTGAATCTGCCTGAATACATTCCAAGCCCAAATCACCGTTCAATTTAACCGTAAATTAACCTTTTTAAAATCATTATATTTTCAATTGGATTTTTCGGCCAATTTAGCACCAACAAAAGTACACACACACACACACACAAACGTTCACATTGGAAACGTGCTCTCATGCGTAGCAAATGGAACTTTTTCTCCCCTGCCCAACCGAAGAATGAGATTCTTTATGGATTCTTTGGAACATTGAACGGAAATTCCCGGGCACCAATTTGGACTGCTTGCTGCCCACACCGCGCGTCTCTCACAACTGTGGAGCACCAATTATTCAAGTACTTCTTAGTAGTACGGAAATGTTTGCTCGTTTACTAAAAGAAGGAATTTCTGTTCAAACAGCACACAAACCTTGGATGGGTAGAGAGAACAATGGAATTTTTATTCATTTCTTACCTTGAAATTCTGAAAGCATCCGGATGTTAGTTGAACCAAAGAGAATCAAATAATCATCAACAACACAGCAACAACAACAACAACAATTGAATTGAAATTGTATTTATTTATAGAATCGGAATGTTTTACATGAAATTTGAAGTCTTTGTTAGGTTTGAAGTTGTGTGTGTGTGTGTTTGTAAGTGTGAAGAACAATGAAAACAATAGAAACAATGGAAATAATAGACAACAACAGCAATAATAAGTTTTGTTTATTCTGGTGAATTTGTGTGTGTAGGTAGACAACAATTGATAATTGAATTAAACAATTTAATAATAATAATAATCAACAGAATTGGAGTCTTACAGACAAACAGAAACACAGAAGTTGGTTTGGTTGGTTTGGTTTGGACAGAAGGACAGTTGTGTAGGAGCGTAGTAATAGAAACGACAAATTAAATCAAAATTAAAACTTTGAATTTGTTTGCAATTTGTAAAGCAATGAGAGAACATACACACACACAGAGATAGAGACAAACACACACAAAGAGGAGAGACAACGAGGAATGTCCAAATTATAAATTTCGAAAGTCTCCCAAAATGTATTTTGGCAGAAAATAATATTAATAAATTATTAATTAAATATAGAAAAATAAATAGTTGATAAATTTGAGAGAGAAATGAGACGGAATGACAAAATGATAAGATAAAGATAAGAAATCAAATTCTCTTTGAAATGCTTTTACTTTTAGGCTTGTGTGTGTGTGTCATGAAATGAATTGGCAAATTAAGATATTTCAAAATAATTTAGAATAATTTAAAGAATATTAGTAGATATCTCTTTTTTTAAGTGTCGAGAGATTATCTTATTAATTTATATAAGTCTGTTTGTGTGTGTGTGTGAAATAATCTGATTATGAAACCGTTTGCTATAATTCGATAATCGAACCTTTTTCGCTGAATCGAATATGCTTTTGGAATTATGAATCCGTTTAATGGAATTGAAGAGCGCAATTTGGCAATTTTACTTTTATGCACGAGTGAGTGAGTGTGACTGTCTGTTTGTGAATGTCTTAATTTCTTTCCACAAAATCCTGCTCCTGCTTAGTATGATAATTGTTATTAATCTTATTATTAAGACTTGCCGTGATGAGAATTATGCCAAATGTAAATGAAGTAAAGTGTAATATACTTCTCATGATTCGTTTTGCGTCGTCGTCCTTTTTCCATAGAATTTGAGTTTCGTTTAGTGAGTGTTTCTGTGTGTCTGTTGTGGACTAATGATCCATGGCAAGAATGATGGTTGAGAGAGGTTGAGAGTGAGATGGAATGGATGCAGCGCTCCAAGAGAATCTACTGAGACGAAGAGAAAAGAGAAGAGAACGAATATTATCATTAAATATTGAAATTAGATTATTACTTTCACGAATATAAAGTGAATATGAATATGACAATGAGTCGAGTAGTAGAGTACACACACTCTAGTGATTCATATTTATTCATGCATTAGTGCATTAGTGGTGGGGATGATGTGTGTGGAATGATGATTCAGGAGAGAGAGAGAGAGAGAGAGAGAGAGAGAGAGAGAGAGAGAGAGAGAGAGAGAGAGAGAGAGAGAGAGAGAGAGAATGGCAATTTAGGTTTTACGGACAGATTGCTTTGCGCAAAAGACTTTAAATGCTAGTTCAAGTGGAAATTTGTGTGCACTTTTGGAAAAGTTTTCAGAATTCCAATTCGAAATTGTGGTAGCAATTAAGTCTGTGCACTTTTAGAATTGCCAGAATAATTGCAAATAAAAATAGATCATAGAGCTCATTGTCCTTCCTTTCACTTTTCATTTTTTATGTTCGGGTTATTTTTATTATTCACACTTGGTAAATTATATGCTTTCACTATTATTATTATCATCAAAGAGAATAAATAGCCCAAAACAAGTGTGACATTATTGATTGACAGGTCAATAAAGTGTGTTGCTGTTTGTTTCGGTTGAGTGGTGATTAATGAAATCAAACACCTACTCAATCGATCACTACTATTCCAACTATTCCACAGCACTTTCTATACCACCGAATTGACGAGTATGTGGCCATTAATGAGGTTAGACCACACACACGCACACACACACAATTCAAACATACACAGAGGACAATTCCTATGTGTGTAACCAAGACGACATCATATGATTGGTTATATATGTTTTGGTTTGGTTGGTATATGACCTCTCTGCTGTATTAGTGATATATGATTGAGAAGGTGGAAATCATAATGGTGCAAATGATTTGTGTGTGTGTGCTTTAATGGGTTTCATAATATGACGGAAATTAGCGCATTCGACTTTCGAAACAAAAATTATGGATCGGCGCTTATTTCCGAAATGAACTTACCGTACTAATTTGATTGATCGTTAATGACTATTGAATCGTGTGTGTGTGTTCGAATATGAGAGAGAGAGAGAGAGAGAGAGAGAGAGAGAGAGAGAGAGAGAGAGAGAGAGAGAGAGAGAGAGAGAAGAGAGAAAGCAGGACCTAAAATATCTGTGGGGTGCAGGAATGCAATGACCGTAACCTATAGTGATACGATAGGTTATTGATGATTCTCAGATTGAGTATTGAAAGCGAGCGAGCATGATGAATTCACCATGCTCGACCTATTCGACCTGAAAGTACGGCAAACTTTAAGAGTATGCGAGACCCTTCTCCTTCTCCTGCTTCCACTTCTAAGTAGCTACACATACATAATGAAGTATAATAATAATGAAATATAAATGTCTGATTGACTGTACGAGATGAGAGGAGAGGTTGACCCGAAAGAGCATACATGGAGAGACAGAAACAAAACGATCGAACAACTCGATCTAAGCAACCAAACCCGTAACAAACCAACCACAAACAGTCACATACATAGGAACACATACAGAGACAAAGAGCAGTAATCAGCACTTGTGATCTATCATAACATACACACAGACACACTCACTCACTAACTCATAATCAGCCCTCAATCACCGGGAATATAATAACCGTACTGTTATTATTACGATATATATGAAATATGTAGGTTATAATTTACGGGCAAAAAGCACACACCGGCGTCGTACACAATTTGACGCTTGGGAGAATTTGCCTACTTCTCTCCTCTCCTCCATGTCCATTAATCAAGTATATATTAGTGTAGTAGTGATATCACATACACACAACACAACGCGAGATAACAACAACGGAAACACGCAAAATGCAATTACCGACTGTGTTCATGCAAATATAATATTAATTATTTGCGCCAACATATATAATATAATAACATAACATGCATAATATTGAGTTGAGTTCAGGTGCGAATCATAGTTCTCTCTCCTAATGGGACAATCAATAGTATAATAATAATTCTCGCAAATAATGACGACTATATTTTGGCTTTATGCAACGAAATGCAATGCAGGGAAGTATGCTTCTAGTAAAATCGAAATGATAGCCCAAAGCTGAAGCTGATTTTCACGGAAGATCTCTCTATACACACTCTAAAGTAAATATCAAGTCAAACGCAAACATTATATTTGTCAATAGACACAGCAATAGTTTATGTTTACTTTGGAATTATATATTTTTTTGTTATTTCGAGATTTCGAAAGCTCGTTAAAAGCAAATTTTTAATTATCTATCAACAAAATGTGTGTGTTCGTTCTTCTGCTTTTTTTCGTTTCAAGTTTTGGGCAAATGTCGACATGAACATGAATTTGTTGTTGATTTTGTTTTATTTCTTTTTCTTTTTTGTATGTCTCGTATGATTGCTTTTTATATGAGAGAAGAGCTTGAAAGTGTTTGGACAGATTCGATCGAGTTCGAGTGTGTCTCTCTGTGTGTGTGTGTGTGTGTAGGTAGGGTGGCGTCTACTGACGCGAATGTCATGCTTCGATCAATATTTTTTGTTATTATTAGTCGTTGAAGTAATAGTCAAAAGGGCAAATAATTAGTATGGCAGAATGTAGTAGTTTAATGGATTTTGGGCCAATGGATAATGGACAAAGGTATGTGAGTGAATTGATAGGTCGTGTCCGGTTTGTGTGTGTGTCTGTGCGTATGGCCACTCGGCAAAAGTGGACACTCGAGAAGAGAGAGGACACAAAACAAAGAGGAATACATTTTGAGATCAAAATTTTGGACAGGAAAGTGCACTCTGATTGTGTGCTATTACTACATTCAATTCCGGCAGTTGCAAATGGCATTTGATTTCGTATATTTCGGATTTGTCTGTTTGATTTATTATTCTTTTATTCTCATTATCACTTAGTCCAATTGTCAGCCAACTACCTAAATGTCACGGTAATAATAATGCTCAAAAAGTGTCAAATCTAAAACCTTATTAGAATTTTGAATTCAAAATCAAATTCATCAAAAAGCAAAAATTTGCTTTTTATTATTAATAAAAACGCCGGAAAAGGCTGACAAAAGCCGGCAAACCTGAGCTTAATTAAGCCTTCTTTTCAAAGCAAAGTTCCAAAAGCTAACAAGCACAAAATGTGCACAATTCTTCTGGCATACTCTCGGCATGTACTAGATTAATACCACTGAACGACTAAATTAGGCAAAAGTCGACAAAAAAGTAAAAACAAAGCAAAAAAGAAGGAAGTAAAAGAAAAAGCGCCTGACGAGTGAGTTGACTATTGAGATTGAAGGGGAACAGCAGCAGCACACATGATTGGACGCACAATATTCAAATATGCCCATTAAGTAGAGATTAGTGACGAGAGAAATATCGACGAGTAGAATGAAAAGAATGTGCGGAGGATGGAAATTTAATTAGCTAAAGTAATTGGGAACTTATGAGGACGAAAATGTGTGCGTCACATGTGTTGGTTAGATTATAAGGATTCTTCAAGGAAGTGTGCCCTGAACTCGATATACATGCAAATCTAGGAAAGTTGGAGATTGGAACACATAATTTTGATTTGGTTCTTTATTTGTCGAGGTTTGTGTTGGAGAAATTGTGTAATCAAATTAACCATGCGAATGCACACAGACACACACACACACACACACACACACACACACACACACACACACACACACACACACACACACACACACACACACACACACACACACACACACACACACACACACACACACACACACACACACACACACACACACACCTCAGCACCCAAACTTATGTGTGCATACTAATTTATGGTTGCATTTCTTATTTATTCGCAGCATGTTTCGCTTTGGAACTCTTTTTGCCCTCATCTAATGAATCTTTCTTTCTCCTTCCAACTTGCAACTTGCAACTTCCCAACTTCATCTGCATGTTATTTAATTTGATTTTTATGCATGTCTTATTAGTTTTTTATATTATGTTGCTCCTTTTTCTTTTCTTTTCTATTTTTTGTGCTATCAAACTTTAGTCTACGTTTCAGAGATCTAAATTATAATAATGTTCTGCATCTGTTTGGTTTTGGTTTGTTCTGTTTCTGACTGTGTGTGTGTCTGTGTGTGACTGGTTGTTGTTTGTGTGTGAGTTAAAGTATAATGAGCTTGTCTATCTTATTACAGTAGATATCTAGAATGCAAAATGCGATGGTATCTAAAGAAAAAGAAGTGAGTTAAGCAAAAAAAAGAACTAAATAAAATTATGGAAATATGCAAAATTACAGTGCGACTCGAAAGTTTCTGTATAGTGTGTATGTATGTAATAAGTTTGATTGCTTGGGCGCTTCAGTATAAGGAAATTGAGAACTTCACTCACAAGAAAGAGATAAAAACATTTGCGTTTACCCCATTAAATCGCGAGAGAAGGCAATGATAATAATAATAAATTATTTTGCATTTTTGGGCAAATGTTGAAAACATGTTTTCGAAAGCGAGATGAGAAAGCAAGCCAGAGAATAAGCTAAATTGCAAATGAAATTAGTTTACAAGATGGAGATGAGCGGAATGCATAGAAGCAATACTCGTAAATCTTAACTCTTTCAAGCCAACATTCTAAATCTCAACAAAAGGACTAATTTTGTTAAAATTTACAAAATATAATTTAAAATTCAATTCTCTCGCATTCTCATTTCCTTTTCTACTCTAAGAGAAGCTCTCTCTCTCTCTCTCTCTCTCTCTGCTCAACTCAATCAATAATACAGTTAACAAGAGCACATTACAGCACAACACTCTCATTCAGTCTATCTGTTTGCACTTAGCATTCGACTCACGTTTCTAGTGGGCCATTAAGTTTGTACGTATATGTTCTAGTGTGCCCGATGGTAGTGCTGGTACTTCACCCAAATGGTCAATAATAACGGGTATAACTCATCAAGAAAAGGCCATTCTTGTGCGTCTATTGCCTAGTCAACATCCACACACACACACATTTTAATATTCGAAATTCTATTTTGGACGCTGTGTAAACTCATAAATTTCACGTTATGTTCAAACATGGAACGGAATTTTCGTTTAAATATTCAATTTTTTGTTCATTTGCTATGTCCACTTTTACGGGTACAAACGAGTGTGCCAGTATGAGTGCCATTTATGTGCTTAATGTAAATGAAGTTGAGGATCAATTTGCGTACTTGAAAGAGACCAGATGTGAGTTTGTCTGTCTGTCTTTCTGTTTACATAACACGAGCAAAAATGCACTGTCATTGCACGGAATGTACTATTTGGAACAATAAACCTTCTCGGTAACGCTCTCAAAGACATCTTTTCTCAACTCGAAACAAACACTAGACTTCCGAGTACGGACGAGCGAGAATGATGATGAATACACTAGAAATGCATTTGCGAAATGAGATTGTGTGTGTGTGTGTGCTATGATGAGATGATGACGATCTTAATGATGATGGGGGTTATGAGTACAATTGGATCTGTTATTCTGTACTGGAACAAATACAGAGAAACTCAAACACACTCTCGTCACGAATTGACAGTGAGGATTATGTGAAGATTAGGCAAAACTTTGATATGATGGGGACAGTTGCATGGAATGCAGCGCTATAAATAGATCATAATTGCATTTCGAACTTTTCTCTGAGTGCTATCAGGGTGAAGATTCGAAGGTTGGCATGACTCATTTTTGCAACTTTTTGGAGCAAAAATTTGATTTTCCCCTTGTTTCATTCGTTTGCCTTTTTTGGGTGTAAGTGCTGCAATCCCTGCTGGATTGTTTATTTGTTTTTTAATTTGTCTACTTCTCATAGTGAAGCAAACACACACACAAACGCACACAAGAATCCTCTTAAGCCAACAAATGTTGAGAAAACAATTTATTAGCAGTAATGCAAAGTGACGCTCGCTCGCTTGTTTGTTCCTCTGTTCTGTACTTTTCAGCATGAGCAATCGGACAAATGGTTTGGAAATGGCAACGTTCGGGTGGCATCATGAATTGAGGGCTCTGACCAAAATCCTCATAGAATCCTCTTGTCTCACTCTGTCTGTTTGTCTGTCTGTGTCTCTGTCCTGTCCCACCGATGTTCATGTTATGTCAATTATATTAACTACACACAAATTGTGATCCGTTTCCAGTGAAAAGAAGAAAGCCAGAGAGACAAAGTTGTGTGTGTGTGTGTCCATACTCTCGACTAGACTAGAACAGTTCTGTTTTTAATCTATTTTGGTACGACACAGAATACTCTGAATACTGACTACTATTGACTGGTCTGGACACACACTACACACAAAACATTTGGAGACTTTTGAAAGGTCGATCGATTTGATCCGTAATTGGAATGTCGCGAGAGAAATTGATGTGTGTGGGTGAGCGTTCTGGAGAATGTCAAGAGTGGGGAAATTGGGACATTTCAAAAGACATATATATTTCGGTTATGAAAAGTCGATTCTCTATTGAGTCATCACTCAATAGAAAGAAGAAGAAGACATCTTGACTTTTCATTTATGAATTTTTAAATTACATTTCATGAATAAGATTGACGACTGTTCTGTGAATTGCGTTGGTTGAATTCCATGAGAGTCCAGAACGAACTCAATTTAAACACAATCATGAGAGAATTTCTCAAATTCTCTAAATGGATCAAGTGCATGCGAAATTCTACCAAGAGTCTAACAATTTGCTCGCAATTTGTCTTTAACCCAAATTGTTTTTAATGTTCTCACATTAATTCAGACTTAATGATTATACGCTGAGAGTGGATTATATTATAGCATTGTTTTATGGTTTCGAATTAGTATTATCAGTGTTATTTAAGTGCATTCCCATTAAACCAGTGAATCTTACAGTGTTCCACTGAATCTTTGTGTGTCTGGTTCTTTTTGTTCTGTTTCTCTCTCAACCCGCCTGCATCTCACTAGATTAGTATTGTATTGCAAATACAGTAAGTCGAGTTAATTGAATTTGTAATTGTCCAATGTGTTCGGCCCATCTCGTCTCGATTCTTTTCTTTACTTTACTTTCGTTACAACATTCAGTCCAGTCTGGTTGTGCAATATACAAATGGACACATACACTCAAACACTGACCACAAACATAAGAAAGACATTACGATGCGTACCCAGGCAGAATGTGAAACGAGATAATACAAACGAACGAACGAGAGAGAGAGAGAGAGAGAGAGAGAGAGAGAGAGAGAGAGAGAGAGAAAAGAGAGTGACTGCAAGGAATGTGATTACGATGAAATGTGCGTCCATTTGTTTTGTTTTTGTTTTGCTACTGCTGTCGTCGTCGTAATGTTCAAGTGTGTTCAGATTTAGGCGATCACTTCTCTCGTCCTCTCAGTGCAACACACACACAAAACGATATATATTCTTTCGTCACCATCATCAAGTCTCAAGTGTTTATCGCCAACTGCATAATAAGATGAAACCAAGTGGCAAGAAGAAGAAGAAAAGGAGGAAACCCCCAAAGAGAAATAAGAGTCTAAAAGTCCATCATGGGAATTGCACAAGAAGCACTCATTTCGAATAGTATTTAGCATTTCGTCTTTGAATTGATTACATTTGTCTGTGTGTGTGTCCCAATGTGTGTCTGTGTGTTTCTTACTACTAAATCGAAAGCTTCTTAATCGTATTTATCACAAATAGACACACACACACACACACACACACACACACACACACACACACACACACACACACACACACACACACACACACACACACACACACACACACACACACACACACACACACACAGGCTCAATCACACTAAACTGCTTATAATATAAAAGCCAATAAAAATCACCAATCATATTATTATGAAATAAACTGCTTTATTGATCAATCTATTCTTGATTTGATTTTCTGTTTCATTTTGAGACGAATTCGCCAACGATAAATAAGAGCCTAGTGTTAAATTATTTAACAAAATTGAGCACTATGTTAGGGTTATTTTATTCTAACCAACAAGCCATTCTAAACGATCGTATTGGCATTAATATTATTGTCGTATCATTATTTGTTCAATCATCTTCCACTCTTCCGCGTAATTACACCATCATCATTTAAACAATCCATTAATTGTGATGTAATTTACATTATACTGTGCTCATTAGTGTGTGCTGTGTTGTGTGTAGGGGTGCCTCATTATAATCATTAATGTAATTTAATTTAATTTAATATTATAATTCGTTCATTAATAGCATTAAATTGAAATTGAAAATTGTGCAGCGATTCAAAGGAAGGGAGGGAGAGAGAGGAAAAGAGAGAGAGAGAGAGAGAGAGAGAGAGAGAGAGAGAGAGAGAGAGAGAGAGAGAGAGAGAGAGAGAGAGAGAGAGAGAGAGAGAGAGAGAGAGAGAGAGAGAGAGAGAGAGAGAGAGAGAGAGAGAGAGAGAGAGAGAGAGAGAGAGAGAGAGAGAGAGAAGAACGGGAAAGTGAGGAGCTCTATTTTGGAACATAAAACGCAATTTCACAAACCACGGAAAAAATGTTTTGCAATCTAGTCCTACGAATATCATTATTAATTATCTGAACACAGAATTGGTTCCGTAACCAGAATCCACCCAGGGGACATTTCATACATATTGTATTGAATTTTAGAGTGTGTGTGTTTTTGTGGTTTCAAAATTTGAATCTCAAAATTTTCTAATTAATTATGAATTCATTTTTGTATAAATTTTTAATTAATTAATGCAATTAATCTTAATTATGGTCCGTTAATTATGATTTTAATTAAATTATGATATTATTAATTAGTGATTTAAGCACAGTTTTATGGTAATTTGGTTTGTTTTTTGGGAACATGCATGCAAGCTTGGAAATTTGAATGGAATAAAGCAAAAAAGATGTGCACAGTACCTTTTTAGACGAAATTGTTTGCATAGCGATAGTTGACATAGTTGCCGGTGTTGGTGGTGGCTTGTCCTCTTGCCGCGGCCACCACAGCTGTACTCGCGCCTCCGGCCAGTCCACTGCGTCCCGTTCCACCAGTGGACGTCACTGGCAGATGTGAGTGTGTGTGATGTCCACTCGGTGTTCTGCCATCGCCAATGGCCGTGTTCGTGCCACTGTTTGCGTACAGAAAGCCATCATAGTCGGGCACCAGTGAGTGCTCAACCTGCTGATTGTGATTGCCACAACTGATGAACTGCGATATCTGTCGACGGACACGTCGAGAGGTGAAGTAGATGCCAAAGATCCATATGAGTGCGACCAGTGCCGCCAGACACAGCAACACCACAATCTGGTCCACCAGTGCCAGTGTCTCGAGGTTGTTCGCATTGGGCGGGTGGATGATGGTGAACTTGACCACCGTGAAGATGATGATCAGAATGAGCATTGCAAAGAGGGCAATGATCAGACAGTTGATGGACGGTCGGGGTATGAGGAAGTCACAGCACAGTAGCAGTGAGTCCTGGTCCTGTTCGCCACCGTAAGCTCCGTATCCATAATTGCCGCCGCTCATCATGCCCATTGGCCCACCACCAGTGCCACCACCGGTTCCGTCCATGTAGTTACCCGACGAACCTACAAGTGCACCGCCACCTGCACCACCGGTCCCACCACCCGAAGTCGTGCCATAACGCGAATTTGCATGTGAATGAGCTCCACCGGTGCCAGTTGCACCAGCAGCACCAGCTCCACTGTACTGCATCATCTGAGCAGTTGTCATTCCGCCCGGACCACTTGCACCCAGTGCACTCATTCCACCCGGACCAGGAAAGAAGTTAGTACTAGTGTCAGGTGGAGTGGCGTCCTTCATGTACTCTCCCGTTATTGGATCATACGGATAGTACAACTTTCGGTAATAGTCCAAACTCTGATTAGTCGAGTCAGCTCCATATGGCCCAGTTTGACCGAATGGATTCTTGGTTGCAGTGGTCGACTTTAAATTCAAACTACTCGGTGGCATTGAGTAGTAGGGAACTGCATTTCCTGGTTTGGCTACTGGCACCAGAGCATTCGATGTCCCTGCCTGGTGCTGCTGCTGTTGCTGTTGATATGCCGATCGACTGGTGCTGTCGACTTGATTGTGATGAGACTGAGACTGGGACTGTTGGTGATAAGGGTAGGAGGAGGTTGAGGCCGAATGCTGTTGAGTTGAGTTGGGTTGCTGCTGCTGCTGATACGAAGTGGTGTGATAGTGGGGATCGGTGTGACCGTGTGGCTGTCCATCGGACTGCTGGCCACTGCCATATCTGTGAGATTGAGATGCAGGAGCAGAAGCACCACCGCCATAGCCATTCTGCTGGTGATATCCGTCGGACTGGTACTGACCGCCAGATTGACGATCACCATAGCCACTAGTGCCAGAGTACTGATGACCCGATGCACCAGATGAACCATAAGTTGGATGATTGTGTTGAGCCGATGCTACTGCTCCTCCTGCAGACGAATCCTGTTGTCCATAATATCCGGATCGGTCATATCCAGAAGCGGCGGTATTGTTGTAATTTGCAGAATTGTATCCTGAGGCCGATGGATTTGCGGAATAACCATACTGACTTTCTGAACCGTACTGTCCTGTGCCATAGCCGGAGGCACCTCTTGAGGAACGCATTATTGATGAAGTTGGTTGTTGGGTTCGAGTGTTCGAAGTAGGATTGGTTGTACCACTGGTAATTTGTTGTTGATATGACTGACTTGGGTTTTGTGTTGAGTAATATGAGTTGGAGGATTGAGACCGTTGCTGCTGCTGTTGATAGGACTTTGATGCCTGACTATTCGCTAGTTCTTGTTGCTTCTGATAGTACTCCGCAGACGTGTAATAGTCCTGAGTGATGTTCTTGGGTCGTTGAGTGGTTGTGACAGCGCTCGAATCGTATGACTTTTGATACAACTGCTGTTGATGCTGAGCGTATGCCACTTGAGCTCGACTGTTGAGTGATGAGGTCTGCTGCTGTGCCGCACTGCGATAGTAACTGTTTGATGCCGAACGATAGTAGGGATCTTGATGGTAGGGATGCTGATAGGAGGGTGGAGGTGGGGGTGGTTGCTGGTTTTGGGAGGAGGAAGAATATTGCTGACGGGATGGATGCTGGGAGGATGAGGCTGCGGCTGCTGAGGTGGATGATGATGATGGATAATGCTGATGATTAGGGTTGTAGTTGTAATTATAACTATAGTTATAATGATAATTGGGTCCACTGTAATAATCCATCACTGGGTGTGGGGGACAAGCACTACTAAGATGGACTAAAAATGTAGACTAACTTAGACGTCTTCAAGACGCCTATTGAAGCAATGGACGAACAATGCGAAGAAGAAGAAATATGGACACAAAAGAAACCACGAAGACAACTGGGAGAATCACAAAACAAAACTAGAATTGAATGGACATGTTGAGAGTGAGAGGCTGGAAATGATTGACTTATTCGCGATTATGATTGACTTGAGGTTTTTGAGGCTTTGGCACTGCGATATATTATGAATAAGATAAACAGTAGTATAAGAGATGTTGCCCAATGTTGATGACTTACACTACAATGCACACGGCACAATGAATATCACACTTTAGGTGGAAATGGTTGCCAACTGGCAAGATAAGCCCATCATCATCAGATAATAGTACAAATGGTCGAGGACGATGATGTGCTAGTGGAGTCTGTTTGAGTCTTGTCTGGCTGGTCGTCGACTGAACCCATTTTGAGAATGTCTGTGTGTGTGATCGAAATAGTTTCGTGAACGGAAGTGCTGCTGTTAATTTATTCTAATTCGATTCTATTTTTGTTTGTTGTTCTTGTTGTAGAGTTTCGAATTCGAACGCCGATCGCGTCAATCTGAAAAGCCGATTAAATTCGAAAATGTTTACTTTGCGTTAGCCCAAAATAGACTCGATAATTAATTTAAATTAGATTAAACGCTTCAATAATGAGAGCGACACTTTAAATTGGCTAAATCGCGGGTGTAAAAGTGCGAGTTTACGTTGCACAACGTCTGCACACACAAAATGTTTTGCTTTGCACTGTACGGAATTTTTCGATTTTAATGTCTACAAAGTTTGAGTGTCCAATTAAAAAGCATCGCCAGACAACACAACACACACAACTCTAGTCTCTAGTCTGGCGTCTAGACAGTGGGCCAATTAGTGACAGGAATTTCGGTTTGGATAATTAACTTAAGAGAACAAAAGTGAGAGTGAATGAATGAGCGAGTGAAAGAATGCCACGAGAGATAATTGGATGAGATAATGAATGAGTTAATGAATGAACGAACGAAACGGAAGTAAAGTTAACTGATAATCTGATTAACTAGATTGGGTAAGTGATTTATAATGAACTAGTTATTGAACTATTGTCTCGCCTGTATGAAAAGGCTCTAACTTCCTTAATCCGCCGTGACTTTTGCCATTACTGAACTACTCTGAACTATTCTTCTAGTCTAGACGATCATCAGAATTTTCGGTTGAATACCCAGAAAGTGATCGATTTTGGTTTATATCTTGCAAAAAAGAGCACTTCCGATCGAATCATCTTTTCACTCCTTCACTCGCTTTGTAATTCAATAAACACAATAATTAATCTCAATCAATGTACGGAGATTGTATCGGTAATTGCTAAAATATAGGTACTGCTGCTTTTCTTTTGATCTGTGATCCAAAATCATCCTAAACTACTAGCTCGTACTATCTTTATGAACAGTCAATTAACACCTCTTTATGATAATAGATCTAATGTTGATCTAATAATTGCGATAGAGAAAACTAGAGAGATTGCACTTCAATCAATGATTCCATCTCACCACAATTTCCGTTATTTTGGAATAGAAAAGTTCAACTACGTTGGACTTGACGAAAAGGAATTTAATTTATTTAATAGCGCGAGGCAATGTTTATGTGATGATCGTGTGTGTGTGTGTGTGTGTGTATGTCATCATGTGCACACACGTTTCCACTCACATAAATCTATTCAAGTACGATGCATCCATACAAGCACTCTCAAGTTTGTCAAAATTTATTGCCTCGTTTTATTTTATATATTTTGCAATAAAACTAAAACTATTCAAAAAGCACACAACTTATGAATGGTCGAGTATATAAGAAAATGAAATGCTCAAACAGACAGGCAAGACCAGACCACTCACGCGACTGAGAAGCCGTACAAGAAAAACCCAAAAGTGTGCATTGCAGCAAAGCAAACATTTAAATTTGTTTTATTTTATAGCATTGCGATTAAATTCGCCAATTGAAAAGTCAAACACAGGAATAGACATGTAAATAGTGAAATTGATTCAAATTCTCTACGACTTTCTACTTTCGTGATTTAACGAAAAAGTCAAACAAGACTTACATGAATGAGATGAATCGGGAAGCGCGCGTAAATCTCAAGTGGATTTATATTCGAGAGGATTTGAGTGATCTTTTCGATTCGTTCGATTCTGGATATTTATATTCTTGAGCCTCACTCACGCACAGATGAATTGGTTATGATTGTCGGTTATTGTTATTGTTTGCGTGAGATAAAGGGCTTATGGAGATGAGAGGAGAGAGAGGGTACTTGAGGTGAGGACACAAATCCCTACTTGAGAGGTATTCCTATTGGTCTATTGGTGCCTGCTCTCACTTGACTTGACTTTCTCTTCTGTTTTGAGGTTTTGTTTCATCATCGCCGCCACACGAAGCCAAAGTTGAAGTACATGACACTTTTCTTCTTTTTTCTTTTGTCAGTCATTTCAAGTTGGCCAATGTTTCATCATCACTCAGTCAAACATTCCAAAACAGACATAACACACACACACACACAAACCGAAGCCAAACCAGAACACACTCACACTCACACTCGCTCCTTCACTCACACTCAATCAAGGTTCAGTAGTCGTTTGGCTTCTTCTTCTTCTCGTGATTCTCCAGCAGGCTCAGCTGCTCAATAGCAGTACAAGAGCATGAGTTTGGACAGCACACAGACTCGCATACACAACACACAACACCCTACCCGAGAACTGGAACTTGGTCACAAAAGGCAATAAACATTGGAGCGAGTGAAAGTATACATACATACAGATACAGAGAGCGGCATGCACAGTGTTTGGTAGTGTGCAGTTGCAGAGTTGAAATTTCGCGTGGAGACCACACAGCAATAGACAGAAATACACAGACACACAATATCACACAATATATCCAGTCGGAGGCTTCGAACCAGAATGAGCGATACGAATGTCCCAATGATGTGTGTCTGTGGAGTAGTGTGCTGTACGATGGTTGTACGATGAGTTGCGACCGAGTGAGAATGAGAAGAGAGAAAGAGAGACTCATACTGTGCACACAAATGAGAGTCTCTCTCTCTCTCTCGCTTCCAAACTCAAATGTACGTGTATGTGTGTGAATCCTTCCCAAAACAGAGAGTACCAAAATACAGAATACAGCACACACATTGGATAGCACCAGAATCAATGCTAAAAGGCGTGCACACTATATACGGACACAAGAGTGCGATCCGTAAGTGAGAGAGAATTTGGGACAAAAATGGAACAGAGAAGAACTGAGAGAGTGGGACACTACTGTGATGAAGATAACAAGGCGACAAGCAATAATAGTACCATGTGAGACAGAAATGAGAAGAGTTCGAGAAGGAAAGAGGAGAGCAGACCAATGAACAAATCTAATAATAATAATACTCGAGTGCACAAAGAAAATTTCTCACCAAATAGCCCCAAAAAAACACACAAGTGACAACATACAGACTGGTTTCATAAGTTTCACTGTGTTCACTGTGTGCGCTAATGGGTGCCAATTTGTGAATGAGATTCTCATGTTGTCATGTTGTCGGACATGGCCTAAAAGTAGTCTCGTGTCAGAGAGACTCGACTGAAACTGTCGTGAAACATAAAAATCAATTTTGTGTGTATGTGGATTCGCCTTGCTCACTCACAGTGTGAGTGGACACATACTGATTTGGGGTAATTGGGGACATGCACACACACACACACACACACACACACCATACAACGCATACACACAACGGAAACCAAAAAAAGTTTACTGTTTGTGTGGAATTTTGTGCTAATGTGTCATTGTGTGTTTCGGAATTTACTGTTTGAGTGACATAAATAGCCCCGAGGGGTAATTAATTAGTGGCAAGCACAAACGCACACACACACACACAAAAGTAATTAATTAATAATTGCATTTTAAATTGCATTTTCTATTCGAATTGTCATTAGTTGAGTGAATTCGTTACAAGCAGTCGTACAAGCATTTGAATTTGAAATTCTGAATTCCTAAATCAACTTTAAATCAAATTCTCTATTCTCTCTTCAATTGTTGTTCTATTCAAATATTGAAATGTATATTAATTCAAAGTTATACAATAATTTTCCATTCAAGTTTTGTAGTACAGTAGCACAGTACAATAGTGAAACATCCGGTGCTCCACATTTGGGCCGCTCCAATTCAATAAACAAAATGTTACAAGTTTGAAAGGTTTCGTTTCAACTTTTTGCACAGAATCAAACACTGCAATTTGAATTGTTACGAAACAAATATTTGCTTTGTATTGCAATACAATGCACCCACACATACAGACAGACACATACAGTGCACACACAATAGGATAGGACTTTAATTCCCAGTCGAGTCAACTGAGCACAACTACTCGAATGTACCAAACGCTCCAAATGTTCAATAAATTGTCAAATGAATAAATAATTGCGGTACTGTGAAAATAAAACCCGCTTTAGGGGCTTTTGCTTTGGGTTTTTTTCCTGGGTTATACAAACTATTTTGAATAACGTTCACAATGCACTTAATAATATTATCTTTTGGCCTGAGGGAGCCAATTCACCGATTCAGTTCTAAACTAAACTCAAAAACACTTTAACAAAACAGTTTGTTAAAGGCGCTTATTTAAATTTAGCATTCTATGAATTGTCTTCTTGCCAAACACAATTTGTACTTTTGTGTTGGAGAATTCAAAGATTTGTGATCACTCAAAATTGGGTTTCTGGTGTCTCTCTGTGTAGTTGGTTTGTAGTGTTCTATTTTGAGGATGCATAAATAACATTTGCATTTTGAGTTTGAGTGGAAATGACAAATTTAAATCATATTATTAAATTGTGATTCGTGATTGTTAAAAGTGACTTTTTCTGTCTATTTTTCGACAATCACTCATCTACAATTGCAACTGATATTTGGAATTTATGTATTACTTTTGATGTCTCTCTTATGTTTTTAAGATTTTGCATATATTCAAACTTTGTTTTTTAAGAAATTCCCGATTTTCTATGCACAAATTCCAAACATTGAGAAACTTATTATGTTAAGCAACCGGAAATGTCTCTTTTTTTGTTTTATTCATTTGAAGATTTGAATTTCAAAACAGTTTTTGAGTTTTCGAGACAGACGAAAACATTGTTTCAAAACATGTTTTTGTAAAAAAATATGCAAATTTAATCTTGTCTCCGCCGGAAGTGCTCTTTTTTGAAAAAGTTGTTTTGATTTTAAAATGTTTTCAACTCTTCAATAATTTATATATCAAGTTGTAATATAATCTTGAAAGCCAAAAATAATCTAATATCAGAAACCTTTAATATATTAGTTTCGAAATCTAACAACGAAAATAGAACAATTATTTTTCATTATCTTTCTTCTTCTCCTTCATGGGAACAAAATTGACTTTAATGTATTTGTTAATACATTAAAGAATTATTAGATGAAAAACAAACAAAAATAGTAAAATATGAGAAATAAATTGAGTTTTATGACTTTGTCCTCCTTCTTTTTCTATTTCTTCCTTTCTAATTCTTTATTCTTCTTCCTCTGTCAATATGTGTAACGTGAGAATTGACTTTTTATACTAAAAGGCGAAAAGCGATCAACGATGGAGTGGCTGAACACAAAAAGTTCGTTCGATGTTTGTGTGTGTCTGTGCCGGGGCCGAGTTACTTTCCAATCCGTCTGTGTGACCATATATAAAGAAACTGGGTTAACGCGAATATATTTCTTCCATCTCTTAAGACAAGTCTCTCATAAAGCAATTCGAAAGTGTCTTTTCATCATAAGGGAGAAACTTTTTTGTTGTTGCTGTTTTATCTTTTCGGTCCGTTTCGGTCGTTATTACTTTGGCCTGAATCCGTGTATGTGTTTGTATGTGTGTGTAAAAACGAAACAGCAGCCTGAAACTCTCTATAGATTGAGTGGATTGGATCGATTGGCTTTTTGTCAGTTCGCTGTGTGTGTCGCTCACTTTTTCTTTATATGTTCTATCCCTCGATCGAAATGAGTCATACACCGAAACACGAAACGAACAAACCTTAATGATGAGAAAAAGGGAGGAAAGGAATAAGAAGAAAAAATAAATAAATATTAAGAATAAAAAAGTGAGAAGGAGAGAAAGTGAAAAGTTGCCCAACAAAATGACACACAAATTGCTTCATCAAATTGAGTTTAGTGGGCCCGCATATACGAACCGTGAATTCGTGAATTCGAATTGCGCAAAAATTGAATTTCGATTAATAGATAATCAAGTTCACTATTCAGTAGTTCGCAAAAGTATCCGTTAACTTGAGTATAAAGTGTGCAACTTATTGCATTACTTTTCTCTTTACCTAATATACGATCATCAACTCGAGAACACATATTATTGATCTAAATTTATTCGACAAATAAAAATATACAACAACCTAAGACGGAGAGAGAGAGAGAGAGAGAGAGAGAGAGAGAGAGAAGGAAAATAAATGTGTCCGAGATATAAAGTGCTGATCCAATCGAATGTACTGTTGTGTGTGTGTGTGTGTGTGTGTGTGTGTGTGTGTGTGTGTGTGTGTGTGTGTGTGTGTGTGTGTGTGTGTGTGTGTGTGTGTGTGTGTGTGTGTGTGTGTGTGTGTGTGTGTGTTTGCGATCGAATTACCGAGAATGAGTAAAATAAAGAAGGAACACATACATTTGGGAGCTTATTTGTGCGTGTAATCATAATTACCGGAATTGAGAGAATTGAAATGAAGTAAGAGATTGCTGGTGCAGCCAAACTGAGCGTTGGCGTGTGTACATGTTCGAGTGTATGTTGCCGTGTGTCTTGGTCTATTTCGATTTATCAAGGGTACACTTGTCTGTGTGTCTATGTGTGCATTTGTCTTTATGTCTTCTATGCACTTCTCACTGTACAAGAATTAACATGCGTAAAATAATAATAATAAAATAAAATATATTACACGTAAGACAAATGATGATCATGTTCGGTGGAGAGTGTACAAAAATAAGAAGAACAAACGAAAACGATCAGGGGAAACAAAACTAATGTATGTCTTGTGTGTGTGTGCACAATTCATTTGACTCGACATACGCGAACGAACAGACAGAATTGGCGTAAGTGAGGGTAGTTGTTTTATTGCGTGCCAAATGTACCAACATTGCAATGTATCGGATGTATTGGCCGTATTGCACAATAAAGTGATAAACGAATTACATGGTTGGATTATAAATTTATTTATGGTTTTTATTATATTAAATAAATATATATTTGAGATATTTGAGTGGAGAAAACAGTAAATTTCCAAATAGAAACGAAATTGTGAAAAGAATGTTGAAGCGATAAAATAAATAAATTGCGTAAGATGTAAATAAATAAATAAATGCTGTTTTCATTTTTTAAAAATCCAGTCAAATAAAAGCAGACAAATTATTTATTGAATATTTATAAACAATGTTCACAAGTTTTTGGAAACTATTATTGGATCATGCCATACTTGGCGCCATCATGTGGTTGAGATTTAAAATTGGAAAGGATTTGTCCATTGGTGTGTCGAATAAATGTTAAATTGTAAAAGACCAACAAGACAATT
The DNA here is from genome assembly GCA_023373905.1 of Rhizoglyphus robini. Classification (NCBI taxonomy): domain Eukaryota; kingdom Metazoa; phylum Arthropoda; class Arachnida; order Sarcoptiformes; family Acaridae; genus Rhizoglyphus; species Rhizoglyphus robini. The sequence continues at coordinate 436,183 of JAKIJQ010000017.1, read as the reverse complement.
TGAACATAAACATACAAACATTGGCTTTGTCGATGTTTTACTGGATGGAACAATACTTACAGAATGTCAGAAATGAAGAAATCGTCAAAACATACATATTCCTACAACCATAAGAGAGAGAGAGAGAGAGAGAGAGAGAGAGAGAGAGAGAGCATATTTATGAATCAAATTGTTCGAAAACTTAATTAAAAGTATAAAATATAAAATAGTTTTTTATTAAATCATCATTTATTCAATTAGATTGCATGATACATGGTATAAAGTTCTTTGAGTGCATTTCTCTAATTAAATAACCAAGCTTCGTGTTAGTTTTGGTCCCTGTGTTGACAAGTTGTATTGAATCTCCAATCAAAGCTGTTGTTCAAAATTCTTATGAAGTAAAAGTAAAAGTACACAAGAAAACTAGAACGACAGCTGTGAGCAGACACACAATGGATTAATCTTCATGCAGAGTTGGACATTTCGTGTTGTTCACTGGTTCATCCCACATGGTGTTAGTCCCTAACAAACTCAGAATCAGTCCTGGTTGTGCCATGAAGATCTCGGGTGAAGATCGATTGGATCTTCATATGTAGGCTTTCAACTAACTCTTCCCCAGGTCGGTTTTATTATCAAATCTAGATTGGAATTTCGAAAATTTGAATCACTTACTGATTAGATGCGATGAGAGAATAAACCTAATCAAAACTGTTCCTCAAATTCCCTATGAGCTAAATATACACACAAAGAATTACATAAGGAGACTTGAGGAACAGTTTTGAGCAAGTTAAGTACAGCAAAATCTCCAATAAGAGTTCGACTAAAAGAAAGTGTGTTCAGGTGTGTAAATGAATAATGAATAATGAAAATAAAAATAGGAAAACATAATTTGACTTACCATTTTAAATTGGACATTTGAAGCAGCAACAGCGGACGAAATTGGGGAAAGAGAGTTTGAAACAAGCATAGTTGCGCGAAAAACAATTCAAAGCAATTTGAGGTTGTCATGGTCATGGTTACAAATCCAACCAATATTCAATTCCGATTGGAACATGCGGAGAGTATTCTGAACAACATGTTACAAATGGAAGTGATTTTTGGGCAGACTCGGTTGGATGGGGTCATAACGATGTTAATGAAAATTAATCCAAATATTAGTCTCTAATGCAAAATGGGAAACGATATAAAGAAATACATATTGTCAAACGAGACTAATTTATGGAAAGATTCAAAATTACATTATACATGCTGATAGTTTTGGACAGGCAGTTGAGAGAAGCAAATTGTTCATTAATAAAATAAGCTTTTGTTAAGATGTACAGAACATTGAAGAACCGGAGCAAGCACACAGAGCTCCTTAGGTAAGCTTAATATCATCCATAATTATGAAATATATTTGTACTGTTCAGGTTCTGATATGATGTGACTTGATGACGAGGAATACCATCGAAACTTTTGCCCAGTTGATTTATGTAGACAACAACCAACAAACATAAAGCAACTTGAGCAAAAATTTTGATAAGACTCGATAATGGATTAATCGTTTGGGACAAGCAAATTTTGGGGAGAAGCAATTCGAAAGCAATTTTGGTTGTCGTCTTCTATTGTAGCGCATTTACAAATCCAACCAATATTCAATTCCAATTGGAACATGTTATGGAATTTCTCGAGGAGATCATGTTGCAATTGGAATCGATTTATGGACAGACTCGGCTTTATTAATTCATAACAATGTTACTGCAAATCAATCCAAATATTAGTCTCGAATGCAAAATGTGAAACGAAATTGTGCTGAAAATATACATATTGCAAAACGAGAATAAAATATGGAAAGATTCAAGATTACAATCTACATGCTGATCGTTTTGGACAAGCAGTTGAGAGAAGCAATTTTCTCATTAGTAAGCTTTTGTTAATTTGCACAGCACATTGAAGAAATGGAACAAACACAAAGAGCACCCTAGATAAGCAAAATATCATCCAGAATTATGGAACACATTTGCGCTGTTTGCCGTTGGACAAGAAGAAATAGTGTTCAGGTATGTTAATAGATGGGAATTACAATCACTTACTGATTAGATGCGATGATAGATGAAGCCCAATCAAATCTGTGCTGCAAACTTATTATGAGCATTTATACACACGAAGAATTACATAAGAAGAATTGAGCAACAGATTTGAGCAAACTCAGTTCAACATAATCTGCATACGAACGGTTGGACTATGGTCAGGTAAGCACTGTTGCGGGAAAAGTAAATCGAACCAATTCGGAGTCTTCATTCTTCATGCATTTACAAATCCAACCAATATTCAATTCCGATTGTAACATGTGTGGAAAGCATTCTCAATCTCATGTTACAATTGGAAGTGATTTATGGGCAGACTCGATTGGATGCAATCATATCGTTGTTAATGAAAATCAATCCAAATATTAGTCTCGAATGCAAAATGGGAAACGAAATAGCCTTCAAGAAATACATATTGTCAAACGAGACTAATTCATGGAAAGATTCAAGATTACATTCTACATGCTGATAGTTTTGAACAGGCAGTTGGGAGGGATCATTAGTAAGCTTTTGTTAATATGCACAGAACATTGAAGAAATGAAACAAACACACAGCCAATAGATAATCTAAATATCATCCAGAATTATGGAACATATTTGTGTTGAATGTAGAGTACTTTGTGTACAGTTCATTTGTGTACGATTGGACCAGAAGGAATAGTGTTCGTGTATTTTAATAGATGTAAATTAATCTCACTTACTGATTAGATGCGATGATATATAAAACACAATCAAATCTGTTCGGCAAACTTATTATGAGCCTTTACACACAAAAGCTGGTCACTGGTCTCGAAGGCTAATGGCATTGCACGTGTGAACACTCTCTCTCTCTCTCTCTCTCTCCTGTCTCCAGTAAGTGCAAATTGCCCGGTTTGTTTGGCATATTAAATCGGCTAGTCACTGGTTTTGTCAATGCAATTTGGTTTTACATGTTATGCACTCTGTTTACTCGCCTGTGGGAAGAATGATCGCGGTCCCTAATCCCAGTGACTGACATTTGGGCAGTTCTATCACCAATGGGTCAGCTATAGTGGTACATTGTCTCTAATTAAAACTGGGACATTGTTTCCTGTTTCTCAACCACTCTATTGCCCTCCTCGACTTGGTGTAAGTTGCTAACAAAGAAAGAATCAGTCCTGGTTGTGCGATGAAGATCTCGAGTGAAGAAGGGTTGGAACTTCTTCCGTGGGCCTTCCACTAACTCATTCCCCAGTCGGTTTCATTATCAAATCGAGATTGGAATTTTGAGAAATTGGAATCACTTACTGATTAGATGCGATGAGAGAATAAACCCAACCATTTACAAATCCAACTAATATTTAATTCCAATTGGAACATGTGTGGAGAGTGTTTTGAATCTCATGTTACAAATGGAAGTGATTTTAGGGCAGACTCGGTTAGATGTGATCATTCGAAGATAATGCAAATCAGTCCAAACATTAGTCTCAAATGCAAAATGGGAAACGATATAGCCTTCAAGAAATACATATTGTCAAACGAGATTAATTTATGGAAAGATTCAAGATTACATGCAGATTGTTTTGAACAAGTAGTTGAGAGAATTAAATGTCTCATTTGTGAAGCTTTTGTTAAAATACATAGAACATTGGAGAAATGAAACAAACACACAGAGCACCTTATATATGCACAATATTATTTCTGAATATGGTTCATATTTGTGCTGTATGAAAGGCACTTTGTGTATTGTTCAAGTTCTGGGGTGTACTGACTGATGGGTTTGCACTTTGTGGCAAGCGATAAGCGAATTGAAATTAGTATGGTTAGAGGTCATTTGTAAAAGTAAGTCATTGTTAAAATGCATAAACCATTTGACGAATTTGAGCAAACATACAGATCATCATTAATACACTCAAATCTCAACTATTTATTTGAGATCTAAGTTGGACATTCACTTGCGAACTTGAACTGTGGTGATTGACGATGGCCCAATCAAAACTGTTCCATTGCCAGATTATGAAAGCTATTTGATTGAAAATACATAATAAGCCCAGTGGAACAGTTTCGAGCAGACCCAATGAACATGGAGAAAGCGCAAGCAGAATGATCCTTTGTGTGTTTATTGATAACACTTGAATTCAATTGAATTGTGCAAGTGTACTGTCTGATGATCACAATCCCGATTCTCATTTATGTTCAACATTAATGTGTACACAGACAATGTGCAGTGCACCAATCAGCATCACTAGTTTAGATCGCGCATTTATCTTTTAGAATTGACAATTAATATTCGAATACTGTTCTATAGATAGTTTTTTGGGTTTGTGCTTTAGTTCTACATGTCTACAGGGTGCTTTTAAATAGACGAGATTATTCGCTAATAAATAAAACAGTCAAAAGCAATGTTGATTTCCGTAATCGTTTTTAAGTCACATCATGTATTTTTGCATTGGACCAGAACAGTCGTGTCTGACTATACTAACTTGTACTGCTGCATTGTGACGGCAATGTCTGCTTGCCAAGCCAAGAGCGCACCAACAAATGCCACGTCGAAATTTTTGGACTGGCAAAGTGCGTACAATGGAATGAACCTCTAAAATGACAGACTCAAATATGGATTTGACCGGTATACGCTGTTGAGAAATGAGAAAGTGTTGCATAGCATAAGAAATGACACTTACTTTACTTCCGTTGAGGCATTAAAGACATTTAGGATTCCAACGATTAGCGCACCAAACGAATGAGAACACAGCTACTAGCAAACAGGTGAAACTAGAGTAGTAATGAAAATAGGTATTATGCATACGGAAGTAAAGTAGTATCTCAAATACATTGTTTCGTGTTGAGTTACTAAGAATTATAATCTGTAGAAGAAACAAGAACAAAGTGATGGGACTTTGTGTTAGGTGCGTCTATGTGCCGCGTCTGATCAGCTCGAAGGAAAGATCACCAATGATGGCCGACTAGGGCAGAGACAGGCAGAGTGACAGTGCTCAGCACAATACAACTGTACATGTGCCTGTGCAGTGTGCGTGCTGGAAGAATTCAGCAGAGAACCACCTCTCCATCTCCAACCACACCGTGAGACTAGACTAGACATGCAAAAATAACCCGAACACCTCTTCCTCTACCTGCAGGACTTGGATGAAGGTAAGAAGGATGGCAACAGAGACGCACAAGACTCATCCAGCAACACCTCGACTCGTGAGGTCGCCGGAGCACGAGCTAGAACAGGCGAACGTCACCGATGTCACTTGTACTTGTCTTTTGATCACACATTGATATACAATGTACCTGAATGTGCATTGCATTGGCAAAAATGTGAATTCGAATGACTAAAGTGAATCGATTTTACACTCACAAGAAGGAGATTAGATGAAAACAAAAACACAGACAGACCTGTTGTTGGCGAAGTCGATCTGTCAACAAAAGAGGTTTTGCCGGGCAACGCGCAAGTAAACCGTAGTATCTACTGATTTTGTTTGTGTCTGTTTGAAATTCAACTGTGCTTTCTCTAATGTTTTACTGAATGAGTTCATGCAGGCACAGTGGAGCAACAGACACAAAAGTGAGTGACTGACAAAATGAGACATACATTTTGTACTCGGTAGAGGAAAACCAGTGAGAACGTTCACATCCGCAACGGCCAGTACCCTGTCCATTGTCCATTGGCCAGTGCGCAACTATTTACTTTGTCCATCAAACGTGTGACAAACAATAGAATCGACAATGAACACATAGGGACAAGTTGTACAACATTTGAGGCACTCAGTGTGTGATCACTTTTCTTCTATGCAGCGCAATAGTCATGAGACAAAAGATAACAAAATAAACATAATATTTAAGCAGTAATCAATCGTATGCATTAATAGTGTGCACCAATTACCGTTGACGAATTTGAACAAACATTCAGATCATCATTAATACACTCAAATGTCAACTATTGATTGAGATCGAAGTTGGACATTCACTTGCGAACTTGAACTGGGGTGATTGACGATGGCCTAATCAAAACCATTCCATTGTGTTATTATGAAAACTATTTGAAAGATAAAATACATAATAAGCCCAGTGGAACAGTTTCGAGCAGACCCAATGAACATGGAGAAAGCGCAAGTAGAATGATGGTTTGTGGGTTTATTGATAACATTTGAATTCAATTGAATTGTGCAAGTGTACTGTCTGAAGATCACAATCCCGATTCTCATTTATGACCAACATTAAAATCGATAATGAACACATGTGGACAAGTAGTTAAACATTAGAGGCACTCTTAGTGAGTGGTTAATTTTCTTGTGGCAGCGCAATAGTCATAAGCTAATAGTCTAACTAACATAAGTAAACATAATGTTTATTGCAGTAATCACTCGAATACACAGACAGTGTACACCAATCAGCATCACTAGTTTAGATCGCGCATTCATCTTTTAGTATTGACATTGAACATTCGAATACTGTTCGATAGATGGCTTTTTGTGTTTGTGCTCTAGTTTTACATGTCTACATGGTGTTTTAAAATAGACGACATTATTCGCTAATAAATAAAACAATCAAACGCAATGTTGATGTCCGTAATCGCTTTTAAGTCACATCATGTATTTTGGCATTGGAGCAGAACTTTCGTGTCTGACTATACAAACTTGTATATTTCTGTATTGTGACGGCAATGTCTGTTTGCCAGGACAAGAGCGCACGAACTATGATACTTCCACGTAGACACATAGACACACTACTACTAAATTCCACGTGGACATTTTTGGTCTGACTAAGTGAGTGCAATGGAATCAAACGCTAAATTGCCAAAGAATAGCTAAAATACGGATTAGAATGATATACGCACTCGAACAATGAGAAAGTATTGCATAACAAATGCCACTTACTTTGATTCCGCTGATGCATTAAAGACATTTGGGATTCCAACGATTAGTGTACCAAACGAATGAGAACACAGCATCAAGCAAACAGGTGAAACTAGAGTAGCAAGGAAAATTGGTATTATGCTTACGGAAGCAAAGTAGTATCTCAAATACCTTGTATTGGTTTGAAGAACTAAAAATGAGAAGTTGCAGAAGAAGCGAGATGAGGATGAGGTGAGATCAATTTGGGTTACATCAATGCATCGATGTGCCACGTCTGTTCAGCTTGAAGGAAAGACCGCCAATGATGGCCGAATTGGGCAGAGACTGGAAGAGAGTACCTGTGCTCAGCACAATACAACTGTACATATGCCCGTGCAGTGAGCGCGCTGGTAGAAGAGCACAGCAAAGAACCATCTCTCCATTTCCAACCACACCGAGAGAACAGACTAGTCGTGCCAAATTAACCAGAACACCTACACCTCTACATACAAGGTTGGGGTGAGAATGTTAATGATGGTTACAGAGTCACATAAAACTCATCCAGCAACACCTCGACTCGTGAGGGCGCCGGTTCACGAGCTAGAGCACACGAACACCACTGATGCCACTTGTATTTGACTTTTGATCACACATTGATATACCTGAATATGCATTGCATTGGCAAGCATGTGTATTTGAATGACTAAAGTGAATCGATTTTACATTCACTAGAAGGGGATGATGAAAACAAACTTAACAAATAGACCTGTTTTTGGCCAAGTTGACCATACACAGACACAAACAAGCAGAGAGGCTTTGCCGGGTAACGCGCAAGTCAACCGTAGTGTCTACTGATTTTGACCAAGCCGGTTAGACATTCAACTGTGCTCTCTCTCTCTCTCTCTCTCTCTCTCTCTCTCTCTCTCTCTCTCTCTCTCTCTCTCTCTTTCTCTCTCTCTCTCACTCTCCCTCTCTCTCCCTCCCTCTCTCTCTCTCTCTCTCTCTCTCTCTCCCGCTCCCGCTCTCTCTCTCTCTCTCTCTCTCTCTCTCTCTCTCTCGCTCGCTCTCGCGCTCGCTCTCTCTGTCTCGCGCGCTCTCTCGCTCTCTCTCTCTCTCTCTCTCTCTCTCTCTCTCTCTCTCTCTCTCTCTCTCTCTCTCTCTCTCTCTCTCTCTCTCTCTCTCTCTCTCTCTCTCTCTCTCTCTCTCTTCAATTCCAATTGGAACATATGATTGGGATTTGAATTGGATTAGAAGAAATAGTGTTCAGTTATGTTAGTATTATGTAAATTACAATCACTTACTGATTAGATGCGATGATAGATGAAGTCCAATCAAATCTGTGCTGCAAACTTATTATGGGATTTAAACTCAAGAAAAGAATTACATAAGAAGAATTGAGCAACAGATTTGAGCAAACTCAGTAAAACATAATCTGCACACGAACGGGTGGATTCTCAGGTGATTACGGATGCGGGAAAAACAAATTGAACCAATTTGGGATCTTCACACTTCATACACTATTGTGCATTTACAAATCCAACCAATATTCAATTCCAATTGGAACATGTGGAGAGCATACTAAACAACATGATACAAAAAGAAGTGATTTTTGGGTAGACTCTGATGGATGCTATCTCAAGGGAAGAAGGATATTCAATTGCGAACTTGAACTGGGGTGATTGACTTTGGCCCAATCAAAACCGTTCCATTGTCTTATTATGAAAACTATTTGAAAGATAAAATACATAATAAGCCCAGTGGAACAGTCTCGAGCAGACCCAATGAACATGGAGAAAGCGCAAGCAGAATCAAGCTTTGTGGATTTATTGATAATTGATATTTGTTATCAAATCTAGATTGGAATTTCGAGAAATTGGAATCACTTACTGATTATTAGTTGACAACTTATGTTATGATAATGGCGGCCAATAGGAAAATAACTAAACTGTCCTAACCTAGATGGCGTTATGGGTTTTGTGCTTTACAATATTATTATTAGGAGGTTTTTGTGATTGATAGTCATTACGGTTAATCACTGATTATAATTATATTCAGTCAGCTAATTAGTCAGCTCTGTATGTTATTGTAAACAAGTCTGAACGAAAGACAGCATTGTCAACAATTTCTGTGAAAATCTGTGATTTAATCATAATTTTTATAGTTTGTTTGTGATTTTCGTGGAAAATGAATTCGAATCCGAATACCCTCAATAAGGAGGCGAAACAGTACTGGGCCTTTTATTGGTATCGACAAGACAAGAATGCTTACCAAACGACTCGCCAAATGTGTGACCAATTTGGTGACCAAGTAGTCAATATAAAGTATATCCAAAGACAATTCAAAACTTTCAACTCAGGTTTCGTTCCATCGGTTCCAATTGATTTCGACTTGAGTGCAGTGGACAAATCAAATGATGTCGATTGTATCGATAATGTGCACTCTAATTCATTTCCTTCTACTTCTTCTTTTTCTCCAACTCGAGTTTTCAGTTATTCTGTTGGCGATTCGTCTGTTCCCTCGCAATTATCAGATCTACAATTTTCTACAGACGTTGAAATGAATGGAATTTCACCTTCGAACTCTTCTTCCCCTTCTTCGCCATCTTCTTATTCTTCTTCTCCTTTTCCTTCACTTGTCGTCCGGTCTACAATGACACCTTCTCTAGTTCAATCAACGTTGTCATCATTGATCGAATCAAATAACAATCAGCAAAATAATTCTTCTAATTCTTTTTGCTTTGGAGCAACCCAAACTGATGATGATGATGATGATGCGACTGTTGTGTATGATTATAGAGATGAAATGGAATCGAATGGCATTCAAATTGGCAAACTTTTGAGTAAAGCGCAAAAGCGTTTGTTGATTTTGCATTGTTTTCTCGACAAAAAGACTCCTGGACAAACTTTGAAGTACCTTGAGAACATTTATGGGCCTAATTCGTTTTCATTTACTACAATTTATCGTTGGTTCATAAAATTTCGATTTGGTTCATTTGGCCTAAAGGATAGACCCAAGAAGGGACGGACTCAAACAGTCAAGGATTCAGAATTGAAGAGTTACATACAAGAGAATCCACTTGCGGTGTGCACTGAAATTGCTGAGAATTTTTCGGTTACCCCAGTGACTATTTACAGACGTATGGGTGATTTGGGATATGTTCTAAAGTTGGATAAATGGGTGCCATATGGAATCAATGAAAAGAACAAGGCAACTCGACTCGAATTCTGCACCCGTCTCAAGGAGGAACTCCGAAATAATCCACTTTTCATCTACAACATGATCACATGTGATGAAAAGTGGATCTTTTTCGATAACACTGATCGTGTTCGGCATTTCCGCTTGCGAGGCATTCTTGAGGGTGAGAAGATTCAATGCCCTAAACCTTCCATTCATTGCAACAAAGTCATGTTTTTGGCTTTTTGGGACGTTCGTGGAATGGTGCATTACGAGTTTTTGCCTCAAGGTATTTTTTCTTGTGGATTCTTTGGAGACGCGTTTCATTTTGTTACTTGTTCATTTAATGTCCATTCTCTCGATTCTTTCGCAATTCACATTGTTTGACTGTTTGTCCATTCTCTCGATTCTTTCGCAATTCACATTGTTTGACTGTTTGTCCATTCTCTCGATTCTTTCGCAATTCACATTGTTTGACTGTTTGTCCATTCTCTCGATTCTTTCGCAATTCACATTGTTTGACTGTTTGTCCATTCTCTCGATTCTTTCGCAATTCACATTGTTTGACTGTTTGTCCATTCTCTCGAAACACTTTTCATTCTTCTGCTTGGCCAAATGCTAAAATTATTATAAATTTTTCAATGTTTTATTTTTAAGGCAAATGCATCAATTCAGAGTATTACTGCGAGGTCCTTGCAAGGGTTAAAGATGCAATTGATAAGGTACGTCCTCTGTTGAAAGGTAAAACAATATACTTTCAACAAGACAATGCCCGGCCTCATACAGCCAAAAATACAAAGAAATTTATTTCTGAAAATTTGTCGAATTGGCGCCTTGTTCTCCATCCACCGTATTCCCCAGACGTTGCTCCAAGTGATTACCATTACTTTCGTGACATGTCGAACAAGTTGCGTGGAATGCAATTCAAGACTAGGCAAGAAGTAATTTCGTGGGCACAAAATTACATCAAAGAAAAAGACCCAGAATTTCATAGAAAGGGCATTGAGAAATTACCAATTCTATGGGATAAAGTAATCGAAGCAAAAGGGGCTTACTTTGATTAAATTTATTTCATCTAGATTCATTGTATTTGTGTTTTTATAGTTAATGATTTTATTTGTTTAAGTCAAAGTATCAATTTTTGTTTTGTTCGTGAATTAATAAACTTATAAGATTTACTTGGAATTCGAATTTGTGAATTGTGTTTGTAGTGGTTAGAGACTTTTCTTTACAAACAATAAAAAACACTCATAGCCACCTCACTCAGTGTTAGTTTAAAGACTACATTTAAAAAGCATTACAGTGCCATCTATTTTAGGACAAAAAAGTTATTTTCCTATTAGCCGCCATTATCATAACATAAGTTGTCACCTAATAGATTAGATGACAGAATAAACCTAATCAAAACTATCCCCCAAGTTCCATATGAGCTAAATATACACACAAAGAATTACATAAGGAGACTATAGGAACAGTTTTGAGCAAGTTCAAAATCTCCACTAAGAGTTGGACTTGAAGAAAGTGTGTTCAGTTGTATGAATGAATGTGAATTGTAAAAAGAAACAAATCCGATTATCACCAAGTTAGTATTACTTACATTTTGTATATGTTCGATTCATTGAGTATTCAAGGCAGGTCGAGGTTATGGAAGTGGATTTTGACAGCATTTGGACGCATTTACAAATCCAACCAATATTCAATTCCAATTGGAACATGTGTTGAGAGTATCTTGAATCATGTTACAAAAGGGAAGTGATTTTTGGGCAGACTCGGTTAGAAGCGATCATTCGATGATAATGCAAATCAATCCAAATATTAGTCTCAAATGCAAAATGGAAAACGATATTACCTTCAAAAAATACATATTGTTAAGCGAGACTAATTTATGGATAGATTCAAGATTACATGCTAATCGTTTTGGACAAACAGTTGTGAGATCGGGTATTCATCTTTTAGTATTGACATTTGACATTCGAATACTGTTCGATATATAGCTTTTTGTGTTTGTGCTCTAGTTTTACATGTCGACAGGGTGTTTTAAAATAAACGACATTATCCTCTAATAAATAAAACAGTCAGTATGGCAAGTCCGATCAGCTCAAAGGAAATATCACCAATGATTGCCGACTTATGCAGAGACTGGCAGAGTGACTGTGAACTGCACAATACAACTGTACTTGTGCCCGTCCAATGTGTGTGCCGGCATAGAACACAGCAAAGAACCATCACTTCATCTCCGAACCCACAGGGAAAGCAGACTCTACGCACAAAAATGACTAGAACACCTGTGCCTCTACCTCAAGACTTGAATAAAGGTGAGAAGGATGGCAACAGAGACGTACAAGATTAATCCAGCACACATCGACTCGTGAGGTCACTGGAGCGCGGGCTAGTGCAGGCGCACGCCAGCGATGCCACTTGTAATTGACTTGTAATTGAAAGTAAGTTGATCACACATTGATATACCTTAATGTGCATTGCATTGGCAAACATGCGAATTTGAATGACTAAAGCGAATCGATTTTACATTCACTAGAAGGAGATGAGAAGAAAACAATGACACAGACCGACCTGTTGTTGTCAGTCCCGAACAACAAAAAAAGGCTTTGCCGAGCAACGCGCAAGTTAACCGTATTGTCTACTAATTTTGTTTACGTCAATTTGACATTCAACTGTACTTTCTCTAATATTTTACTGAATGAGATCATGCAGGCACAGTGGAGCAACTGACACAAAAGTGAGTGACTAGTCAATGTGACATACATTTTGCACTCGGTAGAGGAAGACCAGTGAAAGCGTTCACATCCGCAACGACCATTTGCCTGTTTGTCCATTGGTCAGCGCGTAACGATTCACTTTGTCCATCAAACGTGTGACAAACAATGGAATCGACAATGAATACATTCGGACAAGTAGTAGAACATTCGAGGCACTTAATGTGTGATCACCTTTCTTGTATGCAGCGCAATAGTCATAAGTCAAAAGTTAACAAAATAAACATAATATTTAAGCATTAATCAATCGGACACATTGATAGTGTGCACCAATTACCTTTGACGAATTTGAACAAACATACAGATCATCATTAATACACTCAAATGTCAACTATTGATTTGAGATCTAAGTTGGACATTCACTTGCGAACTTGAACTGTATGACAATGGCCCAATCAAAACCGTTTCATTGTCTTATTATGAAAACTATTTAAGAGAAAATATACATAATAAGCCAAGTGGAACTGTTTCGAGCAGACCCAATAAACATGGAGAAAGCACAAGAAACATGATGGTTTGTGGGTTTATTGATAACATTTGAATTCAATTGAATTATCTGCAAGTGCACTGTCTGATGATCACAATCTCGATTCTCATTTATGTTCAACATTAAAATCAATGATGAACACATATGGACAAGTAGTTAAACATTAAAGGCACTCTTAGTGAGTGGTTAACGTTCTTGTGGCAGAGCAATAGTCATAAGCTAGTCTAACTAACATATGTAAACATAATGTTTATTGCAGTAATCACTCGAACGCAGACACAGACACTGTGCACCAATCAGCATCACTAGTTTAGATCGCACATTCAACTTTTAGTATTGACATTGAACATTTGAATACTGTTAGATTGTGTTTGTGCTCTAGTTTTACATGTCTACAGAATGTTTTAAAATAGACGAAATTATTCGTTAATAAATAAAACAATCAAACGCAATGTTGATGTCCGTAATCGCTTTTAAGTCGCATCATGTATTTTGGCATTGAACCAGAACTGTGGTGTCTGACTATACTAACTTGTACTGCTGCAATGTGACGGCACAGTCTGCCTACCAGGCCAGGAGCGCACCAACTATGATATCTCATAGTAGACATGCTACTACTAAATGCCACATGGACATTTTTGGTCTGACTATGTAAGTGCAATGGAATCAAACGCTAAAATAACAAAAACAAACTTAAATACAGATTTGACTTTGATTTGACCAGACTAAGCGATAGATGATCACACACAAACAGGTGGAGACTAGAAAAGTAGTGAACGTGAGTAATGTGCATTTTCATGTAAATTAGAATCTCAAATACCTCGTCTCGTTTTGAGTTACTAAGAATGAGGCGTTGGACAAGAAAAAAGATGAAGACGAGGTGAGATCAATTTGGGCTAAATCGGTGCGCCAATGTGTCACGTCTGATCAGCTTGAAGGAAAGAAAGCAAATGATGGCCGACTGGCAGAGAGTACCTGTGCACTGCAGTGCATAGTACAATTGTACGTGTGCCCGTGCAGTGTGCGTGGTGGCATAGATGAACACAGCAAAGAACCACCTCTCCATCTCCAGACACACCAAGAGAACAGACTAGTGGTGCCAAATTTACCAGAACACCTGCACCTCTACATACTTGGTTGGGTGAGGATGTGAATGATGGTTACAGAGACAACCAAGCCTCATCCAAGAACACCTCGACTCGTAAGGTCGCTGGAGCACGAGCTAGAACATGCGGATACTACCGATGCCACTTATACTTGATTTTTGATCACACATTGATATACCTGAATATACACTGCATTGCCAAACATGTGGATTTGAATGACTAAAGTGAATCAATTTTACATTTACTAGAAGGAGATGATGAAGACAAACTTAACAAACAGACTGACCTGTTGTTGGCCAAGTTGATCAGACACAGACAAGCAGAGAGGCTTTGCCGGGTAACGCGCAAGTCTACCGTAGTGTCTACTGATTTTGTCCAAGGCGGTTATACATTCAACTGTGCTCTCTCTCTCTCTCTCTCCCCCCTCTCTCTCTCTCTCTCTCTCTCTCTCTCTCTCTCTCTCTCTCTCTCTCTCTCTCTCTCTCTCTCTCTCTCTCTCTCTCTCTCTCTCTCTCTCTCTCTCTCTCTCTCTCTCTCTCTCTCTCTCTCTCTCTCTCTCTCTCTCTCTCTCTCTCTCACTCTCATGTGTTACTAAATGAGACCAGGCAGGCATAGTGGTGCAACAGATACAAAAGTGATTGACCAGTCTGCGTCAATGTGACATTGTTGCACATTGTGATAGATTTGCTGTTATTGTATAGTTATCAATCTCGATTCGCAGATCTTTAATTATTAGCACAAAGTTCGGATAAACGTTTGACTAACAGTAGAATCGGCAGTGAATACATATGGACACTAGTAGAACATTCGAGGCATACTTATTGTGCGATCAGCTCTCTTAATTCAGCGCAATAGTCATGGGCCAATTGTCAAGTGCATCTAACCAATACATAGTGTTGAATGCAGTAAGCAGAATACATAGACAGTGTGCACCAATCGACATCACTAGTTTAGATCGCGCATGCATCCAGTAGTGTGTTTTAGTATAGACATTTAACATTTGAATAGTGTTCGATAGATGGACGTTTGTGTCTGTGCCCAATCTTTGTATGTCTACAGAGTGTTATAAAATAGATTACATTGATCACAAATAAATAACACAGTCAAACGCAATGTTAAATCCAGTAATAGTTTTTACATCGCACCATGTATTTAGCAATTGGACCAGAACATCAGACGTACGTCTGACTATACTAACTTGTACTGCTGCATTGTGACGGCAATGTCTGCCTACCAAGCCAGGAGCGCACCAACTATGATGTCTCCACGTAGACAGACTGTTACTGAATGCCACGTGGACATTTTTGGTCTCACAAAGTGCGTACAATGGAATCAAAGGCTAAAATGACAAAAACTAGCTGAAATATGGATTTGACTGGCATACGTTATTGCGCATTGAGAACGTGTTGCATATCATAAGAAATGACACTTACTTTGCTTCCGTTAACGCGTTAAAGACATTTTGGGAATCCAATGATCAGCACGCAAACAGGTGGAGACTTAGAGAAAGTAGTGAACGTTAGTCAATTGCATTTGCATTTAAATTATCATCTCAATTACCTCGCTTCGTGTGGAGTTACTTAGAATTAGAAGTTGTACAAGAGGAAAGATGAAGACGAGGTGATATCATTTTTGGTTAAATCGATACTTCAATGCTCCACGTCTGATCAGCTAGAAGGAAAGATCACCAGTGATGGCCGACTTGTGTAGAGACTGGCAGAGTGATTGCGCTCAGCACAATGCACCTGTACATGTGCCCGTGCAGTGTGCGCGCTGATAGAAGAACACAGCAGAGAACCATCTCGCCATCCCAAACCACACCGGGTGAGCAGAAAATGCAGAGTAGCACCAAAATGACCAGAACACCTGTGCCTCTACCTACAGGCCTGCCTCTACTTGTATGAAGGTGAGAAGGATGGCAACAGAGACGCATAAGACTCATCCAACAACAACTACACAGACAAAATTTTCACTTGGACTCAATTTGTGAGCGCACATTAAAATGACTGAATATGCAATGTATTGACAAAGAAGTGAATTCGAATGACTAAAGTGAATCAATTTAACATTCACTAGAAAGATGTGATAAAAACAAGTCAAATTTATCATACACACCGACCTGTTGTTGGTCAAGTCTATCACACACAAACAAGCAAAGGCATTGCATAGTAACGCTCATGCATCTTTAGCGCTTTTCAGTATAGACATTTAACATTCAAATAGTGTTCGATAGAAGGCCTGTTGTGTTTGTGCACTAGTTCTACATGTCTACAGATTGTTTCAAAATAGACAATACTCTTTGCTATTAAATCACAGTCAAACGCAATGTTAGAGACAGTAATCGCTTTTACGTCGCACCATGTACTTTGCAATTGGACCAGAACTCTAGACGTGTGTCTGACTATACTAATTTGTACTGCTGCATTGTGACGGCAATGTCTGCCTGCCAGGCCAGGAGCGCACCAACTATGATGCCTCCACGTAGACACACTACTACTGAATGCCACGTGGACATTTTTGGTCTGACAAAGTGCGTGCAATGGAATCAACCTCTAAAATGGCAAAGACTAGCTCAAATATGGATTTGACCGGTATACGCTATTGAGCATTGAGAACGTGTTGCATAACATAAGAAATTACACTTACTTTGATTCCGTTGAGGCGTTGAAGACATTTTTGGAATCCAACGATCAGCACCCTAAGCGATAAATGATCACACGCAAACAGGTGAAGACTAGAAAATAGTGAACGTTAGTCATTTTAATTTGCATGTATATTAGCATCTCAATTACCTCGTCTCGTGTTGATTTGCTAAGAATGAGAAGTTGCAGAAGAAGCGAGATGAATATGAGTTGAGATCACTTTGGGTTAAACCGGTGCTTCGATGTGCCACGTCTGATCGGCTTGAAGGGAAGATCATCAATGATGGCCGACTTGGATAGTGACTGTCAGAGAGTGAGTGTGCACTGCACAATACAACTGTACTTGTGCACGTGCAGTGTGCACGCTAGTAGAAGAACCTTCTCGCCATCTCCAACCACACCGGGAGAACAGACTAGTCGTGCAAATATAACCAGAACAACTGTGCCTCTACCTACAGGACTGCCTCTACTTGGATGAAGGTGAGAAAGATGGCAACAGAGACGCATAAGACTCATCCAGCAACAACTACACAGACAAAATGTCACTTGGACTCAATTTGTGAGGGCACATTTAAATGACTGAATATGTATCGTATTGACAAAGAAGTGAATTCGAATGACTAAAGTGAATCAATTTTACATTCACTAGAAAGATTTAAAAAACAAGTCAAAGTTATTATACACACCGACCTGTTGTTGGTCAAGTCCATCACACACACGCGCATGTCAACAGTGGTGTCCAGTGATTTTGTTCATGACGGTTTGACATTCAACTGTGTTCTCTCTCATGTTACTAAATGAGAGTAGGCACAGTGGAGCAACAGACCCAAAAGTGACTGACTACTCAATGCGACATACATTGCACATTGAGATAGATTTGGTTTTGATGTATAGTTCTTGGGGATTTTGACTTGCCGAAGAGACAGTTTGCTCTCAATCGAAGCAAGCCATTGCATTTGTTTGCATCAGCATCGGTCATTTGTACATTTGTCCAATGACTATCTCGATACAATTCAAATTGTCAGTCAAACGAAGTAATTGACCAGAAACACATATGGACAAGTAGTAGAACATTCGAGGCATACATAGTGATTGGCCAACTTGAATGTGCACAGCGGAATAGCCATGAACAGTAGTCACTCGAATACATAGACAGTGTGCACCAATCGGCATCACTAGTTTAGATAGCGCATGCATCTAGTAGTGTGTTTTAGTATAGACATTTAACATTTGAATAGTGTTCGATAGATGGACTTTTGTGTCTGTGCACTAGTTCTACATGACTACAGGGTGTAATATATTAAACGACATTGATCACAAATAAATAACACAGTCAAACGCAAAGTTAAATCCAGTAATCGCTTTTATATCGCACCATGTATTTAGCAATTGGACCAGAACATCAGACGCATGTCTGACTATACTAACTTGTACTGCTGCATTGTGACGGCAATGTCTGTCTACCAAGCCAGGAGCGCACCAACTATGATATCTCCACGTAGACACACTACTACTGAATGCCACGTGGACATTTTTGGTCTGACAAAGTGCGTACAATGGAATCAAACAAATGGGAATTTCTAAAAAAAAGCTAATATACAGATTTGACTGGTATGAGCTATTGAGCATTAAGAACATGTTGCATAGCATAAGAACTGACACTTACTTTGATTCCGTTGAGGCGTTAAAGACATTTTAGGAATCCAACGATCAGCACACTAAGCGACAGATGATCCCACGCAAACAGATAAAGACTAGAAAAGTGAACATTAGTCATTTGCATTTGCATGTAAATTAGCATCTCAAATACCTCGTCTCGTGTTGAGTTAATAAGAATGAGAAGTTGCAGAAGAAGCGAGATGAAGATTAGGTGAGATCAGTTTGGGTTAAATCGGTGCGTCGATTTGCCACGTCTGATCAGCTAGAAGGAAAGATCACTAATGATGGCCGACTAGTGTAGTGACTGACAGAGTGACTGCGCACAGCACAATACACCTGTACATGTGCCCGTGCAGTGTGCGCGATGGTAAAAGATCAAAGCAAAGAACCACCTATTCATCTCTAACCACACCAGGAGAACAGACTAGACGTGCAAATCTAACCAGATCACCTGCACCTCTACATACTTGGTTCTGGAGAGGATGAGAAAGATGGCAACAGAGACTCATCTAGCAACACCTCGACTTGTCAGGACGCCGGAGCACAAGCTAGAACAAGCGAACATAACCGATGCCACTTGTACTTTTAATTACACATTGATATACCTGAATATGCATTACATTGGCAAACATGTTCGTTTGAATGACTAAAGTCAATCGATTTTACATTCACTAGAAGGAGATGATGAAAACAAAGACACGGACCGACTTGTTGTCGGTCAGACACGAACAACAAATGAGGTTTTGCCGGGTAGCGCGCCAGCTAACCGTAGTGACTACTGATTTTGTCCATGATGGTTTGACATTCAACTGTGTTTCCTCTAATGTGTTACTAAATGCAGGCACATTGGAGCAACAGACACAAAAGTGAATGGCTAGTTAATGTGACATTTTGCACACGGTTGAGGATGACCAGTGAAAGCGTCTACATCAGCATTTGTCTGTTTGTGCACAGCGCAATAGTCACTCGAATACATAGACAGTGTGCACCAATCGGCATCTCTAGTTTAGATCGCGCATGCATCTTTTTAGCGCTTTTTAGTATAGACATTTAACATTCAAATAGTGTTCGATAGAAGGCCTGTTGTGTTTGTGCACTAGTTCTACATGTCTACAGTGTGCTTTAAAATAGACAATACTATTTGCTAATAAATAACACAGTCAAACGCAATGTTAGAGACAGTAATCGTTTTTACATCGCACCATGTATTTAGCAATTGGACCAGAACATCAGACGTACGTCTGACTATACTAACTTGTACTGCTGCATTGTGACGACAATGTCTGCCTGACAGGCCAGGAGCGCACCAACTATGATGCCTCCACGTAGACAGACTACTAATGAATGCCACGTGGACATTTTTGATCTCACAAAGTGCGTACAATGGAATCAAAGGCTAAAATGACAAATACTGGCTAAAATACGGATTTGACTGGCATGCGCTAATGCGCATTGAGAAAGTGTTGCATAGCATAAGAACTGACACTTACTTTGATTCCGTTGAGGCGTTAAAGACATTTTTCGATTCCAACGTTTAGCACACTAAGCGATAGATGATCACACGCAAACAGGTGGAGACTAGAAGAGTAGTGAACGTTAGTCCTTTGCATTTGCATGTAAATTAGCATCTTACCTCGTATTGGGTTGAGGAACTAAGAATGGGAAGTTGTACAAGAAGAAAGATGAAGACGATTTGAGATCCATTTGGGTTAGATCGGTTCGATGTAGCACGTCTGATCAGCTTGAAGGAAAGATCACCAATGATGGCCGACTTGTGTAGAGACTGGCAGAGTGATTGCGCTCAGCACAATGCACCTGTACATGTGCCCGTGCAGTGTGCGCGCTGATAGAAGAACACAGCAGAGAACCACTCTCCATCTCCAAGCACATCGGGAGAACTGACTAGTCGTGCCAAATTAACCAGAACACCTGCACCTCTACATACAAGTTAGGGGTGAGGATGAGACAGATTTTCACAAAGTCGATCAAGACTCATCCAACAACAACTACACAGACAAAATGTAACTTGAACTTCACTTTTGATCACACTTTAATATACCTGAATGTAAATTTTATTTGCAAACATGTAAATTTGAATGACCAAAGTGAATCGATTTTACATTCACTAAATGGAAATCATGAAAACAAATCTAACAAACAGACCGACCTGTTGTAGGCCAAGTCGATCAGACACAAACAGAGACTTTGTGGAGTAACGCGCAAGTCAACCGTAATGTCTAGTGATTTTGTCATGACGGTTTGACATTTCAACTGTGCTTTCTCAAATGTTTTACTAAATAAAATCAAACAGGCAAAATAAAAGTGATTTATTACTGAAACATCTAATGTGTGTGTGTGTTTGTGTATTTAGTCTATTAAACAGAAAAAGCCAAAAAGTAAACAATGTAAGTTAAACTTAAGTAATTCTAAATAGCAATAAGTGTTATAGATGTAATGGAATAAGTGTGTTGACATACTTCGAAGTGATAATTCTTAAACAAAGTGTCAAAGTGACAGAGAACGCCTTCAACGATGACGATCAGCTGGAGCGCGGGCCCCACGATAATTGGCTCGGTGATGAGGGTGCTGATTGGCGTGGAGTTGATCATCGAGTCGATCAAACATTCCGTCAATCACCAGTCCAACCAAGGCCTCCTCTCGACGATATTGAGCATTGTTGCGCATATTCAGGGTGACACGAGCTTCGAATTGTTCATCACGGGCAGCAGGCAGAATGGGTTGGTTGTTGTGTTGGTTCAATTCTGCTGCCACTGGCTGAGCACTGTCGCCAAGTGGCTCGGTGTTCATTCCGGGCAGAAAGAATGATCGAGGTGCTTGGTCAAAATGAGAAGGCTTGAAACGACTTGCAACATTCGACACACTACCGTCGTCCTTATCATCTTTCGGTTTGACGGCCTGGGACAGGTGAGCAGAGGGTTTAATATCGTTCTGTTGGTTTGCCTTCAAGATTGATTTAATGGGTTTCGGCTTAGCATCGTCCGACTGTTCGGCTTGCGTCACATTCAGAGTCGATTCACCTTGACGTCCGAATCGAGAACATTTCTCTGCAAAAAAAGAAAAAAGAGTCAAAACAGTGCAAACAAAACAATCACTCATACTTTTAGAGAACATCACCACAGCGAGAATAGCTACAATGGCAATGACCAAGAAGACAACCAGAAGTATGGCTAGAATGGTGAAGCTGTATGAGCCGTACGAGTCACCGGTCACCACCAATGCAGTGCTCGTTTCGGTAATCAACTCGGTTACAGCAGCAGTAGTAAAGGTGGCCGACGATTCGGTCGAAGTCGCCTCCTCCACCTCAAACGAAACATTCAGCTCGATCAGTTGGTCCATTTCAGTGCACGAGTACTACCATACACCACTAAGGACAAATAGATTCAAGATTAGATTGGATACTAAATGACATAGAAATGTATACAAACAGAAGGTGAACACTCGGTAGAGTTGAGTGATCGATTGATCGATTCGGTTCACACCAAAGAAGTGAGCGAAGTAAACGAAATTGGTGACGAGCAGTTGAAAGTGCCCTTGCACAGACTAGGTTAAGCGGAGAACTCGAGACAGGCCTGAGATGGCGAGGAGGCAGAAATTGCGCTTCGTGTAGACAGCTGATGAATACTAAATCGACGAGGAACACACAGAATATCAACAGAAAAAGGTTCAGTGCTTCTAGATTGTGGAGCCGAGCGAAGGCAAAGGACACATTAAAAAGGCGAGCAAAAAGCAAACAGAACACACTTCGAGTGAGACAAGAGGCGAGTGAGCACACACACAACACTGCCACCGACACAATCGACGGTGTGAGTGTGACTGTGTGCTGCTGCTGACTCATGTCTGTGTCATCTCTCTATTTTGACTTAGTTGGACTGTACAGTTTGCAACGGGTTTATTTGTCCTATCATACGAACACTGAACATGTTCATGTTCCTCGACACAACCATTTCCACTGATGGAAACATCCTCCACCAAGCAGTCATTACAGCAGTGTAGTGCCAGACTCGTTGCTTGCGTTCCAGTCATGCTTCGACGGTGCAATGTCTCTGAATGAAGTATTGCCGGTGGTGGTGTACCATTGTGCCTTCATAGTTTGGTATACACAATTTGATCATCGTCGTTACACGTTTGTGTGTCATGACAAATGTCGCCACCAGTACCTTCATTTCTACCACCGAAATTGGTTCTCCGTGATCACATTCAGTTTGTATCTGTTAGCCATGCTGTCCACTATCACCATATGTTTAGATTGCCTATTGTAATCAGCACCAATCTAGACTCGGGTTTGTGTGGCCGTGGTGTCGGATCAATTCCTGGTTGTGGTGAGCTGTCTTCTGATTGCTGAACGGAGACGAGCCAAAGTGTCCCGAACTACACCGCAACTAACACTTGAACTCACCGGCAGGCAATTTCACAATCTAGTTTCGGTCATATTTTTAGCATTGTCATTCTGTATGGCCACTCTGGGGCTTGGCGAAGAGTGAAGTTGATTGTACGCGCTCTTCGTGTCCTCAAAGTCCAGGACCGGCATTCTCTGTGCCTGTACATTTATTCTATTTGAAAACTTGTTCGTACGTTAACTTTGTCCATGCTCTTTTCTCCGCCATATCCCTACAGATATAAACCAAAACTACCATTGACTTAACTTCTGCCCCCACATGATCAACACTTGACAGCACCAACTCGGTGGTTACTTCAAGCACACCAACGTTATCCACTGCTGCTGCTTCTGGCATGCCGAACAACTTTCTCCTTGGTGACCGTTCTACACTCTCTGGCTCGAGTCAATCGATCGGTGAGTCCGTGGGCGCGAGCTGTTTACTGACTATTGACAGAGTCTACTGATTAAACTCAATAAGACAAACTTCTGCCGGGTACGGGTCGGGTCAGCGTCGTGAGTTTTGCCAACACCATCACCTCTTCGACCAAGCACCAAGAGAGAAAAAACCGAATAATCAAGTAATGAAGATGCAGTCGAGTTGGGCCACCAATCAGTGCGCGAGAGAGTGAGTGAACCAATTCGATAGAGTACGGTTTGCATGTGTGTGTTGTGTGGTGCTTGATCGAGTTGAACAGGTCAAAGAATAGATCGTTCTGTGTTTGTGGCACAGTTAATGAACAGTGCGCATTTATGGAATTGTGCTTTTATTGTTTCATTTGTGTGGTGCTGGACGCTCACTGTGACTTAGGAATAGTAAAAATACCACTTAGGCCAGTGTGAGTGCAGCAACACAGTCTGACCACACTATCACTCGCCACTCGGAATGAGCTCAGTAGAGACAGTAGTGACACTTCGAGTATACGTAGGGATTACGTAGACAGCCATTTGGTCAGAGAAGCTGAAGTCGTCAGGTGAACACATGAACGATGGTTCAACTTGTGACAGTGCAACACACTGAACAGATCACACTCAATAAATCACTCACACAATTGGTTTCACTGGCGCATTGGATTGGGTTGCAGATAAATCCAACACTATTGGTGAGGAGCATTGCGATTGGCCCAACACATCCACGGGTAAACTGTGCAATTATTAATTGCATAATGACAGTGTCAATGCATACTGTTTGGCCAATTGCACTGTCGTCGTATTCAAATGTCTTCAATGCGTCCCACCATCACTTTCATCATTCTTACATTGGTAAATCAGTCATAAAGTTATTTGAACTGAACCAATCAAAGTACGCGACATGTGGCCAATTAAAGTTTAGTCAATGTATTCATTCACCGAGTGGAACTTGAACACGGCACGTGTGTTGTGTTGCGTTATTGGCTTGACTGGTAAGGAGAGCACTGTTCGTGATTCGAGTGGAACCAACAACCAATAATTTGATGTTTTCCTGACTTGTGCCACTCTGGTCGAACGGGATGAGGCGATCGAAAACATAGAACAGCTTAGTGGCCTGGCCTCATATGTCAAAGAGTCAATACGCTAAACATGAACATTATCACACCAAACTAACAGACATCGTACTGCTTTTGTTCGTACTAGAGTCAAACACACATTTACTACACATACACTGACCAATGTATACCTAATAATAAAAACATTTAAAATTTTTACAATGTAATTTAGATTTTAAAATAATAAATTCAATAGACAAAATAATTATTCATATTTGATAAGGCTGTAAAGTGTGTCACTCAGTATGCAGCAATCAATAGTGTAATCAATAGCGCAATCGATTGTGTGTTTTTGCTTCGTAAACACAATCGATAGTTTGCCAAAATCGAACGCGCTCGCTCGCTGTCCACAGCACACGCACGCACACAGAAGTCGCTATTTTCATGTTTGTGTTGTTGTACTATCCTTTTCGAATCGAAATTTCTGTTTCTTCTTCTCTACCATCATCATTATCATCGTTGTGTACAGAATGAGTAGCCAATCACAACAGTCTGATGGTGGTAGTTACGGTTCGGCGAATGAGTCAGGCTATGACGTCAACTATTCTAGCCAATCATCATCACCATCATCTTCTTCATCTTGGGCATCTTTGGACTGGTCAAAACAGAAGTTCCCAGATTCAGAATCTCAAAATTCTGACAGTTCATCGGCAGATGGTGGTGAGTCCACCCAATCGAGCACTAAATCGTCGGAGGACTATGGCGATGTCTCGAATCAACTGTACGATTGGTCCTTGTTTGGAGAAGCCGGTCACCAGGATGACGATTAATTAATAATAATTAATTATAAACTATTTTTAATGTTCGATACAAATTAATAATAATAAAATCTAAAATAAACTTTTCGTAATAACAAAACAACTACTCGTTCAGTTATTTGTGAGTCATATTATCAATCGAACCATCATGCATTTACAGATGCACTGCCTCCTCTACTTTGGTCTTAACAATACATCCGAGTGACAGAAGAGAAATTTAATATTTCTTTCCAATTAGTGGACATTCTTCGGCTGTCGCTTGTATCGGTGGACTTTCTTACCTTGATGATGTGTGACAATTAAAATTATGGACGCTGAAAGTGTTTAGTATTTCTAATTACGGGAATATTAAGATTTCCCGCTGCTGATTTATATTTTTGCATGTATAATCATATGGACACTTGGTCTCTTGGGAGCGAACAGGTAAAGTTCCATTCCAAATTCCAAAGCGTTTAGTTTGGTGTATGTCTTGCTGTCGTTTATTACTGTGTACGAGTGGTTAGAATTTCATATATAGATTCTTAGAATTCGTTTCCATCAAGAGGCCCTGAGAATACGTAAATTCCGTTACTGGAACATTTGAGATTGTTGATGTGTTTTCATATACGTCTATTTCCAGTTGCAAGTTATTGTGCGTTATGCAAGCTTGTCACACATGCCATTTGGCGTTTGTGATATTGTTTGATTACTTGTACTCAAAGTTTCATGTAAGGGATTGTGATGCTTGTGCGGAGTTTTGAAAGTCGCCTTAGTGGTTAATGGTCCATGCACATTTGAGAATGTGTTCATGCATCTGCAAGATTGTTCTTTGTGAGTGATAACAGGAACATTTGCATGTGTTGGGGTGAATGTTGCAGTGTTATATCTGATGAAAGGGAGTGAGATAAAAGATGAAATAGTCTAGGATTAAAAAAGGGGAGAGCAAAAACGAGAGAACCATTCACTACGAGAGCGTGAAAAAGAATGATCGTTTTCGCTCATCACCATCTCCTTATAAAGAAGAAATCGATCGATTGATCGCCGTGCGGCGCCACATTAATTGTACAATGTACTGTGCATGTGACTATTGCGCAAAAGTAGTAATGGAGTTAAAAAGTCCAATTCTGATAGGTCCAAAGTGCAGCGCCTCCACCGATTGTGTAGTGAGACTAAACTGGAAACTTTCTTTTACTCTTTAAATGATAAACGAAACATTTCACACAATTGTACATTTACTTGGGTGTTCATGTTTTCCGGTTGATGTGCTGATTGAGACTACGAGGATGAGTGTGCTGGGGAACAAAGTGGAATTATCACCACCACCCGGCAATCCTCTCACCCCACTAACACATGAACCCGAACATAGTTTGGCGCATTTTAGATTGTGTTGGTGCGTCCTGAAGTGGAGACATCAACTTCGTTGTGATCGCGTACTTGTCTTTGCCATTAGCTTGACCAGTAAATGTTGATCGGTAGTAATAGGGGTGTCAAATCAGAAAAGACTTGTTCAAAAGATTCGACTCAAATCAAAGTGAGAAGAGATTTGATACGTCATAAAGCTTCCATTCCGGCTGCTCACAGCATCCAATAGATGAGCACAGCAGTCAAGAAAGAAGCTAAAAGGATTCCAAAAATAAGAAAAAACTCAAGAAAAAGACAAGCAAAAGCAAAGGAACATCGGTGTAGGACATTCTCAAAATGGCAAACAAAGTGATTAAAGCAAGAGGCACAAAAATGAGCCTGTGGTGGTTTTACCAAAAAAGACAAAACAATTTGAGCTACGAGTGCGCAAACCTCAAAACCCACCGCCAGTAGAATATGTCAAACGAGAGGTAAAAATCTGGAATGGAGTGCCGCGGTACGAATCAAGCAGGAACTGTGTCCACTGATTAGTCAGTCACATTGTAAGGCATAATGACCTAAGTGGAACAATTCTTTTTGCTTCACAACAAATTGATTTCAATTAGCTCTAATATGTAGCACTTCACTGCATTGCCTTGTTTGGCGGAATGGTCACAGGCCAGTCAGCCCAACAACTCGGCAGCAAGTCAACAAGAGGATAGCCTGAGAGTGTGTGTGAGATGGCTGTGTTTGCCAATTAGCCAAACACACACACGTAACACTCACAAAGCATACTGAGTTTAGGTCAAACAGCAATACATTCCGATGGCCAACGTTAAATTGTCCATTCAATCTTATTCTGAGTGCACCTTGTTGTTCAAATCGAGAAGCACTTTCACACCGATGATATCACAATTGAGACCGACCAAGACACAGCAACACTATCAGCACTGATGGTATGTTCTTCTAGTGAGTTGATCAAACTTGCCCGCGTTGGTCTGCTGCAGAAGTACAATTGGGCACAGTCTGCCGGTGACAAGTGACTGTCCCCGGATTGGGGTCGAGCAGAGGCACAATTTACCACTCGGCACCATCCACCGCAGTCCACTGACATGACAATGGTCAGCCACTAATTGCCATGGCACAATCGTCGCGGTCAATATTAGTTTTGTGCACCAGTGTCAGTGTGAGTGTATGTGCTGTAGTGTTATCCTTAATGTCGATGGTCATTAGTGACCACATAGCACAGATAATGGCCATTCAATACTGCAGCCAGTCGGAGATGGTCGAGACGAGCAGTATGCAGACTGTGCTTTGCTGCTGCTGTGCGCGGTGATGGTGTGTGTGTTGGGTTGATCCTTGTTGCCCTCTGGATCATGACCACCACCATTGGTCTAACTTGAATGACAACTTCCAACATCAGCATTGCTCGACAATGACCAGTGATGGTGATCAGTCGAGTTGGACAAATGCAAGGTTTTGGATTCGCCATTTCTACATGATGGCACACAACCGACCGGCGGTGACAGGTTCAAATGTGCTCACCGGTGTGAACTCGCTTGTGTCTCATCAAACAGTATTTGTTTGCAAAAATGGCAAAACAGTCATGATAGTGACAACGGTGATTATGCTTCACATGCATTCGAGTGTGCACTTGGTGACCAAGGTTTGTAAAGTCAAGGTGACTTCTTCTTATTCGCCGTGCTCTTTTGTGTTTCACGCCAAGTTGGCTTCTCTAATGGCAGTGTTGCACTGATTGTGGCACATAATTCGATTCAGCATTGCTTCACAAATCCACAACATAGTCAACATTTGTACCATCATTATCACAAGATGGCACATAACCATTGACAGACGACTGACCACCATTGCCAAAATTAATTAAACAAAAACAAAAAAAAACAAATTGCATAAATACATTATTATTTATTTTTAATGCACATAAAATCTAAACACCATGTTCAGTCGATGATGGTGAGGCATCGAGTGAAGCCGCGGCAGCCGAGAGTGCATCCAACAGACGACGATAAGTCCTGTCAGGCGATTGGTCGACGTCCTCTGACTCGACATCTTCATTTTGGACAGTGCCAACTTGTCCATTTGGTTCGTTGCCCGCCGAACTCGAACCACCACAGCGTCTTCGCACAGTTGTTGCTGCTGCTGTGCTGGCACTGTCATGTTGTGTGGATCAGGCACAACATTGTCGACAGTGCAGCAGACAGTGGACGATAAGTCTTCTGACTGGCCATCTTCATTTTGTTCGTTGCGTGCCGAACTTGAACCACCAGCGTCTTCGCACAGTTGTTGCTGCTGCTGTGCTGGCACTGTTTTATTGGCTGGATCAGGCACAACATTGTCGACAGTGCAGCAGACAGTCGACGATAAGTCTCCTGACTGGCCATCTTCATTTTGTTCGTTGCGTGCCGAACTTGAACCACCAGCGTCTTCGCACAGTTGTTGCTGCTGCTGTGCTGGCACTGTTTTGTTGGCTGGATCAGGCACAACATTGTCGACAGTGCAGCAGACAGTCAACGATAAGTCTCCTGACTGGTCATCTTCATTTGGTTCGTTGCGTGCCGAACTTGAACCACCACCATCTTCGCACAGTTGTTGCTGCTGCTGTGCTGGCACTGTTTTGTTGGCTGGATCAGGCACAACATTGTCGACAGTGCAGCAGACAGTCGACGATAAGTCTCCTGACTGGCCATCTTCATTTGGTTCGTTGCGTGCCGAACTTGAACCACCACCATCTTCGCACAGTTGTTGCTGCTGCTGTGCTGGCACAGTCATGTTGGCTGGATCAGGCACAACATTGTCGACAGTGCAGCAGACAGTCGACGATAAGTCTCCTGACTGGCCATCTTCATTTTGTTCGTTGCGTGCCGAACTTGAACCACCAGCGTCTTCGCACAGTTGTTGCTGCTGCTGTGCTGGCACTGTCTTGTTGGCTGGATCAGGCACAACATTGTCGACAGTGCAGCAGACAGTCGACGATAAGTCTCCTGACTGGCCATCTTCATTTTGTTCGTTGCGTGCCGAACTTGAACCACCAGCGTCTTCGCACAGTTGTTGCTGCTGCTGTGCTGGCACTGTCTTGTTGGCTGGATCAGGCACAACATTGTCGACAGTGCAGCAGCAGAAAAAGAAAGCCAACTATGAGTAATATGTTTTGAATAAGTGGCAATTACCCAGGAAATTAATTACACGTGAATGGCATGAGGCGCAATTTCAGGAAGCACGTCAATTTATATGACGAACACACGTTGTTGCCTCGAGTAGTCAAACAAACAGACACCGAACAGACCGACCAAATAGAATTTGTCCAGTGAAGGCGAAAGGATGGATTGTGTTGTGTGCGGTGTTAGGTGCGTGTCGCGATTCGTCAGTGCAATTCGTGTGTGCTAGATGTGTTCGATCATAACACACAACTCACCCACATTTCTATCCCACAACACAGAAATGAACCTTAATCTATGCAGGAACATACATTCAGTGACAAGTAAGCGACACCCGTGATCAATCGTTTATTCGTGGTGCATACATTTAATATGATTAGTGTCATCTGCGGGCAACTGCTAGTTGTCCACATCCGTTGGTTACCGATGCTTGACCTGGTTACAGTGCAATCGGATTACGGTGTATTCTTTCTCAAGATAGGACTGGTGGAGAGAGTGCAGTGGCGAGTTTACGGCACAGGTCGAGCCAACTGGTGTGAGTTACTTGCAAGGGAAGGCACTTGAGAAGCACATCAGAGTCACATCATGATCAGACCGAGTTTGCAGTTGTCAGCCACAAGTAGAACGTGACAGGACTCAGCCTGTCTCAAGACACCCACGACTGGTAAGCAATTGTTACCTGGCAAGACAGATGATGTCTTGTGCTAATGGGAGCAAGTGATCGAATTAGTTGAACAAAGTGGAGTGCTGAGAGAGTGCTCGTCACTGGACAATGCGATCTGTAATGACGAGGTGGACAGGAACATGGTGTCTGGCTGTGTTGGCTAGTGTTGTGGTGCCAAATGTCAATTGCCGGTGTCACAGATCGAATGTGACAGGCGAGTTCGATCGAACGATTGGCCGACTATTGCCCAGCGAGTCTATTTAAGGCACTCATGTTGAGCCCTATTTGGTCATGATTAGTGTAGTAGAGTTGAGTCAGAGCTGACCTTTCACCTCTGTCTTGCTTAGTCTCATTAAAGTGCTAAGCCGTTCGTCTCTTTGTATCGTTCTTTCCCCTGTGAGCAAGCGCGGTTGCCTCAGCCTGTACTGCAGGCACATTTGGGCACGAGTGGGACACACTTCGATCTACTTCGCACGATGATGCATTGTCATCGCATTTGTGCTTCGGTGTTACTCGTACGAAACTGATGCAAGTTGGCCAAGGATGAGACCAGATCTGTTGGTAGATTGGTAGTTTGCCAGACAGACGAACAGACTTACTTTGGTTATTGTATACTCACACGGACATCATTTGGCACTTTGAGACAATTGAACGGGAACTATGATGATAGCTTGCTGGAGTGCATCAGAATGTGCAAACTAAAGACAGCAAACTTCGGTGTCCTGAGTGCAGCAGTGAGCAGCAGTGAGCAGCAGTGTTCGAGTTAGCAGTAGACTTCAAGTGGAAAGTAACCAGACTCGAGCTGACTCAAGGCAATCACCACTCAGCAATTGGCAGAACAGATGATGATGCACTTAGCTCGTGCACTGGGCGCAAGTGATCGATATAGTGGAACAGAGTTATGTGGCGATGATGGCTCAACACAAGAGAGGACCATTGTTAGGTGTTCACTGGCCTGACAGTTAGTATGCGATGGCTTTCATTAAGTGCATGATGATCTGGTTAGTGAGTCGAGTGGCGAGTTCTCGGCACAGGACACAATGCGATCAGTAAAGCCAAACTACTGCAGTCTGCTCTGTGCACTGGTCCGTGGAGACGGGCGAGGTTGGAATTGTGATTGTGGTACTGTTGCAACAGTTATGACAAACTAGGTTCGAGAGTTGGACTGTCCGACCATCGGGCACGACCGATTCTAGCTGTAGGCTCGTTGACGGACAGTTGTTGTTGGGCGCCGCTGTCGCTGCCAAAGTTTATGTTCTCTGCCTAAATGATCGCTACTTGGTTGGCCAGTCGTTCTTGACGCTGTCGAGCCCGTGCCTCTCGTTGACTGTTTTGTTCTTCTTCGATTCGTTCCTCTTACTGTTGGTCTTGTTTGGTTTTGATGGTCGATTGCCGCTTCAATACCGCTCATGTTGTGACATGCCGTGACACTTGTGTTTGTGTGTGTGCACCCTTTGTGTAGTCAAGTGCTCGACTATGTTGTTGTTGGTGGCACGGCAATGAAGTTGCTCATTGAATGTCTCATTGTGCAGATGGCCTCGGTTGTGGCTCGTTGTTAGCTGCTTGGCTCGTACTGTGGTTGATTACAACGCTCGCGGATGCATCGAATTAGACGATAACGCACCAAACAGGACAGTATCAATACCAGACTACTAAAAGATGACATGGGCGAGGCAGAAGACAAGGTACCATCATCATCCGAGTGCATCCAATCGTCGTCAGAGATCATCTTTTGAGTGTGCGGACAACTGTACAGCAGAAGCGATTGGGACAAGGTTTAGGCCAAAGTATAGCAAAGCAGCCTGTAAAGATAGATTTGATTAATTCCGAGGCAAACCAAGAACAGTAACAACAGTACAGTAACCGAGTAGATTGAGTTTGGCCAACAAGGTACGACATGATGACTGCAATCAAAGTGTTATTGATCGGGACTCCGAGATGCTGCAATCGATGCAGGGTGGCCGATCATAACAATGCCACTCGACACAGATAGACGCCCGTCCATATGAGGAGCACTGTTCTTGGGAACGTCGAGATTAAGATGCACTCGGTGCTCGATATCGTGCTCAACTGCCACCGCCAGGACAACCACCAACACAACAACAACAGAGAGAGAGAGAGAGAGAGAGAGAGAGAGAGAGAGAGAGAGAGAGAGAGAGAGAGAGAGAGAGAGAGAGAGAGAGATGGACTCGAGTGTTGTGGATGCTTGCCTGACTGTCTTGTTCGGCTCGGCTTTGATTATTATTGTGCCAGGATGTGGTTTGGCTGAGCCATTTGGTAGACAGTTGACCGAACACTTATGCACGGCTTAAGGCGTGAGATAGAGCTGCCAGTGAAAGAAAAAAGTGTTACACACAAATAAGTCAAACAACAAGTCGATTGATACTCACAGATTTCGAGAAACGGTCAAAGTTGGCACTTTTGTGGTGTGCACAGCGAACACAACGAGCCTTGAGCAGTGAGCCAGTTGCGAGCGACATTACATTACAATCAAACATCGACATCAAAACAACACACAACAAACGCGAGCGCGTCCACTACAATCTGCCGGCGTAACTCTCGCACTCGACTCACATGAAGGTTCGATTAGAGACTTTAGAGACCTATAAAGCTGCCTACGTATTCAGAACACATGTTGTCTATTTTAACTGTGTTGTGAGTGGTGTTGTGTCGCTCGTTGTCAGCCAGCGCCTTTCACAGCGCTCGCGCTCTACTCCCTACTTATGTTAAAATAGCCATAACTCACATCCGCTCTCGGTGCGTGCACTTACTGTGTGGCATTTGTGTCCACTGCGCCTTCTCATATTTGGTCAAGTGAATTGTGCTGCTGCATCTGCCCGTGGCCCAATTGGTCCTCTCGGTGTGTTCATCAGGCTGAAAGATACTGCATTGCTGTGTTTGGTCCGCGATCGTGTTGTGTGCATTGTGCACTACTGCACAAGTCGTCCACTCTCCTGTCAGTGTGTTCATCATCACAACTACACGAGAAGTCACCTTTCGCTTGGATTGATTAACCGATTTAGCAAGCATTTGGACGCAAGTTGGTGCAAGTACCCTCTCCAATACCGAGTCACGGTTTGTCCATCAATTCGGCAACTTACACAACAATGGATCTTCGATCCCGAAAGAAGCCTCGTATGGTAAGTGTTCGCCTTGTTATGTGCAGTGATAAGCGTCATTGTCTAATCCCAACTAGTCACCCGAGCCCGAAGAGGTGGCCACCAGCAGCACGGTTCGTGCTCCTCGAGGGTCAATTATGGATCTACGCGGAGATGGTGTGCATGTTCACTCTGCTAAGCAGAGTCTCGGTTTGGCCATAGGATCGCCAACTCACACCACAATGATACTTCGTTCGGGTAGAAAGACTCGAATGGTAAGTGACCGTTCCTTGTTGTTGATTGTCGTTATCTGACCCAACTGTTCTGTACACAACTAGTCACCCGAGCCCGAAGAGGCGGCCACCAGCAGCACGGTTCGTGCTCCTCGAGGCACAATTATGGATCTACGCGGAGATGGTGTGCATGTTCACTCTGCTAAGCAGAGTCTCGGTTTGGCCATAGGATCGCCAACTCACACCACAATGAAACTTCGTTCGGGCAGAAAGACTCGAATGGTAAGTGACCGTTCATTGTTGATTGTCGTTATCTGACCCAACTGTTCTGTACCCAACTAGTCACACGAGCCCGAAGAAGCGGCCAACACCATTCCCGCTGCTGCTGCATCATCCACAATTATGGGTCTACGCGGAGATGGTGTGAATGTTCACTCTGCTTTTCTGAGTCTCAGTTTTGCCATCGAATCAAAAACTCGCCCCACAATGCAACTTCATTCTGGCATGAAGCCTTGTATGGTAAGTGACCGTTCCTTGTTGTTGATTGTCGTTATCTGACCCAACTGTTCTGTACCCAACTAGTCACACGAGCCTGATGAGGCGGCCAACACCATTCTTGCTGCTGCTGCACCATCCATAATTATGGATCTACCCGAAGATGGTGTGCAAGTTCACTCTCCCAAGACTATTCGGAATCTACCCAAGGAATGTATGCAAGAGATATTCAAGAAATTAACCTTGAGCGAACACTTCGCTAAAGTCGGCGAACCTGTGTGTCACTTTTGGAACGAGCAATCTGTGGGAGCTTTTAATGGACGTCTTCATTTGGTTCTGCGCGAGCCGCGCCCAGACCGTGTGGAGTGGTGGGCACACCGATTTCCGCATTATCGCGAGTACTGGCCACGACTGCTGAGCGATAAAGAGGTCAACCGAAATGGCATGCCCTGGCGATTGGTTGAACCAGTGACTGCAAAGTTGGCTAACATTACTCACTTGACTGTGTTCAAGGAGAGCGTCGATGCAGATTACTTTGAGCGGCTCAATGCCCTTCTGGTGCACTATCAGCCAAAGCTGACTTCGCTCAAGGTGTACTGGACTGAGTGGTACGAGACCGACATTCAAATTGTCAGTCGCACACTGAACTTGCTGTTTGGAACAATCGGACAGTTGGCACATCTGACACATCTCGAGTTGGTTCTTGAACTGCCAACTGGCAACTACGAGAGAGTCCAAGTAGCAATCCCAACCAGTGTCACATTTCTCCATTTCGAGGTGTCACTTGAGGACGCCTGGCTGTGCAACACACTGGCGCAATTGGCCGAGTCTAATCCTGACATTCGCCAAATCTACACTCGTTTTCGATTGGAAAACTTGCCTCAACTTGACCCAATCAGCGCCCAGAAGCTTACCAAGCTTGGAATTGAAATGAACACTGATTCGATTGATGTGGAAGCACGAGAGCTGATCTTTTCTCGATTGCCTTCTGTAAAATTCCTTCGAATTGATCACGTATACATTGCTATGATAAGCAAGAAGGCACTCTTTTCGGGTATCTCCGCTCTCAATCAGCTGGACCATGTCGAGGTGGACCTACGTGGAGCCATCATTAGGAATCGCGGCACCGATGTGCAATTCGCCCCTGCTGATTCAGTACGCAAGTTGACAGCCATCACCAGATGTGCCAACCCGATTGTCGCCATTGAACCACTTACTACATTTCCAAACATTGTCACATGCGAGGTGATTATGAATTGTCCTCGTCGAGAATGCGACTGTCAATTGAAAATCAAAATTCTATTTCATGACACTCAACTGGAGGAGTTGATTGTGAACGGAAAGTCGATCGAGTTGGACGGCCAGGCTTGATCGAGCCGCTGAATTGAACACTTTGACGAGTCCTCAACTGACTGTGAAGCAACACTATTCAATGCACACAATTACACGAGCACTTCACTTCAATTCTTATCTCATGACTTATTACTTAATCGATTATATGTTTGCACACAACTGTTTGCCAATTGGCACACACACACACACACACACACACACACACACACACACACACACACACACACACACACACACACACACACACACACACACACACACACACACACACACACACACACACACACACACACACACACACACACACACACACACACACACACACACACACACACACACACACACACAGTCGCCTGTTAGTGGCAATGCTACAGTGGTCTTAGCACACAAATCGTGATGATGATACTGAATCTCACTTGCCTGACCATTGTGCTTACAATTGCACTCACACGCATACAACACAGTTGTCATTATATATTCTATATGTTCACTTTTCAATAAAATATCACTAAAAATGTAGCAGTTGATTTGTCGTTACTTTCTTGAACCTATGTCTTGCACAAACGAGATGGCCAATGTGGATCGTTGCGAGCTGGACACTCAAATGACTGACAAATGGCCGGTACTGACATGAACACCGTTCAGGTCACAGGTCTGGTAGGCAAATGGCATTGTTCATCTGGCACTGATCGAGTGCCTAACTTTGTGTCAAGTTGCGCGATGTGGCAGGTGACAACTTCAATGATCAGTGCAAGCGCAATGAGTTGGTCATTCGGGTGCAGCCCGGTGAGGCTGTCTACATGATGTTCATGACCAAAGAATCTGAAATGACATTCTGACTGGAGGAGGCCGAACTCGATCTTCACAGGTGGTGGTGATTAGATTAAGTTGTGTTGTTCATTCTCTGGGACTACCGTGGAACATAGTAAACAAATGAGCCACAAATGACTACATCGATCGGACCAGCAGCACCGCTCTGTGCTCAACACTCACAGGTCTGGCAGGCAAATTGCATTGCTCGAGAGGGTACTTGTCTACTTGTCTGTCTCCATTCGGTGCCAATTGGCCGATATGTTTGCTAAAGTGGAGTGGTGGGAGTTACCTGGAATTACTGTGATAGACAGAGTGCACACTGAGACACACACAAACGTACCAAACACAGTAAACAAATGAGCGACTACATCAATTAGACCGGTGGCCAGCAGTGCACCGCTCTTTGCTCAGCACTCATTGCACTTGATCAGAATGACTCGACCATTTGCACACACATTACATGTATGCATTTTGTTTGTCAAGCATTTATGATGGACATTGATACCTTAATTCGAACACTCAAACAGACACCGCCAACGAGTAGCCACTGTTCACTCCAACAAGAAAGTGTCGCAGTACTGAACTCGAAGAGCGAAACGGATGATATGTACCAAGTCGGGTCCGTCACAAACAATCACAAGCAAAGTCATTCGATAGAATGGTATCGAATAAGGAACCAATTGGAATCTAATCTTGACTGACCTTGGCTTACGTCGGTGAGCGGTGTGACACTTTCCAGTGATGATGATGATCACTGCACTGGTTATGTTGTTCTGTTGTATGTGCTCTGTATGCCGACAATTGGCTCGTTGTGTTCTCGGCTGGTTTGTCTCAGTGTCCCATGTTGCCCAATGAGATATGCCAGGTCAACAGCGACATTGAACAACGCAATCGGACTCATATCGTTGAATGGCTTTAGTTGTTGCACTGTGAGACATTGCAATGCATATGTTCATGTGTCCATGTCTATTACGCGTTTGTTGTTCTCACCGTTCATTATGTCAACCGAGCTGAAGTCAAGATACATGCACAACAACCACCAAATCGCCATCACGGAAACAGACTGATCAATTGGTCGCCCAATAGTGGTCCGGCAGTGAGTTCATACTCGCATGTCTGTCTGTGAGTAACATACACAATCACATACACAAACACACAACTCCACTCAGATTGGCCGAACCAAATTACAGCAATTACAGTGATACGCCGAGTGAAAGAGCACCGTGAGACACACACAAACGTTCCAAACACAGTAAACAAATGAGCGATTACATCGATTGCACCGGTGTAACGCGAAATTCGTGTCAAGTTGCGCGATGTGCCCGGTGACATGTTCAATAGTCAGTGCAAACGCAATGAGTTGGCCATTCAGGTGAGGCCCAGTGAGGCTCTCTATGTGAAGTTGAAGCTCAAAGAACCTGGAATGACATTACGACTGGAGGAGACCGATCTCGACCTTAAACGGTGGTGGCGGTTGTGGTTGTGGTTGCAGTTCTTGTAGGATCAGTTGCATTGTTTATTCTCTGTAACAACCAACATCACCAGGGCATCGGCCAGGTACGGATGGTACGAGGATAATAGTGGTAATACAGTAGCATGTGACATGACAGTCAAAAAGTGCGTTACCACCAATGAGTAAGAGCTAAATTTGCAAGAGATGACAATCCACCAAAACACCGAGAGTCAAACTGGACGTTTGTGAAGCCACAACCACCTTGAAACATTAATGGCGGAGAAGTTGAGTTTGGCTTGAGTTGAGTGGGAAAGTGCAGGCATTTAGAGTTGAGGGAAGTTAACAATACCCAAGTATCGTACACAAATACGAGGATCAACTGGTTAGTTAGTCGACAGGGACAATGTGAGTTTGCAAATGGACCGATGAAATATGGACGGAACGAGTGTGTTTGACGAGGCACGATAGTTGAGAATGTGGCTCTATGTTCAAACACACAGTCTGACTGACATTTGCACATACCTGGGTGATAACGAAGGTTTGATGTTGCACGATTTAGATAATAGCTTGATACCAAATGTCACGCACTGAGCTGATGCACTTTGCTATGAAATAAATGATCTAACCAGGAGACGAGTGAAGAAAGTGAGTCATAAGAGGCCAACAGACAGACCACCAAATAAGAGACAGAAAGAGATAATCCAACCGAGAAGAATGGAGGACATAGACGAAGAGTTGGTGAGTAAGGGTGAAGGTTCTCAGGGTGAGGAATGCTATAAGTGTACAAGAAGGCAGACAAGCAAACACCCTGCCAACGAAAAAGCACAAACACAGACTAACAATGTGAGTGTATATGTGTGCCTGTTTGAGTGCGTTGATGATTGTGTGATGACAAGAGCCAATGTGTCCCAGTACCATCGATTGACCACTTGTTCGACCATTCACCACAATTGACTTGTGACAAATCACTTGGCCATATAGAACAATGTCGATATTTGGATCACTCGATTAAGATTATATGATGCACGCCGTGTACTGAGCACACTGCACACTCACCACAAACTTTGTGCCCAATGCATTCGATCAAGTCAAGGATATATAAGATCAAACACTTTAATAAAAACACAGACTCAAATTAGTGATCAGTAACAATAAAAACAATCATAAAAGAAACGATATAATAATAATAAAATAGTTGGCCAGTGTTGGCACACTCACTCACTCTCACTCCTCACAACTTGTAGCGCCTCTCGAAAGTCCGTCCAGAAGCAGACTCCAACACTGCCCACTCCCTCCAATGGCTACCTTCTTTCAAGGTGAAAATGTGCCGCAACTTGGGACATTGCAAAAAAATTTTCACCATTTTGCGCTCAACGGGTAACACACGATTAGTTCTTTTCGGGAAAAACATTTCGATAACTTGCACGTTTGGGAAGGCCCATCCCCAGTGACGCGATTTAATGTCCGAATGTTTGCTTCCTTCCACAGTGAGCGTCAACATCTTCACAGAAGTGAGTTGGTGAATTTGGGCTGGAGGAATGTTGTCGCTTTTGGAGAGTGGATAGAGATTATTCTCACGATTGGCATCAACATCAGAAGGGTTTAAGTAGAGGCCGAGCCGGACGAGTTGCTTCGAAGAAGAGAATGAATAGATGACCTGAGCGAAGTTGAGGTGTTGGGGGATTGTTGTATATCCAACTTCGGTCAAATTCTCATATTTGGACAGTACTGGTTGTATTACCGGTGCAACAAGTTCCAATTGCAAATCTAATTGCGTAAGTGCACAGACACGAGCGGCCACATTTGGACATTTCTCTGCAAAAATCATCAGTCCATCAAAATCGTCATGGCCAAGCCCAATCTTGAGTTGATTGATATGAGGATTCTGCGGAACATAGTGCTTCAGTGAATAGTATAAAGGAGTTTGAAGCATCATGGCATAAAGTGAAACATTGAATTCAACAAGACGAGATAAATTGGGCATCACAAAATGTGGTTCAGCACCCAGAAATTCAGCGTCCACAAAGCGGCCAGTCCCTGAATAGAAATTGTGTTTGACATTTAAGGTGAAATGTTTCAATTCGGTCAACGAGTTAGTTAAGTTCAGCAGCTGAAGCACTTTGTTTGTCATTGCTTGAGTGGTTGTATTCTCAGCAAAACTGCACCACACTTTGAGTGTAATCAGTCTCGATGACCATGTCGAAAGCAATTCCATCACTTGGTCGAGAACTTCATAGGAAATGTTTTTGATTGTGACCTTTAGAGTGACAATGTTGGGCATAAAATCTCTCAGAAAACGAATATTGTTGATGCCAAGCGATGAACATCTAATTTTGAACCATTCATCACTAAATCGCCTTTTGGGATAGAATGGTGAGTTGTCTTCTTTGACAATTCTTGCCGCATGTGGATTGATGAACAAATCAAAAACATCAGAGAAGTACCAGGCTTCGCTACCAAGAACAAGAACAATCGAGTTAACTCTTGCTAATATACGCTGCTGGTGTGATTGCCATAAACGACAAACTCGAGCCATTCGAAGTACATCTTTTGGCGGTAAGAAAGCAAAAATCTTTCGCTGCGGTACATCGGGCAGGGCATTGATGTGCAGTCGGGGCAGATCGATTGTTGGATATTGCAGCACTTGTTGAAGCAGATGCAACTGTTCACGAAGCTTCTTGTTCTCCTCCACCGATTCGTCCAATTGGGCTTTGTACTGCTGTGCGAGGCCCTGTGCGTCGTCACGCTCAGCTCGCATTTCATCTCGTTCACTATGGAGAAGAAGAAGAAGGACATTAAAGGACTAGCCAAACAACAAAAGAATCACTTCTAACGAGATATACATACGTCGACACGAGCAGTAACTGTTCCTCGAGATCCTTCAGCTTCTGGGAACGAGTGATGGGCATGATAAGATTCAAGTTGATGAGAGGATGAGAGAGAACAGAGAAACTATTTGACACTTTCAGTCGATGCAAATTGCTACCTAGTTGAGGAATAGAATAAATGTTAGCATCGTTTAGATAGAAGAGAGAGAGAGAGAGAGAGAGAGAGAGAGGGAGAGAGGGAGAGAGAGAGAGAGAGAGGGGGGTGAGAGAGAGCGAGAGAGAGAGAGAGAGCGAGAGAGAGAGAGAGAGAGAGAGAGAGAGAGAGAGAGGGAGAGAGAGAGGGAGAGAGAGGAGAGAAAGAGAGAGAGAGAGAGGGGGAGAGAGAGCGAGAGAGAGAGAGAGAGAGAGAGAGAGAGAGAGAGAGATTGGGTGTTTGGTCAGATTGGGACAAGATGGTTTGGATGACCACTGACCAACTCTACAACAGTTGTGCTCAAATACACTCAGACTGAGACATATGCACTCACCAAGGTGATTACGAAGGCTTGCGGTTGCACCCTTTAGGTAAGAGAGTCAAGATGGTTAAGGACTGGACGACTGTGTAGTGTGGACAGCTACGAGTGACGGTTAGGGCAAATGTCGTGTAGAAGGGTGATTGGTGCACTCGGATGGGAAATCAACGATCTATCCACGGAGACGAGTGAGAAGATGATCACAAGAGGCCAACAGACAGGTCACCAAACAAGAGCTGTTCGAGACAGAAACGAGGATAATCCAACTGAGAAGGACGGAAGGCAAAGACGAAGACTTAATGGGTGATGGTGAGGGTTTACAGGAGGTGAGGAGAAAACAGAAAGGAAACAAAGCAGCAGACGAAGGCAAACGACCAGCGAGCGTACAGAACAGACACAAACTAAATGTGTGCGTGTATGTGTGTGCCTAAGTGAGGCGAGTCATTTGTTCAACTACAGTTCAGTTCACTGCACAGACAGTGAGACAAATTACTGTGACACTCATCGAACATCGAACAACAGTCGAGTCGAACTGTGAGCACATGACACATTACAACACGCATTCACAACGTACGAGCCAATTTACATGTGGCACATCAACCAAAACTACTACTAAGGCATACTAAGGTGATGAACAAAAGGAGTGGGGATTCAGTAAGTTAGGAGGTGGGAATGAGTGACACAGGCAGTGACACACTTACCTGGGTGGTAATGACACTTGGATGGTAAACCAGAAGTTTGCCGCGATGAGGAGTGAGCTGAGGACAGTCACAACGAACAGATCACCAGACAGTGAGATATCAAGACTTGATTGACGAGATTGACTTGAGAGTAGATGAGCTTTGCGAAAGGGACAGTAGAATCAGAAAAGTAGGTCCAAATGACGATTGGTTTGATGATGGGTTGGTTGTTAGAAATGGTTTGGAGAAAGGACAGAAAGAGAGCGAAACGCAAAAAGAGGCAGACGACCGGAGAGCGAAAAGGCTAAACACACACTGACTGACTGTACGTGTAGGTGTGTGTGTGCGCGGTCAAACACATCGAACAGTAACGATCGAGTTAAACTGTGACCAAATCACACATGTTAGTCATGTTGGTGTTGGTTGAACACAATGGACGTTACACTCACAACTCAAATAAACGTTGTTCTTGCATCATCATTTGATGTCGTACAAAGCACTCGCATTGTGAGTGATGGTCACATCTGCCAACCGTTGCTATTCACTCACACCGTGGCACCACAAGTTAAGCTAAGTTTGCACACACTTCCATCGAAACAACGTGAATAGTGTTACGAGTGACAATTCATGTATAGACTGGTGGTTCGAGTGCACTTGTTCAGTTGTGTCTGTGGTCTCAGTCAAGACAGACATTAGAAAGACACTACAAACTGTCGCCGTTCAATGGACTACATCATCTTTGTTAAGCGAGTCTATCACACTGCGATGCTCACTTGTAATCACCACACTGTTAGCTTGTGACTTATCATTTTAGTACTATGAGTGCATATTGTCACCATTTGGATCACTTTCCGACTCAAAAACTGTACCCACTACGACCATTTGGCACAGTCAAACATCACCCTCAATTTGGGATCAAGTTCACCAGGAGCCGAACTTTATTATGACCACCACAACAGAGACACCGATCCACAGTGACACCAACAACAACGACTCCATCACCACCACCACCACTGGTTCCACTTGCTTGCATGCATCGAATCGAAGTGATCAATTCTGAACCAATTCGGCAGTGGTCTGGCCAGGCAAGACACAACCATTGCTCCAAGTCACATGCACTGCTCACGGCACCAGTGCCAACTGCAAGTCAGTCACAGTCCATCCATTCAATTGCCTACACCCGAGCCAATGTGACAGTGGTCACGCCAAGCAAGCCACAACCATTCCACCATGTCACATTTCATTTTCCGTTTCAGAACATTGAGAACGCTCTTCTGTCTCGATTCCTCGATCACTGTCAACTCGTTCTACACGGTCAATATAAGGTGATCTAAGCAATTCGAATCTATTAGTGGATTCCTCTGTGACATGACTGAACTGTTCCACTGGCCTTGTCCATCAACATCTCGGTTAGCCAATGTCGTATCGCAGAGGTGCACAGACACTAAACTAAACGCTCATTCATTTAGTTCAACAAACACGAAGCAACACACACAGACTAATTAATTTGCAGACAGTAGGCAGCATGCAACACTCGAATCGAAACAACTCAAATTGTACAATGAGATCACTATGCTATCACTTGTGTGTTTGACCAACTCGCAACGTTCCACTTTGTCTATTAAACGAAACAATTTGCACTCTGTTTGGACAGAGCTGTGCAAGTGTCCACGGTGGACAGTCCACCCGATCACTCCTTTTTGCCAGCGAGACCAGTGCCAAGTTGGCCCCAGTCAACGTTGCATTAGAGTGTAGCAAATTGCTTTCCATAAAGCTTTCTGCTAATGAAGATAAGCAATTTCGTGCACTTTGTCTAGACATTAATTTACAAGCTCGCTAAAAGCTAAAAGCAAAGCGCAATAAAAGCCCCAATTAAAAGACATGTTTACCAGACCGTGACCGCTTACATTTGTTCTCTGCTTTTGTCTGCAGTTCTACCAAAGACGCCCTTCTAAGACAATAAGAAAGTTGGAATGTACCGCCTTGGTTCCGCAGTCGGCATAGGTTTTATGTACAATGCGGCACTTAGGACGAGCACTCGAACGTTCTTTCCAGAAAGAGATCAGACACCATTGCTATCGCATCTCAACGGCTTTTCTTTTGACCACCATTTAAACACACAATGGATGCTCTTGACGAGATGATCAAAAACCCAACACGATCAAAGATCCAGCAGATGATTCCGCAGATCACTCTGACTCGTCCGGACAGCACCGAGCAAGTACCAGTCAGCCTCCTTGACGAGATTGTCGATAACCCTGCACGATCAACGATCCATACAG
The DNA here is from genome assembly GCA_023373905.1 of Rhizoglyphus robini. Lineage (NCBI taxonomy): Eukaryota > Metazoa > Arthropoda > Arachnida > Sarcoptiformes > Acaridae > Rhizoglyphus > Rhizoglyphus robini. The sequence goes on along the minus strand of JAKIJQ010000017.1, from coordinate 391,913 downwards.
TGATTCCGATGATCACTCTTACTCGTCCGGACAGCACTGAACAAGTTCCAATCAGCCTCGTTGATGACATGGTCGATAACCCAACACGATCCACTAACCTGTCGGTGATTCCGCTGATCACTCTGACTCGTCCGGACAGCACCGAACAAGTTCCAATCAGCCTCGTTGATGACATGGTCGAAAACCCAACACGATCAACTACCCAAAAGGTGACCACCCTCATCACTCTGACTCCTCCGGACAGCTCCGAGCAAATTCTAATCAGCCCCCTTGATGAGATGGTCCATATCCCAACAAGATCAACTATCCATCCGATGATTCCGTTGATCACTTTGACTCGTCCGGACACCTCCGATCAAGTTGTACTCAGCTTCCTTGAAGAGCCGCCGATGAGAAGAACTTTTGAACAGGAACAAACAGGCCGACGACGTCGCGTTGCCTCGCCTCGCCGTGTAGTACATATACATGCTCCACGTCATAAATGGAAATGGTACGAAACCTGTGCTTTTTGGCTGCTTATTATCTTGGACTTGGTGTTCATGTATCTCTTTATGGCTACTTATCCTTCTCTCGTGCATGAGTCTGAGCAATGGACCAAAACCACCACTGGAACCATTGGCTACTATCTCTTTAGATATTCACTTCACATATGGATTGTCTTGTGGGTGATAACCTTTTTCACATGTATGTTTTGTATGGCAAGAGCGAGACCTGCTGGTCCTCGACAAGTCAGACGAATTCCAATTCACAGAATTTTGGAAATCTGATTGTCCGAAATAAGACATGTCACAAATTGAGGAGACTGAGCAGGCAAAAATTGAGCATACTCTCCTCAGATGCTGCAGAGTTACACTCTTGCTATATAATCGGGCACACTTCGTTCTGGCTTTACGGTCAACTTTAATACCGCAGTTCTCCACACATAGTATTCCCCATGCACAAAAGATCTGGTGAGTCTATTGAATCATGACAAGGAAGATGTGCTACTTTGAATAGCCACAATTGGTAGCAATAGTTCTACTTCAAGGGCTACTCGTGATGTAGGTTCTCCCAAAGGGTAGACAAAAAGAACACGACCAGTTACATTTGATTTTGCGTTTTTAATTTATTAGGACACTTTGGACATTTAATTATTTCATTTTAATTTATCGTTTTGTGTTAAATTTGCATAGAATAAGCATAATATTTAATATGGCTTCATATTGCGCCCGGCTCAGCAAAAATTTGTTTGTGAGAGCGACTAATAATTCAAACCCCGTTACAGCGTTATTGCGTTGTTTTTGTTTGTTTGTTTGTTCATTATTAGTTTTGATGAATGTGAACGTTTAATGCTTTCCATGTTCTCTATCTCACTCCCACACACACACACACACTCTCTCTCTCTCTCTCTCTCTCGCCCTCTCTCTCTCTCGCCCTCTCGCCCTCTCGCCCTCTCTCGCCCTCTCTCTCTCTCTCTCTCTCTCTCTCTCTCTCTCTCTCTCTCTCTCTCTCTCTCTCTCTCTCTCTCATAACTGAGTGCTCGTTTGGGTTGCGATTGCGTCTGGTTTGCCTGCACAGTCAGTCACTTGAGTACCTAGCAGGCCACACAGGCTAACTCGGACACACTCCAGAAAGAGAGCAGACACCGTCGCTATCGCATCGCACAAAATTTGCCACTTTTAAACAGAAGAATGGAGAGTGTTCCAGTAGAGATGGAGATGTCCGTACGAACTACCTTTCCGGCGCCACCAATGTATCGTAGAGCTGTTACCCGAACTGCAAACCGAGCCCCGGCATTTCATCTTCTACGACGAGAGCTGAAATGGTACCAGAAGCTCGTCTGGTACGTATATCTCCTCTCAGTGGCTGTTCTCATCATTATCGGAATGATTTACTCTACTGGCTTTGGACGAGAGTTTGAGGACTTGTTCGATCGCGCAACCACAGCCATCATCGGCTCAGTTGGGATGCATCCATTTGCATACCTTGCTCTCCTCTACTTCGTCATCTTCATTGCACTCTTGATGTGCGCCACCAAAGTCCGAATTCGCCGTCATGTTGCAATGCAAATGGCACATTACGCTAATGTTCCAGTTTAAGTTGGAACTGACAGAATGTTCAAGGGTTAATCTCATTGATGTAACTTTGATCTATAATCTTCAATCTTTCAATAGTATTCTTGAATCTAAACATTGTCCTTATTAAATAAATAAGTTTTAGTTTTAGCAGTTTCGTTTTTAAACTTAAACTTGCCAATAATGTAACTTGAATTCAATAAACTTTTGAAAATCCTCGATTGCGTTGCTGTTGACTTTTCTACTAATAAGCACAATTTTGTTGTGTTCCTTATTAGATGTACATTCTTCTGGCAATCATCCAAACAGACTGTGATGAAAATTTTACCTTAATCTCTCATTTTCACCTTTCAGATCAAATATTGGCCGCATGAATCACATGAATACACCAGCGGATGACCCAATCGTGATATTCTGAAAGTAATCATAATTTCCACATAAATGCCACACTAAAAAAATAAAATACAATTCCCCTTTACAGAGTATGCAGAATTTGAATTATGAGTAAAAGCGTTAATTTAATTTATGTTCAAATTAGGCAAAAACACCAAACGGGGTGGATGAGGTGATGGAGTGAGTGAGCAATAGGAGAGAGAGAGAGAGAGAGAGAGAGAGAGAGAGAGAGAGAGAGAGAGAGAGAGAGGGGAGAGAGAGAGAGAGAGAGAGAGAGAGAGAGAGAGAGAGAGAGAGAGAGATGGAAAGTAACTCAACTCTCAAAGGCAATTAACTTTATTAAATTAATATCACGGAAACATGAGCAGATGTAATAAAGCTATCATAATTATACTAAATCTCTGCATTGGATTGTTCACTGATGGTCAATACGACATAACCAAATAGGCAATTAATATAGTTCAAGTTATGTCTTGAATTATCAATGTAAAATACAATTTCCCAATAAAAAGTTCAATTTTATTTTATTTTACAAACATTGATTAGTTACTGGTTGATCCAAATTAAAAAGGGATTTACAAATAGGATTGTGTCATTTTGGATTTTCTAACCAAACAGTTCTGAGTTAATTTCCATTTGAATAAATTCAACTACAATTTCTAAGTCTGTTTATGTGTAGTTAGAGATGGAAAATAAGTGCAAACTATTGACTACTTGTGATTAACGGCTTCATAAGAAGTTCTCCTTCTCTTGGTTCTGCGGCTTGACTAGTTTTAGATGATTCTTTTTGATGACTTTGCGATAAATGGTGATTGAAGACGACCATACAAAGTTCATGTACAGAGATCATTCAAGCAATTAGCAATTATAACATTAGGAAAGTCGGATTTCGATTTGCGGTGCTAGGTCGCTGAAAGATGTACATTGCTTGAACCAAGTCGAAGACAACGATATTAAAACGGATAATCACCTCATGAGCATCAAGCTCACGTCTTTGTGCATCAATGTCGTCCAACCGTTGCCTAATCACCAAAGCTTGATCAACAAAATCTGCCAATTTCAATTTGAATGAAGCATCAATATCTTTGCGAAGTAGCACTGGAACAATTACTCGAGGCCAAATACGGGCCACATCGCGATAATAATGTCGAACAGCCAACCGAAGCGTTCGGTAAGCTTCAGTTGAGCGCGTGCGAATGTAACGAGGATTGAGATTTTCCCATTCTTGCAACAGTCTGGTGAACACTCGAATTGAGTAGTGCAATCCATCACGGGCGATCAATTGGTCATCTCCTAGTTGAAGGATACGGGCGACGGGATTGACGGGCAATGCCATTGTGCAATGTTTACACGATGTGTTCAGAGACTTTTGCCAAGTTGTGTAGAGACTCAAATAGATGAGCACGTAGAAGAACACAATGACAAAAACAAAGAGCAAAAACTAAAAAACAAATAGTGCGAAACTTCTCTTTCTGATTGAAAAGTTGAACAAGTTTTTTTGACTCACACCTGAACTCGAGCTCGAGTGATCACCATGAAGGATTCATGCCTTCATGTCCGATGAGGAGAGTTGTCCAAAGTTGAAACACTAAAATCAAAGTTTACATATTCGATGTTCTCTCACTGACTCGACATGATGCGTCTGTCTCGGTGTCTCGTCCCAAACTAAAGTGTTAATTGACAACTGACTCAATATTTATATGTTTATTCTATTAGGAAAACATCAAGTGCTAGGCTTACGGTAAACATCAATTCTAGGAATTATTGCTCTATTTTGTACTGTCTGACTGCATTGGATGCCAACAGAAAACACGCTAATTGAAAGACTACAAGAGCAAAACAAAAACAAAACTTAGACACTTCACTGGCACTGGTACAAGTGCAGTGTAGGCCTGAAAGGGCTAATTCAATTAAGGTATTATACCGTGGAATCTATTCACTTCTTTGGGGGAAATGAAGAGGTAGAGGGAAAGTTTGAAGAGCCACTTGAAACTCACCCTTCCATTGCGCAAACATTAATGCATTGTGCTTGTTCGATTTTGAATTATGAATTTTATTAAATAATATTTAATTTATTAATAATAAACAAACTTAATTGCATGATGATTCCAATGGAAAATGAGTTGTGTTAAACATATTTAATTTAACGAATGATTTTTCGTTTGAAGTGTCTCTTTTCTATGTCTATTTAAGTCTGTCTGATTTGTTCTTCGTTCTTTTGGCAATTTTGTTTGCTTGATAATTCTTTAATTACTGTAGTATAGGAATTGTAAGTGTAGAATTTTTGGGAAAGTAATAAACATAAACATTTAGTAAAAGAAATATCAGATCAAAATTACCTCTTCAATCCTGTAGTGACTTCCCTTAGTTCAACGTTCGAAATGACTCCAACTTTTGCTCGTTTGAAAGACTTTTTTCTGTGTGAACTTTGCGAAGTGACTAGTCACTCCGTGATCCCACTAGGCAAACTGGAATAATCGTTTAAATGCCGTGACTTCGCGGAGTGCCGAGGCAAATTTTCGGCAATTCGCGAAGTCACGAGTTCTTCGGTTTGCCGCTGACACTTCCAATCTAACCAAACCAAAACTTTTAAATACCTTTACATTTGTGATCAAACACAGCAAGCACTACCTAACTTACTACACCTACCTATGTATCGAGAAGAGGTTTCATGTTCATGTGAGTAAAGCGAAAAGTTTGAGATGGTCAGCTAATTAGAATTTTGAATGACAGCATGGCACAAAGACATGAATTTGCAATTTCGTTAGTGCCATTGAGGGTACTTTGACAGACTGTTGAAGTGCGCATTTAGCAAGAAAAACGATCACACGGTGTTCTAACTAATTTGAAATCAAAATTGATGATAATATGAAATTACTTCAGCTCGGTCTGATTTGTCATTGAAGTTGGTGCTGACAAGTTTCGTGTAGAGATTTGATTTTTCCGTTTCTAGACATCTAAAGCAAGTAAAAAGCAGACAGAAGCGTAAAATAAACCTAAAAACAAAACAACATTTACATGTCTCTTCTCCTGGTATCATCAAGTTTCGCTGCCATTTATCGATGCGTTGCCAATAAGCTTCATGTCTCGCTTTCTTGTACGCCTTAATCTGTTTCTTCCTCAGTTTGTTCTTCTTAGGCTTCTTTCTCTTTTGTCTAAATAGTTCGGGCCATTTTCGGACTTTTCTCTCCATATTCCGCCTTGAAGCATATTCAATGTCCATTTCTCTGATGAATCTCTGGGTTACTTCGTGTTCTCGTAGAAATTTGAGTAGTTTAGCCATAGAGAACGGTTCATTCAGGGGGTTTTGTGTTTGATCTTTTGGAGAACATCCAAATGAAATAGAATAAATAATGGAAAAATAGGAATAGAAATTACCTCTCTGTGCAATAGTGTCCATTTGCATTGCTTGTACATTTTCATAAATGACTTCTTCAGGTTGACCGTTCGAAATGGCCGCCATTTCCTCTCGTTCTGCTCGCTCAAACAACTTTTCGGTGTACCAACGAACATACTCTTTTTGCATTTCATTATTCAGATACTCATTCTTAGCTCGTATCCAATGATAAACTAGCCACAGGCAATAGATCTCAGTCAACTCGAGAATGCAAATAAGAAATGCTCTCTCGATCCTACTCGAGTACAGTCCGAACTCGTACAAATGAACAAACAGGGCCAAAATAAGCAGCACAATCATGCAACATATGCCAGGTCGTTTCTCATGGACAACAAAATGAATAGATTCTACACTGCAGAGCACAATGAGAAACAAAATGGCAACCTGGGTCATCTTAAACAGATAGGTATCTATGTGAAGGAACCCACCAGTGAACTGGTAGACTTCAAAGTCAAACATTTCGCGATACACGAATCGAAGGAAAACTTTGTTGAAACATAGAATTAACCTGAAATACATATTTGGTTGAACAGGTAATCAAAGAAGAAACGATTGACTCACCTAATGACAACAAGCAAAGCTTGAGCCATTCGGAGTTTGATAAATATTTCATGCATTTTGTTGGATGTCGCGCGACTTATCTGGTTGAGATGCTACGCAGTGACTAATCAGTGGCCATCTCCTTCGTTGTGTGCAATGTCCATTTACTGCTTATTACCTTTACAATGTCGACCAAACGATACGTCATACTAATTAACTACAATTACATTCCCATTTAACAGGAAAATGCTCTCCAGTTGAAGATTGCACGTACATCACGTCATCCCTCAGTTTACCTTTACACAGTCGACCAAATGCTGATCAACGCCTAGTCTACTACTGTTACTTGGTTCTTTGAACGATGCTCAAGTACATCCAATATCCTAATTTTAGAGTTAATGTATTGGTGCAAATTTGCCTTGAAAAACTCTAATGAGTCATGATACAGCAGATTTTGAACCTTGAAATTTGGTAAGTGAGAGTGACAGATTGTACACTTGCCAAAATGCTATCACATGATGTTCTTCCTGGACTCACCTTCTGAACAAGACACTAAACGGTGTCGATGCCGTTCGTTAGGAATGCTTGACAGCTGCCACTGGTCAAAGAGATGGGCAATTGATTACAAAATTCAAAAGAGAACGAGAGAGAGAGAGAGAGAAAAAAAAAAGGGAGAGAGAGGGAGAGAGAGAGGGAGAGAGAGAGAGAGAGAAAAAATTGAGAGAGAGAGAGAGAGGAGAGAGAGAGGGAGAGAGAGAGAGAAATTGAGAGAGAGAGAGAGACAGGGAGAGAGAGGGAGAGAGAGGGAGAGAGAGAGGGAGAGAGAGAGGGAGAGAGAGAGGAGAGAGAGAGAAGAGAGAGAGAGGGAGAGAAGAGGGGGGAGGGAGAGGGAGAGAGAGAGGGAGAGAGAGAGAGAGAGAGAGAGAGAGAGAGAGAGAGAGAGAGAGAGCTGTCCGACAGGTCAGCGGCATTGAAGCATTTCTCCTTTGCCACCGTCATTTCACCATTAGCTTGTCACTGCAGCGGCAATCATACCATTCGAACGGCATTCGTGTTCAGAAAATGAACCGTTTCTTTATTTCATAAAGCCTCACAGAACGGCCAACGCTCACATTTTTAAAAAATGGAATAAATTAAAACGAGAATTGAGGAAAAGTGCATTTATTTATTCAAATTTATGAAAATTTTAACATACCGTGTGTTCATTAAGTAACAATATAGTTGACCGTCAAAAATGTTGGAAAACCGAATGTTACCAATTTTATTTTTGGTTTTGGTTTTGAGACCTTTGACCCTCGTAATGAATATTAGTAATGGTATCCGGATTCCTGGAACACCTACAGGGGTTATACGATTTATCTAATAATCAATTTTTTTGGTGTGATTATTTTTTTCATTATTCCGTCGGATTTGACAGGATAAAAAAATATCTAAATTTTTGTTCATGCTAAATTAGTGATTACTTATCTTATTGAATTGTCAAGAACATTCCATTTGGAACAATCATAGTTCAATCATCAATAAATCATCAAAAATAAATTTTTAAATCATATCTTATTTAAATTGCTAAAATTTTTAATTATATATTTTAAAGAGTAAATAATAACACTTCTGACTTTTAATTGCAATTTAAAACATAAACCAAAATTTAGACAATTTTTTTCCTGTCAAATCCGACGGAATAATGAAAAAAATAATCACACCAAAAAATTGATTATTTGATAAATCGTATAACCCCTGTAGGTGTTCCAGGAATCCGGATACCATTACTATTATTCATTACGAGGGTCAAGGGTCTCAAAACCAAAACCAAAAATAAAATTGGTAACATTCGGTTTTCCAACATTTTTGACGGTCAACTATATTGTTACTTAATGAACACACGGTACATTATATGATTTCTATTCAATAACAAAGACAAATAGTTAACATAATGAATAGAATTTTTTATGTCTTTTGGCTATTTCTATGTCATCGTGATTACTAAGTGATAACTAAGTGACGATACGTCCTGTATCGTGATCGATGATGGCTTAATGGTTGAACAGTTACCCTAACTCTAATGTGTCTCTCCTGGGATCAATCAAACTTCAATTCGAGCATTGATTTGATCGATCCTATTTTTCCCTGTGCTCATTTGCTTCGTTTCTTCGTCTTTCTTCCTCTTCACGTCGTTTCTGATATTTATTCCCCTTGGTCTTCTTCTTCCGAATTCGGCATAGATAGGGATACTTGTCGACCTTCTTCTCCTTGGACACCTTCACAATTCTCTGGCTTACTTCACTTTCCTTTAGAATTTTGATTAGCTTCCTCACGGTAAAACGCTCCTCCTGTGGGCCTTGCATGGATTGCACATTCCGAGCAGATTGAACTGAAAGAGAATAAATTAAGGGGGAAAGGGGTTATGTTCGAATTACCTCTTGCTGGCCGTCGGCCGATTTGCTTGACTTCTGTCTGGACTGGCCGCATTTGTACGTTCGAAGTGCTTTCCATTGCTTCCTGTTCGGCTCGCTCAAACAGCTTTTCTGTGTACCAAAGGACATAGTGCTTCTGCATTTCATTGTTTCGGTACTCCTTCTTGTCGCGGATCCATAGGAAAACCAAGTAAAGGCCCAACAGTTCCAGTGCCTCAATACCACGAACGAAAAGTATCTCCACAATCCAACAGAAGTACACACCAAACTCGTACAAAGTAGAACAATACTGAAAAAACAAATTTACGCCGAACCAAACCAACATGCAGCCGATGCCTAGACGATTGTTATTGGCAACAAAGTCGATGGTCTTAACACTACAAGCGACCAAGAGAAACAAAATGGTCACTTGGATCAGATTGAACAGATCAGTGTCGCGCCTAATGAAGCCAAAAGTGAAACGGCGAACTCTATCGTCGAACATTTTGCGATACTTGAACAGATGGAAGAGTTCGTAGAAACATAAGAACAGTCGGGTAAGGTAAAGCAGAGCTTTAGTCACTCGCAGTTTGTTAAAAGCTTTGTCCATTTTTGGTACTGTTAGTGGCTGCTCGATCTTGAAAGTCGGCTACATGTCTGGCCAAGTGCTAGACGAGACTGCATGAGCTCTTCCTTATTGTCTGACTTTAGACCTACTTCTCACGGTTCTGTGTAACACTGACACACTAACCCGACCCACTTTGCTTTTGGCATTTTGGTGCCTTTAGGCATACTCCAGGGAGAATATTTTACCGAGAAAATGAAGCCTGGCTGCTTCTGCTTGTGCTGGTTTTCAAGTTCACCATAAAAATGGCAAACTAATTTGCATATCATGTGAGTTTGTGTCTGAGTGTTTGCGGGCACACATTGCCCAGAGCACTTAGCAAGAAAGATTCCATCACAAGGTGCACTTGCTAACGGACAATGACGCAAATTTCGGGTAGTACCAACTAAACCATACAGATTCGAGGCTTTTGATTTGATCTATAGATTTGAAATTGATTGAAGCAAAATGGCTGTGCAATGAGTGAATGAGAGAAAGAGAATCGACTGAGTCTACCAGAGCTCTAACCATTTCTATGTCACATTGTTTTGAAGTCAATTTGCTCTGTGCATTTAGAGTTGTGAAAATATGGATCTTTAGCCAATAGACCTAGAGCCTGGTTTCGCTGAACAAACGAATCAACCCAAGTACTAGCACCAAACGATAGTAAGCCGAAGAATGTTCGGTTCCGTCCAACCTACTTCTACGACGCAATGCACCGGTTTGTGCGTTCGATTGCAAATGTCTGTCGTGCTCGCTCATGTCGAGCTCGAAAAGTTCGAGAAAACATTATTTTTGGTTTTATGCAGTCGCGCCTCTGCACTGCGTGTCTGCAGAGTCCGCAGTGCAATATATTACTGGGGATCCAGTGGAAAGGCGTCACAGTCGTGGAATACCGCAATGCGGCAAATTCTATTTGTTTCCGGGTGTCTCTTGCGGCTGAGACTGTTAGAAATGTGCTTGAATGGTGTTCATGCCACCATTGGGCACAATAGTGCTACTTTAAGTACTACTTGAGAGTACGTAGAACGAACGGGGGAACTACTTTGAGTTCCATCTCAAAGTGCATGTTCCCTTTGAGCGGCGTTTTGCTTGGGCACATAATTGAATTTACTATTATATAATATTTTTATTTCATTTTAATATTTATTGTTTTTATTTAAATTTGCACAACAAATTATTTGCATAATACTAATAAGGTTTCTAACAATGAAATAACTACTATTTCTATTAGTGAAACTCAATGATTTGAATGAAATCAGTTTCTGTACAATGAACAGTTTAAAATGAACCGGCTGACTAGAATAGTGAGTTTTTTCTATTTGCGTCATAACGTTACATCTATATGTTGACTAAGTCTATTAAGTGATGGTCAATGATAGAAAACAAGGACAAACTATTGACTACTTGTGATGAACGGCCACCAAGGTTTCTCCTTCTTCTGGTTCTGCAACTGGACTAGTTTTGGAATATTCTTCTTGATGGCAATGCGAAGAATGGTGCTTGAAGACGACCATACAAAGTTCATGCAGAGAGATCAATGAATCGACTAGCTTAGGAAAGGACCTTAGAAAAGAATAGTCGGATTTCGATTATTGCTCGGTCGCCGAAGGATGTGCATTGCTTGGACCAAGTCGTTGACAATGGGATTTAAACGATTAATCACCACATGAGCAGCAAGGTCACGTCTCTGTGCATCAATGTCTTCAAATCGTTGTCTGATCACCAAAGCTTGATCGAGGAAATCTGTTAATTTGAATTTGAATGCAGCATCAATGTTTTTGCGACACAACATTGGAACAGCCACAGGACGGGGAATGCGGGCTACATTGAGGTAATAATCTCGAACAGCTAACCGAAGCGTTCGGTAAGCTTCAGTTAAGCGGGTGCGAATGTAACGAGGCTTGAGATTTTCCCATTCTTGCAACAGTCTGGTGAACACTCGAATTGAGTAGTGCAATCCATCACGGGCAATCATGTACTCATCGTCCAGTTGAGGGATCAGGGGAACGGGAATGTCGGCCAATGCCATTGTAGGTGCTTGTTTGACTATTTAAAGAAATTAAATTTTTGAATGATTGGTGGACTTTGGAGGAGTGTGTGTGTGTGTGTGTGTGTGTGTGTGTGTGTGTGTGTGTGTGTGTGTGTGTGTGTGTGTGTGTGTGTGTGTGTGTGTGGAAATCAATGACGCACTGATAATCACTTTCAAAATTCGTGTTGAAACAATCTTGAGTGTTCACAGACTTTTGCAAAGTTGAGTAGAGACTCGAATAGATGAGCACGTAAAAGAGCACAATGACAAAAACCAAATACTGCGAAACTTCTCTTTGGTTGTTCGTCGAGTCGTTGAGCAAGGTACTATCCCCTCAATGTCCACTGAGAGAGAGAGAGAGAGAGAGAGAGAGAGAGAGAGAGAGAGAGAGAGAGAGAGAGAGAGAGGGAGAGAGAGAGAGAGAGAGAGAGAGAGAGAGAGAGAGAGAGAGTCGCCCAAAATTTGCGCACCAAAATCAAAGTTCAAATATTCGGTGTTGGTTGATGCGTCCGTCTCGGTGTCTCGTCCCAAACTAAAGTGTTAATTGACAACTGACTCAATATTTATATGTTTATTCTATTGGGAAAACATAAAGTGCTAGGCTTACAGTAAACATCAATTGCACTATTTAGTGCTGTCTGTCCATTACTGCAATGCAGATGCTAACAACAAAAAGGCACGCTAATTGAAAGACTACAAGTACAAAACAAAAACAAAACCGAGACACATCACCGGCACAGTACAAGAGCGGTGTAGTAGGCCTGAAAGGGGTACTAATTCAATTGAGCTCTATTACCGTACAATCTATTCATAGGCAACCGATCGGGGAGAAATTCGGAGGGAAAGAGTGAAGTGGTACTTGAAAATCACCGTTCGATTGCGCAAACATTAATGCATTGTGCTCTTTCGATTTTGAATTATGAACTTTATTTAATAATATTTATTTATTTTAATGACAAATATTAATTAAATATTAATATTTTACTCATGATTGACCCATACCCAATAATATTAGATAAATTTGTATATGTTAAGAAATAAGTAATTTTGTCATAAATATGAATTGAAATTAATCAAATTGAACCAAAATAGTTTTGAGTAAAGCCAATGAACATACGAAATAAGCCATCAAGCCCTGGATCTCTTGTTAGGGTTTGTTCTGCTGGAAAGAGTTCGCTTTTGTCTTGCAAAGACATTCTCCAACGAATCATTAGGGGACCAATCTGAGTCGTCATCAGATTCTCCATCCTCACCATCATCACCAGACTCAACATCTGTAGCAATAATAGTTGCATCATCATCAGTACCATCATTTTGATTGTTATCTTCTGTAAAAGCCATAAATGATCGTTCTGGCTCGTCGTCAGATTCATCATAAAACTTATCGTCCAATGGTTGAACAATAAATCCTTTTCTGCGAGTAAGCCTTGCAAACTTGTTGAGTGCAACATTCTCTGGTGGAGTCTTCTTATGTTCCTGTCGAAAGTGTTTGTTCTCAGCGAGTGCAATTTTATGTTGTTTTTGTGTGAAATTTGCTTTCTCCGATTCAGACAACTTGGGCACGATTGGGCGTTCTTGACTCCAAATTGCGACTTCCATTAGGTGGTCTTGTTCGGCATCTGAAAACTCACGAGCAATTGCATACGTCAATTCTAGGTCTGTGTTATTCTCACGACCCGGAACTAAACGTTGATATACTTTAGGATGTGGTTTTTTCCAATTGTCTACTAAGATTGGTGGAGGCAACTGATGAGGTTGAATTCGTTTCTGCAAATAAAAAATAGACAAATTAAGTAGTGATAAAAAAATATATAGTGGGTAGTCTACCTGTACATCGGTGGCGATATGGAAACGATCATCAATGATCACTTTGACATAATCAGTATGGAAGAACATTGTTTCTGGTAGTTTCTTGTAAGCTTCCGTTTTTGTAATTCCAAATATACTAAGATGTCCTTTTGAATCGGCGGCAGCAAAAATGAGTCCATTTGGGGAAAATCTACAATCCTTAACTCTTCCATAGTTTGTGCCTCCAAAGCGGCCTATTATTTCCCCGGAAATAACATTCCACAATCCAATGAGTCCATCGTCACCTCCAGTTAAAAAGAGCCTAAAGTAACAGACACGGAATAGATGATATATAAGATATGAAGATAAATAATTGAATTACTTTGGATCTTTTGGGTGACATTCAATGACGTAGATTAATTTTGTGTGCTCACAAATGTGATGACACAACTTGCCTGTGTTGGCATTCCACACTCTGATTGCGTGATCAGTTGAAGTGGAGATCAAGAAAGTGTCATCAAGCGTCCAGGCAACATTCAGAACTTCCGGTTTGTCTCCACCACTCGAATTGTCGCTATCAACGAACAACATCGCATTCATACTAAGTTCAATGTTGTTCCATGATCGTCCTTGATAGTTCCATATTTTGACCATTCCGTCCTACAACAAAAAATATCAATAATAATATTTAATGAAACATAACAGAACATTTCACCTTTGATCCCGAAGCAAATCGAATCGATCGATGACTATGCTCAATTGTAACCACACCTCCTGAATGGGCATTGATCAGCCATGGTTTGGACGGGTTAGTCTTCCTGGACACATGATAGATTCCAATACAACCAGCAGTGAGGCCCACGACCAAGTATGCACCACCAGCAGAAAAAGAAGAACACCAAACGCGATTCTCATTTGCAATAAACTGAATAGGCACACCCTCAAATGCGAGTGTTTGACAATTGTATTCCCAAAAGCAAACGCAACCATCATCAGCAGAAGAAACGAGATATCGAGTATCTCGATTAGTTAACAGAGGACTGAACTTAAGGGTGACAATGGCAATGTTATGGCCATTGAGAACCACAAGTAGAGCTGATGTCTGAAGAGACCAAACGTATATTAAACCACAACTTGATGCAGTCGCGATGATCAAATTCTCAAAATCTGAAAAAAACATTTGCAATATTACACATTATTTCCCACAATGAGCAATGTAACACCAACTCTCTCTCTCCCTCCCTCTCTCTCTCTCCCTCCCTCTCTCTCTCTCTCTCTCTCTCTCTCTCTCTCTCTCTCTCTCTCTCTCTCTCCCTCTCTCCCTCTCTCTCTCTCTCTCTCTCTCTCTCTCTCTCTTTCTCTCCCTCTCTCTCTCTCTCTCTCTCCCTCTCTCTCTCTCTCTCTCTCTCTTTTTCTCTCTCTCTCTCTCTCCCTCTCTCCCTCCCTCTCTCTCTCTCTCTCTCTCTCTCTCTCTCTCTCTCTCTCTCTCTCTCTCTCCCTCTCTCCCTCTCTCTCCCCCCCCTCTCTCTCTCTCTCTCTCTCTCTCTCTCCCTCCCTCTCTCTCTCTCCCTCTCTCTCTCTCTCTCTCTCTCTCTCTCTCTCTCTCTCTCTTTTCTCCGAACACTTATATGCTTAAGTTGTGCTTAGGTTAAGTGATGTAGGAAATGTACAAACATACCAATCGCGAAATCGGTGATCTCGTGTTGATGTCCCCTCAAGGTAACAAGCAGACGCCCATCAGTTGCCGACCAAATCTTGACCAAACTGTCATGTGACCCGGTTATGATGTACTTTCCACTGTGATCAAATAACACAAAAAAGATTCCACTAAGATGACAGTGGATTCTTCGATACAAGTGATAGCTTGAAAATGTAATGATGTTGGTTGTAGGTGTGGGCCCTGACAACTGACGTGCAACCAAAGACTGTAACATCGATGGATATTGGCCGAAGTGGGAAGTTGATGGTTGAAATAGTGCGCGGTTCTGATGATTCGAAAGTGCAGCAATGCTTGGTCGAGTTGGAATACGATTCATGCGAATTTTTGGTTTCAACGATGTGAAATCCCATTCTGAAAGAAGGCTTCTAGTAATTCCTGGATATGATGTTTGTGCAGCTTTGTTGATTGCTCCGATTCCCAGTCTTAACACATTTTGAAGATGATCCGGCTTGATATGCTGGTACAGTGATTTTACATAATCAATTGGTTCTTCGCTGAGTTGGAGTTGGTTTTGGTTTATAGCTCTCGGGTCATTCAAGAGAAGATTTTTCTCTTTAAGTTCACGAGCCAACGTTTCGGCAGCAAGTTTACAGGGACCATTTTCGAGTTGGCGAAGGATGACAAACAAGAGTTCTTTTGTTTGGAGGTCAACTTGTGATTGAACCGAAGAAGTCGAAGAAGATGAAGAGGAAGCGGAAAAGGTAGAGGTGGAGGGAGTTGAGGAGATCGAAAGGGAAGGCAAGGAAGTAGAGGTGGAAGATGTAAAAAAAGTGGCGAAGGTGGAAGAGGTTGAGGTTGTAATAGATGAAGAAGAAGATGTAGATATTGCAGACGATGTAGACGACTGCTGAGTTGCTTCTTCTTCATTCATTATGCTTGATTGTGGTAAAATAGAAAGGGAAAACACACCAACACAAAAATGACTGAATTATCAATTATAAGCAGAATAAATCACGAAATCTTTGGCTAGAAGTAGTAATATACGACGATGCACAAGTCGAGAGAGCACATACGCGCTCACTCACTTACAAGCAAATACGATCGAACACAATCGAACATGTCCAGCTTGTGGCCATCGAGAGTTGAGTGCAGAAAGACAGGTAGACAGCAGTGCGGCAGCGATCGAACTGAGCGAGTGATTGATTGGCAAAGTCAGCTGCGCTCACAAGTCACTCAGACTGCTTCTAAGGCGGGCGCAATGTTGAACATGCACAAAGGTAGCAGTGGCGTTTTGGGCGCCATCGCCACCGAACCACCTAAGACAAACTTGAATAAACTCTTTGTCTGACAATGGCTTCAAGACGTTTTTTTTCTGAACACGAATAAACATGATCATGGGCGGGTATGGCGCCCGCTACAGTAGTAGCTAACCTGTGGCGATGTGATTGTGGCAAAGAAGAACTACCTCGATGGTGCTGACCACTGATCGGACTGCTCACGCCTTTGTTCTCTTCTGTATGTTGCAATCAATGACCTCTCTCTCTCTCTCTCTCTCTCTCTCTCTCTCTCTCTCTCTCTCTCTCTATCTCGCTTTCGCTTATCGATTGGTTTGACCAGTGGCCACTGTCGATCATTCGGAACTAATGACATCTGAACATAGATCTGTAGATTGCGATTCAAGGGAGTTGTGACATTGAAGTTCTTTGGTTTGTTTGATGGCTTATGGTTTCCTTATTGTGACCCTTAGTGAAAACATGGTCTGATCAATTCAGAATCAAAAAGACTGGCATTGCCAAATCAAGTGTGTCTGTTGTCATTCGAATTGCTAACTATTCTCAGTTAGGCCTTGTTTGGTCTTTTATTGTAGACTTTTTTGTAAGGAACTCAAAAATATAATCTTTATTCTTCTAGAACTCAGGGGCAGAGAGTTATCGGTTGGTTTTGGTTTAGGTTTTTGATGAGCTCTTCTCTCATTGGACTGGTAGCAAACCGCACTGAACACACATACGCTTTGCAATAAAGCTAATAATCGTTTGGAGGGGTCATGAATTATTGCTTCGGTGTAGTTGCGAGAGTTGAAGAACCGAGTTGGCTCTTCGATGGCAGGTGTCTAATCAAGTGTGTCCGCTTGTCTTTCCAATTGGAAGGACAAATCTACGTTCTGAATACTGACTATTCTCAGTTGTATCTTGTTTGGTCTCATTTTGTTGCTTTTTTCGTAACGAACCCAAATATGTAATCTGTTTTCCAATAGGACCAGCGGTCTAAAAGTTGTGCATTTCCTTTTTTGGCAAATTTTTATGCGTTTCTCCTATCTCGACTTCTAATTGCATAAGTACTTATGATTATGACAATAACGTTCGCAGTGGCATTCTCTTTGGAGGGTTGGTGGTATGTGTGCGTTCGAAAGAGCGCCATTGTCCATTGTTGTCTACAAATCTGATTTATGGCGCGCAAACACACACTCGGACTCTCCCGCACTCCAATTAAACCTCCATGGAGCACTCAAATATGAACATTCTAGTAGAACACTTTCTTCACCTTTCACCCTTGCCGATTCAATGCGAAGCAATTGATCGGTTTGACCACTGGCCACTGTCGATCATTCGGAACGAACGGCATCTGCACAGTTCGACTTCTGCTGTACATAGAGTTTGAAGGGATGTATGCCTTTGCAGCTCGACTGTTTGTTTGACCGCTTATGGTTGGCTCCTACTAGGAACCATCTGTTTCGATGGCATACGAACCTTCAGTGAGAGCAAGGTTAAGTCGGTTCAATCGATGATTCGAGTTGACTTCCTGCACAGGTGCCCAACCAAGTGTGTGCCTGTCTGTCTTTTCAATTGCAAGAATAAATCAATTGCTGAATACTTACTATTCCCACTTAGGTCTTGTTTGGTCTCTTTTTGTACATTTTTTGCACGGAACCCAAAAATATAATCTTTATTCTTCTAGGACCTAAGGCCCAAGAGTTGGTGATTCCTTTTTGTTTTTAATCTATACCATTTTTACTTTCATTCGCCAAACGCACAACAGTCGAATACAATAGGTAATAAAGCTAATAATGTGTTTGGTTGAGAGAGTTGAATGTTCGACCGCAGGTGTCCAATCAAGTGTGTCTGCTACTCTTTTCAATTGGAAGAACAAATCAATTCCTGGATACTGATTAATCTCAGTTGTGTCTTGTTTGGTCTCTTTTTGTTGGCTTTCTCAAAGCGGACCTAAATATGTTATCTGTTTCCCATTCGAACAAGAGGGTCAAGAGTTGTGCTTTTTCGTTTGGTTTTAATTTTTTTATCGTTTTTTCATAACTAAACTATGCCTAATTGCATAACTACTTATGATTATTGTAAAAACTCTCGCAGCGGCATTCTTTTTGGAGGGTTTGTGGAATATGTGTGCGTTCGAAAACACAACGCAAATTTCCATTGTTGCGCACAAGTCTGATTTATGGCACACATCTCCCCTTTCATGTTTACATCTCAGAACACTCAAACATCATGTTTGAAACATGCCCATATTAGTTTAACTCTTTCTTCGCCGTTCTCTCTCTCTCTCTCTCTCTCTCTCTCTCTCTCTCTCTCTCTCTCTCTCTCTCTCTCTCTCTCTCTTTCTCGCCCTCGCTCTTTCTCTCTCGTCCTCCCTCTCTCTCTCCCTCTCTGTCTCTCTCTCTCTGTCTCTGTCTCTCTCTCTCTCTCTTTCTCTCGCCCTCGCCCTCTCTCTCTCTCTCTCTCTCTCTCTCTCTCTCTCTCTCTCTCTCCCTCTTTTCGCCCTCTCTCTTTCTTTCGCCCTCTCTCTTTCTTTCGCCCTCTCTCTCTCTCTCTCACCCTCCCTTCCTCTCTCCCTCTCTCCCTTTATCTCTCTCTCTCTCTTTGTCTCTCTCTCTGTCTCTGTCTCTCTCTCTCTCTTTCTCTCGCCCTCGCCCTCTCTCTCTCTCTCTCTCTCTCTCTCTCTCTCTCTCTCTCTCTCTCTTTTTTTCGCCCTCGCCCTCTCTCTCGCCCTCTCTCTCTCTCGCCCTCTCTGTCTCTCTCGCCCTCCCTCTCTCTCTCCCTCTCTGTCTCACTCCCTCTCTTTCTCTCTCTCTCTCTTTCTCTCCCCTCTCTCTCTCACCCACTCTCCCTCTCTCCCTCTCCCTCTCCCTCTCTCTCGCCCTCTCTCTTTCTCGCCCTCCCCCCTCTCTATCTCTCTCGCCCTCTCTGTCACTCTCGCCCTCTCTGTCTCTCTCGCCCTCTTTCGTCCTCTCTCTCTCGCCCTCTCTCTCTCTCTCTCTCTCTCTCTCTCTCTCTCTCTCTCTCTCTCTCTCTCTCTCTCTCTCTCCCTTTCTCTCTCCTTTTCTCTCTCTCTCTCTCTCTCTCTCTCTCTCTCTCTCTCTCTCTCTCTCTCTCTTGCCTTTTAGATTCTGTCAATTAGAAGCAAATTGGTCTCTTCCGCATGTCTAAGGGTGTAAGTGTGCACCTGCTAAATGGGTCAGCCTAATTCCAGATGCAGTAGTCAACTTGTGGCTGTTGACTATTTTGCACAGGTGAATTACCTCGATGCCACTCATCAGTTGAACTGCTCATTTCCTTATTCACTTTTGTATTTGGAAATCAATGACCTCTCTCTCTCTGTCGAACATCGATTGGTCGGTCTGACCAGTAGCCACTGTCGATCAATCGGAACAAAATCCATCTGCACAGTTCAATGCCTCCTGAACATGGTATGTTCAAGGAAGATGGGTCTTTGCAGTTCTTTTTGGCTTCCTACTGCCGATGCCCATTCAAGTGTATCTGCTTGTCTTTCCAATTGAATTTCTGATACGTGACTATTCTCAGGTAAGTCTTGTTTGGTCTCTTTTTGTTGACTTTTTCGATACGAACCCAAATATCTAATCTGTATTCTTCAAAGACCTAAGACCCAAGAGTTATCGATTGGGTTCTCTCATTCGACGGTGGCTAACTTCATTGAGCTAAAATACAATGGGTAATAAAACTACTAATAATCCTCGGAGGGGTCAGGAATTGTGGCTTCTGTGTGGTTGCGAGCGAGGCTCGCCATTGCCAATTGCTGCCCACAAGACTGATTCACGGAAGACAGCGCACTCTTCTCTAACTACATCGTTACATGTGTGAATAAACACAATTTCAAATTCAAATTGCATTAAAATGAATTTTATTGATTTTAAATTCCATAATTTTTAACAAACATTAAAATTGCATGAAATTCAATAACAAATAACGATGGAAAGTGTAACTATTCAACAAAGTACAACCTATTTCTATTTTCATTCATAAGATGAAGACTAAATGATAACTTGAAGATGAGATGTGATCGATGATGGCCTACTCATGAGTGATCTATGGTACTTTAGCTAATGCATCTCTCATGGGATCAAATCAATTTGAATTGATTCTCTCTTTTCTTTAATTGCTACTACGTCGTTTCTTCTTTTTCTTATTCATCTTCGTCTTTTCTGGTTTAAATATAGATGGATACTTTTCCATCTTCCGCTCCACATTACGCTTGGCCATCATTTCGATGTTGGAGCACTTTACAATTTTCTGGGTAACTTCGTGTTCCTTTAGCATTTTGATTAGCTTATCCACGGTGAAGCCTTCTTCCTCTTGACTTTTCATGTCTTCCACATTCCGGGCTAATTGGACTGAAAAGATATAATTAAGGGAGAAAATGTTAGATCTCAATTACCTCTCGGTGGTTGTTCGTCAATTTGCTTGACTTCAGTTTGCACTGATCCATCTGTTTGTACGTTCGAAGTGCTTTCCATTTCTTCTCGTTCTGCTCTCTCAAACAGTTTCTCGGTATACCAAAGGATGTAGTGTTTCTCCCTTTCGTTGTTGCAGTACTGATTCTTGTCACGAATCCAACGGTAAACCTTGTATTGGCCAAACAGTTCAAGTACTTCAAAACTACAAACGGCAAGTATCTCAACAAGCGAACTTGAGTACATGCCAAATTCGTACAACTGTAGAACCAAATTTGCGCCAAGCAGAATAAACATGCAGCCAATGCCAGGACGATTCTCTTTGGCAACAAAGTAGATGCACGCAACACTGCATGTGACAAAGAGAAACAAAATGGCCACTTGAATCAATTTGAACAGATCATTGTCGATGCTAATGGAGCCACCAGTGAAACGGTGAACTTTGTCATCAAAGATTTCGCGATTCTTGAATCGAACGAAGATTTCGTAAAAGCATAGGAAAATTCTGATGGTAACAAGAAGAACTTGTACCACTCGGAGTTTGATGAACAAGTTTTCCATCGTTGGTTGTTTGTTAACTCTCGATAGTCAACAACATGTCTGGTTAAGTACTGTAAAGTGACTACATTACCCCTTTTATGTTTGACATTATAATGTCTACATCTCACTTCCATTATGTTCTCGAAATAACCTTTGGCATTTAGATAAACGCCTTTCGGCATTTAGTCTGCGGAACTTTTTACCGAGAATCTAGACGACAAGTAATTTGCATATTTCGTGAGTGTGAGTGATGGCGGGCACAGAGCCCCAGAACACTTATCAAGAAAGATACCCATCATAAGATGTTTTTGCTAATGGACTTTGGCATAAATTTCTGGTAAAAGCTAATATAGATTTTGATATTTGTGCAGACAATGTGCACTTAGCGCTCATTTGTGCCAAAATTAAGTGATGGTCCAAATCGATTCAAATTAGTTATTGGAACTACTTGAGCAAACTAAAGTCACTAAGGCCAACTCGATTTTTCGATTGATCAGAATTGACCTTACTTTTGAACTTTTTGTGGTTCGTCCTTTAATTCATTCCCTTGCTTTACCGTCTTTAAAGAAACGTTTATGTTTTGGCTTCAACTAGGAAACAATTAGCGCAAACACAAAAAAGAAAGTTTTTTAAACATTTTGTACAGGAGACATTGAACTATGCTGCTGCCATTTGTTGCTAATGATCGACAGTAGCTACTAGTCATACCAATCGATCGAACTTCAGCACAGGAGAGAGAGAGAGAGAGAGAGAGGGAGAGAGAGAGAGAGAGAGAGAGAGAGAGAGAGAGAGAGAGAGGGCGAGAGAGAGGGCGAGAGAGAGGGCGAGAGAGAGCGAGAGAGAGAGAGAGAGAGAGAGAGAGAGAGAGAGGCGAGAGGACGAGAGGACGAGAGCTAAAGAGAGAGAGAGAGAGAGAGAGAGAGAGAGAGAGAGGGGCGAGAGAGGGAGAGAGAGAGAGAGAGAGAGAGAGAGAGAGAGAGAGAGAGAGAGAGAGAGAGAGAGAGAGAGAGAGAGAGAGAGCGAGAGAGAGAGAGAGAGAGAGAGAGAGAGAGAGAGTGAGAGAGAGTGAGAGAGAGCAATCCGACTGCTCAGTCAGGCGTCAAGGCGACTGACCTTTGCCACTTGTTTGCTATGGTAGCGGGCGTCTTATAAAACCATTCGAACAAAATTCGCATTCTGAAAAGGACGACATCTATGAATTTCAACCCTAAATTGGCCAGAATTATTAAATTATTAAATAACATTTATTAATTAAAAAGTTTAAACATGCAACTGCGACAGAGTGCGTCAAGTATCCCTACACTTTTGCCCTATTCCATAACTTTTCCTGTGAAAGGATGCTTGTGGAAGGTTATAGTAAAGCCATAATTGCATTACCCTTTTCAGGCCTACCCTGTACCCTTTCGGTGTCAATGAAGTGTCTCGGTTTTGTTTTTGTTTTTGCAATTTTAGTCTTTCAATTAGTGTGCCTTTTGACAGCATCTAATGCAGTACATGATCTATGCCAGACAGCACTAAATAGAGCCATAATTACTTGAACTGATGTTTACTGTACTAGCATAGCACTATGCTTGGCTCCCAATAGAATATATATTTGCTCAGTATCGCTTCAGTTGGTCCCTAGACACCATGGCGGACGCATCATGCAAAGTCACTCAGACAACACAGAATTCATTGATTTTGGTGTGAAACGACTATTGAAGTGGAAGTGATTTTGTGTGTGTGATCAATTGACTTGAAAGTTTGTTCATTTTTACCTTGCACAATGGCATTGCCCAACGTTCCTGTCTTTCTCTTTCCTCGCGTGGCTGTTGACTATTTGATCCTACGCAATGCATTGAGCCACTCAATTGAAGTTTTTATCAGATTGGTGGAAGTTTGGGAAAATCTGGAGCCCGGTCGCATTCGCGGGCACTCAGTTGACGCTTACCGAGCGCTACGAAAAAGTGTTCGAGAATATTACCGTTATGTAGCCCGAATTCGGCCTCCGATTGCTGTTCCCTTGCTGCCACGCAAGAACATTGATGGCGCTTTCAAATTGGAAATAACTGATTTCATCGATCGCCTAGTGGAGATTAGGCAAAGATTTCAGGACACTGTTTTGCCAGGGCGACGACGCAATCAAGAGGAGATTGATCTTGTCAATCCAATTGTTAACGATTTGGTTCAAGCAATGTACATCTTTCAGCGGCCGAACCGAGCAAATCATCGATACCCGACTTTGCTTTACTGAACTTTTTATGGTCGTCTTCAAACACCATTACGGCGTGGTCATCAAGAGGAACTTCTCAAATGACCAGTTTAGTTCACTGTGCTGAACGAATCACTTAATCCGTAGTTTTAACTATTGAATTATTCAACAATCATCGACCACGATGTTAGACAAGACATGCAATGCAATTCTACAATAGTTTTGTTACCCTGTCTGTTCAGGAACAGTTATGTTTTACTGATAAAAATGTTGTTCAAATCATATTAAGATTCATTAGTTAACCTAGTTTGTTTTCACTAATTTCAATGTAAACGTTTTATTTTGTAATTCAATCAAATATTCAAATTAGATTAAATAAAACTTAAGTTGTTATTAATGTGTTCTCTCTCTCTCTCTCTCTCTCCTCTCTCTCTCTCTCTCTCTCTCTCTCTCTCTCTCTTTAAATGAAATCGCGGAATTGCAAAAAGGTCTCTCAGATGCAACTTGCACTGCGAGGTGGCACTCAAAGTGGGTAGCACATTTGCCGTAACAACTCATGAGTAGCACTTGAAGTAGCACTCATTCCAGCACATTCTGAATAGTCTGAGTAAAAATAGATACACAGAATATAGCATGCAAGAGGAATACTGCGTGTCGCACTGCGACATTCCATGACTGCAGCGTCAAATAGCCTGGCGGGCCCGGTTATATAGCACTGCAGCCACACCGTTCCTGTAATTGACGCAAGTCACGCAGTTGCGCCAGGCGCCGACGGCGCCGAACAGTCAAAAAAGCGTCAAACGGGACCAAGTCAAACCAAAAGGTAGGCACTAAGATCGTTCTGCTTTAGGCGCTATGTGAGGTTAGAACGGCACTGCACTGCAGATGTACGCTATATAAAACCGAGAACGGACCAAAATGGGGCCATCGCGAGCTTTCCCAGTTCGACACAGAGACATTAGTGAGCATATCAGACATTTACACAATCGAACGCACAACTGCAATGGCGGATAGAATGCGTAACAAGAAGTAAAGCTACCTTCGCCTTGCCTACGTTTGGTGCTGCTTGAACTGTAGTTGATTCACAGATCTCAGGCTCTTGTTCTATTTGTTTTGAAAGTATTGAGTCAATCATTTTAATGCATACAAAGGCTCATACAAATACAAATTCTCAATTATGTCTTATATTCAGATATTAAATGAGTTTTATTGATTTAAAATTATGAAATTACAAACATTCAATAGATTTATGAAAAATTTAGTAACAATGAACAGGGTGACTGGCTAAAACATTACATGTATTCTCTATTTTAGGTCACATCATGACATAACTAGGCGATTACTAAATGATGATGGAATGCATTATTATTGATGATGGTCTCTTGTTAGTGGTCGATGATGTGCATTAGCTACTGCATCTCAGGGGATCAATCAAATCTTGCTTCGTTTCGTTTCCTAATGGAATACTTTTCGGTTTACCTCAACTTAGAGTACTTCACAAATTTATGGGTTGTTCCTGTTTCATCTTCCGCTCCACATTACGCTTGGCCATCATTTCGATGTTGGAGCACTTTACAATTTTCTGGGTAACTTCGTGTTTCTTTAGCAATTTGATTAGATTCGCCGTTGTGAAACTCTCTTCCTCTCGGTTTTGAATGTACCGTACTTTTACATTTGAAGCAAACCGGACTGATTAAAAATAATAAATTAAAAGGGAAATTATTTCGATTCAAATTACCTCTTTTTGGGCGTCTCAGGATTTTCTTATCTGTCTGGGCTGGTTTAATTTGAACGCCCGTAGCGCTTTCCAACTCTTCTCGTTTGACTCGCTCAAATTGTTTTGCCGCGTACCAAAGGACATAGTATCGCTGCATTTCATTGTTGCAGTACTGATTCTTGTACCATATCCAACGAAACACAAAGTACATGCCAAACAGTTCCACTATCTCAAGACCACAAACTGCGATTATCTCCAAAAGCGAACTTGAGTACATGTCAAACTCATACAACTGAAGAACAAGATTCGCCCAAAGCAGAATCATCATGCAGACTATACCGCGGCGATCCTCGGACACTACGTAGTAGATGCACGTAGCACTACAAGCCACAAGGAAACACAAAATGGCCACCTGAATTATCTTGAACAGATCGTTGTCGAAACCAATGTATCCACCAGTGAAGCGGCGAACTTTATCGTCGAACATTTCGCGATTCACGAATCGATGAAAGATTTCGTAGAAACATAAGAACATTCGTACGACAACAAGCAGAGCTTGAGTCACTTGGAGTTTCATAAACGGTCTTTCCATCGTGGATTGCTTGTTAACTCTCGAAAGTGGGTTACATTTCTGGTTAAGGGCCGCAAAGTGACTGCATTGCCCCTTTCTTGTAGTCGGACATCTGCATCTCTCTAGCCTTATAGTGTCGAACTAACCCAATGACTTACATCTACATTGCATTTACATCTTGACATCAAGATGGATGCTCTTAGGCTTTTAGTCTCTGAGGAACATTTTACCCGAAAATCAAGACATTTAGGACTCTAATTAACGAGTTTGTGTAGGTTTGTTGGTCTACCAAGAAAATGACAGAGTAATTTACATATTGTGCGAGTGTGAGTTTAAGTGGTGGATCGCACACATTGTCCCAGAGCACTTAGCACTAAAATACTACCACAAGCTGCACTAACTAATTGATTTTGCCAATAATTTCGGGTTGAAAGCAACCTCGGTACTCTGAATGATTTGTGCAAATTGTAGCATAATGGCAATCGGAACTAATTGAGACGTCTGAGAATTGTAGATGTGTTAATGTATAAATTGAGTGTACTCTTACTAAAAGTGATTCCATTAGCAGACAAAAGATGGGCTTTCTAGACTGCATTGTGATTCTGTAGCACCTACACGAATTGTCTTTACATTGCATTTAGGCACACGAACCAAGCACCTTCATGAGGCCTTTCTCTGAGTGAATATTTCTGATAATCAGCCAATGGAAGCACCGACCAAGAAAATGGCAAAGTAATTTGCATATTTTTTTAGTTCATCTTGTGTGAGTGAGTCTAAGTGGTGTCTCGCTCACAATATCCTTGTGGACACTTTGGAAGAATATACGACCACAAAATACTCTAGCCAATGGACTTTGTTACCAATTTGTGGCGAAAGCACTACAGTATCCATAAATTTGCACCGACCAGACGCACTTAGTACACTGATTTGGCATAATGGATGAAGCAAATCAAAGCATAATGGTACTCGGAACTTCTTGTGACATCTGAGAATTGTGGACCATGTCTGGACCATAAATTTAGTACACTCTTGCTAAAAGGGATTTCATTAGTAGACAAGGATGAGTTTGCTAGACTGCATTGTGCCTTTCTTATTGTCTGACATTAAGACGACTGCTTCTCACTAACAACGTAGTGCCGAGCTAACATAATGCGCTTACATCTTCGACATTTAGATGGATGCTGTTTGGCTTTTAGTCACAGAATCACATTTTACCCAAGAATCCAGACGTCTAGAACTTAAATTAACGAGCTTGCGTAGGTTTGGTGGTCTCGCAAGAAAATTTCTAAGTAATTTGCATATTGTCTTTGTCTGAGTGTGACTCTAAGTGATGGCTCGCACACATTGTCCCAGTGCACTTAGCAAGAAATATACGACCACAAGATACTCTAGCTAATGGACTTTGTCACCAATTTGTGGTAAAAGCGCCACAGTATTCAAAAATTTGCACCGACCAGACGCACTTAGTGTACACTAATTTGACATAATTAATGGATGATGATAATCGAAGTTATCGGAACTACTTGAAACTTATAGATGTCTGAACCATAAATTGAAGGCACTCTTGCTAAAAGGGATTCCATTAGTAAACAAAGATGTGTTTGCCAGACTGCATTGTAATTCTATACCACCTACACGAATTTTCTTTACATTGCATTTAGACACACGAACCAAGCTCCTGCATGAGGCCTAATTTGACAATGGAAAGAGATCCAATTTCATTGCTGCCGTTTTGCATATTGAGTGAGTGTGAGTCTAAGTGCTGGCATTCACACATAGTCCCAGAGCACTTAGTACGAAATATACGATCACAGCATACTCTAGCTAAGGGACTTGGCCACCAATTTGTGGTAAAAGCAACTACAGCATTCTGAAAATTGCACCGACCAGACTCACTTAGTGTACACTCATTTGACACAATGAATGATGCAAATCGAACCATAATGACAATCGGAACTACTTGAGACGTCTGAGACTTGTTGATGTCTGAACCATAAATTGAGTGCACTCTTGCTAAAAGGGATTCCATTAGTAGACAAGAATGAGCTTGCTAGACTTCATAGTGATTCAATAGCACCTACACGAATTGTCTTTACATTGCATTTGGGCGCATGAACAGAGCACCAAAGCGGCCAAATTTGGCTCTATAAAGAAAACCGATTCCGACGCTTTCACATTGCAATTCTATCTATTTTTCGATCTAATTCTAATCAAATCTAAACGCAATGGATGTTCCAGTGCAGATTGAGATGGTTGAACTTGGACCAACTACGTCAGCAGACATTCCAGTAGTCCGACCAACTTCTAGAAATCTCGGAGTCGAAGTTAATCTTCCTCCATATCAACCAATGGAAGCGCTAACTATCCAACAGGAGCCAAGTAGCCCTGCACGGCCTCGTCACTCTCTACCGCCACCAGAGCAGAAATGGTTCGAGAATGTTGCCTGTATGGTGTATCTCATCTCTCTGGCTGGCCTATTGGCATTCACGCTGATTTATTTGGCCCATGGAGAAGCGCTTGAAAACTGGCTCAAACGCACCACCTCGCCCGCAATTGTTTGGGCTGCAAAGATTGGTATTTGCGTTGTTCTGGTCCGCTATTTGTTGATGGTAATCGCAGTTATGATTGCCTTTGAAACAAAAATCGTAAATCATCTCCATGTCGAATTGGAAAATTGATTAAAGGTTTTGCCACTACCTTACTGGACATACCAAAAGACGTTTAGAGAGAATGGTCAGATAATGGTGATGTTCAAGTATTAAATTTTAATCTCGTTGTTTCCTTTAAAATGTTTATGATAATTCCAATAAATAAAATTCGTTTTTTACTGTTTTCAAGTTTATTGATTTAACATTTGCATGAACAGCTACATCTAAATGTCTCATCTATTGGTTCTGTTGGTTTTGAGTCTATACAATTGTGGTACCGCTATGTAGAACACAGTAATTTGGATACATTCCAAAGAATGTCCTACTTGTCTGTGTTGGGCCAGTGTAACAGTGGAATATTGTGCTGACTAATCAAATTGATTGTGTAGCTTTTTGAGAATTATTGGTCTTTTCAATGGCAATACCATTGCAAGCCAATAAATGCCGAAGAATGTTAGCGCCAATACTATGTAAAACATAATCAAACAGAATTCCAAGTTTGTATAATTTGGATAATAAAGTACAATTGGTATTGGTCGAGATCGTGCATGGTTTGGTCCAACTGCTTCCTCGCTTTCTGTTTCGTCTGCTTCTTCCTCGTAATCGTCCTCCTCCTCATCATCATTTTCTGGTTCTTCTTGTTCCATGCTTTCAGATCCCTCGTCGTCGTCTTCTTCTTCCTCGTCCTCATCCTGTTCATCACTTTCTGCCTCCTCTTCTACTTCATCGTCCTCTTCCACTTGCAAGTTCCCTGCCACCTCGTCTTCTTCACTTTCCGATTCCTCTTCGGCATCTTCTTCATCAACTACTTCTTCTGCCTCATCTTCGATCTCTATTTCCACCATCTCTTTCTCATTAGACTTCAATGAAGCAGTTCGGACGACCAGACTCGATTCATCGGTCACATCTTCCGAGGTCTCGATTTCTTCAGATCCAAACGAGTCACTCATCATGACGATAATGTTGATGCTTCACTTCTATTTAGTGAAAAGTCAAATATCTCTGGTAAAGCTATGATTTGGGAAAACTGTTACAAACTGGTCAGGAGAGAATATATCCGAATGCGAATTGAGTTGCAGTAGTGGTAGTAGTGGTAGTCGAATGTGGAGATGTAGTTGGGAAGCGTTCGAAAGTCTGTCTGTTCTCTCTGTCTCTAGACAGTCTAGACAAAAGACTTGTATGTCTGGTCATCCCTTTTCAATGCAGATGCAATGGGGTGGATTGCTAAAATAGTAATAAAATACCCAATTTGTGTATCAATTGATTGCATTCGAATGCACTCTATTGTGAGTATGCAAAGTGTATTAGCACTCAGACATGCAGACAGACAGACTAAGTGAATGTTTGTGTGCGTTGGTCTCAATTAGATGTCGAGTGCAGTGATTCGAATAAAAATAAAACCAATAAGACCACTACGAGAACAGTAATAAGTGTATTTCCGATCGGATAGGCGATAAATTAAGGCACATTTCGACGCCACAAAGGCACATTCCGAGAAACTCGACTCGTATTAGGTAATTTATTTATTTTCTGTTATCAAGCACAGACATATTACGTTCCAATACATTACGAGTGTGTGTGTCCATTGTGTCTATTATCATTATATCATCATTTTGTCACTCATGTGAACACAATGAAATCAAACTGATTGATTAGCAATTGATGGTGCAACTCGTTATCTTCCTTGTTTTACATGCGTTCATGTTTGGTCTTTTTCGTGTGCGTTTGTGTATGTGGCAAACGATGATAACGAAGATGGTACGATACGTAACTAAATCTTTCCACGCGTTTCTCCATTTATTGTGTTGCACCAATTTTGTGACTGACAGATTGCGATTTGATTTTAACTCCCAACTTGCACTTTTAATCTAGATTACTCTAGTCAACACAGTCAATGTGTGAAAAAAGTGTGCAATAGTACCATTGTAGTGATAGTACTTGACAAGAGTCGACAAATGCCTGACATTCTGTTCATGGGACGCACATCATATGATGTCGGACATCAACACACTCGACTACAACCGTTGTAGTTGTTAATTGTAGTACAACGTGCGTTCTACTTTAATAAATCCATCTCTGATCTATAGCCATAATTAATAAATATTTTCTATATTAATGAGTCATCTGAATGCAACTTTTAATTAGTGTCATTATTTTATAATTGTGATTTAATTATTATTTAACAAAATTTTCTAAACTTGTGTTACTTAATTACAATTACATCAAAATGAGGTATCCAATTCTATCTCGTTCGCGTATGTCTCAAAATGTTGAATCACATCCGAATTATGGTGCAATAGAACCTGTGAACAAATATGGTCCATCTCAAGTTGCGGTGCACATTGTGAACAAATATAAATGTAATTGACTTTAACAACTTGAGAACAGTGATGATGATGATTTTATTTTTCTGTACAGATGAATTCATTCACATCAGATACTTGGTTGTGTTTGTTGCGGGACTGGCCAATGCGTTGTCCTATGTGTTGAGGACTAATATGAGTGTGTCCATTGTGGACATGGTCAATCAAACACATCATGGGGGTTTTCCTTATTGGGAGAATCAGACAATAAAAGCACATCACGATGGTAATAAGGTAGGTTTTTTGTTCATCAATTCCCGTTTCCTTATACATATTCCTATTTTTCTATTTTGTCCTCAATTCTTAGGGAGGAGAATTCGATTGGGATGAAACTCTCCAAGGTCACATTTTGGGAAGTTATTACTACGGTTACATAGCAACCAATCTGAACGGTGGTCAACTCGCGGACAAATTTGGTGCACGATGGCTTTGTGGAGCAGTGACATTGGGCTCATCTTTGTTGACCCTGGCCACGCCATATGTTGCAAGATGGAATGTGTATGCGTTGATTGGCCTGAGAGTGGCCACTGGTCTCTGTCAAGGAGTGCTCACGCCAGCCATCTACTCACTACTCGCCAATTGGATTCCTCAAAATGAACGTAGTCTTGTGCTTGCACTGATTCAGGTTGGAGGCAATTTTGGTGCGATTATTTCGATTATGTTTTCGGGCTTCCTGTGCAAATATGGATTTGCGGGTGGGTGGCCTTCGGTTTTCTACACATTCGGCCTTGGAGGCATTGTCTGTTTCGTGATTTGGATGTTCTCCATTTATGATCAACCAGAGCAGCATCCGTGGATCAGTGAATATGAATTGAACAAAATCAAATCGAGAATTACCAAAACCAGTCATTCAAAGTCCAAGAAAGTGCCATGGATTGCCATTTTGTGTTCAATGCCTGTTTGGGCAATTTCGGTGGCCAAATTCTGTGGTGCTTGGGGCAATCTGATGTTGATGTCCAAGTTGCCTGCCTATTTGGAACAAGTTCTGCATGTTACAATCGAAAAGGTAAGCGAATTCGTTTGGGTCTTCCGTAGATCACGCAATAATTGGCAATTCATTACAGAACGGTTACATCACCTCATCGGTTTACATTGCCCTGAGTCTGTCCTTGACCAGTTTTGGCTACATTTCTGACTGGATTGGCAAGAAGAAACTCATTTCTGATACTAAATCACGAAAAATCTTTGAAACCATAGCACTGTGTGGACCGGCAGTCTGTTTGATTCTAGTGCCCTCTGAGGGATGCAATCTACTTGGACTTATCACACTGCTCGTAATGGCTATGATCATATTTGGATTGAACGCTGGTGGAGATAAACCGATTGTGGTCGATGTTGCACCTGACTTTTCCGGTACTATCTATGGAATCACTAATGGCATTGCTTCGTTGCCTGGAATTCTGGCTCCACTTGGCGTGGGGTTTCTCATAAATAAGGTATATTTTGTATTACAAATGCTAGCTATACCTTATATCTTGCTTTACATAACTCAGTTCGGAACCATACATGGTTGGAATTATGCGTTCTATTCCGCTGCAGGCATATACATTTTTGGTGCAGTATTTTTTCTGCTTTTCGCCACTGCAAAGCCTCAAGCATGGGGAGTTTTGATCAAATCGCGTGCAGCGACTGCATACTCTCAACATAACCGAAGACCAACTAGACACATGTCACATATATCCAACCGCACAATATGTCCGGTTACTTTGCAACGTCAACAAACAATAGAAAGCTACAAAACAGAACGTTTGAATTCAATTTTAGATGAAGACTTGGAAGTTTGTCACGAAGGTAATGAATGTGATTATCAACAAGAAGAAGCGGAATTGAATGATGAGCAAATTGAAGCGCTAAGACAGGAATACTACCAAGAACGTCGTCTAAGTATTGCGCCATAATGTGATAAATTATTGACTCAAGTATACTCTCACACTAATATACCAAAAAGTACACGTACAAAATGTAAATTAATTACTCAAATAAATATACTTTATTTTATTTTATTTATGTCTAATTGAATAAAACAAACAATTCAGGCAATTAAATCGATGTATGCACGACAAGCATCAACATCAATTGCCTTTCACGGTCGATAAACTTATTTACCCCAGTGTACACATCAAGATGGTAAGCAATTACGCAGAGTACAATCGACAATATCAATATCCATTTGGCCCAGGGTTGGTCGGCAAGAGTTTCATACTACTGAAGAATTGTTCAACTTGCATAAAATGTTTGGCCCAGAGTTGGTCCTCATGTGTTTCGTACTGACTAACAATTGTTCAACTTGCATTGCTTCGTCGAGACAAGAATTGTTCAACTTGCATTGCATGTTTGAAACACAGTTGTTCCCCGAGTCTTGAACAAGAATTGTTCAACTTGTATTGCATGTTTGAAACACAGTTGTTCCCCGAGTCTTGAACAAGAATTGTTCAACTTGCATTGCATGTTTGAAACACAGTTGTTCCCCAAGTCTATCATATAAACTAAAGAACCGTTTTACTTGCATCGCATCTTTGAACAAGAATTGTTCAACTTGCATTGCATGTTTGAAACACAGTTGTTCCCCAAGTCTATCATATAAACTAAAGAACCGTTTTACTTGCATCGCATCTTTGAACAAGAATTGTTCAACTTGCATTGCATGTTTGAAACACAGTTGTTCCCCGAGTCTTGAACAAGAATTGTTCAACTTGCATTGCATGTTTGAAACACAGTTGTTCCCCGAGTCTTGAACAAGAATTGTTCAACTTGTATTGCATGTTTGAAACACAGTTGTTCCCGAGTCTTGAACAAGAATTGTTCAACTTGCATTGTATGTTTGAAACACAGTTGTTTCCGAGTCTTGAACAAGAATTGTTCAACTTGTATTGCATGTTTGAAACACAGTTGTTCCCCAAGTTTTGAACAAGAATTGTTCAACTTGCATTGTATGTTTGAAACACAGTTGTTCCCGAGTCTTGAACAAGAATTGTTCAACTTGCATTGCATGTTTGAAACAAAGTTGTTCCCCGAGTCTTGAACAAGAATTGTTCAACTTGCATTGCATGTTTGGAACACAGTTGTTCCCCAAGTCTTGAACAAGAATTGTTCAACTTGCATTGCATGTTTGGAACACAGTTGTTCCCCAAGTCTTGAACAAGAATTGTTCAACTTGCATTGCATGTTTGGAACACAGTTGTTCCCCAAGTCTTGAACAAAAATTGTTCAACTTGTATTGAATGTTTGAAAAACAGTTGTTCCCCAAGTCTTGAACAAGAATTGTTCAACTTGCATTGCATGTTTGGAACACAGTTGTTCCCCAAGTCTTGAACAAAAATTGTTCAACTTGTATTGAATGTTTGAAAAACAGTTGTTCCCCCAAGTCTTGAACAAGAATTGTTCAACTTGTATTGCATGTTTGAAATACAGTTGTTCCCCAAGTCTTGAACAAGAATTGTTCAACTTGCATTGCATGTTTGGAACACAGTTGTTCCCCAAGTCTTGAACAAGAATTGTTCAACTTGTATTGCATGTTTGAAACACAGTTGTTCCCCAAGTCTTGAACAAGAATTGTTCAACTTGTATTGCATGTTTGAAATACAGTTGTTCCCCAAGTCTTGAACAAGAATTGTTCAACTTGTATTGCATGTTTGAAACACAGTTGTTCCCCAAGTCTTGAACAAGAATTGTTCAACTTGTATTGCATGTTTGAAACACAGTTGTTCCCCAAGTCTTGAACAAGAATTGTTCAACTTGTATTGCATGTTTGAAACACAGTTGTTCCCGAGTCTTGAACAAGAATTGTTCAACTTGCATTGCATGTTTGAAACAAAGTTGTTCCCCGAGTCTTGAACAAGAATTGTTCAACTTGTATTGCATGTTTGAAACACAGTTGTTCCCCAAGTTTTGAACAAGAATTGTTCAACTTGCATTGCATGTTTGGAACACAGTTGTTCCCCAAGTCTTGAACAAGAATTGTTCAACTTGCATTGCATGTTTGGAACACAGTTGTTCCATAAGTCTTGAACAAGAATTGTTCAACTTGTATTGCATGTTTGAAACACAGTTGTTCCCCGAGTCTTGAACAAGAATTGTTCAACTTGCATTGCATGTTTGAAACACAGTTGTTCCCCGAGTCTTGAACAAGAATTGTTCAACTTGTATTGCATGTTTGAAACACAGTTGTTCCCGAGTCTTGAACAAGAATTGTTCAACTTGCATTGTATGTTTGAAACACAGTTGTTCCCGAGTCTTGAACAAGAATTGTTCAACTTGCATTGCATGTTTGAAACAAAGTTGTTCCCCAAGTCTATCATATAAACTAAAGAACCGTTTTACTTGCATCGCATCTTTGAACAAGAATTGTTCAACTTGCATTGCATGTTTGAAACACAGTTGTTCCCCAAGTCTATCATATAAACTAAAGAACCGTTTTACTTGCATCGCATCTTTGAACAAGAATTGTTCAACTTGCATTGCATGTTTGAAACAAAGTTGTTCCCCGAGTCTTGAACAAGAATTGTTCAACTTGCATTGCATGTTTGGAACACAGTTGTTCCCCAAGTCTTGAACAAGAATTGTTCAACTTGCATTGCATGTTTGGAACACAGTTGTTCCCCAAGTCTTGAACAAGAATTGTTCAACTTGCATTGCATGTTTGGAACACAGTTGTTCCCCAAGTCTTGAACAAAAATTGTTCAACTTGTATTGAATGTTTGAAAAACAGTTGTTCCCCAAGTCTTGAACAAGAATTGTTCAACTTGCATTGCATGTTTGGAACACAGTTGTTCCCCAAGTCTTGAACAAAAATTGTTCAACTTGTATTGAATGTTTGAAAAACAGTTGTTCCCCAAGTCTTGAACAAGAATTGTTCAACTTGTATTGCATGTTTGAAATACAGTTGTTCCCCAAGTCTTGAACAAGAATTGTTCAACTTGCATTGCATGTTTGGAACACAGTTGTTCCCCAAGTCTTGAACAAGAATTGTTCAACTTGTATTGCATGTTTGAAACACAGTTGTTCCCCAAGTCTTGAACAAGAATTGTTCAACTTGTATTGCATGTTTGAAATACAGTTGTTCCCCAAGTCTTGAACAAGAATTGTTCAACTTGTATTGCATGTTTGAAACACAGTTGTTCCCCAAGTCTTGAACAAGAATTGTTCAACTTGCATTGCATGTTTGGAACACAGTTGTTCCCCAAGTCTTGAACAAGAATTGTTCAACTTGCATTGCATGTTTGGAACACAGTTGTTCCCCAAGTCTTGAACAAGAATTGTTCAACTTGTATTGCATGTTTGAAACACAGTTGTTCCCCAAGTCTTGAACAAGAATTGTTCAACTTGTATTGCATGTTTGAAATACAGTTGTTCCCCAAGTCTTGAACAAGAATTGTTCAACTTGCATTGCATGTTTGGAACACAGTTGTTCCCCAAGTCTTGAACAAGAATTGTTCAACTTGCATTGCATGTTTGGAACACAGTTGTTCCCCAAGTCTTGAACAAGAATTGTTCAACTTGTATTGCATGTTTGAAACACAGTTGTTCCTCAAGTCTTGAACAAGAATTGTTCAACTTGTATTGCATGTTTGAAATACAGTTGTTCCCCAAGTCTTGAACAAGAATTGTTCAACTTGTATTGCATGTTTGGAAAACAGTTGTTCCCCAAGTCTATCATATAAACTAAAGAATCGTTCTATTTCGTTCGCGTTCGCTTGCATCTTTGAACAAGAATTGTTCAACTTGCATAGCATGTTTGACCCAGAGTTGGTCAACACTTGTTTCGTACTGACTAAAGAACCGTGTTATGAAATTCTTAGTTTCTACTGAAGAAATGTCTAACTTGTATTGCCAGTAGGACAATTCGTTGAAGGACCAATTTCTTTTCCAAAGAGCCAAAATTTTCGCCACAAGGGCATATAAACATGTCGGAATCCACATTGCGCCTTTTGATTTAGCGACCTATATGCCACAATCTTGATTAACTGGACATTGAGCCAAGACGACGTTTTGTTTTCGGCCCATTCTGTGGGAGAAAAAATCAGAGACTGT
The DNA here is from genome assembly GCA_023373905.1 of Rhizoglyphus robini. NCBI lineage: Eukaryota > Metazoa > Arthropoda > Arachnida > Sarcoptiformes > Acaridae > Rhizoglyphus > Rhizoglyphus robini. The sequence goes on along the minus strand of JAKIJQ010000017.1, from coordinate 355,291 downwards.
TAGATTTAAAATAGAAAAAGAAAGGAAATGACAAAGTAGATAAAGTTGAGAGTGAGAGAACAAATAGATATTGTGTACTTCGTTGTACAGCAACTGTTTTGGTTAAAACAATAATTATTATATCAAATTATTGAGGGATACATACGAATCAGCACAAATACACCAAAAAGTCATTCAAGCACACATACTAACAATGTAAATAATGAAGCGTGACTGGTCTGCACTTCTCACTTATGGAATGATCTCGAGCCAAAATTACATTTCTTGTGTGATTGAATTGAGAAATTCTCCAATCCAAATCACTGTCCAACAATTAACAACAATAACTTTATAAAAACCTTCCAAACAACTGCCGTTGTTGGATTCACTCGATAGTGCAGTTGCGCACTGGTTCCTAACAGAAAAACTGGTCAATGAATTTAGCTTTGAAATTCTCAAGGCATCAGGACTTATTAGTAAGAGCTTAGTAGCCACAGTAGTGCCAAGACAGAAATTGGCGAGCGAGTGCAGTGAGGCAATCAGGCGGCCAAGTAGCGTCACCGAGCCTGGTGACATTGTAGAGACACAATCAACGAAACAGATAGACAGACAGACAGACTCAACACCTGTCATCATTTGAAACATAGAAAACAAAGAATACACTTACCAACGAGTGAACCAGAAAACGAATCCAACTTTGTGGTTGGATCTAACTTGGTTGGTGAGATACCAAGTTCGAAAGAAATGAAACATTTGTTGATCGACCATCAACCGAAGTTGGGAATTTCTCAGTTTCTCGAGAACCTCGACTTGAGTTTGGCCATCACAACCACTCACCACTTAGTCTGCTTTTGTTCTCCTGGCACGAACGAGAACTCCGCTTCTGGATGAGTGATGGAAACGAGTTCGAAATTCATCGCTTCGTGGTAGATTGAGCTCGTAGAATAGATGGTGATGATGTAAATAATGAACTGATATTACGGTTAAGCCAACAAATGAATAGTAAAGAGTTGGAATGAGTTTGGAGAGGGAAACATCAAGGATGAGGAAGGAGAGGACAAAAAGGGGAGAACCATCCACAACAAGAGTTTGAGGACGAATGACGGTGTTCGCTGATCACCATCTCATTTTAAAGACGAAATCGAGCAATTTGATTGGCCGTTGTGAGGCGCCACATTCTTTGTACTGTACATGTAGGGCCATGACGTGCACGTGCTAATCGAGCGATCTGATGATGCCAAGAGCAGAGGCACACCAATTGTGCAGTGGACTTTACTGAGAAACTTCTTTTTCTTGCTAGATAAGACGAAACATTTCTTGCACATGTACTTTCTATTGTGGGCTTATTCTGCTCGATTGATGTGACGATTGAGAGTGCAAAGATCGAACATTCACCAGCAGTGAGCTTGCCATTCCGTGATAAATGTGCACATTGAACTGACCAAGTGACATACTCAGAATAACGACTATTTATCGACAATGCATATACTAACCATGGTGGTCTCAAGCAACATTTAGACCGTAGCATTATTGTGGCATCACTTGTCCACTTTGATTCGTGTTGGTTAGTTTTACTGTAAAACTACTCCGTGGCGTAACTCTGCTCAAATCTAGTTCAGTTCAATTTAGAGCGCGTTTGTGCGTTCGGCAGGGGACAAATCTCCACAACCAGGCAATCCTCCAACACCACCAACACACGAACCTCAATTGATGGTCAATTCGAGTCGAACGCACTTGCACATTCGAGCCTGTTTCATTGAGTTCGGTGAGTATGTTAGTATAGTTATAACTTTTCTTTTCACATGCGATTATACAACAAATCATCTCGAGTGTTCATCATGTCTAAGTCATCATCACACCATCAATCTCGAGCATCAACAATGGCTTTTAGTAGCCAAACTTGTTATCCAACCAAGCCACCAACTTCAAAGTCGGTCCAACAAGCTGATTTGAATGTTGGCAAACCATCGAACCATCAATCTACCTTTCTGTCTTATTATCCAATCAATGCCACCCAAATGGCAGCAGCACCCAACATGTGTGGCCTGTCTGGCTTGTGTTGGTGGCCGACCTGTTGTTGTCGTTTTTCTAGATAGTTTGTTGTTCTGTAACAGAGACTTCTGTACTGCATCGTTGTAATTGGCCCGATAGGTCACTCGATGTGACGGTGTGTGTGTTTGTGTACCAAATCAGTAATTATTTATTAGTCTTTGCAAAAAATGCATTGTAAAATAGACAAGACTTAGACAGTCTTATGAGAAAGGCAACTAACAGCCTTAAGGCCACCAGTCGAACGATGTATTGTTTGCTTCCACTGAGTGCTGGCGATTGGGCTTGGTGGCTTCGACACAGGACAACTTAGGTTTCGATTCCACTCGATCGTGCAAGTTTGCCAAGGAATCGAACAGATCTGTTGGTGGAAATAGTTTAAGTTAGTTAGATAGAAGAACACATGTTAGTGTCTATTCACATGGAAATCATTGAGCACTTTGATTCTATCACTAACCAAAGTGTCCGAATCTATTGGACGTGTGTGCAAGATGATGATTTGGTGATTACTGTTCCAATGAGAGAGAGAGAGAAAGAGAGAGAGAGAGAGAGAGAGAGAGAGAGAGAGAGATTCATTATGCATTGCCATAAGAGGATATATATTTGCTTACAAGCTGATATGAGTTGAGGAAGATGAATTGAGCTGGATGTTGTCTTCTTGTGGCTTGAATGCATTTGGATTAGACTGCCATTAATGAGATGGCTGTGATCGCCCACCAGTGCCAGCAACTGCCGAGTGGTCAGTACAGCTTGTGTTGTGCTGTGGACTGGATCAACTGTCACTAAATGAGCTAGGTGACAAAGTGACGAGCCGGAAATGGTAATATGGCTCTAAACTTTAAATGTTGTTTGGCTCAACTCGGTGGTGATGATCTGGTTTGGTGGACAAGGTGGTGTGGAGAGTTCTCGAAAAAGGACACTCATCACCATTCACAGACCATTTGTCTGTTTGCCCATTTACCATCTCGTCACCATTCTTTGGCCATCAAACGGGACAGTTTGAACTCGATGAAGGCAGGCCAGGTCAATTGGTCACATGAGCACCGACCACTGGCACTGGCAGTCACATGACTGGCTCACTACTCGGCGCTGCCAATACAGACGCTGGTACATCGCATCTTGCTTCCATGCGAAAGAACAGTAGAACAATGTGAAACATAAGACAGAGTTTAATATATTTAGTGAAGTAATACAAGCAGTAGTACAGGTCAAAGTGAATAATTAAATACGAGATCGCATATTAATGTTCAATACACAGAGGAGTGGCCACTATACTCAGTCACTCTGAAATGGCAAGTCGATAAAGTTGTCACCAAGTTGGCGTCGTTCACCGGCAACTCTGGCCCAAGTTGAATTAACGCATTCGAACTTAAACGATAGAAGTACTGGAAATCGGTTAACATACTGACGAATATTGTATTCATCATGAAACCAGAATGTCCTGTCGTAGGGAAAATTCAAATTCAAATGTTGTACATTTGGAAAAATAGCAGAAATGGCCGTCATAAAAAGAACCAAGGATTCACACTGCCAATACTTGAGAATCAGCTTCAAAGTGCGCACACTAGTGCATGGAATTAGATTGACATTCGGATTAAAGTCACGTAAATCAGAGATAACGCCAAGCTCCAGTTGTAGATCTCTTAAATGAGCCATCCGACCGATGTTACGAGTGAGATCAGTGAGACGGAGAGTCTAATGAAAGAAAGAAAATGCATTACACGATTGATTGAAACAACTTTCATTTGAAACACACAGTTCTTCCGAGATGTAGCGTATGTAAGGCGGGCATGTGATTCAAAATGAATTCCAATGACTCGAGTTGCCCGTTTCTAGTCGGAAAGTCAAAGCCCAAATGGGTGATGCCACCAAACCAATCTGGATTTCGTAGTTGCCATTCTTTTATGTTCATAATTGGCAACATTGTAAACCACAAACGAGTACAGTTTGCACCAAAAAAGCGAGCCAAGTGTAGGTAGACAAACGGGAAACCTTCAATTGGGTTCTGTGGTTTTGGTCGACTTTGTCGGTCTTCGATCGGGTTAAGTCGACGTTCGTGTCGTTTCCAGCTGACCGAAAGATGTTTAATGCGTTGCAAGGTGGGACGCATTTTCTCATAGTGCTGAATGTAAGGCCCATTCAGGTCAAGGTACTCGAGATTTATCAAGCTATTGAGCGCATTAGAAGGATCAAGGCCAGTAAGGCTAGCCTCGTTTGTCAGTGTCAAATGAGTGATTCTTGGCCAGTGTTGTACAATGCCCAAATAGCGTTCGTTGACGATCAGCTGTGTGACATTTTGGTAGTAATCCGCTAGAGATGGCTCATTCAGCTCTTGGAATGATGGTTTGAGTCTAATCTTGACTAGCTTGTTAAGATTAGACTCGCCAAAAGTGCGTTCTTGCAGCAGATCAAAGTTGAAGTCAATCGAACTAAGCACAAAGCAAAGTTTATGGACTTTATCAGTTTCGGTGAACTTGTGATAGACGAATTCCCAGCGTCGATTGACTGCGCGCTGTGCACGAAGTTCGAGGGCCATCCTATCGTTCTCAAGCAAGCCCATGATCAGCAGTAGCATATCATTCGGTATGGCCTCAAAATGCATCGGCTCCGACATTGCATCTTCAGCATCATGTGCCTGATCAGGCACTGCAACAAGCTCTCCCTTTGCAAAGCAAGGTAACACAAATAAGACAATGGTAAGTCATGGTAACTGGCTGTCAGTTGACTCACCATTTCGGGGTTCAAGTCGTTGGCGGGTTCATTCATGTTGATGCTGATTGGAAACACTTGGCACAATTACGGTGGACCGATTCTGGACAGACCAGTGGTATAACTGTGGATGAGTGAGCTGAGTGGTGAACGGCAACTGATGATCAGAGTGCGCCAGCTCAACTCGAATCACACTCAGCAAGAGAGATCTAGTCGACTATTTTCTGAGTTAATGTGCAAATAGCTGACAAGTTCGGGTGTGACTGAGAAAAGAGCACGGCGACCAGCGAGACAGCGAAATCGAGCGTGTTGTACTGTGAATGTTAGACAGACAGGCAGACATGGCTCGTATGGTTGATCTGTAACACTAGCCCATTAAAATTATCCCCTAATATCGCGTGATTTTGGCTGATGTTGTTGCCGCAGTATGGCAGTGTGCCTTTCGCTGTTCCAAAGTAGTGTGCACCAAAAAAGAACGGTAGTGGTAAGTCCGCTCTTTCGGTCCGATTGAAGATGCGAACGCACAAACTCGAGCGCAAGCGGACATCGAAGTAACCTCGGCTCGGACATGTGTATGTCTGGACAAAGCTCTCTTTTTACCATCAAATGTATTTTCTTCGGAACGTAACTCTCGAACCCAGCGGGCAAGAAGGCCACGTTCCGGACACTTTCGTATACCTATAAAGAATTCAATGATGGCGCTCTTCAGTGACTACGCGCCAGTGCCTGCGATTGACATGCTGCCTCACCTTGGCGCCCATTGATTTTAATTACATGAAGCCCAAACAAGAAGAGACCTCTCATGTGTTCTGTACTGAATTTCAGTAAATTCAGTAAATAGTAAGATAGTAAATTCACAGTTCTTTAAATCAGTTTTTACATCAGTTCTTTATATCAGTGTCCGTTACCTTGACACCGGCCAGTTCATTCGAAAGCTAGACCCAATGCACTCATCACTTATTGAAAGCAATTGGCTAATAAGTTGAGTCCACTCTACTGAGTGCAAACTGTCTTGTTTGATGGTCAATGTAGCAAATGGCCTGAACGAATGTGTATAGTTGCACTAGCCTGCCTCCATCGAGGCCTCCATAGTTATTTTAGTAGATAGATGAGATTCCAACGTCGAAGAGGTTCCATAAGAGAAGAGATTAGAAGTGAGAACAACAGACACAATTGACAAGCAACAACGACAAACAGACGGACAGAGACGGTTGTGTGAGTGAGTTTGCGTCGAAGTAAAGGGAGTCAAACTGTCCGATCAAACTGAGAATTGTACATTGATCGAACAAAAACAATCAAATCAAAGTATTCACGAGTAGTGCGAGGGTGTAAGTATTGCATTAGTTATCGATGTGAACTGGCTATTTGCATCTCGATAGACAGTGGCAAAGTTGCCTTAAATGAATAAAATTGTCAATTCGCCCGTCTACTGACAGGGCACTGGTGCTCAAGACCACCAAGACGTGCAGTGCGAGTGTGAGTCTTTAATGAATGATGACAAAATTGACATGACTATTAACCAGTTGACAGAACTTCTGGTGAAATAGTGTTCTCGAATACTAGCCAGAATCGACATACATGCATCTGATTAGAACAAACTGGTGGTAGTAGATCAGTGGCGGCTGGCTCCAGAGCAGAAAATTATCAATGACAGTCATCTAATCTTTGTTCGTCTCAACTTCAACAAATCTCCATAATCTTACTCTAATCAGCGAATATCATCGAGTTCTCGACAAACTAGGCAACCGACACATCGAACACAGACACACAAAGCGCACACACACTGCCCTGATGCTAAATGATTAACCAGTACTGCTTCATGCTTAACGCTAATTGTATGCACTCACTTTGCTTATATGTTCGTTTGTATGTATGCAAATGGCAATGGCATTCAAACTAATTGAACAGAAGTAGGAAAAGATAAAAATGAAAGCATACACTACGAACACATCAATTGAATTTGATTATTTTAAATGACATTTTTTTGTGAACTAATAATAATCCCTGCCGAAATCCGAGTAGTTGTTTTTTGTTATTGATAGACAAGTGCACCCTTATTACATATGCAATGTGTAATTGTTAAAGTGTGCGTTTCGCGTGTGTGTCGTGTGGTGTCGTTCGCATTGTGTGCTGTGAGAATAGTAATACGAGATCAAACAAACCAACAAACAACGCACAGACAGGCAAGGAAACACACATTGCTCGCTATTCCTAGAAGTTTTCTTATCCGAATAGCATTTGAACAAAACGAAATATGTTTTCGAATTTTGTGTGTACAGCATCTGTGTTGGATGTTTGTGCACTGTCAATTGGATTGCTTCACTCATACAACAATGCAGGCAGGTAAAGGCACATTACATCAGTATTTTCAAAGTCCGCAATAAAGAGGCAATTCTTAATAATTCTGATTGGCGTCGTGTTTGTGTGCCTGTGTGTGAGCGTGCCATTAGGTACAGATTGACTTTCACAAAAAATGTAACGCACAGCACACAATGCAAATAATGCAAATAATAAGTTAGCGAGAAACAACAGAACTTGGTGAACACCCAATCCCAGTTCCTCTGTGGCCACAGACTGAGGCTGTATATCTCTGGCCGCTCGATGAAGCTACACCGACGTGCCAATGCACATCTCATGCGTCCGAGCTTGGTCGGCTGGTAATGTCCGAACACACACACTCTCCACTCTCTATTTGATCATTGTCAGTTCCTGGTAAATTGGCGGCCGACAATCTCTGGACGCTCAATTTAGCCACACCGAGAGGCCATTGCTCCTCTACGGTGACAGTTCTTGGTCGACTCGATATAATCGCACAAATACATTCTTATCTCCTAGTAGACCATTGTTCATTGTACTGTTGTAGTAGATCATTGTCAATGCATCTCTTAGGTTCGCGGTTCTCTTAGGCTCAAAATGCTCATAATGCTTGTTTTGTTGGTGAACACCCGGGTTCCGGTTCCGCTATGACTGATGGGTTTGTACCGTTCAATCGAGTCTTCACGCTTTGCCGGTGCTCTTGTGCCTCAGTGAGTGACTTGCATAGTCATTGGATCCAGTGAGTGGACAAATGTAATAACAGTTGTACTTGGTTGTGATCGCTTGTGCTCGCAAGTGAGGCAGCTATTCGCCACTTTGATGCCATTTCGATGGCCGCCAAATTGTGAACATACTATCGCTAAATTACACATTTATTGAGCTTATTTGACTTGCAGTGTACACACTATCTCACACACAGTACACTAAAGTTGGTGAACACCAGTTCCAAGTTCCTCTGAGACCGACTGTCTCTGTTCAATGTAGCCACACCGACGTGCCATTGTTCCTCTTCGGAGATCGTTCTTGGTATGCTCGTTATCATCACACACACAATCTCTACTCGTTTTGCTGGTCAACAACCGTGCACAGTTCTTCTTAGGCCGAATGTCTTTGGCCGAATTCAAACACAATGGAGAACCAACAAACAACAACTAACAAGCAGATGGACGCAGACATGTGTGCGCGTGTAGTTACGTCGAACTAAAGTGAGCCAGCCTGATCAAACTGAGCACTTTAATTTGTCTCAACTTAAATAAATCCATAGTCTCACTCCAATCGCCGAGTTGAGTTTCATCGATTACTCAACAGATAATGGATCAAACTTTGTTTATTAATAAATTGAAAGTCGCAAACTCAGGTCTGCTCAAGTACAAAAACAACCATTTAAGGACAGACGCGGGTAACGTCCTCTATGAATCTATTGATTTGACTAGATGATATTTGAAAGGTTACTTCTCCTTTAATACTTGACTGATTGTGGCATATTATAGCTTAAATTAAAGATAAATTGATTGGCTTTAACGGCATCAGAAAACATTTATGAAAATATTTTTTATCGAAAATATAGATTTAAAAAATGTAAAAAATAGCATATTTTGAACACTTTAAGATGAACTCACGATCAGATAAGATAACATTTTTAAAATGTTTTCTGTCCGCCAAATAGAGAATCTTATTACCTTTAATAAAAGCCATGGTTCATTAAAATCGGACCAGTTTTTGTAAGAGAAGAAGCAAAAACAAAATGCAAAGGTCTTGATTTACAGGAGAATGGAAAAACTAAAAGGTATGCATTGGCCGGTAGAGGGCAAATGCGAAAAGTGCATCCTGGAAATGTGGATTTTTTGTGACTTTTCGTCGGAATATTGTTCTAATTTTTTGTAAGATGATAGATAATGAGATAACCGATAACTTAAGATATTAAAATCATTTGAAATTTTTAACGAAAAATTGAGCCGCGACTTGCCTTAAGCAGTGATACAACAATACAACAGTTGGACAGTGATTGTTTGGTTACTCAAAACAGCTTCAAACTTGGCGAACACTCGTCTGTCCATCAGCTTAAATCACGGTCCACTCTTTCCACGCTAGATCAAATATGTAGATGAGACGCAACTTAGGACATTTCAAGAATGTTGGCACCATTTGATGCACTCCTGGGAAAGGTGGTGAATGGTCATCAGTCGGGAATGGTTCTAATTCGAGGATTTGCATATTCGGAAATGCCCACCCCCAGTGTGCCGAATCCAGGTCCGACTGGTTGTTTGTTGCCACCAAGATTGACAACATCTTGACAGATGTTAGTTGCCTAATTTGAGACCATTCAATGTTATCGTCTTCGGACAAAGAATAGACCACAAAACGAGGATCAATGTCCACAAAATGCATTATGAGACAGAGTCGGACAAGTTGATTCAAGGTTGAGAAAGAATTGATCAATTGAGAGAACTTGATGTTTATGAATCTAAATGATACTTCGGTCAATGAGGCAAATTGTGCAAAAGTAGGTAGTGCATCCATTGGATCATCGGCTGTCCATGTGGTCACTCCAAACTAGATCGTTAAGCGAGGTGATTCGTGATGCGACATCAGGACATTGTTCGGCAAAGTCTAAATACAGCCCATTTCTATGTTCATTGCCAATTCCAATTCGAGTAAGATGAGGGTTTGAAGGAACAAATTGTTTCAACGAATAATACAGAGGAATTTGTTCAATTTCGTCCATAGATTGAAAGTGGAATTCGCGAAGGTGTAACAAAATGGGCATTTCAAAGTGCGGCTGTGGGCCCATAAATCGATCATTCATCACTTGGGCTGCATTGCCATCAGTTGTTGGGTAGAGTGCATCCCTAAATTGTATGATTAGATGCTTCAAGACAGGCAACAAATTAGACGAGTTGATTGAGTTCAACAATTGCATAGCCTTGTCCCTCTGAGCGCTTCCATTCGTAGCATCATTGGCTTCACATAATGTACTGCACCACAGTTTGAGTTTGATCAGTTTCGATGACCACATCTGAATCAACTCAATCAATTGATCATACACTTCATACGAGACTCCATACACGATGATCTGTAGATTGTCAATGTTGGGCAGTGTTTCGACAAGAAATTGAACAGTGTCCGTGCAAAGCATACTATAGCGAACATAGTTCCGTTCTTCATCTAATTGACATTTGGGATACATTGGTGTGCCATCATCGTTAACTAGTTTTGCCAAATGTGATGTCTGGATAAAATCGTTTGAAATGTCTATTGGGACTGGCTTCCCGATCAAAAGTGTTATCGATTTCACTTTTGAAGCATTTATCGCTTGGTACGATTTCCATTTGGAGCAGACTCGGCCCATTTGTAGCAAATCTTGAAGAGGCAATTTGGAAATGAGCTTTACCATTGGCACATCGGGAAGTGCATTCAACGTTGTCTTAACGGCTACAGTACTGCTCGAGTTCGATTGACCTGATCCATTGGCAAAGGTCTCTACTTTCAACTTTTTGGCAATATGCTCGAGTTGAGATGCAATCGAGTTCATCTCTGCCAAAAGCTTCTGGTTCTCCTCAACCTTTTCGTTGTATTTCTCAGTATTCTCGCTCAACTTTCCTTTGTAGAGTTTGTCAACTGTGAACTCCAACTGTTTAAGTTCTTGCTCTTTCTCCTTGATCTTAAGTTCAAATTGTTGCACCTCAGCTCGCGAACGTTCCAACAAGACCTTCAACTCCAGAAGTTCAATCTGCTTTTCCTTCTTCTTGAGCGCCAGTTCAAGTTGTTGCTTCTCAGTTCTTGTACGTTCCAGCGTTACAATCAACTCAGATTCGGCATTTGCTGTAACAGCGACACCAACAGCAAGCGAGTTCGATGAAGTGTAAGAGCCACCAATAAACACACTTGGCCCCTTGTTGGAGTTATCGTTTTGATCTGCGGAATCGTTCTAGAGTGTTGATCGAGGTCAAACATGGAGTACAGAGAAAAGCTAATACTCACACTTCGAACGCCATCGCTGTAATGTTGGTTTTCTGAGCTCATCTTTGAGTTCACACTTTGAGTACTGGTTGTTGCCTAGTTGAGAGATGAGAATGAATATTAGAATTGTGCTAAGAGAGGTTACGGTTGGAAAGGACAGAGGAACATTCCACTTGAGATTGAACCGTTCACAAAGATACAACCGAACTGACAGTAAGCAACCACATGTGCACTTAACGATGAACAATTCGCTATGAGCTAACAATAATAATTCAATCAAATCAAAACTGAACACAATCGATAGTGGGGCACGACAATTGGGTGCATTTGGTTGCAAACAAGCTAACCAAACCAGACTCAAACTGAAAAATTGACAAAAGAGATGTAAGGGACCAATTGGCAAGTCAAGGTGATGACGTCAACAACCGAATTTGATTAGCAATATAAACGAGTGCCAAGACGAGCCAAAGACAGTCGTTAACCCTTAATAGCACAGCTTTAAAAAGTAGGCGGCATGCAAAACATGAGATTCAAAGTCTCGCCTTTCACAGTTCATTGGGCGCACTATCAGACTATCACTATCAATTGCAGTTCTCCTCTTCCTATCCGCAGACCTAGGCACATGCACTCGCACACAGGCCACACTTGCAGGGTCCTTTGGATCGACAACAACACCAATCACAACAAGGACATTCTCCAATTACTCATTGAACAAGCACAATCGAGTCCGTACTAAACGGCCTAAGCCAAACTAAATGGCAATGAAACTAAGGATGGACACTCACAAACTCACTCAAACCCAACGATGCAAACCGACAGTCAAACAGAGGAACACATGCAAGTCAAACATGACATTACTTACTTGATTGTGTGGAACAATGAAGGGAATCGGGCTTAGATGTGATGATCGCGGTACAGATCGGACAAGCCAACTACAACGGACAACCACTCCACACGGCAAACAAAAGCAGACTGGCTGTGTGTGTGTGTGTTTGTGCCACACCCTGTCACACGATCGAGTGAGTGAGCCCCACGAGTGGCGAGAGGCTAATGTGAGTCGAAATAATACAGCCAAACCGTGTCACAGACTGATCAAGGATATTTTCTTTAAACAAATCGAACAACAACAATCAAATTAAAATGTGTACTAAGGGGTTCGAGTCATTGACCGACTGGCTGGCTAATGCTCTCGCTGATGCACTTTCTCATTAACTCACTCAAATTTAACACACGCAAATACATAGTAGATTATGCGAAGCGTTGAGCCACTAAAACGGAATGTTTTGCTATTGACCGGTGACAACGTGACCTTACAATCCGCTCAGCTGTACTTTGCTGAATTCAATTAACAAATCGACACAATACAAAAGTTAAATAACGTTTATTTTACGAATAAAAGAAAACACACTAAAGTGAATACCGACGCACATGATCGGACATATCACTAGTGGCAAACAATTAAAGTTTAGTTATGATTGCTCAATTTAGGATATGGGAAAGAGTTACAAAGTTTTAAGAACTCAGTTCTTCATGGAACTTTACTCATAAGTTACACACTGAACTGATAGGGTTTGATTGGTAGAGATTGAAAATATGGGCGAGAATGTGAATAGAAGAGAATTGACATTCAAACCAGAGATGAAAGAGATCAAATGACCCAAAATAACAATGACAAAAGTGTTTGAGTGCCTGTAAAAAAATCTCAAATGATAAAAAATTGAAGTTTATATTATGAATGGGTTGAGTTCCAAAGTGTGGAGAAGAAGAAACGAGATACAAAAATAGCAAACAAAACGGACAACCAAATGGAGACAAGTAGACATACATTTGTGTGTGTTCCACTCTGTGGTGCATAGTTGCAAACAACAACGAAGTAAAGTGTGCACTAGTTGTGAGAATGTGCAAGTGCTGTAGCATTGGTAACATATGGCCTGTAGTTATGGCCGCATAAAATGGACAGTTGCCAAGTTGCCTCTAATACACCGCATTGACAATCCACTAGTTTAGTGGCTGTTGCGAGCCACCAAGATGTGAAGTGTAAGTTCACTGTAAAACGATAGCCACTCTGATCACTGATCGTAAAATGTGACATACGCTCTCAGACTGAACTCGATTGTGGTCTCAGTCAGACGAGTGTTTGTGTGCTTGCCGCCTCACACAGAACAAACTCCGGACCCCTGAGATCGGGGTGGACAATCGGTTTTGCAAATATATTTATTCTAAACGTGTGTGCCTCAAAGAATTGACACGTTTTACAATTTGACATATTTCTAATTTGTTTTCCATTGGTCTGTCCGAACTTTCTGTAAATAGAATCAATGATAACAATTAATAATAATGACGATTGACCTCTGTTGCTAAATTTACTAGAGATTGCTATGTCGGAGGCAATTTTAACTGCTAACCACCGAGTCAGTCCGTCAGTCAATCATACCGAACAACTGAGTGGTTGATGTGCGAACAAATGTGAATGTGTATAAAAGTGTAAGTTAGTGCATTTGCGAATTGAACACCACTGCACTCCAAGTGTTGTTGCCGTACACGGCCTATCTCGGATGTGTGTGCTTTCTCCGCACGGTGCATCAATTCTTATAACTATCACACAATCAACCTTTGGATGATTTAGTTCGAATGGATGAACACATCCACTGATACAAACAAATGTGTATGTGAATGTATGTGCACACTCATATTGGGCAATCTCTCTCTCTATCTTTCTCTCTCTTTCTTTCTCTCTCTCTCTCCTCTCTCCCTTTCTCTCTCCCTCTCTCTCTCTCTCTCTCATTCTTTCTCTCTCTCCTCTCTCCCTTTCTCTCTCTCTCTCTCTCTCTCTCTCTCTCTCTCTCTCTCTCTCTCTCTCTCTCTCTCTCTCTCTGCTCTGTGCAGACTACATTCACAGTTCGTGTGTGCGTGTATGTGTTCGTGCCTACTCGCACCGAACAGACTTCGGAGTGGACAGACTGTGCTGCAAACATATTTATTCTACTCGTGTGTGCCTCAAAGCATTGGCACGTTTTACTCTTTGACATATTCCTAATTTGTTTGGTCTGGCGGAACTTTCATTGAATAGAATTAAGCAATTGGTCGTTGTAAACAACATCGAAGGAAAATGTGCACTAGTTGAGAGAATGTGCAAGTGCTGTAGTACTGGTAACCTATGGCATGCGTGATTTTGGCCAAGTTGCCTCTAATACACCACTTTGACCATCCACTAGTGACCTGGCTGGTGGCTGTTGCGAACAACCAAGACTAGTAGTGTAAGTTTGCTGTAAAACGATTGGCACTCTGATCGCACTATCTAACTAATCAACTTGGCATTGGGACAATATGGCCATGTAGTGCACTGGCCACAGTCGGTCGAGTAGAGGTCCGATCGACTAGTTGCAATCGCAGATCAATCGATGCCGAACGTGCACTGATCACTCGGTTGTGTCTACAGCTTGTGTGACTCTCTCTCTCTCTCTCTCTCTCTCTCTCTCTCTCTCTCCCTTTGCCGACAAAGGATGAGAGATTGCTGCTGGCCTAACGAAGTTTGGCACAAGGTTTATGGTTTATGGTGGACTCGTAGTTTGACCAGCTTTAGGGCTCCAAAACGCGTGGTCATGAAGGTGCACTGAGACACATGTTTGACCAGACCGTGGCGGTTGCCACCAACTCGACAATCTGCCTCTACGGCCTCGTGCCTTTGAGGGCTGATGGCAAGCGTAATGACTGTGGGACTGGCTGGGGATGGCAGCCTCGCACATATGTTTTCGTTCTTGTAAGAATGTTTTATTAGGCCCGCAACAGCCGTTGCATGGTCGTCCACTAATCCGCTTAGCTTCTTCTAATTCACTAATTGCCAACAGGCCAGGACAGGTCATTATGTATCGGGCCAAGCGGGACAACTTGCACGCTAATGAGCTCGACTGAGCTCGCCACTCGCATGGCAACGAGACATTGCTAATGTCTTCTGTCGAGAGCCTACAGAACAGCGACACTTGTTTGTGACGACGACGATTTAGGGCACAGGGCACAGTAATCTCACTGGCGCGCACATGTGAGCCTGCAGAAAGTGATACCCACTGCGACGATCGTAAAATCATGTGCCAGTGCTGGCCAGCACTAATCAGCTCATATGGCCACTTTGCGCGCGGAACAGCGCGCCCCTCAGCCAACACAAAGACAATTGAAAGGCTTAAGGCTATGCATGTTGAGTGTAATCTGTGTAATGCATTGCCTTTCGCGCTCATACAAAGTCGCAATTATACACGAAAACTTACCAGTAAGATTTGGAAAAGGCACACAACCAATCTGACCAATAATACAATATTTAATGTAACTTTATTATAGACTGCACATTATGGTACAATCAATTAGTGCCATCCATGCCTTAGTCCTGTCGTCGGAAAAATGCATCAAGCAGGGCAGGCCAGCGCTTGCGGGCAATCAATGCATCGACCAAATGATTGTCCGCATTGGCGAACTCCATCTCGAACCGTGGCTGACATGAACGCCAGTAAATTCGAACCACATTAAAAGCCACCAAGTGTTGCCCCTCTTCCTCTGTTTTAATCGTTGGCAGCTCAGCCGAACCTTTGTGTTGATCCTGAATGCCAGACAAGAAATCGTTGAGGACCTTCGCACTGTAGTTGTTGCTAAATAAACGCAGTGGCAAGATGGCAGCCTCAAGGTACTTCTGGGGTGAAGGTGCCGGGCCTAGGGTGGCTTCAAGTGCACGGCAAATTGGGTTTTCCTGGAGACGAGGAATTTTGTGCAATAAGGCTTGCATGTTTTGTGGCTGAGAACGAGTGGTGGTGGACGAGCTGCGGGCCTTCTTGTGCTTCTTATGCTTCTTGTGCTTCTTGTGCTTCTTGTGCTTATTTTTGGGTGGCTGCACGGGTTCAACATTGCCTTCGGTTGGAACTGGTTCTTCCTGTTGAGTTGGTGACTTCGAGGCGAGTGCCTCCTTGGTCTTCTTTAGGGCTGGCTGCACGGACTCGGCTGGGGTAAGCGATGGCACTGGTTGTTGCTCTTGGCCAGATGTGGATTGAGTCAGTTGACTGTCAGACTGACTGACTGACAGTGGACTCTCACTTGAGTCATCAGACTTTTTCGGAACCTCCGCTGGTTTTGGTTCAGATGGTTCAGTGTCTGCCTTCCTCTTCTTTGGTTGAGAAGTCGATGGCTGGTCAGCAGTAGGCAGGTGCAGGATTGGCTCATCAGTCTTCTGTTGAGCTGGTTCAAGTGACGGTTGAGCCAGCGGTTCTTGATCATCATCAGCAATTGGCATTGATGCATCTGTGGGTTGTTCTGGGATTGGATGTTTTGCTTCGAATTGTATCACCAATTCTGGACGCTCAAAAGCGGAAAGCGGTTCCCAGGTGCACTCATCCATGGAATAGCCTTTCCATTTCACACGATAAACGGGCACTCTGAATTCGTTGATACGTTTAGCGAGGATGCGCTCGACAATATAGATCTTCTTAGGTTGTTTGGATTTGGCCATTGTGAGAGTTTGTCGAGAGCGCAAAAAGTCAATGTTGCACAGACGGGAGACAAAATCGAAATGACTTGGCTGTGGCCACTGGAGGCCTTTTAGTAGTGTCGGGCAGTGGTAGCATTTGCTTACCATGTGTGCGAGGGGCACTGTCGTTTCACTTTACTCACTAGCCTTTAGGCTTTCTCAACTATGTCCCCGGCATGTGGTCACTCGCAGTAGTACTGCATGCTGTCCTTGAGCACATTTTCGCTTATGCATGGCTGTGAGAATGCGAAACACACAGATCAGGACAAGGGTTGTTGGCACATGTTGGGTCAAGTAAAGACACAGTGTGTCGTATTATGCTAAAGCTCGCAAAGAGGCGCCAGACTCGACTACACTGCTCAATCTGTTCAATGCTGCTAATTGCCTTAAGTCTGAGGATGGTGGCAATGGACAGTGCAATGTATTGCTATCACAAAGGAACCCGACATGGCCTACTTGGTCAAATCATCGTCAATGAATGTTCGGATTAATTGCGACAGAAAGATTACATACGTGTTCTTACTAATCACGGTTGACACAAGGTTAGTTTAGTGTTTATATATTTACATTTCATCTAGGGACAGTTGTACCAAATGCATCGATCACAATCGGTGCAAGGTGATAGCACCCGATTTGAAGCAATTCATACATGTAATGGCAGTGATGGTGTCGGTAGTGATGCTGTGCTGGAGAACGTGGTTGTTTTGGTGTACGATTCACATTAGTTCTTCCTATGCGTGGCATTTAGTTTAGAATCAAAGCAAATATTTGTATGAATAAGAGTATACCTTCTAGAATGGTATAATAAACAATGTCGATTGGGGTGAGCTCTAGTGCAACACATAGAATCGATATGACTGAACTCACTCATGTCCTAAATCACATCTTAATGGACGAGTTGAGTGGGATTGCTTCTGCCCGGTTACTTGCTGGCTGACTGTCCCATGGGGTCCATTCGAGCCACACACACGAGCCAATGCTCCTCATCCGTGCCCGAACATTTCCACCTAGTAACATTCACACTAACTCTCACTGTATGTCTTGTAGGTGGTTGCCCGTGCCCGGTCAATCTGTGGCCGAGTGTCTCATGGCGTCCATTGGGGCTATACTAACATGACAATGCACTTCATCAGTGTCCGAGCTTGCTAGACTCGTTGTCTCCGCACATACGCACACTACTAGTCTAGAAGATCATTGCCCGTGTCCGGTTCCTCTGTGGCTTATTAGTAGCCTATGGTGTGTGGTTTTGTGTATGTGTGTGTGTCTTGACTTGCTGTCGAGTTGTTGGACTGACTGACTGACATCTTTGAGCATCGTTACTCAGTTCGCGCTTTTTCAGTCCTTTGGCTTTGTGCCAGCAGTAACCACAAAATGACTCAATTCAAATTGGTGCACTCAATACACAATTTAAATCTCTGTGGCACATTGCCAACACGTACCGACACACATTTAGTCACTTAGTTGCGTTGCAGTTGGAGAGTGACCATTCGAAAAGGCAAGACAATTCAGTGTAGTACTGCATATTTGAGCTAATTGAAGTCAATTAATTTTGAATAAAATTCTCTATTTTGTGTAACAACTTGTCACCTTACACTCACCATCACACTCCCTTGCCGAGCATCGATTGACCAGTTCCAAGGAAAGCCACCTCGACCATTAGCCACCAGCATTGGCACTTTGTTCACTGTCTGCCACATCACACTCACCGTCACACTCGAGTGTTGTTGCCCAGCACGGTTTGTCATTCTCATCTTAATTGTGTACAATTGTGTGCATGTTACATGATGGAATGGTTGGTGATTGGTTTAGGTGAAGCATTGCTTGATGCTTCGCAACCAACTGAGAGAAACTGTCGACAGATATTTAGGAAGCCGAGGTGTACAACGAACTTTGTATGCAGCCTGCACAGCCGAGAGAGATAGAGAGAGAGAGAGAGAGAGAGAGAGAGAGAGAGAGAGAGAGAGAGAGAGAGATTGTCGAATATGAGTGTGACATATATATATACAGATGAATTTTTTTGTGTCGATGGATGTGTTCAAACTAAATCATCCAAATGTCGAATGTGTGTTTGTTATGAGGACTGATGCACTGATCGGAGAAAATACACAAACAAACGAGATAGGCCAACAGTGCTCGGCAACAACACTCGGAGTGCAGTAGTGTTCAGTTCTCAAATGAACTAGATTACACTCTAATACACATTCACTTTTGTTCGGTGATGTGCCGTTCAGCAACCACTCATTCGATAGCTGTGCTCGACTCAGTGACTTGCTCGGTGGTTACTATTGCAGCCAACAAAGCTGTCTAGCAAATTTAGCACCAGAGGCCAATTATTAATTATTAATTGTCAGCGTTATGCTTGATTCGATTCACATAAAGTTCCGCCACACCAATGAAAAACAAATTATGAATACGTCAAATATAACGTATCAATGCTTTGAGGAACACACGAGTAGACTAAATATAATTGCCACACAGTCTATCTGTCCACTGCGGAGTCGTTCGGTGCAGCACACAAACACAAACGCACACATACACTCGTCTGACTGAGACCACTACCACCACCGGTCACGGCCGACCTCAGTCTAATCAAGCGTGTGACACATTCTACAGCAAATTCATTTTTATCCATTCCCAATCCAATTAGAAACTAATTGCACAATTCGCCGAACACAATTAATAAACACAATCAATTAATACACGACAAACACAAAGTGCATATCAAAATGCAAATAAATGTTTGAAACTGCACTCCAACTCGCGCTCTATCCACAGTTTAATAAACTGTTCTAACCACATTTAATGAACAAAGAAATCACAGTCTCCCAGCCAATTTTGGAATGGTTTCCACTACTTGCAGTGGCCACTGGTGCCTTGCTCAGTGGATGTGAAATGGTGGAATAGTTGTGGCTTGCTTGGCGTGACCACTGTCACATGCACACAGACACACACACACACAAACGCACTCGAGCACATGTTTCCACGAACATTATGTCGAGATAGCTCTGTTCCCGTATTGGCTCACTCACGCAGCACTCACGGACACACACAAGCACACTGGCCAACATATATAAACAATTCTACAAGTTCCCCACAATTGGTTGGACATTCCAATTGGTCATTCTAATATCAGATTGACAGTGTATACTGTAGATTGTTGTTGAGTTCAATGTGACATTTAGGCTGTGATGCACTGACCGAACCCCGAACGTGGAAAGTGCGAGTGCCCGCGTCTGTCCGTGTGTCACATCTTATGTCGTGTTGACGTGTCACGGGTGATCGCATAATCTGAAGCCAACATTTTGTTTCATGTAATTAAGTGTTACTTGAATTCTACATTCATCTCACCACTCACCCGACGACAACTGCCTCTCACTTCCATGCCTCAACACTCCGAAAACAAGCCAGTGTCAAACAACAAACTCCCAACTTTCCTTGTCATTCTCTGCTAATCTCACCAAAACAGTTATATCCACTCAACACACTGTTCATATCAACCAAATCCAATTCCAGTCAATCTATTTCTTGTCAACTTGTTGGTATATCTCGCAATTGATCTCTATCAGCAGCCAAGCCTGACCAGCACTGCTCATCACATCGACTGACACGATCGATTCTTTTGCCAACTCACCACACACATGAGAATCTCTACCTGTTTGTCTTTGGTCTCTTAATAAACTTGCCAGCAGTAATTATCGATACAATTTTGCCATTGGATCACCCCCTCTTCCCTAAACTCGTTGTCCTCTGCCAATCTCAATACCCTCACGTGATTAACTCATACCTTCTCGACAACATCCGTACCATATCCACTGTCCACTGTTAGCCTCGCAACAACCAATCATGAGTGACAGCGAAGAAGACAGTCTATCTGCTCTCAAAAAAGTCAAGTCCCTCTCAGAAGTACTCGCCATTACATCAGACTGCAGTTCCAAAGTGCGCAAACAAGGTACGTTCACACAAATCAAAATCACACTTCAAGCAGCAGCCGCAGCAGCAGCACACATTCCTATTAATGCAAGTGTGAGTGACTTATAACGGCGCAGAGAGCAATGTTTTGTAGTGTATTTCCATTTTGCCTTTGTAGACCACATAGCCCATTAATGTGTATCATTATTGAGATGGCGGAGCAGTAATAAGAATCAATACATAAGCAAGCGTACATCCAATTGCACAAAAAACACGAATCCGGCTAAAGTGAACGGACCTCGCTAGTGTGCAATGTCATACTCGAACCAAACCAGAGTGTTCGAGATAAGATGTACCAGAGTTTATTCTACTAGCGGCATCTTCAGTCGAACGAGGCTTTGTGTGCTAATGGCTCGAATCGGGCAGATAAATGGCCGAGAGGAAGCACAAGGTGAGAGAGGCAAACAACGATTGCTACTGGTTTGTGGTGAGTGGTCAGTTGGAGCTGTGTTTGGCACTGCGAGTAGTGTCTTAGTAATTAAAACATTGACAACGTGGAAGAGAACCAAGAAATCAAACTACGTTTCTCAACGAAACGCTCAGATTGAGACAAAAACGTAAATGACAACACACCGATGCTTCAGGTCTTCGAATGAGCATATCGCATATTAGTGTTGCTGTAAGTGTGGCATTTTCTTATATATTGATCTAATTGACCCAAACTTGTGTCCAGAGTATTGTCCTCACTTTACTCAAAGTGTCACCATCGACCGACTCTGCCATTGTCGTGGCCGGTGACAGTGATTGTTGTGATTGTGCCTCAATGCATCACTGTCGTGGAATACGAGTGTGTGCATTGGCAACTTGGACAATGAACTAGATTACAAGAATACTTACATACTTGTATACTGACATGTGCGTGTGCTGTGCACAGATGCAAACGAAAGACGGAATAGAGACCAGACAGGCAGACTGATCAAACTGAGATTAACAGTGATCATTCACCAACAATTGAGCATTCGACATCACCAGATGCACTACCACAAACACTGGCCCAAGCAACAGACGATGCTAATTTGCCCGACTATTTCATCACTCGAGGCAGATCCTTTGAAACGATGATGTATGCGTTACTCAAAAGAATTGAGAGTGCCAACTCGAACATGGACGAAGAGGTGAAAGTGAAGAAACTTCGTTCCTGGTTGTGCCGTCTCGGCCGTGGTCTGTTCCGCACATTCACCTGGTGGTTCGATTGTCTTTGCTCATGATGACTGTGATGGAGAGTGATTTGGCTTTTATATACTCAATCTTTGTTTATTATGTACAATCTAATACAGTCTTACTGTAAATTTTATTATTAAAGAATTTGTCATGACATTAGTTTGTATTCTATTACTTACTATTCATTCGCGGCTATCGTTGTCCTACTCTTGGTGGTCACAATGTGCACCGTGCGATGTAAACAAAGCGGGCGTCCATGGACCAAATAGGCCACATTGAATCGATCGTAGTCAACACTTACCACAATGGCCACACATTTAGCATGTTTGGTTGTTGTGTGTTGTGGTTTGGCAGAATGGCGACCATGTCGACAGTCATCAGCTGGGCCACTGCATCGACTGCTGTACAATCGAACCGATCATTTGACCATTGAATGCACATTTGGTGGCAACTCTTGTCTGTGGCACAACTTTAGGCAAACACTGACAATGAACGCACACATTGCGCTACTCATTGAATGTCAATTGTGTGATGCTGTCGAATTTGGTATCTCTGCTAACGAGTAGTCTCTCTCTCTCTCTCTCTCTCTCTCTCTCTCCTTCTTAACCCACTGTTCACTTGTTGTGTTCGCCATAGACAGCCAATCTTACAAGAATGTGCACTGTCTGAAAATGGCTAGGCAAACAAGGACAGAACAGTAAGTCTGAGTAGACAAGTGCTCTACAAATTATACACAAAATGATAATGCAATGCACCTCAATGCCTGCACACATTCAAATGAAATGGCAATGGCACTAAATGGTGCACAGTGCATTGCATAGTGAACCAGTGCTGCAATGTGAGAGAAAGCGTGATGCCATCGAGACGCACAGGCACACACAGCACACATTGCACTGTTGATCGGTCGGTTGGTTGGTTCGATCCGTTCGAAAGCACTGGCTGAGTGCTGTGTGTTGTGTGGTGTGTTGTGTGGAGAGCTCTGTGCTAAGTCGCTATTTCGTTGCCATTTGTGCCATGATTTGTGTTGTAGTTGTTGTTATTGTGGAACAGTTGTTTGGTTGCTTGGATTTCTGAAGAAGATTCTGAGATTTAATTGCACAATGAGGTGAGTTCTGTATGTGCGTGTGTTCTGTGATGTCCAAGAAGTCGGTTTAATAAGTGAATTTTGAGCTTGACTTATCAAATGGTGAAATTCGGTGTTTGTGACACAGCAACTGCAGATTATAAGAAAAACACACCCACAATTGTTGCCCAAGGACATGAGACCCAAAAATGCTACGAATTGTTAAACTCCTCAAGTGGTTATTCAATCTTTGTGTGTTTCGTGTGTTAATTGGGCTCGTGTCGACTTTCCAAAGAGCTCAGGTCTTAGAAACCACGTGTGCACCTCATTGGTAACTGCAGCTTTCAATGGGAATAAGACCAAAGATAAACACAAATAAGTGCCGAGGTGACAAGAGCATGCACCTAAAGAGCCGACTGATGACAGACGGAAAGTGAAAAGCACAGTCCTGCAGGTACAGACACGAGAACGCAAATAACTAACGCAAAAGTCAATTCGCCTCGTGTCTCAACGCTGAGTGCAGCAGTGCACAGAGTAAATCGAATGAACAAACCTCACCAACAGCACCGATTGCCATCTCGGCTGTGATACACTGCACTCGATCGACTTGGTGTCTCACTGGCTGTGTGCGAGCCAACTCGCGTAAGGATAGATGCAGTGTTGTGCATCTCTCTCTCTCTCTCTCTCTCTCTCTCTCTCTCTCTCTCTCTCTCTCTCTCTCTCCTCTCTCTCTCTCTCTCTCTCTCTCTCTCTTTCAACTGGCGACCAGCGATGACGGTGTACGATGATGATGATCATTATTATCTACTTCTATTATCATATTAAAATAATAATAAGAGACAGACAAATAGTTTAAATATATCACTAAATAATCAAATTAAAATTGTGCTGATTCTCCAGGTAAAGATGATTTGCCGTAATGCATTGGTTAAGTACTGGTGACGTATCGCTTGGACCATCAAACGGGCCATGTCGCATTCTCATGCTCGCCAACAGCCATTGACTAGGGTTGAGCACAGGTTTGGGTTGTTCTAAATGCGACAAGAATGTGAGGCAAGATGCTCGTGGTGTTGACGATGATGATGAAGAAGAACACCGAGTTGCGTGTGTCCAGTATTGATGCAGACATTAAATCGTAAAATGTGCAATGCAACTGCAGCAGTGTGTCTTTGCTTTGTTGCAGGTCGTCAAATTAGAGATGATCCTATTCGACCGGTGTCGATTTATATTGTAGTGAATGCTGTTTGCAGTCGTGTTGTGTGCCAGTCTGTTTGCCTGTGCATACCTCGCTGCATGATTTTGTTCGAGTTAGTATGTGCTTCTAATGTGGATGTCACATTGAACACAATTTGATCAGATATAGATCGAATTGTTTGTTACAATTAGTACAATTAGTACAATTAGTAGGCTGAGCCTGAGCACTGAGTGCCAGGGCACAGTCAACGAGTGAACCATTGCAACACGATCGTGAACTCCGATCGGATCAAATCAACAAACATGAAAGTGATCCGTTCAATCGGAATACGAGTGCATTAGTGGTGGACAGTGTGCCAAACTGATCGATCGGACTGACTCAATCATATGTAATCACATTGCATAAAAACACTTTATTGATCAAGTCTTACAATACTTGTTAGTGATGTTCCTATTTCAAATCAAACACACAGACAAATGCACAACAGCAGCCAAACAGTACACCACACAGTTTGAGCAAAGCGCGCGTCTATGCTTGCCCGACTGTTGCCTGGTGCCATTCGAATGCTACTGAATGAGTGCCGTGTGTGCCCCGTGCTAACTCGCACATTCGTTGCCAATTGTCCCGTGATTGGTTTGTTTTGTTGGTGTTTGCTTGACAAGGCGACCGATGCCCATAATCTTCCATCATCACAGTAAAGACCTAGACCTAAGTTAGTGGAACTGATGGTACGAAGAGGCCACAAAATGAGCGGCCGCAATGCACCGAAGCGAGAAATATCGAAATGGACTAATCAACATCGAATTGTAATCGCTACAATGTCTCCTATACCTACTATGTGTCAGTCATATGCTGCCACTGTCCATATGAGAACATATTGATATAACCAGTGCTGTGGTGCTGGAATAGTGCACATTTTGTAAAACAGCCAATCTCAGGCCAACAACAAACAAAGATTCTCAAGTCTTGTCGATGGATTTGTTGGGCGTAGTATTGATAGGTGAACAACAAAGGTTAAGTTTCTGGTGATGACAAACTATTGTGATTGCTCACATCATGCCCGCAAATGTCTTAGCATTAAAGATTTATATTTACCATTTGTGCTCAATGCCACAACACTGTTAACTCAATAGATCAAACGAGTTAACAAGCCTATCACGCCACAATGAATTGCTCGATGATGTATGCTTGCTCGCGAGTTTCCACTACAAAGTACTCTCTATCGGTTGGATCCTACTACTGTGTGCTGGCCAACGAGCACATAGCCACCGAGATTGTCATCCTTGTCTATTGAGTCGGTGGCGACCTCTCATGAATGAGATTCAAACAACTCACACTAACTTTTGGCCAATTATTCAGTTTGCCACTGAAATGAACGCAAATACTTGACATTCAAAGTTATTGACTTCAGGTACAAGGTACCTATGTCAGTATCTAGAGAACGCACAAATATGTCCACTTCAAAACCATAATTCTCTTGCATGTGAATTAACTTTCACATTGCCAGTGGAGCTTTAACGTTCAACTTATCAATTAAGATCGTTATTTGGCACAACCAGTCTCAACAATCGAACAATTCGAAAGAAGTACGCCAATCTGGCTGCTAATGGCAAGAAAATAAGTTCAAGTGAGTTTGTCTTCCGTGTGACGAGCTTTGTGTGGTTAGCCGAGCCTTCGACATCACCAGATGCACTACCACAAACACTGGCCCAAGCAATAGACGATGCTAATATGCCCGACTATTTCATCACTCGAGGCCGATCCTTTGAAACGGCGATGAATGCGTTTCTCAAGAGAATTGAGAGTGCCATCGCGAACATTGACGATGACGTGAAAGTGAAGAAATATCGTTCCTGGTTGTGCCGTCTCGGCCGTGGTCCATTTGTTCGAACTAGTCTGCAGACTTTGAGTCAGTGATAATTCCAAACACAGACTGACAGATAGATAACAAGTTAGGCAGACAATAGGCGAAAGTTGTGTTCGCGCCCAATCAAGGCTATGTGGTGCTACTTTCAAGGGTGACACCACTCCACACACACACACACACACACACACACACACACACACACACACACACACACACACACACACACACACACACACACACACACACACACACACACACACACACACACACACACACACACACACACACACACACACACACACACACACACACACACACACACACACACACACACACACACACACACACACACACACAGGTGACACAGTCGTTAGTGCGGTTGCACACATTGTGTTGTCTGACTAATTGCGCTTTTTGATGTCGTCCAATTCTAATCTGGTCTCACATCTAACTCTAATTGCTTCAAACACTGAGAAACGCGAATCGCTGCACCACTTGGAGGCAAACGACAACATACAGGTGATCGATTCGAGTTCAACTCGACTGCAGACAGTGGACAGCCATCAGCAGGTGCGTGCCGGACAAAAGGACAAGCGAAATGATGAACAGGCGAACGGGCACAAGTCCAACGCCAACGCTGGCCAGCGTTCGCGCAATACCAGCCAAAACAGATATCAGGCCGAGAAGGAGTTTGGCGGTGATTTGGGTGGCTATGAGCAAGCGCCCGAGTCGAGAAGGGTTCGTGTGAAGGCATCTGAAGTACCGGAAGCTAAGGAGACTGGCAACAATAAGCAACAAGCATCTGAGAAACAAACGAAAGCAGCAGCAGCGGATGCTGTGTCACCTCGAGGTGGCCACCACTCAACTGGCGGCAGTGACAAGTCACACTCTTTAATGTTACGGTATGACGGTCTGCCGGGCTATCCACCGCCGCCTGGCTTTGACCCTGCAGTATTCTTCATGGACAAGGCCAAAAACAACAACAACAAACAGTCGCCCAATGTTGAGTTCTCGGCCAACAGTGCCGGCTTCATTCTGTCGGACATTGCCGCATCGGCCCGTGAGGAACAGCCCAACAAGGTGATGCGTAAGTGGACCGCTGATGAGACACTGAGCGAACAGCCGGCTGCTGTGGTGATTGTACCGTCAAAGGCACAGCAACCACAATCATCACAGCCACAACAACCACAGAATTGGCACATCAATTTGGAGTTTCCAAGTTCTACCCAAATGATGATGATCAAGCCAGAAACGCGAGTACATACTACAAAACAACAGCCACAAGTTCACAAAGTGGCTACTAACATGAGAGCCAATCCATCGTCAAGTGCAGCAACAATCGTAGCCACCAGGACATCGAATCCAGACATTTTCCGAGTGCTCGGTTACGAGAACGGCGCCAGTGAGTGTGACAAGCGATGTTGCCTATGACTTAGTATTCTAATGACTGCTCTCTCTCTCTCCCTCCCTCTCTCTCTCTCTCTCTCTCTCTCTCTCTCTCTCTCTCTCTCTCTCTCTCTCTCTCTCTCTAGACTACCTCTCCGCAAACGAACTGATTTGGCTTCAGCAAACCCGTCCAGAACTGTTCCAAGGTTCTCATGAAGCTTCGTCATCAAAGCATGTGACCAGTGTCAATCGACGATACAAGCGAGACGATGTACACGAACTTATGAACCATCCACATCAAGAGAAGCCACATATTAGAAGGAAGGCTCGATCCAAGTATTACGAAGAAGAGCCAAGCAAACCATCACCAAAGCCCCATTTGCACAAATCACCAAAAGAAGGCAAAAAGAAGCAAAACAAGCGATACTTGAAAAAATATGTACAGCACGAACATGAGCAACAGCCGCCACAACACAAAAAGAAGAGCCACAAGAACAAAAAATCCCACAAGAAGCGAAGCGAAAAGAAGGGCCAAACCAAAAAGAAGAATCGCTAC
The DNA here is from genome assembly GCA_023373905.1 of Rhizoglyphus robini. Taxonomy (NCBI): domain Eukaryota; kingdom Metazoa; phylum Arthropoda; class Arachnida; order Sarcoptiformes; family Acaridae; genus Rhizoglyphus; species Rhizoglyphus robini. The sequence continues at coordinate 327,575 of JAKIJQ010000017.1, read as the reverse complement.
TCGAAGGAGGAGAGCAAACGGGTGGAGAAGTTTGACATTCTCGGCAGTGGCAACTTTGAGATCATTCGTGGTGGCATACTGGACAAGACCAGTGAGGAGAAGGGCTACAAGATGAAGAGCGAGTCGGAGGGCAAGAATCGAAAGATTGGCAAAAAGGATAGACCGGACAGTGCTGTTGGACAACGGTTCGAGGACAGCTTCCCTGCTGACGACAATGCCACCACAAACGATCAGACAGACGCCAATGGAAACGATGAGGAACTGAATGGCAACAACGGCAACGACAACAACAAAGGAACGGAGAATGGCGATGGCAGCGAGTCTGACGGTGACAACTTTGAGCCATTCAACTTTGATCTGTTCAGTTCGGACCCGATTCTGCAGGGTTTCCAGGGATATGATAACTTTGACGCCAGCCGGAATGACCTCACTAAAGTGCACATGTAGATGACCACAGAGCCACACACACAGCAGGCCCGCCACCAAAGTGCAGCTCCACAGTCTCCACTCTCTTCCAATCTCTCGCATGTGCGCGATCTTTTCTTACTCTCATTTTGTGATGTTCACAACTTATTTAATTAATATATTGCCTAATTTCAATTAAATTTTATAATTATAATGCATTTGTATTTTATTCAATCAATAATAAATTATATAATATTTCTTTCCCTCAAATAGTTACAAAGGCGTACTCGATGTAGGGTCACCAGGCCCAGAGCTATGGCCAGAGGCAATTGGCAAGCGACCAGTGGCCAGTGACCAATGCCGTCGGTGCCCGAGCGATGGCCAGTGGCAATTGGCAAGCGACCAGTAGCCAGTGACCAGTGCCGTCGGTGCCCGAGCCATGACTAGAGGCAATTGGCAAGCGAACAGTGGCCAGTGACCAGTGGCCAGTGACCAGTTCCATCTGTGCCTGTGCCATAGCCAGTGGCATTTGGCAAGCAAACAGTGGCCAGTGACCAGTGCCGTCGGAACCAGAGCCATGGTCATAGGCAATTGGCAAGCGAACAGTGGCCAGTGATTAGTGCCGTCGTAACCAGAGCCATGGTCAGTGGCAATTAGCAAGCGACCATTGGCCAGTGACCAGTGCCGTCGGTGTTAGAGCCATGGCCAGTGGCAATTTGCAAGCGGACAGTGGCCAGTGACCAGTGCTGTCGGTACCAGAGCCATGATCAGAGGCAATTGGCAAGCGAACAGTGACCAGAGACCAGTGCCGTCGGTGTCAGAGCCATAACCAGAGGCAATTGGCAAGCGACCATTGGCCAGTGACCAGTAGCCAGTGACCAGTGCGTCGGTGCCAGAGCCATAGTCAGTCATCATGCATTGAGATCAGTCAATTATGCGATAAATCATTTTATTAACAATAACAAATCAATAAGTAGAACATTTCGATATATTACAATCATAATCGCTGGTCCGATTGGACCAACATCACATGCACATTCAATCACTGACAACCCAAGTGTCAATTTGGTCTCTTGGATTTGATTTAGACTTCCTCTCGCGTGGTTAGTTGCCAAAAGTACGCTCCGTTAGCCATTGCTTTGATAGGCTAAGTAACCATCAGTTGATGGTTATCGGTTCAGGCCCAAACTGGCGCAATGAACAATTAGCATTGCTTTACGAACTCGAAGTAGCGCCACAATGTTCATTGTTAAGATGCTCACTGATGGCATCAAAGGCTCCCATCCATTCTTAAATGTTCATACTGCTTATAACATTTTGCCTTTTCCAAGATGGCACAATTTCCACTTGCTGCTCAACATGCTTCGATTTAATAGAAACGTCACTGTCGATAGCTAAATTCTATTCATTCGGCTCACTGGTTTGTATTTCTTTCTTGAACAGTGCTTCAATCCGAGAAGTATTCAAATTCGAAACAACAATTTCGTTCATCAAATCTGTTGAGTGATTAATGAGCATAATTTTCAAAAATTCAAGTATAGAACGCATTTGCTCGGCGCTTTAAGGAAGAATCGTAATCCAATCGTATACAACTGTTTGGCGGGTTGCAACGAGAGCTGCAACATCCTAGTCAAATGCTTCATTGAGGCTTGAAAGCATTATCTCGTAATTGTACATTTTCATAGAATGATGGCCCATTCCTTGAGATCACTCGCTGGAGGACTTTGGTTGATTTCACCACCAGCGAGGAATGGCTCTTCAAGCACGATACTCTCCTTTTCAGATAAGAGATTGAGCAATTCGAGATTGAGATTCCAAGTAGAACTCATGGAATTCTCCCATCTGGTGCTCGATTTCAGTCTCTCCATCATGTTTAGGAACGTATTTGCAATCCTCATTTCGCATTTGTTTCACCTCCTTCTTCACTTCTAGCTCAAGCAACTGATCGAAATCGATTCGCTTGAGGTTTCAAAGTCAAGATAGCTTTTCGCTTTTGGACAACTCCGGCATCCATCTCTTGTCAGGGTTCATCTTGTAGATCTCAAGTCCCGCTAGTGAGCGGTGAGAATGGCAATAGAGGCAAACAGTTTGAGCGATTGTGTAAATGACTTGAACCTCCACCTTAACTTCTAGCTCAAGCAACTTATTTGGATCAGTTGCCTGAGTTCTGGCGACAAGCGAAAGCCAGGATTCCTTGTTGAACGGAATCACTAACAAAAAGTGACCACCAATGTTTGAATGTCCCTCTGAGTTGCTCTTTGGCGGGCAAAGTCTTCATAGCCATAAGACGTTGTCCAATAAAGGCATCCATCAGTACTCCGGCATTTGCTAAATCTCACTTTCGAGTTAGTCTTTCAGATCTCATGTTACCCTCGTGAGCGGTGAGAATTTGAAACGAGTCAAATAGTTTGAGTGATCGCCGGGCCAAAGTCTCTTCAAAGATTTGTTTGGACTTTTGAGATTTGACGAGCGGACTCGATATACAACATCCGGTACCCGCAGACTAGCCGGAGCAGATCTTCCGGTATATCGTTTTAGCTTGGTGATCGGATTCCATAACATTTTCGAATATTGGCTTGTGTAACGTCAGGTTACAGAGACGTCTGGGGCTTCAAGGATAAGCCAAATCTGTTATCAGTAGCCAAGTCCACCTGATTTGGCTGCAACAGACCCGAACCCTAAATCAAGTAAGTACACAATAAGGCAATGATGACAAGATTATCATTGGACTTACCATTTGTGGGTTGTTCTTCGAGTGTAATTGTGAAGACAAGTCACTGCCAGTGATTTGTTTCCACTTTTGACATATTACGAGCGAACTCGATATGAGACATCCAAGCGATATCAGCAGACTAGCCGGAGCAGATCTTCCGGGATTCGTGAGAGAATCATGTACAATTTGGGGCTTCATAATAAGCCATAGCGCGCCATTTCTGGTTGCGCATCTTCATTGTACCAAATGTCTGATTTGGCTGGCACTAAATCAAGTAAACACAATAAGGTAATGACAAGATTAGAAGTTGACTTACCATTGGGTCTCAAGTTGTCTTGGGACTTGTGGTTGGCACAGACGTGAAACCAACGCGATGCAATGCCTTCAGTCCTATTTGATTACACAGAGCGGCGATGTGTGCGCGCGCTCAAAATGTGTGTGCCACTCGGCGAATGTGATCGGATCGACTATTTCGAGTGGGCAAGTGAAGCGAAGTGAGTCGCCGCGTCAGACTTGAGTGTGATCGCAGAGTGCGGAGAATGTGCGCAAGCCCGAAATCGAGCATGGGCTTTATCTGGTGGACAGTAGAGCACTGCTCTACTCCAAGAGCAGGCATGCAGCGCTCGTGTGGTTGGATTGCACTCTATGCCACTACCTCACCCAATGGCGTGATCGTGCCTGTGCCGAGGCTCGTGAGCGCGCTCTTGCCTTTCGCTGTACTAAAAGCAGCGCGCCGGAAGTGCGTGTGGTAGTGGAACAGTAATAAGTGCGTCCGTAGTGTGCCGTCGAAGGTTCCAGAGCACACATCGGCAAAAAGCGCGCAAACGCAAAAGGCATCATGAAATGGTGTGCGCGTGAGGGTGAGCGAGCCGAAAGAGGAGGAGGCGAGCAACCGCACCCCAACGATTGAATGCGTCGATCTGTCCGTCCGTGCTGATCAACTTCACCGCTCGAAACAGCACTGAGCTGCACTCGAGTCGAATGCAGCCTCGGCGGCATACGCTCCGGCATAAAACCTACCATCACATGTAGTTGCTGGACACGTAACTCTCGCGCCCAGCGGCCAAGAAAGCCACGATCCGGACACTTTTGGTGTACTATAAAGAGCCGAATCAGAGCCACCTGGTGACTAAACTTTTCTCTCCCTCACAATAGCGCGCTCTTCAGTGCGCCTTTTTTCACGCTTAAGGGATATGTAGATGGTCTCGGATACTGTTCGTTCAACAGTAAATGAATATTAAGGCTTTTTAGATGCTGACCTTTAACCCTTATGACCCATATGCCGGGAGAGAGAGAGAGAGGGCGAGGGAGAGTGGGAGAAAGTGAGTGAGTGAGAGAGAGAGAGGGCGAGAGAGAGAGAGAGAGAGAGAGAGGAGAGAGAGAGAGAGAAGGCGAGGGTGAGAGAGTGAAAGGGAGAGAGAGAGAGAGAGAGAGAGGGGGGGCGAGAGAGAGAGAGAGAGGGAGAGAGAGAGAGGGCGAGAGAGAGGGGCGAGAGAGAGGGCGAGAGAGAGGGCGAGAGAGAGGGCGAGAGAGAGGGCGAGAGAGGGAGAGAAGGCGAGGGTGAGAGAGAGAGAGAGAGAGAAAGGGAGAGATAGGGAGAGAGAGAGAGAGAGAGAGAGAGGGGGCGAGAGAGAGAAGGCGAGAGAGAGAGAGGGAGAGAGAGAGAGAGAGAGAGAGGGGGCGAGAGAGAGAAGGCGAGAGAGAGAGAGGGGGCGAGAGAGAGAGAGAGAGGGAAAGGGAGAGAGAGAGAGGGAGAGAGAGAGAGAGAGAATCCGTTCTTGAACGGGCTTGGGGGATGCTGAAGTACATTATTAAGAATTATTGGGAGTTCCAAAATATTGCTATTTGGTAGATTCGAATTAGTGTTGTCTATGTCAGACTATTATGAACCAAACAGTACCAACAACAACAACAACATGAGCGCACCAATACACAAACCTCAACAAGTGCTCGTACCTAATAATTATCACAACGGGCTCTTTCTCGGTTCGTTCTGCTCAAACGGAACTTCTATTTCGAAATTGACTACTATACTTAGATTTGGTTCCGATTAAAGGGCCACAAACTAATAAGTCAAAACATCAGTACACATCGATTTTATGTTTGAATAGTTTTATTTATTAAATTGCAAATGCATCAGAATGCAATACATTTTAGTCTCGGCATAGACAGTTTTCTGGTACTATTAGTCTTGCTGGTTAATGTGTGTTTGTGTGCGTTCGACTCAATTACGAACAAAACAAAATGCGTGTAGTTTGTAAGTAAATGATGGGTAATTGATAGGTTGCATGCAACGAGTTGGTCTCTCGGTTACTGTGGCTGCAAGTGGCTGCCACAGGCCTCCTGGTCCGAGTCGGATAGCTCTTCTTCTTCGGTGGTTTCTTCTTCCTCCTTGAAGTTAGACGTTAAGCACGCAGTCCTGGCTTCGAGATCGCCGTTCTTGCACAGCTCGCAGAGTTCAATGAGATCTGATTTGAGATCTGCATTTTTGGAGCGCGCATCATTGGCTTCACGTTGGCAGCGGAGATCGGCCCGAGTCTTGCGCCCAAACAAATCGTTCCACTTTTGATACGTTGTGTATCCAAAAATAAAAGCAAAAAGGACCACAATTAGGATTAAGCGAGAGGTTTGGCTGTCCATGATGGTTGGTGGTGGTGGTCGGTTGGTCTGGGTACGATGGCGCACGCACCAATAAGTCTTGCTCTTCAACACACACAACTACAAGTTACAACTCAGTTGGTCCGCTTGAATTCGGAGATGCGTCAAGTGTCGGTTCGTTCGTTCGGTTTCAACTGAGACTCTGAACCAGAATTGAGGAGCATTTATACTGGCGGCCCACCGTCCGCTATGCAGCCTTTTAAGGGTAGCAACCAATTGTGGATTCTACTCAAACAGTGCCATCTGAATGTAACTTTAGTGAAGCAAGAACCAAGATGGATCCTATGACGGAGTACTGCACTCATTGAGTAGAATTCCACTCGAATGAACTTTGACATTTGCCAAACACATTCACAGTGTTCGGAATTATTCTAACGAATTTGTGTTTGGGAATGATGTTTATGAAGAGCATGCAAGTTAGGACATTGACTGACAAAGATTGTGCATTACGAGACAAATAGAATATGCCATTGAGAGTGCCATTACGAGAGAGCTATTAGGCCAGCTACGGCGATGCAGTGCACAAGTGCCACAGAGGCAACAACTAATTGGCAAGCAATTAGCAATTACTACTTAGCCATTCCGAGTGGCCATTTGGTCAATGAAAGGGAAAGGGATCGACAGTGCCAACGACTGCAGTGCCATAGTCAATGATTGAGTGGCAATGTGGACTGGCTCAACTGCCACCCTGAGTGAGCTGTTTGGTCACCGAAGGTGAGGTTGCCCAATAGTGTCGGGCAACTGGTGAGTGAGGTTTAGGTTTGATTGGAAATTTGGACTGCTTCAAATGGCAATTGGAGTGAACTATTTGGTCAAAGAAGGTGAGTGTAACAGGACAACAATGATCGAGTGATGATACTGCTCGAGTGGCCACGGCTCGACTGGTGCCATTCCGAGAGGACTATTGAACGAATGGGACATACAAAGTAAGACAGTCCATCAGTGCCAGCCACCGCCAAATATTAGCTGACTGGTCAGTAATCAGGGAACTTAATGACAAGTCAGAGCATGAGAATGACTAACCTACCCGCAAAGAATCTATTATATGCACTTGTGGCCTGCTTGTCGGCATTGCTAAGAGAGCCACCACCATGTCCACTGTTCACTAAGACAATAGTGACATAATGAATAGACAGACAGTTGTCTGATGCTATGACATCATACTAGCATTACATCTCTCTGTCAATGTGCTACAGTGAGGGTGCATACTAGCTAAGCGCGCTTTGTTTCAATCCACAAACCCTCCGAGTGCTGCCTTGTCCACCATGCCAGTAGTCGAGCAGTGGCACACACTGACTTGAACAAATTCAAACGATAGGATGGACTACACATGAGAGCTACACTGATCACTTTCACTCATTATGTAAAGCTCATCTCATCTAGTTCCCCACTCGTTAGCCACCGCAGTTGGCCAACACTCCGCATACACCGCGCGGCGCGAAGCCAGACGGTCAAAGTCCATTTCGACGGTTCCATCGAGGCACTCGGCGCAGCGCTCGCTACCCTTCAGTCTGTATTCGACCCCACTTACCTTGTAGTGAACACATATTTGAATACCACTTCCATCATCACCATTAACAGGCCATCACCAGTTAGTGGCTTTGTCTCTCGCTACATTTGCTACATCGTGTCTTGAATAGCCATCGAGCGAGCGAGCGCGCGGCCAGGCACACCGTCCAAGTTAGACAAATCATCATCATCATCCTCTACAGTGTTGAGAAGAACCACTTCACTTGTCTCAAGAATTATCAACTCAACTCAGTGTCCTACTACTAAAATGGCAGATGAGAACAATCGTCGACGCTCAGGCCGAGTGTCATCTAGGCCAGTGGAGTCTGGCTCCAGTGGTCGAGTTGTCGCTCCTAACTCAACACAGCGTCCACTGCCTGCCGTTCCCAACCAACGCGGACCACTCCGAACTTACCAAGTCATCAACGAAGCTGGTGTTGTGGTCGGCCACTTTGCCGATCAAGTGGCTAAAGGCCAAATTGTGGGTTTTTGCGTTTTCTGTCGAAACCTATTTGTAGACGCATTCAACGTTGGCCTTCATGACACAAGCATGACCAATCTCGGCATAGCCGATGGTGATGCATTGGAAGATATGCCGATTGTGGTTGAGGACTTAATTCTCGTACAATCGTACAAGCGAGCCCAAAACGCACCGGTCCAACATTACAAAATCTGTAACCATGCCGGCACTACTGTGGGATACATCGCTGATCATGTGATGAATGAAATATCCGTTCGACACTTCAGCATCTTCAACCAGGAAGGCAATTTCGAAGACCAAGTTACATTTGAGCAACGCTAATCTGGTTAATGTTTGCCTATGTCTCACACAGTCTCATAACTGTCCCTGATTTATGTTTTGTATTCAATCTCTTTTATTCGATCGAATAAATCTTCATTTTCATTTGATTATACCATTCGTGTTACTGTCCAATAGTGTAGTATTGCCTTGATCTAAGAAATGCAGCCTCCCATTGATGGTAGTTCGGTTAGTGAGCGTGGTGAGTGGACTGGTTCAATTGCCACTCCGAGTGAGCTGTTTGGCCACTGAATGCGAGGTTGCCCAACAGTGCCAGCAACTGGTGAGTGAGGCTTTCGGTTTGATTGGCAATTTGAGTATTGGCTATTTGGTCAAGGAAGGTGAAACCGTCCACAAGGACAACGTTGCTCGAGTGATGATGCTGCTCGGGTGGCAATGGTTTGGCTTCCACTCCGAAAGGGCTATTAGGCCATTCAAGGTAAGACAGTGCACCAGTGGCAGCAGCGGCCACATATTAGCTGCTAAGTGAACCTAGTGACATGTCCGAGCTGAGAACCTGTGTATCTGAACATTTGAAGAACTTATCTACTTGTAAAGAATCAATTGCATCATGTGCTTGTGGCCTGCTTGTGAGCACCATAGCCATTGAGCACCGGCACCACCTTGTCTACTGTTCACTAGAACAATAGTGAAATGATGAATAGACAGAGATGCATTCTTAATGCCATGCCACAACACTTGAACATCTCCTTGTCAATGTGCCCTCGTCTGTATGTGTGTACTCTGCATACTAACCAAGCGCCAGTTGAATCAATCCACGAACTACCCTTGTCCACCGTGAGCAGTAATAGAGCAATGGCACACACTTGAACGAATTGGCCAGTCAAACGGTATGATTGCTAATAACACTAATCACTTTCACTCAGTTCACTCATTACGTAAAGCGCATCCCTCATTGAGCGAGTTAACGTTTGCCAGTTAGCCACCAGCCACTGCAGTGCACACACCGCTCGGCGCGCAGCCACCCAAAGAGTGCAGACTGTCAAAGGCCATTTCGACGGTTCCTTCGAGGTACTCGGCGTAGTCTTCTCTTCCCTTCACTGTGTTCGACCCCACATACCTGCCAGTAGCCCCAATTGGAGTACCATTGTCATCATCACCATCATCAACAGGCCGTCATTCGTGGATGTGTCTCTAGCTACATTGGCTACTTCGTTTCTAGTGAATAGTCATCGAGTGAGCGAGCACGCTGTCGGCCACACCAAGCAGGACACATTAGCATCATCATCCTCGTGTGTTGAGAAGAATCACTTCACTTGGCTTAAGAATTATCAACTCTGCTCTGTCTTCAACGACAACAATGGCAAACAACGAGCAACGCGGTGTGTCATCTAAGCGTGTTGAGCCAAGCCAGCATGGCTCAGGTCGTGGAATGTCATCTAGGCGAGTGGAGCCATACCAGGCTGGCTCAGGCCGAATGTCGACTAGACGAGTGGAGCCTAACCAGGCTGGCTCAGGCCGAATGTCGACTAGGCGAGTTGAGCCTAACGAGCATGGCTCAAGCCGAATGTCATCTAGGCGAGTGGAGCCAATCCAGCCTGGCTCTAGTCGTCAAGTTGTTGCTTCTAATGCAGCACAACAGCCACGGGCAGCCGTTCCCAACCGATGGGGACAACTCCGTACTTATCAAGTCACCAACGAATTTGGTGTTGTGGTCGGCCACTTTGCTGATCAAATCCCGATTGGCGAAGTAGTGCCTTTTGGAGTTTACTATCTCAACAAACGAGTAGCGGCCTTCAATGTTGGTCATCATGACTTGAGTGGACTCATCTTTGCCGATGGTCCTGTTTTGGCAGATTTGCCAGCTGACGGTGAGCGAGTGATCGAATACAGCTACGATGACATCCGAAACCAACCGGCCCATCACCTCCAAATTCGTAACCAAGCTGGCACTACTGTGGGCGCCATTGCTGATCATTTTGATCGTGCTCCTCGTCCCAATCGTCGAGGATTAGCTGAAGATGGCTTATATCGTGTCTTCAGCATCTTCAACCAGGAAGGCAACTTCGAAGATCAGGTTAAATTTAAGTATTTCTAATCTGGTTAATTTGCATGTTTCCATATATTTCACACAGTCTCATGACTGTCCTTTATTTATGTTTTGTATTGTGAATCTCTTTTAATGGACCAAATATATCCCACATTTTGATTTGATTGTTCAATGTGCCTTTGTGTGTGTTACTGTTCAATCGTGGTGGGCCTGCGGGTTGGCCAGTACAGGCAGCATGGTTGTCGAATGTGTGTATTGCCATGTTCTACACGCAAATGCAAACATTAGAACAAGTACACGGAGAAATGACAAAGACACAAACCAATTTAGCCTCCTATTGGTAGTAGTTCGATTAGTGTTTAGTGACGTCACAAGTCGCCTGTGTGAGCGAAGAGGCAGTTGTGTTGGGTCAGTTTGCCACGTCTGTCGTGACATGGTAAACATGATTGTTCTAAAAAACATAACTTTAGTATTAGGAGCAAACGACAAGAACGAGTACTTACATTATTTGTTGTCCATATTTTGTGTCCAACCAGGCAAATCAGTGATAGTCCATACATTGGAGCGCCCGTCACAGTCACGTACACCCCACACTAAAGCAAGAAGATGAACACAATGGAAGACATTAAAATGGTATTTGACTTATAAACATTGGACACAAGGTATCACACGTGTTAGTCACTGCTCGTGCAGAGGTGAACTGACCAGTGGACAACGAAGAACAGCAGCTCGACATCGTCGTCTAATGTTTGGGGTGAGCTATTTTATTGTGAAAGAGGCTACTGCTGTAGAAATAGCGCACGTGCACGCCGTATGACGTCAGTGTAAGTGTTGTTGTGGTGTGTTGTCCTCGATAGTCCTTTCAAGACGGCCAGTACCAAACTGAGGATATATCCTCAAACCCATCAAGACACTCAAGATGATCACAAGTAGAGTGCTGTTGTCCTCCAAGCGCCCACTCCAAGGTGCCCTCTCCCTGACCCACGTAAGTGACAACATCTACCACTCGCTGCACTAACTCGCTTTTGTTGTTACTTTCTGTAGTTTATCCGTCGACAGAAGACTCTTGGGCTGTATCGTCAGTTTCTTCGATTGATCAGACAAATCGATAACGGACAGCAGAAGCAGGACATGCAGAGTTGGGTTCGATCTGAATTCGACAGTCGGAGAGATACAAAGGACAAGGTACGTTTGTATTGACTACTCGAAGCTAATCAGGTCTGTCTTAATAGGAACTAATTGAAATGCACTTGGCCAATGGACTGAACGCGTTGCGGGATTTGGAGAACTCACTTCGGCACGCTCATGCATTGAAACACTGACAACACACACAGACACACACACACATACTTGAGCACATTTGATGTCCAATTGGTCTTGCCTGTTTGCATACACACACAACTCACGTCCCGATCTGATCCATTTGCATTGTATGACACTAGTCCGAAGTAAACAGACCTCTTTCTCGAGTATCCCAAGTGTCAATTACGTGGCAAACATCAAATTTGTTGCTCATGAACTGCGGCCCATCACGTTGTGCCTTCTGTTGTACGCCACCCAAATGGCCAACTTGCCATCTGTGGCTGCACTTTGCGTTTGTCTTGTGTCGTTGGCGTTTGGCATCTTGATGTAAACTAAGTTCAAGCTGTGTCAAATGGTCTAGCAATAGCATTCGTTTGACTATTATACAAAAGGTTACTCTGTCTTGTCTGTTGGTCACATTCACCAACATTCTCGTTCAGTGGTTGGTTGGTCTGTTCACATCTCTAATGGCTTGGTTCACTTTGGTGTTCTTTGAATCCCGATTTGGTGGTTTCTCTGAGTCTGTTTCAACTTAGATTAACAACTGAACGATTGTCTTGTTCTAGTCACCGAGTGATGCTATTGCCCGTCATTTGACAAGGCTCCGAAGAGCTCCGCTACCTCAATCTTGCACATGTGTCCGCCTTACTGCCCCACAATGATGTCTTACGCAAGGCGATTGCCGGCTCGATCAATCTCAATGTACTCAAGTACCACTTCACCTGTCTGCCCCAATTGCCATTGGAGTGCTTTCCTCAAGTCTCGGCCGAACGCGGTCTCTCATCAATTGGGCTTTGGCGTTCTCAATTTGGCAAACAGCAAGAAGTCTGTCCTCAATGGCCTTTCTCTTGATGTTCGGCTCGATCTATGGCTTAGCCATTTTTGGTTAAATTTGCCCAAGGCCCTAGTGTGGCCAAGTTGAATCGACTCAAAACGCTGTAAGCAGTAGCACTGCCATCAGTGCTTACATCAAGCTCCGGCCAACCCGAACCCTGACTTACAAGATTGGCCGGGATTTCTTTCACCCGATTCTAATGGCTTGGCTCTCTTTGGTGTTCTTCGAATCTCGATTAGGTGGTTTCTCTGAGACTGTTGCAATTTAGCTTGGCAACTGAACGATTGTCTTGTTCTAGTCTGCGAGTCATGCCACTGTTTGACATTTGGCAAGACTCCGCAGAGCGCTATCTCAATCTTGGACATGTGTCCCCCATACTGCTCTACAATGATGTCTTTGGCTAGGCGATTTCTGGGTCGCTCAATCTAAATGCACTCAAGTACCACCTCACCCGTCTGTCCCAACTGCGATTGAAGTGCTTTCCTCAAGTATTGGTCTATCAGAATGCTGTCTCTCAGCAATTGGCCATAAGCGTTCGTGATGCCATTTTGGCGTACTGTCCAGTCAGCAACCAGGTCGCTGTCCACAATGGCCTCTCCCTTGATGTGCCTCGCGGCATGATCTGTAGCTTACTCTGGCCAAGTGGTTGTTGTCAGACCTCTCTCACCCGATGCATTGCTGGTCAAAGCAATCTCTGGTTCTATCAAAGTTTTCGGTCACCAAGCAGGCCAGTCGCATCCCGATGTGCTGGCGTTGGCAACATGCAGAAACGACAAAAATCGCTTCCAACGGCACACATACACAATCCAGCACTACTCGTCTTGGACGAACCCACTAATTGTGCCGGCCCTCTGCTTCGAATGTCCATCAATTAATTGTCCTCAGAGTTGACTATCACCTCACCGTTCTGCCCACCATCAACGACATCGTGAAGACTAAGAATGCTCACCTTGTTGGTCTTGGAAGTCACGGGCATGTCGTGACACAAGACAGTCCCACTGCTCTGCTGAATCATTTCTAAATGACCACTCTCAAGCAGATCTTTCTTCGCCCGTGCACGGATGCTGAGGCGGATTCATTTACAATTTCGGGTTCAATTTGCCCAAAGCCAGTGTGTGTACAAGTAGAATCAAGAGGAAAGCAGAAGTGCACGAGTGCAAACACCAATGCAGCAGAGTCTGCAGTCAATTTGCGCTCATCTCTATCGAGGAAGGCTCGTATAGATAACATCACTCTGTTGCATAAATATGACTTTTGATGCGAAGAGCCACACTCTATCCGAACAACCCCTTTCATCAAGTCTCGGCCGGACACTGGTCTCGCCGAAAAAATGGCTTTGCTCAAGACAACACTTTCTCTGGTCTGTCTCCACTAAGTGCAAATAGGCATATTTGAAAGGAAAAGTGGCTCGTTGCGAGCTGGGCATAAGTCTTCCCAACAAATGGCAGTGCTCTACGCGGATAAGGCTCAACTGTAGAGACAGTTGATATGCTAATCGTCCAGTGCCTCAACGGCTTGTCCCTCGATATGCCATTCGGCTCGATCTGTGGCTTACTCGAACCAAAAACGACACGAGAAGAAGCGTCTCATGTGTGTTCTGTATTGGATTGCAGTAAATTCACAGTTCTTTATCTGTCCTTGCCAAAGTCTGTGCTACGATGGACATACCAAAAGACCGACAAGATGCCGAGGCAGTAAGTGATATTACAAAGTCGTATAATTTGTAATCGTTAATTTTCGATTTGTTTTAATAGATTGTCAGTTGTACTTCAATTCTTGTCTTTTAAATCAGAAAAATAACCTATTCACAATCGGACAGTACTATCAGTCGTCGTTTGACGATTCATTCATCCAATATTTTGTAACTATCTTTGAATGTGCTCATGGACAACTACGAATCTGCGTGCAATAGGTAGAGTCATCAGATGGTAGTGCCAACTATTGGTTCGGTTGGCTAATTGTGTCATTGCTTGCACGAAACTCCAATATATTGTATACGTGGGGAAATTGATTACTCGGCAAAACAAAATCAAATGATATGCGTATGTGTGTGTGTGTGTGTGTGTGTGTGTGTGTGTGTGTGTGTGTGTGTTTGATTGCCTATTCAGGAGTGATTCGATGCAAACGGACTTAAGGTAGGGTAAATGATAACTGGTTGACAGTTGACTCACCATTTCGGTGTCCAAGTCATTGGCTGGCTCCATCATATTGATGATGACTCAAGACACTCGGTGCAATTAAAGCGGATTGATTTGGCACAGAAAAGTGGTACCAACACACAATTGGATATGTGAGAGGAGTGCAGAACACCAGCGGTGATGCGAGTGTGAATGTGGTCACGCCAAGCAAGCCAAACAACCATTCCATAATGTCGTATCCACAGCTCACGGCACCAGTGGCAACTACAAGTCAGCCACTGTCCATCCACTCAATTGACCACAAATGGACCAATGCGACAGTGGTCTGGCCAGGCAAGACACAACCATTGCTCCGTGTCACATCAAATGCTCACGGCACTAGTGGCAACTACAAGTCAGTCACAGTCCATCCACTCAATTGACCACAAATGGACCAATGCGACAGTGGTCTGGCCAGGCAAGACACAACCATTGCTCCGTGTCACATCAAATGCTCACGGCACTAGTGGCAACTACAAGTCAGCCACTGTCCATCCACTCAATTGACCACAAATGGACCAATGCGACAGTGGTCTGGCCAGGCAAGACACAACCATTGCTCCGTGTCACATCCACTGACCATGGCACCAGTGTCAACTACAAGTGAGTCTCAATCCATCCACTCAATTGACCACAAATGGACCAATGCGACAGTGGTCTGGCCAGGCAAGACACAACCATTGCTCCGTGTCACGTCAATTGCTCACGGCACTAGTAGCAACTACAAGTGAGTCTCAATCCATCCACTCAATTGACCACAAATGGACCAATGCGACAGTGGTCTGACCAGGCAAGACACATCCATTGCTCCGTGTCACATCCACTGACCATGGCACCAGTGTCAACTACAAGTGAGTCTCAATCCATCCACTCAATTGACCACAAATGGACCAATGCGACAGTGGTCTGGCCAGGCAAGACACAACCATTGCTCCGTGTCACATCAAATGCTCACGGCACTAGTGGCAACTACAAGTCAGCCACTGTCCATCCACTCAATTGACCACAAATGGACCAATGCGACAGTGGTCTGGCCAGGCAAGACACAACCATTGCTCCGTGTCACGTCAATTGCTCACGGCACTAGTAGCAACTACAAGTGAGTCTCAATCCATCCACTCAATTGACCACAAATGGACCAATGCGACAGTGGTCTGGCCAGGCAAGACACAACCATTGCTCCGTGTCACATCCACTGACCATGGCACCAGTGTCAACTACAAGTGAGTCTCAATCCATCCACTCAATTGACCACAAATGGACCAATGCGACAGTGGTCTGGCCAGGCAAGACACAACCATTGCTCCGTGTCACATCAATTGCTCACGGCACTAGTAGCAACTACAAGTCAGTCACTGTCCATCCACTCAATTGACCACAAATGAACCAATGCGACAGTGGTCTGACCAGGCAAGACACAACCATTGCTCCGTGTGACGTCAATTGCTCACGGCACTAGTAGCAACTACAAGTCAGTCACAGTCCATCCACTCAATTGACCACAAATGGACCAATGCGACAGTGGTCTGGCCAGGCAAGACACAACCATTGCTCCGTGTCACATCAATTGCTCACGGCACCAGTTTTATCAGATTAACTCGGGCAAGTTTGACTTCAGTGGTCGAGTGTGGGACGCAGTTATTAGGCGCAAAGTGACTAGTGCACTTTACCGTCACACGAGAGGGTCATTCATACTAACTCGAGTGTATGGGACTGCTTTGAGCCTCTCTTGTGTGTTAGTGTCGCGAGTGAGTCAATTTGGCTTCTTCATCTCTAAGTGAATTTGGCAATAAGAGTTCAAATGGTCGAGTTATGTGTTGGGTTAGTGGTGGTATGTGCTGTTTGGCCGTTCGGATGAGTCTATGGGGCGATGATTTGAACTGCCCTGACAGTGTTCGTACGTTGGTCTCCTATCTGGCTCTCGTTATAAAAGGAGAACACTAACCGGTGCTGGTCTCTTTGCGTTTAGCTTTCATCAAGTTCGGACCTCTCTCTCTCTCTCTCCCAAGTTTCTCTCGCCCTTCGCTCTAATCTTCCACTCCAGATCAAAGTATCAACTGAGTCTTGATTTGACTCCCACCATTCAGCCCGACCAAAGCATCCATCCTCGAATGGTTCCTCGCTGACACTGTCCACCAATGGACCGCTCTCCCTGCACTCGTCCACCTCGAACACGACCGTACGGCCCAAGATTGTGGCACTGCTCCGTGGGTCGTGTCGTGCCGCACCGTAACTGCGCCCTTCTCGTCGTGTGTGCTCTTGTGTGGCATTGCGTGTCCGATCACTGTTGTCCGCTCTGGGTGACCACGTGTGTCGTGCTGTGTGCAAGCCAACTCGAGTGATGATAGGTTCATTGATAAATAATTAAATTAAAATGGTCCTTCGTCTCCACCACACAATCGAATTGATCATCCAATGTGAACCTAACTGCTGTTGTTGGTGTCAGATCTTTGATCTTTTTGGCACATCTTTCTGGTGCTCTGCCGTTCGAAAGCCACTGAGAGAGTGCGGTGTGTGCTCCGTGCAAACACACACACACACATCCGTGGCCAATTGTGCTGTTCGATGTTGTTTGTGTTTCGTTGATAAGCTCGATGGACGAACGAGACCCATAACGGTTATGATAACCACAGTAAAGACATAGAACTGAGAGAGGGGCTCTGGTTGTACGAGCAGGCGAACAAATGAGTGGCCGAAATGATCATGCTCTCAAAACGACAAATATCGAAATAGATTAATCAACATCGAATTGTAATCACTACAATTCCTCCACTATGTGCCAGTCAAATGTGATGAGTGTCCTTATGAGGACATATTGATATAACCGGCAAATGGCGATGATGGAATACATGGTGAACATGTGGTCAGACAGGCAGTTCAGGCAACAACCAACAATGATTCACAAGTCCTGTCGAGCATAGCACTTGTTGGCCGTATTATTCATAGGTAAACAACCGGGCTGCTTAAGGTTCCAGTGATTGGTAAACTATTGTGATTGCTCACACCATGTAAGCAAAGAACGGAAGCAATCGATTGCAGTCGAGGCACGTGCTCGCATCATTAGACTGATCATTGGCCGGTGTGGCCTGTCACATTGACCTGTAACTGTGTGACTCTCGGTATCGGCTCTTTAACTGCTGTACTATGGTTGATTGCCTAGAGTTCAGTGCTAAGATCAATCCAGATCAAGTGCAGCCGCGCATTAAGCAAATTCAAGATGTAGTGCACGTAAGGCTGGACTCGGATAAAACTGCAAGCTATATAAAAGAGGCTAAACTCTTTGTAATTGATGTAAATTCTCACAAACTAACAAACATTCCCGTTTGGTCACAGACTTGCCGCATCACTCTCAATCTGCAACTCCCTTGCCGAGCATCGATTGACCAGTTCCAAGGAAAGGCACCTCGACCATTCGCCACCGACATTGGCTCTTTGGCGCTTTGCGAAGTGATTACAGTTCATTTATTGTATTAATATAAATTAATTTGATTACATAAAGATTATATGATTATAAAATTGTTACTTGGGTTACTTGGTGTTAGTATTGGTGGTTGTGGTGCAATTGGCTCACAAGATGCGCTCCATGTGAGTCTTCAATTCCGTGCAGCAAAAATGTCCGATAAGTACTGGAAGTGTTCCGTAAACAGTGTTTGGTACCAATTGTAATATGGCATTTAAGTGGAAAAAGACAGAAAGACGTTCTCGAACGAAGATTCGTTGTACGATGGACTTCTCAGATGTGTTTCGTCGTTATCATCTGCGATTGTTCAATCTACTCCAAGATTACCAATTTTGGTTTTGGTTCTGAATTTCTGATTGGTCGGTGTGAAGTTTGAGTTGCCCAGAAATCGTAGTAGTGAACCTTATGGATGTGACGCATCACTTCTGCTCTATTCACCGTGGACACATAGTTCACCTCACGAGTCTGTGCACACTGTCCAACAGTACACTCGAATGTGCCTTGTTGGTGATTCAACCAAATGTGGTAAGCCATTGCACCTTCAGTGCTGCATTCCTCTCCACAGTTTGCTGCATCACATTTCCATATCAACTTGGTTCCAGTTTTGTCACTGCTCACGTAGTGCTGCTTCATATGTTCAGACAATTGATCACTGTTCAAATTGAACTGTAAAATTCACGAATGCTCAATAAGGCAAAAATGTAACTTACACAAATTGAAACGATCCTCCGTTGCGTTTTAGTGAACAGTCCTTCACCATGCAGACATACGGTCCCAGGTGATGCACTTGCAGTATATGAGAATGCAGTGAAGAAGTGTCAAGACTGTACAAACCACAGTGTGAGCATTGCAAGTTGAGAGTTTGAATGCCAACAGGAACGTTGAAGTGATCAATACACAAGTGATCATATTTGTAGTTTTCATCACTCGATGGAAAGTTTGTTGTTATACTCTCAATCAAATCAGCCATTTCGGTTCGGGACATTGTTGGACAATAGTGGACATCTTTGATTCCTCGAATCAAGTTGACCCGCATGGACAATCCATTGGGTTTAGGTGGAACTTGTGGTTTCAGTTGTTTCTTTTTCATTTCTGACAGAAATAATTTAAAAGTCCAAGTCCAGTCGAATGAAGTAATGCTTCTTCGAAAGTGACCAATCGCGAAGACGATTCGAACACAACTGAACAAGTTGACACCAACTGCTCAAAAACAATGAGAAGACTGACCAATGGTCAGTAATCTTACTCACCTGTCTTCCTAATGGTTGAAGACACAAACATTTGCACAATCATGCATAAAAATCAATTTTAGGATTATATTTCGAAAATGATCAGGAGTGCTCAATGAAGATTGACCAGTTAAGTCCACAGAAATGATCACAATTAACTAATTATCAGTACGAAAGAAGATCCTTTAATTTGGCGTCTTTTTGTGATTAAGCAATAAGAGTTTTTATTGATTCCAATAAAAAATTGATTAAAAAATGGTTCTCGGTAACTATTCGATGCTTACTAGTGGTTTGCGATTACTTCTTCGGAGTAAAATATGTATAGTGTTCGAACAGATGGTTTCTAGTTAAATTGAGGAAAAAATTTTAGATTTGTATTGGAATTATGACCAACATGTGAATAAGCATAAAATGATCAATTCAATTATGTCCCATTCAAACCATTCAAATCATTTGGGATCATGACAAAGTTGGGCAATATCGAGCATCTTTGATTTCACAAATCAAATTGACCTTCATGGACACTGTCCAAATAGGACAATCGCTTGAATCTTAGAGATAACGATGTTTGAATAAGTTTATTTTCTATTTCAGTCATGATGGAATATAGACAAATTCAAATTCCAGTTCGATGTAGTATACTTTCTTTTCGAGTAACCGAGTAGCGCAAGAAGATCCAAACACAATTTAACAAGTTAGCAAAATGACGACCGACTATTGGTCAGTCTTCAAACTCACCTGTCTGCTTACGATGTAAGTGTTTTAAGACATAAAAATACACAAACCAATTTTAGGATTACATTTAGTAATGATTGAAGTGCTCGACGTTTGACCAATTAAGTCATTTTACACACTCCACTTACCACTGCTCGCTAATTAAGAGATCGAACGATGATCCTTTAATTTGGCTTCTGTTTGTAGTTGGTTAGTTAAGTAACAAGATTTTGTTGTCAATTTAGTGCAAAATTTTATTTTTATTGTTAATAAATAAAAGAGAAATTGAAATGCACGACTGTGTAAAAGTATTTCTGGTTGTGTTTGTTGGGTTAACTGTTGCACTTAACGCCAATCGACTCACAAGCAAACAACAAACAATAGCGTTCGAAAGAGAGTGTTGTGTTGTTTAGGACAATTAATGTAATTACACTCGCTACTGGTGATAATAATAGTTCTTGGTAGCGATCGAAAGATTACTGTGGTGGTTTTGCTCTCTGTATCGGGCTATATGACTAATGATCGAACAGTTGACTTAGTGTTTAAATAATGGACTATATATTAGTATTGTGATTTTGTTACGGTGTATCGTAAACTGGAACGAACATTATGGCCTAATCTTATTTGGCAAAGTCAGCTGGATCCAGTGGAACGTATGGCTCCTTGCCATAGAACTTGAAGTATTTCTCTTCAAATTGATTCAACCACTCGCGGCTGACTGGATACTTCTTCTTGCCCCAGTCTTCTCCTCCAGTGATTAGTTGCATTGGAAAGGGTCGATTGTTGAGCACAAAGAAGGTGCGATACGACTGGTCTGGCTGTTTGATTGACAGCATAAGAACCTCAGTGGTGGCCTTTGGTCCTCGTTCTTTGCTGAGTTGATTCATTTTGACTTCCAAAATAGTGCTGCGCAGTTCGGTGAACCAAGTTCGAGGTTGGGCTTTGGATTTCGGCGGTGGGAGTGTTGGTTGCTTGAATTCCTCCTCAGCGTTCAGTGATTCGAGTATGGTTTTGCCAGATTCGCCAGAGCTTGTTGGATCGATTGGGTTGAAAGAAGAAACGAATTTCTTAGAGAAATCATCTGTAGAAGTTGATGGTGGAGGAGATGTCTCGTTCTTCACTGAAATCGGTTCACTTTTCCTAACAGAAGGATTGATGAAAAGGTTACTTGTGCTGATACGGATTAGATTCTCTGTTTCTCGTTTTCCCGGTTCTCCATTTGGCGGAGTAGAAGTCTTATCGCTATCCATAGCTCAAGTTAGAGTGTACAGAAGCACAATCAAAATTGACGATGTTCACCGAAGGACGATCAAAGAGCAATTGAGTAGATCTCATCCAGGGTGCAATCAATCGAACTGATTTGGCATGTCACTCGCAATGTTCTGCATAAAGTGTCATTATAACCTAAACAGTCATATGTCATTTGAGACGCATCGCATTGCATTCAACAAGCCGATCGATTCCAGGAACTGTTTTGTGTATTGTAATGCCATTAGTACTACAACTAAAGCTAACCACAATGCAATTCTATTTGCATGTATCAGTGCAGCATGCAACACCACTCGAACCAATAACGAGAATCGGCACAGACTGTGTGAGGGTAATTAAATTAATTGCTCATTACACCACACCGCACTCGGTTTGATGTTCGAACGAACTAATTGTTTGGCTGTTTCGGTTCGAAGTGGGCACGCGACAGTGAGAGAGCGCATCACTCACATTTGCCTACAACAAACAAACAAAGCCGAATAAGAACACACAGATGGCTATTGCCATAGATTTGTTCTCTCGTCGTCGTCGTGGTCTTCACGTTCACTGTGCACTCTCTCCTCTCTTGCTTACATTTCAATGCAGATGGTTAATATTTAAACAGTAGTAAAACAATACAAACGATCGAACATCACGGTTAGAGTGATACTAGTAGGGATTAGCACTGCTAAATAGTTGTGGAAATCTCAATATTTAGTGCGGTAAATGAGTTAGTATGACACTTTATGGAGAACTTTGAGTGTCCATAGATTGAGTTCGATTGATTCACCCTAGACGAGGTTTGTTCAATGACTCTCTGATGTTCATTCTGGGAAACTTCTACATTTTCGATTGAGTATGCCTACTATTGTCAGGCAAACACGATCAATGATCCTCAACTAGAACACTGGAATATTAAGTTTGTATTCATACTTCCTTCGAGTATGGTTTAATATTGGTGTTGTTTGGGCTTACCGGTGATTCTGTAAATGGTTGATTGTGTGATTGCTCAATCGAAGGTGGCGCAACAGAGTCCGATTTGTTCGAGTTAGCCAAATTCGAGTTCTCTTGACGCAGTCGTGTCAGTGACTTGTACTCACTCAATGCAGGTGTGCATAGAGTGCTTGCACATGTTGATGGTTCTGGCTCGATGACCCTTTGGTGGGGGTTTGAGATATTTTGGTATGTATGACAAAACCCAAATGAAATAATTGAAAACTCAAAAACAAGTAAAACAAATTCTCAAACATTTTTCCTCGTACTCGAACAACAGAACTGAACAAACGAATCAATTGGATACAAATGGTAGAGCAATAAAATACAATCTATTCGAAGCCGAATTAGAATGAGTGATGTCGTACTCCACTAGAATACTACACACGACATTTACTAACCAATAAATCACACATTCCAGGTTTAGTTTTTAGCTCTTTATATTAACGATAAAATTAGGAACGGTACTAGTTGACCTGTCCAGAGAAAACGCGCGGTCAGAGCAAAACCACGGTAAAAACCTTCACAAGCGTAAATGACACCAAATGCCAACAAAAACTTACAATGCGACTGTTTGGTTCGCTAATTAATAAGAATTTTTCCACTAAAAGTGAACTTTACGAACGGACAGTGGACAAGTGCGTAACAGAATGAGGATGAACGTGAATATATACGAGCACACACACCACTGGCATAGTGGGTGAGTTAGCAATTAACATGACAAATGGGTGCAAAGGTTAGATTACAGCAGAAAGCGGGAGAGAAGTGCAATACGCGGAACTTTCCTGGCGTCGTTGAGTCCGGCCAAATGGTGCGTTCTGCTAGGCGATAGGCGAACTGTGTGCACATGATTAGAAGATGAGTTTCGTAAGACAAGCGTTCCAAGAACGCGAAGCGCTCGAGAAAGATCGAGAAAGTCTAATTTGTAACGAAAAGAAAAGAAACAAAACAACAACGATTGCACGCTCAAATGGGCTTTATGGTCGGTGGTGAGACGCGGACAGCTACTTGAGTCAGGCGACAAATTCATAAGAAAGCGGCAGTGCCACAACTCATTACATATGTCCTTGAATCGTCCATGCCACTAAACCAACCACTTGTGGCACAGTACAGCACACCAAGCAAACAACAAACTGCACAACTAGCCAACACACGCATCGAGTGAGCCTAAATGCATTCGGTCAAAGGTCACGAGAGAACGAATGTAAGCAGCGAGCACTCACACACCAATGGTCAATTGGTGGGAGATACCATGACAATATACCATCTGCGTCTCGCAAGCCTTTTTCAACAATAATAAGAGTAGACTCCTAATTCTAATTATACTTAATCGATTAGTCAGATTTTGACTTTTACGCATTAAGAATATGAACTCTTCTCGATATCGAGATATGTAAATAGACCAAAAGTACAATCGAACATGCTATGCACTCTAGATACTATGAGTAAATGAGTAAAATAAACCAAGGCTGCCTGAAAGATGTTGATGTTAAATAAAGCACGTTCATTTACTGCTCATTGTTAGTTACCGTACTGTGATTTGGCCAGTGGTCACAAATACAGTGTTTGAGGTACCGAACTAAGTTCCTTGAAAACATTTCTCTCTTGTGGTCGTTTGATTGTTTACGGGTTTGCGTCAACAAGAAATATACACTAACAAGTATCAATTACATGTATGTATAACAAGTGCCAGATGTGAGTGCACTTGCTAGAGACAAATCGGCACTTTGAGAGAGAGATGGAAAGAGAGAGAGAGAGAGAGAGAGAGAGAGAGAGAGAGAAGTAAGAGGATAGTAGAACTTATTGGCAGTAGTGCATCACAGACGCGTCAGACAATCAAACAAATCATTTTACCCCGAGTTGACTTAAATTGGCCATTTCCAATGTTCACACAACTAAGCAACAAATAGATTTCTGCACACACACAGTTGGTTTGTGGTTAGTGAGAAGGCAACCGTCTGTGCTCGACTGACACGCTAATTGTTTTATGCGTTATTACTCAAGACTCGCACACAAACCCTCAAAGTCCAGTTGGCAAAAGGAGAATATGAACGATAATGTGGCGGAAGGAAAGGGAAAGTTGGCTTATTGCATCAGCAGCGCAACCACCATCATCACCACCACCAACAACCCCCGTCTACAAGCACAAACCTCTTCATCTTTCAGTTGGAGTTTTCCATCCATTGGCTCACTTGCGTTTGCTTTGTTAACATCTGTCCAGTCAGTCAGTCAGTCAGTCAGACAGTGTGAACTAGCCAACACGCTACTGCGTCTCACAACATAAAACGAAATTGCCTTTCTTTGCAAATTTTTACTCGAGTATCGCATCGGAAGTCCTCAAAAAGTGATGGCATCGATAAAATACTTTTGTTGTGTCCCTGACGATCGTGAAGACATTGATCAGCAAGGTGAGAGTGAGGCAGAACCTGTCATTCCTGCACCAATTGAATGGAAGGAAAATGGCACCATTGCCGAATGGATCAATCTGCTCGAGAAGTTCAAAACAGGTTCGTTTGATTGATTTGGGCTGTTGCAGCCGTAATGATCTTATTCTTCTCAATCTCCTCGGCTAATAGCGGATTCGGAATACAAGTGGCGCATTTACATGCACCTTAAGCGTGAAGGCTTCATAGTTGGTATGGAAGAAAAGCAGATTTCCCATGCGCTGTACCAGACCACCATTAATTTGGCTAACTTGGTCAACTTTACTGACACTGGTAGCAATCAAGCAGACGCATGCAATCGTGCGTTGAAGAAAATGGTTCTCTTTTTGAAGTGTTTGGCTCCGCTGGTGAAAGAGTTTCGCAGAATGTACAACCCGGACAAGTCGCCATCGAAGATGATGCATCGTTTGGCCAAGCAAAATCGCAAGGTGTTCATGATTCGGGAACAGGGTTCGGACACCACCGGCTACTCGGTGACCATCGAGATTGTCAACTTGTTGACTGTTACCGAGGTTGACGAGAATCGTAAGGAGGCCAAGTTGGCAGTGTCCACTAAAGTGATGCAGTACATGCTGCAACTGTCCAACATCGCTAACATCATCCCGATTGAGCAAAACGAAGATGAACTGGAGCAGTCGGAGGGTCGCACTGAGCCGAAAATGGTTAGTTTTGGTCAGACAAGCTGTGGACACATTAAGAAATCAGGATCGATCTGAGAAAGATCGAATTCGATGTCCGTTAAGAATGCGTTTGACTGCACTGAGTGCACTCACAATGCATTATACACAACAATCTATCTTTACCTAATACAGTTTGACATTTATTGTATCTTTATGTTTATCTCTTGTATGTTTTACATGTCTCAATAAAGATTCACTTTCGTGAGAGTAACATTACCATAATTTCACTTTGGATTGCAATTTG
Organism: Rhizoglyphus robini; assembly: GCA_023373905.1. NCBI lineage: Eukaryota > Metazoa > Arthropoda > Arachnida > Sarcoptiformes > Acaridae > Rhizoglyphus > Rhizoglyphus robini. The sequence goes on along the minus strand of JAKIJQ010000017.1, from coordinate 302,154 downwards.
GTGAGAGAGAGAGAGAGAGAGAGAGAGAGAGAGAGAGAGAGAGAGAGAGAGAGAGAGAGAGAGAGGTGCTTTGCACTCGTCCACGCATTTGAGTTTATTTTACTTTAACTGGTAAGAGGTGAATAGAGATTTGCATTTTTTATTTACAATTTTTGCCATTTGGTGCGCCAATCAGTTCAAACGCTACTCACTCACACACTAACCAATGACCATCTGTGCGAGCATTTGTTTTCACAAGAAAACACAACAAAATGATGAAGCAACAGACTTTGCGTTCGCCCGTTTGTACTTGTGTGAAAAGAAACGAACAAAAAGACCGATAAGGCAGCCAAAATATGACAATGCACACACAAACACAGGCACAACATCATTTCACCCAATCGATTGACATTTCCAAATGGTTTCATTACCATCGATGGTGCCAAACGAGATATCTCGTACATGTTCTACATATTTTGTGCCCGCCACTGTACAGTGTACATGTTCTGTATGTAGTGGTGCAAGTGTTCTGGTTAACTTGGCACGACTACTAGTGTAGTGGCGCCTTGTTTTGTGGAAGAGGAGAGGTGGCTCGTTTCTCTGTTCTTTTGCTTGAAGACGACAGGTACACGCACAGGCACAGTCGATGTCTACCTGTCGATGTGGAAGCATCACTTGATTGTGATCGGCGTTTCGAGCTCGGAAGTGGTGATTCCATCCATCTGAACTAAAGTGTTCTCACTCTTTCTTTTTTGTTCCTTCTGCACTTTCTTCTTCTTTCAGTGACTCAACATGAATCAAGGTATATAATATCAATTTGCCTAATGTAATTACCTTTATTCTCTATTTCACCAGTCCCACCTGTTTGTGTATGATCATAAATTGGCGTATAGCAGTACTGGCAGTTTCCAGAATGTTCTGCAAGTCTTAACGGAATTCTAAGTATGTATCTTGTGCTATGACATGTCTTATGCTATTTAAACACTTGAATCTGCATATTAGTCAAATTCATATTTGCATTTGTCTTTGACAATAACGCGCTAGAAATAGTTTTGCGTTCAGATCAATCGAATGTCTACGTGTCACTCTGTGTAGTGTGATGATGTGGAAGTCACAGTCAGTCAGTCTGCCTGTGCCAGATCTGTAGATAGTACAGGTAGTGTTGTCACAATGCACAAGTACTATTTAGTGTACACTGCACAGACACACGTTCGAAAGTTCTGGTCCAGTTGAGATACATAGTGCGACGTAACAACGATTGCTGCCTTTTATGCTGCGTTGATTTGTGCTCTTTATTAATGAACACTATCTTTTATTTCGAAACACCCTGTAGTGTAAAACTAGTGCACAGACACAAAAATTGTATATAACTCATATATTGCATTAGAATGTTAAATGCCAATACTAAAAGCACTGTGGCATGCACTAACAAAACTTACTCATTTCGTCTAATTTCAATTTGTTCTTCCAAATGTGCAACTCACAATCAGCTCACACTTCAGTAAATCTGTCCAAATCTTAGTCTCGTTTGCCACATGTTATACTGATTGCGTACCTCTACATGCTGCAATCGAGACTAAACACTGGATTGATTTCATTGACATCGTTTTGACAGCATCCAAACAGTAAGTAATTCAAAATTCATCCTCAAGATTGAACCAATGTGTGTTTTCAATTCGCTGAACTGTTTGATTAAATGTATTCGTTGTTTGAATTCTGCCATTTGATCTTCATTTCAGTGACTTGAAGATGCTTACAAATGCATCTTGTTCAGTTTCAAGGTGAGTAGCAAACGTAAGAAAAAGTAATATTCTATCGAATGTTTAAAGTAATCTATCCAAAAAACGATTTCGTTTGTTATCTAAATTAATTTTGACTTGTGTATTCACTATTCTCTCTCTCTCTCTCTCTCTCTCTCTCTCTCTCTCTCCCTCTCTCTCTCTCTCTCTCTCTCTCTCTCTCCTTCTCTCTCCCACTTCTCTCTCTCTCTCTCTCTCGCTCTCTCACTCTCTCACTCTCTCTCCCTCTGCTCTCTCTCCCTCTCTCTCCCTCCCTCCCTCTCTCACGCTCTCGCTCTCTCTCTCTCTCTCTCTCTCTCTCTCTCTCTCTCTCTCTCTCTCTCTCTCTCTCCCTCTCTCCCTCTCTCTCTCTCCATCCCTCTCTCCCTCTCTCTCTCCTTCTCTCTCCCACTTCTCTCTCTCTCTCTCTCTCTCTCTCTCTCTCTCTCTCTCTCTCTCTCCATCCCCCTCTCCCTCTCTCTCCTTCTCTCTCCCACTTCTCTCTATCTCTCGCTCTCTCACTCTCTCTATCTCTCGCTCTCTCACTCTCTCTCTCTCTCTCTCTCTCTCTCTCTCTCTCTCTCTCTCTCTCTCTCTCTCTCTCTCTCTCATCCTCAGATGATCAGAGCTAAATTTGTTCTCCAATCATTGGGTTTGTCTTTTTGTCAATTTTATGTGCATTTAACGTTTTAATAAAGAATCATTTAAATAACCATCAAATTGTTTGCGTTATTCTCGACTTCAAGATTCACCCACACCCACAATTGGTTCGTTTGCCATCTGTGGTTGTGGCTTACCAGAACAATCGCCATCCTCCATTCACACCCATACATCTCAACACAATTCAACGCAAATTCACACATTCGCACATTCATACACAAGCACATTACAACACAACACACGTCTTCATCTAAATTTAGCAGAGAATATGCGTAAACAGATTCAAATGATCACTACCGAATCCGCCTTATTCTTGAACAAAATAATCATATCTCTTCTCTTGATGTGCCACTTGGGTCTATGAGTGGTGCGGGTTAGATATCTTGTACTCTAACACATTGGAGACTTTTGTGAGGAAGAGGAGGTGAGGGGTGAACACAGATTTGCATTCTACTGACCATATTTGCTAGTAGAGTCGACCAACAATGTAGACCTTCGAATACAATCAGTTCAAACGTATAGCCGCACGCTCACACACTCACGAGTGACCATCTGTGAGCGCCTCAAAGCTAACGCATCAAAACGATCATACAACAGAACGCTCGTATGAATGAACTAATGCGAAGACAAACGAACAAAAACGAAAGACAAGATTAGCAGTCAATTGAAAATTACCCAATAACGAACACACAACACATTTAGGCACAAATGTTGCTTTATTTTCAACTTTTCATTCAATAACAACCGATTGATATTACATTACTATCTAGTGTTTTACATGTTTTACATGTTTGAGTATAATTTCATTCATTTTTATGTGTGCAACATATGTTTTATGTACTTAACCAAATGTTGTTTAACTAGTGATTCACTGCAAATGGGGACAATGGGGCATTTGGTTGAGTAGTTACATCGAGTAAGTGATCAGGGGAATTGAAGGTAGCTTTTAGCTGATTGATTGAATATATGTAACGTAAGTATTTTTAGCTGTTCGTATCTGCCTATGTCCTTGTTCTCATTAGACTCCTTTCTGGTCATACTCAGACAAGACACAACCATACCGACACTCAATAATCGAATGTCTTCAGAACTTCTGAGGTAATGAAAGAGCGTCTGTCCATGTTGTTTGCCACCAACGTCTTGATGGCAAACGCCGCTCCGATCATACCTGGTTTGATTGTGTCGCCTCCATTGGTGTGCTCCAAAGGGCGCACGGATTTCTGCATATTGACAAAGATGGATAACATCTTTGACTCGAGATCTTTCCCGTCGAACTTGTGCCAGCCTTCTAAGGCACACAGCAAAGTCGCCCCGAATGCGTACGCCTCGTTCAGGTACGGGTTGTAGAATGCAGTCCTGCTGAGTCGGCCATTTTCTTTCATCTCGGGTGGTAAGAAATGAAATGTTCCCCCACAAGGCAACGACACCAAGCACCCTCTAGAGCATGCCTGGTAGCGACGAGCGAAGCCAAAGTCGATTAGCTTGAAGCGGTTGTTAGGACTGAAGACCCTTTTGCCGCTTTTGCTGCACTGAGCCTTGACCTCCATCTGATCGATGCAGTTCACCATAATATTACCTGGCTTCACATCATGATGCACAATCCCCTGCTCTTTCAGGTGCAACAGAGCACAACCGATTTGTTGGGCAAGAGGTTTGACCTCCTCCATGGTCATACATCCTTTGCTCTGCTCCAGCAAATCCTCAAGCGAAATGTCCATGAATTCCATCTTCAGCATGACCTTTGTGGGGGCAGGGATCTTATGGGGCGAAATTAAAGTCATTTGTCCTTAAGAGTTGAATGCACAACTTACAGTTTGATGATTCATGACCGCGCATTCGTAGTACTCGATGATGTTTGGGTGATTCAGTTCAGACAGGAAACGAATCTCGTTTGCGGCTATTTCTCCGAAGTTGATCAACTCTTCTTCGTATGCATCGCTTTCGTGTTCGAGCTTAAGCAGTTTCTTTGCGGTCAACACCTTGATGGCGCACTTACGGAAAGGCATAGTGCTCTGCGCCTGACTGCTAGTCGGAACGGGTGAAGAACGATCGAAGCCAACGAAGACTTTGCCGAAGCTGCCTTTGCCAACCTTCTGCACCTTACCGAACACATTCAACTCCTTCTTGATGCACTTGATGTCATCCCGCATATATTCTACTGGTGGTGGAAGATCCGGAATTATCGGTTCGACAGGGGCAGAATACGGTGGCGGTAGCTCTGACGAAATGTCTCTTGCCTGAGGATTGTTGATCAGTTCGATTGGGATGTCGCGAAAACGATGGACACCAGTAGACCGTGGCAAATTGAACACACTACGGACACGAGCATGCACATTCCAATAGACATTGGACACATGCAGGCGTGCAATGTTGAACAAGCGCATAATTCTTCCCATCTTCTTGGTGAGTTTCAAAGTCAAAGGCGGCGACTTTTGTGGAGAAATTTGTTGAACGCGCAACACACACAACTCAACTAAACCGATCGAAATCTTGGTCGAGAGTGAGCGGTCTACGATCGAGTATCTCTCGAATCGACTTGTTGGTTGGCACAGAATGGAATGCACTCACACTCTCACACCCAGAATCGGTTGGATTGCCATTTGTGGTTGTAGTTTGCCAATAGTACAATAGAATCACCATGCCCATTCTCACTCTAGCACCTCAACACAATACAACCCAAATCACACCCAATTCCATACAACGCAACACGTCTTCATCTAAATTAAGCAGAGAACATGCCCCTGCAAATTGGAATGATCACCACTACCCAATCAGTCCATGTTCTGAGCACTGTATCATTGATAATTCCGCTCCTCCATATTCAGAATTCTACTCATTCTGTGCCACCTGGGTCTGTGTGAGAAGTGTGAGTGAGATGCTTTTCACAGGAACTCATATTCAGGCCTCAATGCATTGGAGTTTATTTCTGAAGATGGTGAGGAGAGAAAACAGTTCTGCTCGATGTTGTTGACCATCTTGGCTGATTCGGGCGAACAACAAAGCAAACAATCAGTTCGAACGTATATCGGCGGAGTACAAAAGAAAGCGAAGTAGCGAGATATGCCATATGGGTCGAAAGCTCTCTCCCGGCTAATGCATTCTAGTTGGCATGACTCGCGGGTTGATGTGTGATGGTGGAGATGTTAGAACACGAATAGGAGAAAGAGGAGAATTCTCGGCGAAAGGCAATCGTTTGATCCTTGGACCTAATCTGTAGGCCCAATATCAGCCAACACCACCTTACACCATTGCTCACTACGTAACCTACTCCTAAACGGTGGTCATCGATTTAGGCAATTTAGCATATTTCTAATTTCAAACGATAAATTTAAACAGTGGTTCGTTACTCTGGCCATGTGACCCTAATACTAAGAAAAATAGTACAACCCTCTAACCACAAGACTAGTGACGATCGGCCAAATATCAGTTTGTTTGTCTGAAGTTCGTTTATTGTACATTGCATGCGAGGCTCCTTTTCTCTTTTCCACTCTAACGATCCTCTCTCACACATTCACGATTGACCATCTGGGTGCAATTGTTTTCTCTCGCGCGCCAACTTATCAAGCCCAACAGGCTGCTTGTGTTTGTCGGTGAGTGCTAGATAGAAGAACGAGAGAACATACAAAGAAAGGACGACTGACGGGTGTAGAGGAAATTCACCGAATTCGGAGTGCGATTGCGAAAATAAATTATAGCGATTAACCATCTTGAATTGACTGCATAGATTGATTCGACAAAAAAGGCATTCAATCAATTCGAACGAATAGCGGGCCCACACAGTGCACAAAGTACAGCCGCGAGAATGTGAATATTGCATAAATCACTCTGTAAGCTAATTTTACGTCAGAGTTTTGTTTATTTGTGGTATTTGAGATTATTATACGACTGAGACAATCAGAATCAGTGAAGAGCGTATAGTTTTACTTATGGTAACCCAATTGGATAGCTCAATAATGCCTAATTGATAGCCAAACTCATTCAAACTGTTCCGCCAAGGTGGCAATTGACATGAGAAATGGGCAATTATACGAGACCAATTGTGTGGTAACAAACATAACCTTGTAACCTTTTGCACCAAAAGTCGAGTATGAGCTAAGATCATATGGATTTGAATGAGGTGAAAAGTAAAGATTCAATAATAGTCGACAATGCAGCAAGAAAGAGCACTTTAGCTATTCACACTGACACAGTTACGAGTGGCCAGCTGGGTGCGCAATTTGTGTTCTCGAGCACAGAGACAAACGAGAAAAGCACAAAAGACTGTTTGTGTGTGAGTGTGTTTGTGTATGTTAGTGCATAGAACATAGGAACAAACCGAATGTACGACTAATGAATGGAATGAAAATACATGGAATTGTGGTTGGCAATGGTGAAAATGAATTCTCATGATTAACTTGCAACATCTTGAACTGTTGGAGTAATCAAAATTACTAAGAATAATAAAATCGAATTTATAATGAAGACACTCAATGCAAAGTAAAGTGTGTTCAACAGTGTTCGAAGTTCAATATCATCGCGACATGAATTAGTTGATTTTCCCCGAGACGGTGCCGCGACCTCGTGGATAGCGTTTGAAGTAAGGGCCACACCTTGGCGACCAGCACACACTCGGTCACCATTTGTGGTGTCTACAGACGGCCACATAGAAGAGAAAAGCGATTAGATATAAGTTATGATTTATTTGCTAACTTATGACCTGAGTTTGGCATATTATGATAAGGAGAAGACGAAATTATTGACGAATGAGAGGTTGACAGTGATTAGGTGAAAGTGAGTGATAGGAATAGAGGAGAGTTCGGGTCGGAGCGGTAACTCCGATAACCGAGAAGTCGAGCGGGTCGGATTGGTTGGTCCGATGTACCGAACGACGTGGTAAAGGCGATCGGGTCGGAGCGGGAACTCCGGGATACCGATATAGATAATGGGATAGATTGGGTCGGAGCGTGAGCTCCATAGAAACATGGTTGGCGCCGAGACGGTGGTCTCGGTAAGCCTGCCATCAGGAGCCACGGATATGGCCTGACTGATGAACCAAATAGATAAGATCCCAGAGGGGAACGGGCTGGTGCTCGTGGATGCGAGGGGAGCCAGCGTAGGGGAAAGAATGACGGTCCAACGGGGGGAAATTACCGTTGGATTACGTCTTGGCCAAACTTGCCCGACAGGCGATGACCGCCTGACGGGACTACAAAATAGACTTTTTAAAGTCTTACCTCGGGACAAAACCTTGCGGGCTTCGGGAATCAGCCCTAATAAGTCGCACAGGTAAAACACGGTGGGAAATCGATTTATTTTGATTAACGATATGTCGATAATGGTGCGCTGATACTGATAGTACCGCTGAGTAAACGATCACAAGACAAAGGTCAGTGTGTTACAGAATAATGAGACGTGCGTTCTAATGAAGCGTCAAACGTCAAGTGACAGACAAAGGAATAAGTGAGCATAGGGCTCTGTTAAGACAAAAAGGGAGAGAGACAAGTGGTCGTGTTGGTGACATGTCCCGATGAGGTCATCGGAGGGGGTAGTGCACCGAAGCACGTAATTGAGCCATCAAGGGGTGTTGACAGATGAGTGCCTTTCGAGACGACCAATGGGTGCCATCTTGAGATTAGGGAGAAGACACATTTTCCTGTGCCTCCACCTGTTGTTCATTCTGGCGGTCTGAACTAATCGCCACACCATTAATGGCTGCCTGCTTGGTGACGGTTGGTGTTAACTCCAAAAAGTACCCTCTCTCTCTCTCTCTCTCTCTCTCTCTCTCTCTCTCACGCACTCACACACCAATCATGTCTGTGTGACCATTGAGTTGACGTCACCACTGTGCGCCGTGTCTGTATGTGCCTGTTTGTGTGAGAGTAGATTGCTTTTGTGTCTGTGCTTACATGCGTTCGTTCCATTCGTGTACTCGGACAGTTGCAGTCAGCCAGCCAGCGACTAAATGTGACCAGCGTGTTAGGCCAATCAGACATTCACTCGTAATCGTCAAAAGTGATCTTACTTAGATGTCTTAACTATTTGCCATCTGTGCTACTCCTTTGTAATTGACTCAATCTTTCAATAAGTGTACGTGATTTCCAAATTACCATCGATCGAACACAACTCAAGTTCATCTTTACACCAACACCTTTTTGTTCTTTCAATTAGAGGTTAAGCTGTGTCAAACATGAAAGTTATCATATCCCAACCGGAGAAGCATCGACGCAACCACAAACTGAGAGGTCGGCCTCTACGTATCTACACTGTACTGTTGTCACCTAAGAAGCAGTTTGTTGATTTTGTAAACTTTGACTTGACCCACATCGACGAAATCTATGATTACACATTGGTCAAACTTTAGTTGTTTGTTGTTCGCGAGAACAGACGGGAAACACACAAGTCATGTGTTGGACATAATGTATTGTTCAGTGATGATCAATTTCCCATGAGTTTTCCACTTTCTCTTAACGTATTGTGCCAAAAGAGGAAGGATTTTGCTGCTAATAAGTATTCCCTAGTGTTGGTGCTCAAATACGATGGGCCTGGCAACAAAATTAAAAAACAATTGATCTACACCAATACATTGTTCTCCACCGCTAAGCCAGAGCAATATGATGATAGACTCTTTACTGAGGAACACTCGATGAAGCTGCTGATGGCGACCACTCTGAATATCACAAATATTAAGGAACATAATCCAACCGGGAAAGATGTCAGGGATTATTATGGATGGTATGCTGTGAAGGAAGATGACTATTTGAAGCAAAGAACATTTTCTCGCACACATAGGCTCCCTAGAGTCAGGTTCACTTTTGAGGTATTTAGTGAAAGTGCCAACACGCGTAAGCGGTCCCTGACAGATGCAGAATCTCCGTCTGGATCACCTCTTAAATCGGTGGCTCGTGCCAGTACTGATCTGGAACTTGGCAATTGATTTTGTGTGTTTTCAATTTATGTGCAGTTGTCCATGTCTTGCTACTTATATCCATATCTAAATTGTAATACACTTAGTCATACTTTGAATGGACTGCCTTGCCACATCACTCTCAACCTCACACTCCCTAGCCGAGCATCTATGGCACTGTTCCAACGAGTACAACCTCGACCCGTCGCCACCAGTGTTGACACTTTGGTCACTGCCTTGCCACAACACTCTCAACCTCACACTCCCTAGCCGAGCATCTATGGCACTGTTCCAACGAGTACAACCTCGACCCGTCGCCACCAGTGTTGACACTTTGGTCACTGCCTTGCCACAACACTCTCACCTTCCAACTCCATTGCCGAGCATCTATGGCACTGTTCCAACGAGTACAACCTCGACCTGTCGCCACCAGTGTTGACACTTTGGTCACTGCCTTGCCACATCACTCTCACCTTCCAACTCCATTGCCGAGCATCTATGGCACTGTTCCAACGAGTACAACCTCGACCTGTCGCCACCAGCATTGGCACTTTGGTCACTGTCTTGCCACATCACTCTCAACCTCACACTCCCTAGCCGAGCATCTATGGCACTGTTTCAACGAGTACAACCTCGACCTGTCGCCACCAGTGTTGACACTTTGGTCACTGCCTTGCCACATCACTCTCACCTTCCAACTCCATTGCCGAGCATCTATGGCACTGTTCCAACGAGTACAACCTCGACCTGTCGCCACCAGTGTTGACACTTTGGTCACTGCCTTGCCACAACACTCTCAACCTCACACTCCCTAGCCGAGCATCTATGGCACTGTTCCAACGAGTACAACCTCGACCCGTCGCCACCAGTGTTGACACTTTGGTCACTGCCTTGCCACAACACTCTCACCTTCCAACTCCCTAGCCGAGCATCTATGGCATCTTGGAAATCGGCCTTCAGTAGCACAGGAATCTCCAGTCTCGTTGTTACTCAAAATAGTTTATTCTAGGCTAAGATATATGAAAGAGCTATGTACAGAAATATAAAGAGTAATAGAAGGTAAAAGCAGTATAATAAAGTATAACTAACAATGTCACAAGACAAAGTAGTGACACAAGAAGGAACAAATAGGTGACAGCCAGGCAGAGAGGCAACCTAAGAAAATACAAGGGAAAGGGTTAGCACGAGCAGAGGCATAACACTAGAATGGCTTACTAGAGTAAGACCATCACCCTCGGACTAACTAAGCAAAGACAGTAAAGACAGAAAGAATAAAGTCAGTACTGAACAGTTGCAGTTAAGTAAGTAACGAGGCAATGGCTGGAGATGTCTTTATATAGCAGACGATCGGTCACTTGTTCGAGGTAATCGTCACCAGAGGCAGTCACAGTCAACTCAGTGACGAGGCATCGACTAGACGAGTTCAATCTCGAGTTCATATTCATCGGTGACAAACTAAACTTGTCATCGATTTCCAACATGGCACTGTTCCAACGAGTAAAATTGAGTACATTAATGGGTAGGTGTCATTAGTTTGGGAATGAGCATTTGTTGTGAATCGTTTCGCATCATTGGAATGTTCGAGGCAAGTTTGTTTTGTCTCGCATTGTGAAAACACAACAAAATCAATGGATGCACCTCACATTCAACTGAATGATGATTGGACTATGACTATGATACAAAAAAACAATGTCTGTGGTATGTAATTTATTAAATGTACATTAAATAAGTTACACGAGTAATGTAGTGGAAAAAGTAGAGTTCAGTTTGTGTTGTAGTCACATGCATTGGCACGACTATTCCAAACTAGATCAGCACAGTAGGACTCAATCAGTTGGCCATTAATACAACGGAGGAATTTGTGTGGATTAGTTGTGTGGGCAAAGTAGCCGTTCGGAGATGGACAATGTTGGGTTGAGGGTGTCCTTGGAATGATGAATTGAGGTGATTCGGGATTAATCGGTCGAATTATCTGTTCAATGTGTCCTGTTGTGTAGTCACATTGAGTTTTGTGCTTATTCCAAACCAAATCGACTGGACAGGTAAACTCGTGGTCATATCCGTTGACACATCTGAAGAAACGATGAGGATTGGGGTGAGTGAAGTAGCCATTCTGCTGGGGACAAGATCAAATGCTGCTCTCGAGTGACAACTAGCTCGACATTGACAGGTTGGTGCTGATCGGTGACCACTGAGCTACTAGTCCAGTCGCATTCACCTTTGGCTTGATTCCACTTGAGCAGCAGCAAGCAAGACAAGCATTGATAGAGAGACAAGGAGAGAGAGAGAGAGAGAGAGAGAGAGAGAGAGAGAGAGAGAGAGAGAGATCACCAGTCTGTGCAAATTTGTGTTTATACCTCAGTCAGACTGTCGTTCGGCTTGAGGACCGAACTCCTCACTGTCCACGGACTGTTCACCTGACATTGTCCATTGGACTTGCGGCCTTACTCTTTACAGTTTTATACAAGTGACTAGTGAGTGACACCGAATGGTTAGCGCAATTCTGTCTCGAATGATAGGCTCACACGAGTGGTTGTCCGACCGATTGCCTCAGTGCCAACAAGCTCACTGACTGTACAAAGTACCACTTTGCACCGAGTCTTGCCGAGTGTGAAGTGTGCGGTCTCACTGCTGCTGCTGCTGCACTCTCAAACTCACTTGGTTCAGTTCCTCATTCACTAAGTCACCGTCAACTACACCAATACATTTGCTTCGAATTGATGCCTGTCTACCAGTGGAATGAGACCATAACCGTTTCTATGCAGTACAATAAGAATCGAAGCAACCTGAGCATTAAATCATCTCGGTGTGATGGAAGCATCAGTGGTTCAGTGAACAGTTCAGCACTCGGTGCACAAACTTTTCTTCTGCCAACAGTCTGATCGTCGTCTGTTGGTAGTAGTGGTGGTGGTCCAGTGGACAGGCAATCCATTCATTTCTAAACCATGATTTTAATATTTCATTCTTATTGGACAGAGACCTACATGCACCAGTTTGTATTTACTTGCCCATTCGCATTTGATTATGGCCACACCAGCGCTAGCATTGAGGGGAAGGCGCTTGAAAGTATCAGTAGATGGCTTTACTTGGTTTGGTCATTATGGCTAACGAAGTAATTGGCCATTGGATGGTCGCGCTCAACGCAGCCGATTGCACAATTTAGACAATTTCAACATAAGCGCGAGTTAGCATAGTGTACGCACCGTACTTTGCCAATTGATTTCGAACGGTGAGGCAACCAACCAACAGCTCAACACATACGCGCGCCTCGTTGAGGTTGTGTGCTGCACAGTGAACAGTGACGACCAAAGAGAGAAAGTTAGCAAGACAAGGCAAGACACATCGCACATTGCACAAATACTCGGTTTATGCCTGCATCACTACATGTACATGAGCCACATTCGGTTGTGCAGCACGGGCAAGCAATAGAACGCACAATATACGAACATAATTAGAACACAAATCTGTGTGTCGAGTGTGCATTGGCTTGACATTTCGATCGAATTGATGTGCGCTCGCTGGTGGTGATGGTGGTTGTTGTATGCGGGAGCAGACACAAGCACACACACACACCAACTTGGTCGATTGGTCGGTCTGTCCGTTTGTGTGTTCTGTTCTGTACTTGTGTCTTCACTCGAGATCACTCGGACTGGCTCGAGACGCAATTGCGCACCACAATCGACTTGGTCGATGCGAGCGCACACAGCCAGGCGCAGTCGAATAAGGCTGAGTTGGTGGTAAGCGTTGTCTCACTGTGTCAACGAATAGTTAGAGAGAAAATGACAGCAACCGACCATACCCCGTACATTTAGTGAGCAGAGAGAGGAGAAAGAAAAAGAAAGAAAAAGCACACAAATGCCAGACGGCGTTGTGTGTGTGTGTTCGTTCTTGTGCTCGTAAGCTATGTGCTGCTGCTTGAGCGGACAGTAGAGTGCTGCACTACTTCACCAATTGATATCGTCTCCTTGTTGCCTTTTGACACTTGTGACACTCAACACTTGACATTGTCGAACATGTAGGCCCAAAAGGGATCCAGATCTGTTTGAAGCTTCTTCTGCTATTCGGGTGAGTTGGTGAATAGTAAGTAAGGTCTCACTCATGATGACTGACTAATGCCCTTCTAGACCACCTCTTTGCGTCAACTTTCGACCATTGGTGACAATCGGCCTAATTTCCACTTGGCTTTACACGATCGATATGGATGATTTTTTTGGTAAAACATCCAGGAATACAGCTCCAGACAGACGTGCAAGCACATCTGCTGCACCAGTGAGTAGCAATAGAGGCAAAAAACGAGTTCGTTTCCGTCTGCCTCCTTCTCCTTCTCCATCTCCTGAACCACCGTTGGCCAATGGCACAATGCCTGGCACTAGACTCGTGAGACGAGGAGGCAAATTTACTCCGAGAGTCATTCGAGTTACACGATCAACGGCACTGAAAGATGAACCAAACAACCCTTCTGGTTCTGGTTTATCACCGGCCGATCAAGTTAAGAGAGCCAGAACCAGCACATCACTTAAGGCCAGTCGATCATCGGTTCCGGTTGGTGCTCTCAACGTCGGCTCCAGTTCTGACTTATCGACAGTTATTGAGGCATCACAACGTACTTGGTCAAACTCACAACCTGGATCTCGGACAATGGTTGAGGCTATTGACAATTCATGCCCATCAGCAGCGACCACATTGCCATCACCTGAAAGTCAAGTAAAAAGTAGCAAAGCTAGGTTGCCACCGAATCTGTCACAGCCGATTGATGTCCAAGGCATACCTAGCTCGTCTGCAGGGATCTTGCCATCATCTAGAAGTCAGGTTGGCAACACTAAAGCTAGCTCGCCACCAAAACTTTCACCACAGATTGAAGCGCTCAATTTATCTTGTCCAAAAGAAGTGATCAATGACGCCTCAATCTCAACTGCTACTAGCCCACCATCAAGTCACCCAACTGACCATCACAACTTGATAGGCAACACTGCAGGCTCTGGTAATGACGCCTCAATCTCAACGGCAACTTTGCCACAATCAAATCAGCCAACTGAGGACGACATCTTGCTAGCTGACACTGCAGGCTCTGGCAATAACGCCTCAATCTCAACTGCAACTTGGCCACCATCAAGCCACCCAACAGACGATCACATCTTGCCAGATTACTATGCAATCCCACGCCATCAGTCTGATATGCTTAGTCAGTCATTATTCACATTCATTAATCCGGGCAATGGCGCCCCAATCTCAATTGCAACTAGCCCACCATCAAGTCACCCAACTGAGGGCCACATCTTGATAGGAAACACTGCAGGTTCTGGCAATGACGCCCCAATCTCAACTGCAACTTGGCCACCATCAAGCCACCCAACAGACGATCACATCTTGCCAGATTACTATGCAATCCCACGCCATCAGTCTGATATGCTTAGTCAGTCATTATTCACATTCATTAATCCGGGCAATGGCGCCCCAATCTCAATTGCAACTAGCCCACCATCAAGTCACCCAACTGAGGGCCACATCTTGATAGGAAACACTGCAGGTTCTGGCAATGACGCCCCAATCTCAACTGCAACTTGGCCACCATCAAGCCACCCAACAGACGATCACATCTTGCCAGATTACTATGCAGTGCCCATTACTAGCTACAATGATGGAACCCAGCCAATAGCCAATTACCATGCAATCCCATCCCATCTTCTTCCCGCTGATATGCTTAGTGAGTCATTATTCACATTCAATATGATACCAGTTTCTAACTCAGTAAACCAATTCGGCGTCCGAATCATTCATCCCTAGCATGTTATGTTAGGCTATTAC
This sequence comes from Rhizoglyphus robini, assembly GCA_023373905.1. NCBI lineage: Eukaryota > Metazoa > Arthropoda > Arachnida > Sarcoptiformes > Acaridae > Rhizoglyphus > Rhizoglyphus robini. The sequence goes on along the minus strand of JAKIJQ010000017.1, from coordinate 287,049 downwards.
ACAAAAAAAAACCAAAAAAAACCAAAACTGTTTGCCATATACCCATTATGCATTATTTAGTCATTCACATTAAGCATAATGCCAGAGTCATATGTTTGTGTTCATTTAAAGACACTTTAACACAGTAATTGTTATTTTTATTTCAATAAATTGATTTCAAATATGCAAACTCTCTTTACTTCGATGTAATTGACTTGCATAAATAACTGATTGTCTGAGAGTGGTTCTTCCGAGAGCACATTGTGACCAATGGCAGAACTAGTGAACTTGTAGGCCACCTCTCAACGTTGTCCACAACTCAAACTAATCAGATGCATTGCTGTCATATTTGCCATATTGCACACTACCTTTTGCCCACTCGATTGATTTGGCTTCTTTGTCCATGGTGGTGGTCAGTTCGCGGTGCACCTCTCCACATTATCCACAACAGTGAGACACACGAGTGCAAGGACAAACGATGATCTAATATGAGAAGGAGAGTTAGTGAGAGGAGGCCAAGGAGAACCTTTTGGTGGTGATAAACGTTTTGCCTCAGAATCAACAACAAAGACAGCACAATGTCGAGTCACTAACTCGCAGAGGCTCAATGTCCAGCAATCACATCACTAACTCGACTCGGTTTATGTATTGAGTGCTGTGTTTGTCTCTCAGTTCATCTCAAGTCAGCGCAGAGTGAGCCACTCTCTGTTTGCTTGTCAACTAAACAAAAAATCCGCTGTCTACCAAAATGGCTAGTGTAGTGTAATCGAAGTGTGTTGGCAAAATCGTGATGCATTGATTGCATACATTACATGTACGTTCTTGCTGACTCTGTTTTGTTTTTGTGGCTCCAATCATCTTGATAGTGACTTTTGTGTGGCTTGTGCGTAATAAACTTCGCGTCAGCTCTAATGTTTGTCTGATCATTTCTATCCTATTGCCCTTTGACATTTTCAGTGGCGTGTGTTTGTTCGTTATGCACTCGACTCGATGCACCGCTGGTCGACCTCTCCGATGGTGTGCTTTCGTGTCCGTCTGTCCGTCCTGCCTGCCTGGCTGCCTCGATCGTAGTGTGCAGAGTTGGCTCGTTGGTTTGTCAGTTAATGCTGTTCGTTGCGGGTATACAAGACATTGCCGGGCGCTCTCTCGAAGAATCACTCATTCTCGGTCTTCCACTCTCGAAATTTGACTGTAAACCCCTTTGTTGCTATTAACACTGACATTGCCTATCTCGATTCATGTCGATGATCTTCTCACAAGCGTTCCTTGCATCCAGCCGGTAAGTGGCAATGTAATGCACTTTCACTCTCGCTAATTCGGTTTTGTCTCTGTGTGTCTGCGTGTGCACTCACACGAACACATAGACTAGCATTGTCACGTCCACTGGTCACCAGTCACTGGGACATCAGAACCTCGGTTAGGCAACATTGCCTGACTTGCCATACAACTACAAAGCACTGGAGCGGGTGTTCTCGGCCGATATCATGCAGCTGCATCACAGCAAACATCACCAGGCCTATGTGAACAACATGAACGTTGCACTCGAGAAACTCGATGAGGCTAAGGCTAAGAGTTGGTTTATCCCATTTCACAGAATGTCATGTATTAATTGACTTTTATCTTGCCCTCTAGGTGACACCAAGACCATCACCCAGTTGGAGCCGGCTATCCGATTCAATGGTGGTGGCCACATTAACCACTCGATCTTCTGGCAGAATCTATCCACCAACGGTGGAACACCAAGTGGCTATCTGCTCAAGGCAATCAACTCTGACTTTGGCTCACTCCAGAACCTGAAGGCTCGTGTGTCAACACTGGCTGTGGGTGTGCAAGGCTCTGGTTGGGCTTGGCTCGGTGTGCGCCCAGTCAGTGGCCGTTTGCGTGCAGTGGCCTGTCCCAATCAGGACCCATTGGAATCAACCATAGGACTTGTGCCCCTGTTAGGAATTGACGTGTGAGAGCATGCCTACAATCTGCAGTGCAAGAACGTTCGACCAGACTATGTCAATGCCATCTGGAAGGTGGCCAACTGGAAGGACAATGAGCAGCGTTACTTGTCCGGTCGTCCCAAGAACTATACTCGCTTGTCCAAAAGACTCTTGCAGAATGAACGTTTGATCACAGATACAAAAGAAGCAACCTATTATCACTGTAGGTCACTAGACTTTTTGTATTTACTTGGAGAAATCGATGTTAGAAGCAATCGAAATAAACATTCGAACTTAGATTGTGGTTTGTTGTTCCTGGAGTAACTCAGTTTTGTCAATTATTTTTCTTTTGTTGCAACAACAACAAATTGCTAACCATTTGCCCATTGTTACGGTGGCGGCCGCTAGTGTTGGCAAATCAAACTAATGCTTATGTGCCACTCGCTGATGCGCCATTCGATCGAAATGTCGACGACCACATTGGTGAACGATAAGCTAGAATAACCAAATAACTCAAGATCACACACAACCAAACTGACTAAGCTAACTGACTATAGTCGGGTTCATCTGACTCAATTGGAATTTAGCAATCTCAATAGTACTCTGATGTACAACAAGATGAGTGTCGCAATTGACAATTGTTGTGTCCACCGACCAAGAAGGATCGTATAAATCGCACAAAGTGTCTAAGCAGCAGTAACTCAACGATATGAGAACGAGTCCCACGCAAATGTCTAAATGGCACATTGAATTGTACTGCAATCGTATGCACCAGTGGACTGCCAACTGCGAATCTATTCGAATCTGTGACTAGTCGGCTTGACGTAAAGCGCCGAATCAACTATGTTTCACTAATCAGATCATATGCCAAGTGGATCGTAATGCTTGGCTGTTGTGTGTCAATAGTGTTGAATTAGTAAATGCCGCTGTCGAAGGCGAGTTGTGTTGAGTGAGGTGAGGGATTCGTTCATTTTGGTGTTTGTGTCTTCGAGTATGTATCTCTCCGAACAGTGAGAGTGCAACCAATGTGTCCATTAACCGTAGATAATTTTATCTAGATTAATGTTGGCAATGGAATTTGATTGAGTTGCGTTCAATGCCTCTTGGTCTTAGCGTCAATTGTGGTCAAATGGGAAATGGCTTATTCTCCAGGCAAGCAACACTCACCAATCGACATTGACTAGTGCTGAGTATGGCACTGGTCGAGGTTGTTTTGACAGGTGTGGGCTGTTGGCGATTTAGTTATGTTTCAGCAGCTCTGTCTCGCCTGCAGAAGTCATGGCAGCAGACCATCAAATCGTTGTGACATCTTCATTGCCCCTCAAATGGTCTTTTAGTCCGATTCTTATTTGTTTGTGTAGCCTGTGTGGTCGACGTCCGAGAAGAACTGGCGCGCCTTTTACATTTGGTCAGAAGTGAATAGATGTCCAGTGTCCAGTACTGTTGTAGTGTGTGCCGTGCTCGGTGCTCGGTGACACCGAGTCGGTCTCTATGTTTGTTGTGCACTAAACTAAACTACTATCTGACGAATGCGGCCATCACTGTGTTGGCCAACTCGAGTTGATTAGTGAGGCTGCTGCTGCTGTTTTGGCATGTTGCTCCACTCATCGCGACACTGTTGATTGTTATCCACGTCTTGGTGGAAATGATATTTGTTCTGGAGATTTCTGACCGAAGACACATCGCCGGTCAAGTCATCTACTAGAATATTCTCGTTGGTATCATGATATCACAGTCATGTCACTTTTGTGTAGCCTTTCTGGTGGTTTGTCAATCTCCGTAATGTCCTTGTTGGCGTCGTTCTGGTCTGCCATCTGCCCTCTCCTATTTCATTGCCATTTGACATTATTCCACTAACCATTGTTCAATTTTGCACAAACTGACTGTGAGTGCTCTCAGATTTAGTGCGTTTGGCCTTACTGTCGCGCTCTCTTAATGGTGTCGTTCATGTTTAGCTTGCCCATTCCTTCTTCACGTCTTCTGTCGTTTGTGTATGTCTCATTGTCCTCTATCATTTAAGCTTCCTTTGACATTTTTTGCTAGGTTTTATTTGGTCCACACAGTCTGCCAGTAAAAGGAAGGCACTACCGATTACGTTATGAGCTAGAATAATGCAATCGACGTTCCGCAAGTGAGGGGCAAAGAGCGATTGAAGTGGCAAGACAACCAAAAGTAACAAAAATATCCAATATTTGCCACAACGGGCCAAAGTCATTCTCACTGGAATAATGCAATCGACGTTTGTAAATGGGAGGCAATGTAAGATTGAAGTGGTAAGACAGTGTCAATCGAGTGGTGAGTGACACATTCACATCAATGAACAACTTTGTTGAATACTCACAATTGGCTTTTGCACTCGATCAGTTCGTTTCTGTTTTGATTACAGATTCAAAATGTCTGGTTGCCATAAATTTAACTAACACTGACATTTCACTCATCAATTTAGTTTTGTTTGCCTTCAATTGCAAACTGTCTTTGAATACACACGAATGTCAGTAAGAATTCAAATATTCGATAGTTCACATACTTAATTAATATCGACAATTTTGTTAATCAAAGCACATTAATTCATACAACGTATGTGGCAGTAAATATAAGTTTTCTACAAACAGCATTCGACAACCATCTAAACATACAAACTGCAATAGCGACACGCACAAACCAACGAGAGAGAAAGCGATGCGAAGTCTCGGTCGGTCGCGTTGTCGCACATTTTGTGTTTCTCTCCTCTTCTCGACTGCAGCAAATATATGTTCGGCTGCCGAAGCGTTCGCGTTGTGTAGATGTGGTGAGTCTACTCGAGTTCTCTTCTGCACTCAGAACACTACTCGGCAAATGTAAATGTTTATTGTGTTCTTCGCACCAAACACAATCGAAAACTGTAGAGTCTGTTACTTCTTTAGATTATCAAGTTGGTCTAATTGGCTGTATTGATAAATGATAAATGAGATAAATAAATGATATAATGTCATACTGTACACAAGTGATCTGTTTTGAATGAATTGAGTTGAATCTATTAGATTATACGATCAAGTAGAGAGGCAGCTCAAAGCACAACACACCGACACAGCACAAAGATGAACTCAAAAGCTATCGCAAACTGGCAATAAAAGTGGCAACACACACACACACACACACACACACACACACACACACACACACACACACACACACACACACACACACACACACACACACACACACACACACACACACACACACACACACACACACACACACACACACACACACACACACACACACACACACACACACACACACACACACACACACACACACACACACACACACACACACACACACACACACACACACACACACACACAGCCAAATGTTTAGTAACAGTTCGCAACAACAATAAAGACTCAAACCGACACATGGTGGTGGTGGTAACGACGATTATTATCGAGTTGTGTGTGCACTGGCGGTGGTGCTTGTCCTTGCATCACTTTTGGCCAAATGGGACGTCGTATTCTAAGGCCAACAACACCCACAACTCAGGTTTATGTGTGACTGTTCACTAGTACCTCAGTGGACAAAGACATTTTAATATTAGAATTGGAGAGACAAGTGAGATGTTGCCACTCAGGACAATGAGGCCACAGTTCACTTAGGCATACGAATTGAATACCTTTGTGACCTTTTAGACAATGTTACTTGATGCCAAGACGTGTGTGCCAAACAGAGGCAATGAAATATATGCTTTCTCCAATTCGACAGGCGTTTTGTGTCGATTTATGTCTGCGGCGAGTGCTGCTTCTCCCAGTCACTCGGCCGGTCTCTCTGTCTCGGAGTGTGCATTTCTCGCCACAACTGAATTGGACGTTTGTGTTCGAGTGAGTGAGTGACATTCAAAGTGGTCCACTCCGAGCAGTGCACACACTGCTTCTGACCTTATGGCTCAGAAGATCAGTACATTCAGTTGATGTCACATACAACAAATCTTAGCACTTTGGCAGCCAGGCACTGATTAAATTGTATGCGGTTATGCTGAGCCAATGTGCGGCACACAGATTGCGAACCGAATGCTTGGAGGTGACGGTGGCCAATTGCCACTGAAAGGGCCAATCAAACCTAAGCATTCATTTACCAGTCCGTCATTCGAATGACATCATCAGTTGTGGATGTTGGATGTTAGATGTCTTCGGTCCTCCTTGTCTGTTCGTGCTTCTTCGTGCTCAATGAACCCTGGTTTATATTATTGATTGAACATTATATCATCGATATGACAATGACAAACTGTTTCGGTCAATCGAAAGCTATTATAAGAATAGCTGATTTCATTACCACCACAATGAGATTCAAATGTGACATCACTGTGACCTATTTAATTGAATCATGAAGTATGGAAGGTTTAAGGCAATTGACTTATTGTGTGCACCATCATGATGAAGCTGTCTCGCCTGTGGTTCGGTGAGATGCCCCATTCTCAGGCACACAAAACTCATTAAGTGACATTCACTAAGCATGTCAGCGTGTGATTGTTCGCTAATTCATCAGTGGACAAAAAATAATAAATATAATATTAGAGCAGATGAGTCAATCGAATGTTCGCATCTCTGAGAAATGAGACATTCATTTAAAAAATGTCATTGAATACTTTGTAGATGACAATGTCACTTGACAATGTGCATTACACCAGATGAAATCAATGCAGTGATTGCATACTCAAATTGGACTAGTGTTGATTTGTGTAGAGGTGTTCTGTGACTGCAGTCTCTCCTGTCGGTCTGTGTGTGTACGTGTAATATTACTTCACTGTGCATTCATCACTGAGGCTGCATTGTGTTCGATCTGCGAGTGTGTGAGTCGAAGTGGTACACTCCGTCAAGTGCACCAAGTAATGCACTGTCTACCTTTGTTGCTCAGTAGTTTATGAGACTGTGCTTACATCCTCCGTGATTCGGCAACGGGTCATTTCAAGTACAAATTAGGACACTAACTTGACAAACATTGGTTGAATTGAATGTGCCAGGTGGAGAGTGTTAGTGCTAGCATAGTGCGGCCCACACAAGGCAGACTACCAAGAAGACCAAACTAAAACTAATCACGCATTTTGACTAAGCTATGCCATCCTAATCAAGATAAAAACTAAAGGTAAAAGTGAAGTAATGTTTTATTCAACACAAATCGGAATTCTGCAAAGTGCAGAAGAGAAATGACAAATTCTTCGGTGTGTGCTTTTGCTCGAGTAATGCATTGATAAGTTGGTGAGAAGATGCACCTTTTGAGGTCCTCCACCTATGTTGTGGACTTCCATCATGGTGATCAATGAGCTATTGGACCAGTCCACCGTGAAAATGGCATTATTGATAGGGCAATATCACAATCAATGGCTGTGAGCAAGACGAATGCAAATGAGCAACAGGCAAAAATAAAGATGAGTCCAGGGAATTACAGGGATGAAGTGAATCAGACAGTACCCCGCTATAGCTAGGTCATTCCCAAGTTTATTACCAGAATGACAACTGCAGACCGTACAGCCAACTTGGCCAGATTAAGGTCCATGTGCACCTTGGTAGCGGACATCAGATCGACAATCTGGATGGTGACCGAGTAGCCAGTGACGCCGTATCCTGTTTATCGAATTTTGAACCTTTTAGGATTTTGATTTCAACCACTACGCCTAAGTCGCGTGCGCGAGACTGGCATTTCATTTATCTTTACAGATTATCATCACCGATTGTGTGTGTTCATGGAATTCAGAGTGCAGATTCTTATTGTTTTGCTTTGTTTAGTCAACAAGATCATTCAGTAGTCGAGTCTAACATTAATAATTATGTGCTTTCATTGAGAACTTGGTAATGTGCTAATTGGACATACCGGAGAGCACTTTTTCCATCGTTGTGTCTGGGTAAGCTTATGTGTGAGTGTGTGCGTGTGACTCGACCAACAACTGGTTCATGTGTTTGACATTTTGCCTTTTTCGTTGCTGATTTGCAAAAGCAAAATCAAACCATTTAGTCAAACAAATGGTACAATTCGTCAATGCAATCAGATTTAGGTGTATTAATGTAAGTGTGATCTCTCAATAGTCCAACTGATAGTTTTACTAGAGGCTGCAGTTGTGAGTGTTGTACGACTTTGCTCTGCAATCCTCTTCATCACACTCTCACAGTCCTGTACGCGTTTTGGTCAATTTGGCACGACTCGTCGGATCGGGTGGTGTGGTGTGAGTGTGGCGCTTTCTTTTTCTGTGTTATTTTCTGTCTTCTATGACCAAAGAAATCAACTAGTGGCACATTCGATGTCTGCCTGTCTTGGTGGACACATCAACCAGTGTCAATTGCGATCGAACAATCGAGCTCTTCAGACGTGGCACAACCAAACGACGCACCGATTAAAGACAGTGATTTCACCTTTCCTTCAACTTGGTTCTACTTCAACGGATTTAAAAGTAAGTGCCATATGATCTATATCCTTTGCCCTATGCAACAATCCATACATCTTGAACTGCTCAATCGGCGCGCCAGTTAAATCCAACTTGTCTTAATCAATATCACGTTTGATCTCGCTCTTCAATCAGATCAAAATCTCACTTTCTCTCTCTCTCTCTCTCTCTCTCTCTCTCTCTCCCTCTCTCTCCCTCTCTCTCCCTCTCTCTCCCTCTCTCTCTCTCCCTCTCTCTCCCTCTCTCTCTCTCGCTCTCGCTCTCTCTCTCTCTCTCTCTCTCTCTCTCTCTCTCTCTCTCTCTCTCTCTCTCTCTCTCTCTCTCTCTCTCTCTCTCTTTACCTGGCAGGTAGATTAGAGCAAGTAATGTTGTCGCGATACAACAGCGCACGATAGTACAGAGCATCGTGTGAAGTTCTGGTTCACTTGTAGTACATGGTGCGATATAAAAGCGATTGCTCTTTGTTTTGCGTTTGGTTGTGTTCGCATTTTGTTTTTAATTCTAACACCCTGTAGTGGCAAACTAGTGCACAGGCACAATAGATCACAATATATCGAAAAGCACTCAAATATCAAATGCCTATGTTAAAAGCACTCTTACCTGTGCGCGTGCCAACTACAGCTAAAGTAATACTAAATGTGTGTTTGTATTGATTCTCGGTGCGGATGAACAGGCCAATAGTGCTTGATAGAAACACAGTCTGCAGTGACACGTCTCATGCAAACCAACTAATTGCCAATTGAGATTACGTGTCTTTCTGTATCATTTTACTAACAGTCTGATCTGTGCCTTACCACGATGCTCTGTGATAATGACATTAATTTTCGATTATTGTGTAGGGCTTCTCTCTCTCTCTCTCTCTCTCTCTCTCTCTCTCTCTCTCTCTCTCTCTCTCTCTCTCTCGTCTTTTAATCATTTAACCAGCAACTTAGTGTATCGACTCTTGTGTGCATTCACTCACACTTGGACACACTCATCCTGCACACACTTTTTAAAAAACACAGGTGCTTTACTAAATATTTATTGGACGAGATTTTGGTGATGCGAGACAGTGAATGACGCGGCTGGCCAGTTAGGCTTAACGGTCAATTGATAGCTGTGTCGAACTATTCGAATGACGAACGAAATAACAAACTATCAGTGTGTGCAGTGATCAACGAGATTAGTGGTTAGTGGTTAGTGGTACGCGGAGATGGAATATAATCGACAATAAATTATTGTTTGTGCTTTAGATTGGGCATTCTAATAGATCGACTCGTGGTAACATAGGTTAAGGTTAATCTCATAAAACACTCATTTTGTGCTCTTCTAAATATTTATTGGTGGGGTTGCAAGTGAAACGAGACGAAATTGAGGTTATCGGCCAGTGCGGCTTAACGGCCAATTGATAACGAGACATTCGATGCCATTGCATTAGAACAAGTGCAATTTAAATTCGCAGGTTTGCCATGTTTACCAGGTGTCACCAGGAATGATTAGTCAGTACTGTTCATTTGTTCGTTCACACTCTCGAAGAGAGAGAGAGAGAGAGAGAGAGAGAGAGAGAAAGTTACTTTCTTTGTGATTTTTCGCAAAGTAGCAAATGGTTGATGCTGCTAACAGTAATGCTGATGTAAGACCACAATTTAGTTAGTCTTGACCCTCACTATCTCAATACAGTAGCATTCTCACTCACTCACTATTATGCAACACATACAGAGGCTTCTTGGCATGTATTGTTGAGCCTGCAAGTGAAATGAGATGAAATTATGACTATCTGTTTGTTGAGTTGAACGGACAACGGACAAAGATATATTCGGGTAGTAGCACAATTGAGATGCAATGAGGTTGACGGGATTGAGGCGGATGTCCCACTGAACTAAACTCGTGCAAAGGTGAATGAGTGATTCTCAAGTCAGAGTGAATAGCAGTGCAGTGCACATTGATACGAAGTGCACACGGGCTGATTGAACTTGGTCTTTGACATGCACATAGAGTGTCCGTTGACCTTTGTCATTGAAAGTCATTTCTGTTGGTGAACACTTGCATGGTTACCTTGCTGATATATCGAAAGTGATGGTGGTAACTCGGCTCAGGTCAAAGAAATGACCACAGAACTTCTATATCCACATTTGGGCATTTGCCCAAGAGCGAAGTGTTTATGATGAATTGTGCGTATTACATTCTTGATCAGTTGTCAAATTGACTGTTCAACAATCGCATCACCACTGTTTTGTCTACCTCTATCTTCACAGTGTTTGCAACCATTCAAAGTTCTATGTGTCTGTCGGTAAACAACCAATTTGCTCTAGATAGTTGATTGTTGACGATTATGTAAAGGGTAACATCGTTTTTTGTTCAACTTCAAAATATTAGTCAGTCAGTCAGTTAGTAAATGTGTTGTGCTTGCATTATGCGACACCGCACGTGTCTGTCTTCTAGAAGCAATTGACTATTTACGATATTTCATCAATTGGTTCGTTAGTTTTCAGTAAATCTAAGGGTCAATGGTGATTGTGTGGTTGCACAGTTGGTGGTATACTGAACCGCGAACAGACAGTCTGAAACATCGAATAGTTTATTTGCCTCGTTCAATACTTTGCGCTAATTCTACACATTCACCGTCAGGCTCTGAGCAACACATCCTCAAAGGCGACTCGACACGGTCTCGGTGCAATAGCATACACGGTCTAACTGGACATCTTCAACTCAAAATCAATTTCACCTTCTCTTTCCACTGTCTATTACAGTTAACCTGTGCCGTGATGGATCCCTACGATTCACGCAAACGTCAACTTCGTAAAGCAGCTGCCGCCAGATCGGTCATTGCTGTTGTAGCATTTACTACTTGCTACAATGCTGAACTTCGTAAACAAGGTACGTTCGGGTGATTCATCACATTCTAACACATCACACACGAACTAATACTAAACTAAACATAGCGTACTCGTGTTTGGTGAAAGAATTTGGCTCAGCTTATCGGTCCCGAGTGAGTCTTGTGCGGAGCATTGCACAAGAGTCCAATGTGGATGTGCTAAAATGTGTGAAAAACAATCTGTTCTATGACTGGCACAGAAAGTCACGCTGGGATGTGCTCGAGTTTCTCAAACCATTTGACGTAGTCAAGGATAAGAAAGTTTTAGAGATATTCTTCGAACTCTACTTTGAAACAATGCACAAAGTGTACAATCTAATGGGCGAATGGGTGGCCCAGTTCAATTGGCGTTTGAAAGCTTTGACGGAGAAAGAGTTAACTAAAGCAAGTAAACCAATGACTGTACTGGTGGTGAGCCAACTTGCCAAGTACTCGTTTGCCTGGTTGCTGTTGGCTCGTTTCTGTGCCAATCGCAAGATGAGTAAACTAGACTTCGAAACGCAGCTCAATACGCGAAACGGTAAAAGTGTTGGCTTTAATGTGCCAATTACTTTCGAGAAGTACCAAAAGTTGATTCGTGCGTAAGTTGATTTGTGGTTAGCAAATGGTAAACATTACTCATTCGAACATGTTCCTTGATCAGCTCACTCGGTAACCCATTCTATCAGCATGAGCAGAAACGCAATGGGATGCGTGACACTGCGCCAGCCGGTGTTAAGGCTCGCAAGCGATTTATATTTGATTGTTTGGTCCAAATGGGCAACTACATGGAATTCAACCGAGATGTGTGGCGCACACTTCGACCGAGCATGCACAAACTTAGAAGCAGAGCCGCTGGCACTTTTGAGCCTATTTTCCGTTCGGACCACAAGTGGACCAAATATTTGGTCAACTGTGAACTGGTCTTTCGTCTGTTGGCTACTTTTCAAAATGACCACGAAAGAATCTTTGAAGAATTCGAAAAAGTCTTTCAAGAAAAAAACCGTGGACCGAATTGTCATCTTGATCAACTTCTTTACATGTGCATTGGCTATTTCAGTTCGACGGATTATCGAGTGCCAGCCATGAGCAAATATGTGACCCATTTGGTATGTATTGTCATTCGTATGTTTCACATTCTTACATGATCAAACTCTCTCTCTCTCTCTCTCTCTCTCTCTCTCTCTCTCTCTCTCTCTCTCTCTCTCTCTCTCTCTCTCTCTCTCTCTCTCTCTCTCTCTCTCTCTCTCTCTCTCTCTCTCTCTCTCTCTCTCTCTCTCTCTCTCATTCTCTCCCTCTCTGCAGATACTTCCTAACATCAAAAGTGATGAACCCAGGATTGCTGCATTGGCAATCCGAGCACTGGCTCGTTATTGTCGAAGTTCAGCTAGAAGTATTCAACGCAACATTGTTCAACTGACTTTGGTATGTAAATCACTTTGTTTGTGCACGATGTTGTTTAACTGTGTTCGGCTCGGCTCTCGGACAGGGCACTGTCTTGGAAAATGAACTTTCGTTGGTTCATCTTGACGAACTGATTGACATTGTGTGCAAGTACCGGATCACTGACTTCAATCTGCCCAGATATTTGAACAATGAGGATCGTTTTGAGGCAGTGTTGAGTGAACTAGCTGGGGTGCCAATTTGGGATGAACTCAGAGTAGTGCTGCATGACGTGAGCTTGAAAGGTAACTTGGACTCCTTCTTGTTGAAGGTGATCAAGATGAAACTTAAGGGATACAACAAGCCAGAGGTGGCAATCAATGGCGTTGTGCGATTACAGCGAACTGGTCTGTACCAGAAAAAGCTCACAACGATATTGCCTCAATTGCTGATGCTTTACTTTTGTGACCGGATTGAGAATGTGACCAGAATTGAGTTGCAGCATCTTCTCATCAGATACATGGCCAACTGTCACATTGTCGAATTCGTCAATCTGATTACCAACAAGAAAAAGCTGTTCCCGCTGATTGGGCAGATTTTCGACTTTGCCTTCGCCGTCAGCACAATGAAGCAAAACGTTGCTTTTGTGGATTCACTGTTCGCCAGGTAATCTGCCCAAAAGCAGACTTTCTATTAGTAACGATTAAATCATCTTTTCAGTGTTACCAGCAAATGCTGTGCAGGAGTCATCTTCAAGTTTATGACTTCATTAAAGCTGGGCAATTTCGATTATTGAACCACTGGTACGAGCTGCTTGATTTGATTCAGAATACGGCGAGTTTCATGATGGGCCTGAACACCGAAACAAAAGCCACCTTGAGCAAGTTGAGTGCCAAACTCGTAAAGGCAGTTGGATTGCGTGGTGTGATGATGGAGCCTGATATGAAGGACAAGGAACAAGTAGTGGCTACAGTTCGTGGTACCCCTATGGAGACAAGTGGCAAACAGAGGGATTTAGAGGCAACAGTTTGTAGTACACCAATGGAGACATGCGACGAACAGAGTGATCTAGTTGCCAAGGTAAAACGTGAACTAGAGCAATAGAATGTGTTGGATCGTTTTTGTCTCTGCTGATACCTATTCAAGAACACTTTCAGTTCGAGACTATAGCTCTTCTGTTCATTAAACGTAATCAATAACCAATCAACACTATATTTGATTGACCTTATTCCCCTTCATATTTATACTCCTTCTTTTATTTAATGTCACCTTGACCAATCTTGCAATATGTCTTTTTCCCCATTCATGTCTTTGTCCAATGTCACTTCTATGTGAATCACTAATATATTTGTGTTTTTAATGTAAATTTGCCATTGAATTTATCAATAAAATTGTAATGAGATGATCTGGTTACTTGTCTGCCTTATGGCCGTATTGCGATTGTCTGACAAAATAGGCAGCAGCCACCATCACAGGAATCGATTCACACACACTTCAACTCTCACATTATCACACACACACTCACATACTATCCATTGTGGTGCTGCCTGGCATAACAAATGCTATTTTTGAAAGCAAATCGAATTGAATATAAATTCTGTCAAACAGAGCACACACAGGTTTCATGAGATATTGCCAATCTGGGTCTGTATGATCCCTGATGAATTTTGGGTTATTGTAAAATGGATTTGCAAGAGAGGGCAACTTCACTGACACTCCAATGGTCATGACTATATCACCAAGACACACAATACTGTTCAATTAGTGACCAAATAGCACTAAATTGTATATTAGTTATTGAAGATTAAACATACATACGTTGACTAATTCTGATCATTATTCTGCCGCGTAATGCGTCTTCCCCAGATGGTCTATGTCGAATTGCCGTCGGGACGAGTAGTGCAACCAGAGGAGCTACACAAAATAGAGACGACTAAATGGTAAATAAACATAGAAGTGGCTGATAAATGGAAGACAGTGAGTGATCGAACAACAGTTGTGTTACCCAAGATGGTCACGAGATCAACAATTCTTACTCTGCTCAGTCACTCGCTCCCTTTATACTCGACCAATCTGTTCCTTTGTCTTCTTCTTATCTAAACAACAACAACAATTAATAGTCCTGTTACTGCCACTCGTCTGTGTGTTTAAACATAAATATACATCGAACTTCTTCTTCTGATCGATTCTCTCAGTTGAGTGTTTAGGTTGAAGGAGTCGAGGCTGTTCTTCAAGTACACGGCGAACTAGTCTCAAGACGGAACCTCTCCCCAATAACTCAAGTAGATTAATCGATATCTTTACAGACAGAATGTCACAAGTTCCCGATTGGTTTGCCCACCATCACACACAATCACCGGGCGAAAAAGAGTGCGAACTGGTGCAACACCTTCATGATAGCCAGACTCGATTGGACCACTCGAGCCCATGGCCCATTGACGCAAGTTCGTCCACTCATTTCTACCCCTCGACTATGTTCACAAACTACAATTGGCCAGCCACTAGCAGTGGTACTATCGTCCATTCGTACAACTCAGATGGCAATCATAGACTAATGCCCGTTTTGCCATTTGTTTCGCCAAGTTCGGTGCCGTCAAACCAGCCACAGCAGCTGCAGCCCCAAGAGCATCAACTCGCTTTTGCGGGCAATGCCAATGAGCAAAACATCATGAACAAGCCTGCTGTAGTGCACTCAGAGAGCAACTCTTGTGAACAAGTTGTGCCATTGGACTTGAGCCTTGGCCAACGATACATGAGTGAACAGCACCAATGTCACGGAGTATCTATTAATCCAAGGCCATCATCGATGTTTAATCTTTTGTCTCGGTTCCAAAACTACAATTGGCCAGCCATTAGCAGTGCTATGACCAATTTGTACAGCCTTGCTGGCAGTCCCCGACCATTGCCGGTTTGGCCATACGTTTTGCCCAGTTCGATGCAGTCAGATCAGCCACCAATCGCACCTCTGTTGTACCAACAAGCCCAATGGCCAACTCAAAGACCACTCGATTGTCAGCCTGATGGCCCAAACTGTGGCCAACAGGGCACACAAACCAATCAGGTTACTGTAACTGACAGTGGACATCAAGCCACACTCGTGCAATCCCATCCAATGCTTTCAATGGTTGCTGTTTGTCCATGGTCTCCGCTGCAGCAACAACAACTTGACTTGCTTGTCAATGTTCATCAGCCCAACATGATTCACGACGTGGCGGAAGTGCACTCAGAGAGTGAGTCCAGTGAGGAAGATGTGCCACTGGACTTGAATGTTGGCCAACGAAACAAGAACGAGCAGAGCCAACATCAAAGCGCGCATCAACTACCAACCAATGCATTGGCCATCAACATGCAACAGCAGCAGCGAGCACCTCAACGGCGCCCACCAGTATTCACGCCAATGTTTGGAGAAATCAGATGTGTTAGTTGCAGAATTGTCTTCCGAAGATCCGAAAACATGAGAATTCACTTGGAGAGAAGGCACCCACGTTTGTTTGCTCGATGTGGCAAACTCGGTTGTCGGCGCGCTTTCCCTAGTTTGTAAGTGATGCACTGAACTGCTGTGTGCAATAATATAATTCTGTTTTCTGTCTCATCTTGTCAGTATCTTTCTGATGGAGCACTATGACAATGTCCACCCAGACGAGTTAATCAAGTTCAGATGTCGTTTTTGTGACGCAAACTTTAACTCTCCGGTGGACCTAACCAATCATTTCTTGTACTACCATCACCGTGGCCGCTTCTACTGCACACACGAGGGGTGCTACTTTGTGGCCGAGTACCAGAACCAAGTACAGCAACACTACTACGCCAGTCACGTACGACACACCATCGCTAATCATCTGGCAAACTGAATGTTTTCAAGTTTGGATCAAACAGAGAGGTGAAACCAAGTGTGCAATAAGTCTTCGATAATGGCAAAAACTCATATACTAGTCCGTAACACTAGTTATCACGTAAATCTATACAGCCCCTATCGATACACTACTCCATGACTGAACCATTTTAGTTATATTTTTCTTTAATCATTGCTCTCAACTCCTTATTCTACAACAATGTCACTCGCAACAAGGATAGCCACTCATACATTGTGGCACTACACTATGCTTCAACCTAAACATGTGAACGGTGCTGTCGATAGTGCAAAGTGATACATTCTAATTACGACTTTCACTTCCTCAGTCAATCACTATCACTTATTTATTAAACACATAAACAAGATCACTAAAATCCGATAAATCTCTCTTACATCGTGTTCGCCTGCCTTCAAGTCAATGAGACTTTGCCTATGAGACGCTGGCGTCAGCTAGTGGTAGAGGATCAAACTAAATGAGAGTTCAATTCATTTAGCTCTGAGACGAGTCAATCGAATCAGTAGACTAAATGGACTAATTCAACAAAAACAATTATGAATATTGATTGCATATGCAAGATGAGTTGTCCATTTGTCGGTTTTGTTAACTTTTAATAGAAGTTTGTGTCTGTTAAAGTAAATTTTCGCAAATCCGCCGAACAGACTCGTTTCGCATTTTGGTTCTCCTAAGTAAACTCTGTCACTTTTCTAGTTATCGTCGTTTCCACTTTAGTTATCTCTTACTGCAATCACACGATGCCTCCATAACCAGTGAAACTGACCACAGGAACATATGATAGCCAGCTCATCTGTGGAAGCCCACCGCAACCGAGCCCTTGTCACATGTGTGTGCGATCACTTCTTCTTAGTGTCATTCCAAACTGACTGCAAACAAAGAAAGTTGCACTTTTCTAGATCTATTCAACTTTGTCCACAAGAACAAGTCAAGTATAGATTCAATAATATCTATGTTCAAAGAGTACATTTGCCAGAACACCTATTTGCACCAATTGTATGGCACACAGGAAGAGTTGCTCGAACCAACATTCCAAACGGAGAATGACCGACCACAGTATGATCGTAAGACAAGACAGTTTGGTGATTAAGCAAACATAAAGGTTTTATTGGGCTATTGATAGTTTGTACTGCAATGGTACTCGTGATTCTATCTAGTTGAGCTGAGCAACCTCAAGATGACTGCCAAAGACAACTAAGCCAATAGCAACTAAGCCAAAAGCAACTAAGTCTATGTTTCTAAGTTTAATGTTTGAGTACATAAGTATTGAGTATAATGTACAATTTGTTTGAATGGTTTATGTCATAAGTAGTAAAAGGTGAAAGGTACTAAAGCTAATTTGGCATAATTGAACAGCGGAGTATGTGGTGCAAGTGAATGTGAGTTGAGTATAAGTAGTAATGTATGTGAGTATGTCTTGATCGATGCACTCTCGATTGTGGCAATGTTTCGTTAACGGATATGATTCCAATGTGTGTGTTCAGTCATTCCAAGACAGTCTGCCGACTGCTGCTCACTTGATAAGAGTAATCTGGCTACGTGGAAGTGAGTTGAACAGAATAATGCCTGCAGCACGTTCCACCACCTCAGGATCGATACGGAATTCCTTGACATTTCGGTTATTGTCAATGGCCTCATTGGGCAGCATGAAGCTCTCCATGTAGTAACGTCCGTTGTGATGTTCGTAGAGCAGTATCTTGTAGAAATGAGTCGGCACGGAGACGTGGTTGAGACCGATCACTTCGTACTTGACAAACAGCTTGCCGGATGACTGATCTCGTTGGGGCAGGAAGAGTGGTCCAGTACAAATCCAGGCTTGCTTAGCCTCTCGCACCCGGGCCCGACAGTACTTCTCCAGATCGTTCCACTTGTCTCGGTTGAAGCCACGGCCAACCTGAGGGGCAGCGTTCGTGAGCACATAGGTCTCCTTGATGTGCTCTGGGTTGGAACGGTAGTTGCCAGCTGCTGCCAAATGACCTAAAAAGAGAGTGAGAGTGAGTGAGTGAGTGAGAGTGAGAGAGAGAGAGAGAGTGAGAGAGAGAGAGAGAGAGAGTGAGAGAGAGAGAGAGAGAGAGAGAGAGAGAGAGAGAGAGAGAGAGAGCATTGACATAGAAATCGAAGCATTCGTGATACTTACCTTTATCATAGCCCGACTTCTTGTAGTCCTGATTGGTGGACCGGAAAAAGTGATGAAACGACTTGTCCTCTACGAACTCAAGACTCTTCCCATTGTATTTTTCATTCTTCAGGTTGTCCTTGGTCACATGCTCTAGCACCCAATTGGCGATTCGGTTGCGCCGATCGTATGACACGACGAAATTGGGATACGACGGCAGTGAGTCCATCGATGGAACGCCATGTCAATGCCAGCCCCAGCACCAGCCGCAGGTTTGTTCAAACTTTATCCATCCACAGAATCGCCCGACAGAACGAGCTCGTCCGGATTACGAGGAGCAGGGACTTCGGCATAGAGGTGGTAGTGACTCTCGAATGCAATGCTCAGGGCAAATGCACCGAGTATTCCAGTGCGGAACCGATTGAACACAGATGACATTGGACAGAACACAGTGTGGTGATGGTGCGGAGATGAGATGAGATCAAGCGGGATATGAGATTAAGACGAATACAACGGACAAAGTCACCCAGATTTGCCAGCGCTCAAACACAAAGAACACACAGACAAATGTGTGCGATGCCCGATGCCCGCTATTGAACCTATAATAAAGCCAAAGTATTCAGAATATTAGTGTTTTAGTGCGGCAAAGCCCAATCATAAACCTAAAAGCGCTAATCATAGACAATGTTACCCATTGGAAGGCACTGTTGGCTTGGCGCAATATGGGGAGCACTTTCCATGTCACTGTATTGTGACGGTTGTATTGAGAATCAAAACAACAAGAAAACACTACTCGCCGAGCTCGATGCTGCTCACTCGCTCACAAAGAGAAAAGTTCACTTGGCGCGCGCGACTATTTATACATAGAAGGGCCTATTTCTATTCAAGTGGACTCGAGCTCGTTGTAAATGATTTCGAATTCTCATCATTTTGATTATTCATTATCTATTTAGCTATGATTTACGGGAAGTTCGAGCTTATTAGATTCGCATCTAAAACATTCAATAATAATACACGATTATGAATCGATTTACCCCCAAGATGATAAGTTATTTGAAATAACTTATTCCTCATATGAATATATCGGAAATGCCAAGCATCAGTGTTTGGATACACCATGTCTGTTAGCAGAGGACAACGGGATTGCGGTGTTGTTAAGGTAACCTACATGCGACTCATCAATGCCAATTGTATCACATGTTAGTTGAAGCATGTGAGTTTCTATTAGTTGGAGCCCGATTAGAATGGTTTTCAGTGAGCTCTCCGGAATCACCACCAGAGATTCAACTCTCAATGTTTGATGTACATTGTAGAATACACACTGAAAATTCGTTTCGGGAGAGGACTTCCGTCTATTAGGTGAGCTGGCTAACTTGCCCGTTATCAAAGGTTCATGAATCAAACTATGAGCCAGTGGGCTCTTGTCTGGCCCTCCTTCCAGGTGGTTGCGTACTAGTGGAAAAGTATCTCACTATCTGCAGATCTAATTATGCGCTCTAGTTTATGTGAATGTTCGTTCCGCGTCAGTCCGTCCGTCCGCACCCAAATGGCGCCCGAACAAATCAATGCTCGTAACTGCCATTCGAAAGTGTCCCAGTACGCCAATTGACGATGATGTCGTACAAGTCGACACTGACAATCTGGTGTGCACACAGAATCAATACAGAAACAAAGAACAAAAACAAAAAAGACAATCTCTGTACAACTGCATGATGATGATCCAGTGACCGACTAGCTGCATCTCTGTCCTATCCCATACTATAGGGTGGCAATTCATTGACCCAATCTCTCCCCCAATGCATTATGTCACTGGCTAATGGTGATCGTATGACCTTCTAAATGATTCCATACACTCTTTCACTATACGGTCGTGATGTCGTGATCCAATGCTGCCTTCATGCACTGTACGACAAGATGCTGACGCAGTGACCGACCGACTGCATCCTGTGTGCTCGCTCAGTCGGTCCGACCGAAACTTTTCCATTCATTAAAGTTTTCCGTGAGTGCAAAAATTACTTCATTTCCTATGCAATACACAGTTCAATGATCAAGGAAATGTGTGTGCAAGTGTTCACTGATCTGATCCAAAGTCTAGGTGATGTTACCAAGCTCTTATCAATCGAGCATCCGCAGAATTGTTTCTACATGATAGATGGCATTGCACAACTGAACAGTTGTGTATGTTCTATCTATTTGCTCAAATTGATAAGTCGATCTCATTCCATCGGTGTCCTGTTGTTGCACTATTTTGCTGATGAAATCGATATCAAGGTGATTGCTGATGATTGATGATGGGGATGCTGATGCATGTTGTCGATGATGAAGTTCGCTTCACACGAAGTGTGCATGGGGAATTTCGGTGTTGATAACGCACGCGTTGTGAGGGCTAAGGTTCGGACACACATGTATCATGTTTTGGCTCGATTGCTTTATCAAATCTGCAATGCCGTTAATCATTTGGTGATGAATGACGACGGAGAAGACGATGATATGCATGAATCATCATATACAATCGATGCCGAACATATACGAGGTTTCTAAGCTAACATACAATAACCAAATAGGCAATCGATAGTGGAAAATTATGGAACGATTCTGAACTCAACAGAAATCTGGACCTACACGATCAAACATGACCATCAATAGGAAATCTAAATGTTGACTTAGTCAGTGACTTCAGTCGAGCTAATCAAGCGAACTATCAATACCAAAGATAATCCTACTGGAATTACCCGAATGGGACATATAAAGTGCATAACACTAACCTACATTTCCAATACAACAGCAGTAATACAACAACAATCTTCTCTCTCATTCCCTCTCGCTCACTTCGATGAACCAAATCGATAACCAAACTGTTCACTATCATCGATCATTGTGTTTTATTGTTTGTTCATCGAAATTCCCCAGTTAGATATTTTGTATCGTTTGATGGTTCTCACATGCAATGCAACACCTTCACACAAGATAGTCCGTAGCGAGTTGAGTTATTGCGATGGCTGAATTGCTTTGGTTGCTGTATTTTCATTTCATCTGCATCCATTTTGCACAAGAAAGACCACTTACTCACGGTGATAATGTACGACTTATCATATACACACCCAACAACAACAAAAACATTGCTTGATCACATCGAGAACGCATACACCACCATAAGTAGCTCGAGTTTTTGTTTGCTCTCTCTCTCTCTCTCTCTCTCTCTCTCTCTCTCTCTCTCTCTCTCTCTCTCTCATTCGCCGAACTGAACCGAACACGTCAGTCACCCTCACCTCTACTACACACGAATGTCAGTAAGAATTCAAATGTTCGTCAAATCAGAGTATAGAAATTAGTCTGCATACTTAATTAATATCGACAATTTTGTTAATCAAAACACATTAATTCATACATCAACGTATCAGTAAATATAAGTTATATACAATTAAACAAACAGCATTCGACCACAATCCACATACAAACTGCCATAGCGACAGGCATAAACCAACGAGAGAGAAAGAAGAGTGAAGTCTCTCGGTCGCGTTGTGTTTCTCTCCTCTTCTCGACTGCAGCAAATATATGTTCGGCTGCAGAAGCGTTCGCGTTGTGTAGATGTGGTGAGTCTACTCGAGTTCTCTTCTGCACTCAACACACAGCTCGGCAGCTGTAAATGTTCACTGTGCCCGTTGCCACCAAACACAATCTAACACAGTAGACTTTGTCAATTCTCATTGCCTTCAAGTTGATCTTATTTGCTGTATTGGTGGAAAAGTAAATGATGTAATGTACATACAATTGATCTGTTTCGAATAAATCTAGCTAAATATATTGATGATCTAGAAACTATTGACAACTTTATTAAACACCTAGACGTGTGTGGCCATCGCCATGGCAGCAAAAATCATTAGTTCCAGTGCCGCGCCAAGTTATGGCCAGAAGATGGTTAATATCGAGGTGATAATGGTAGTGCACCCGAACTAGAACAAATCACGACTTACACAACACAACACAACACGTAAAACTCAATCTCACTTATTAGTCTATTCATTAGTTGGCCAGTGCAATATCTCTATGACTGTTCATTATTGACTAATAAATAGTCCAGTGCCAAAAAGAATGACCCATGCACCGAGCAACACTGGTCACATGATGTCCTTTTACATGCATTCTGATCAGTTGGTTGTGTCACTCGAGTGAGCAACTCGAGACATCGTTCGCACCACACTTGAACACAAGCACAAACAATTCGAGTGCATTTGAACGCATACAGGCCAAACCAACACACGATCATCTCTCGAAGTGTACGTTCTTGTGATGTGTGTGACGAACAGTGTGCGTCGCATGCCAATTCCCTCTACATTGCACTGCCACTACAAAACAAACAGAGCGATCGCATTTAGAGGCTTACCAAGAAGACCACATTTGACAACTTATAATTGTTATTTCATTGGTCCTTCTTTACACTGATCAAAATAGACAAATGCATTGACCAATTTTAATCAATTGATTTCTCACATAGTGTATGTAGCAGCACTAATGGCGCACTTGATCAAGACAAGAGAGCTATTTGTATTTGTTGGTGATGTCTAGTTTCGCATCGGTCTTTTATTACGTTTAAGTGGGTCTAAATGGAATTGTCCAATCATATAGAAAACATCAAATGCATTTGCTGTGCAATTGCACATTTGGCCAAAATGGCCAACTGTAATGTCACCTCCAAGAAAATGTGTGTGCTTTGTGTTGTGGAGGAATTGAAATGCTGCACATTTCACAGATTTAACTGACTTTAGCATTGTTCCAGTACCTTCCCGATTATGGTATCTACTCACTTGACTGTTTGTGTCTGTTGTCAGATTTATTTGGGCCATGTTGCTATTTCTATGACAGCTCGAGCAAGCAGTCACAACCGAGGACACAATCGGTACGACAGGTGAGGTTGGTTCGTCCGATCTGTTGATTTCGTCCAATTTAAGCATTGCTCAACAAATGTAAACGTTGTCTACAAATTCTTCATTTTCAAAGTATGTTCACTGTACTACGATAATTTATTTTCTCATTAACCGTGCACTGTCTGTCATCATTCGATCGTTTGCAAAAATGTCCCCATCGAGAGACCCATCGGGTCAATGATGGCGAGGCAGTGCAGCTTATGAGACAACTGTCATTTGATGATAAAGTTTGAATAAACAAGAAAGGGTTGAATTCAAGTGCCATGCTCTCGCGAATACACAAAACATTACTTGCATTTGGCACACAACACACACGCACAAATCAGTTTCACTCACACGATCGGTTCGTCGACCAATGTTCAATTCGTTGCACAGAACTCATTGCATTTCTCCATAGACGCAGGCTCCACTTTGTGACACAGCATCAAACTAGACATAACAGACTAGACCTGCAACGGGCCTCATAATTGTACAAATCGTGTATAAGCCAAACAAAATCTAAACATTCATTTACTAGTCCGCCATTTGAATCACATTATTGATGTGCCAATTGATAACACCATCATCGGATTCGAGCAAAACGGATAATTTCTAAGTTGCGAGTTGCGTTAAGTGAAGTCAGCCGCTCTCTCTCTCTCTCTCTCTCTCTCTCTCTCTCTCTCTCTCTCTCTCTCTCTCTCTCTCTGTGTGTGTGTGTATCATGCTAAGCGGGCGCTAGTTCATTTTGGTGTTTGTGCAAGCGGGTATGTATCTCTCCCACCAACGAGAGTGCAGCTAGTGAGACAATGAGTTAGTCGCCAATAGACCATGTTATCTAAGATAATATAATTTGTTATGGCATTAGGTTATGTTGAGTTAATAATTCTTAGTGGTCATGGTCCTGATGTCATTTAAAATCAAATGGAATATGAATTCGGTTTGGGTGACCTAATTTGGTTCGGGAACTTATTCGGTCGAGCCTCAAGTAGAACTTGCTGTGCTCTATTAGGACTGTTTTGCTTTCGATCAGTAGTGGACTACGTGGACTTTGTCCAGTGCTGTCCTAGTGTGTGCCGTGTTCGTTGCTCGCTATTGCATTGTATGGTCAATTGACTAACCAATCTATTCTACCATTCTGAAAAAATGCATTTTAGTTAGCACTCTAGTTTGGCTACAGTTTGCAAAATCTATATTTGCCTATCGACTCAACAGTGTCGAGGCTATCTCAAGCAGTGCTCACCTACGAAACTGATCTTTGCCAGTAAGACCAAGCCAGGTGTGTTCCATGTACGAACAGACAGAGTAGTAGCTAACGGGATCGTTATGGCCAATGCAGGTTCTGCCTGAATCGTCTCCAACTAAAACGTATCAGGTGTTCCTAAAAGTTATGAAAGTGGGCGAGGAGGGTGAGGAGTGATGAGGAGGAAGAGTTGTCAGTGACACAGTCTAGATGGCGTTAGCGGTTATACTGTTCTGAGTTATGGGCTCGAGCGTGTAGCTTTCGTGTTTGGCTGTTGTGTGAGTGTGCTGCTGCGGCCCTGCACACAAAACAGTATAACTGCTAACGCCATCTAGACTGTGTCACTGACAACTTTTCCTCCTCCTCACTCCTCACCCTCCCCGTCCACTTTCATTATTTTTAGGAACACCTGATACTTGAATTGTGGTACACATCTGCTCAATAACATCACCCACACTGGCGCCATGGTGGGCAATACGATTGGCACTGCTCTATTCGGCCATTGGTGCGGGACTTGAGAATTGTGCAGGATGACACCGATGACGTGAACACGGCGATGGCTGCTACCACTACGGGACTGTTGTATGGTGATATCAATCAGACAAAAACTATGGCCTGTGTTCAAGATGCGCATAGATCCAGTAATAACTCACATAATGATTGACGTCTATTTGGCCAATCTAGGTTCTGTCTTGACTCGCCTTCAGCTGCAACGTACTGGAGTTGGCTTCGCTTGTGGCCTCATCGCTGCATGCAATCTCATCTTGATGACCAATCAGACCAATGTCAAGAATGTCAATATGTTCGGTTTGTGTGCTCATACAGTTGTTGTTGGTGTGATGGTGGTGCCTAGGCGGTAACATTGTCACGTTGGCCTTCTGATACTTCGATCACTGTCATTAAACGGGAACCTGGAACACTTAATGACGTATCGATCTTTCCATAATTATTCATAGTCCTATAATGGACACAGGTCACAACATTTGGCTGCGTAACAACTATTTTCATTCCAGATCGACATGTTAGCAGGGCATACCTCTGTATGAGAGTGTGACTGTCAATCAGTGCCACAACACTAATCAGTCAGACTCAGGTCATCACAACAGTCAAACTCACCATTCTGTTCCTTTGTACAAGTCATTTTCGCCAATGGCTCAATGCTGCACTAATAACCAAATGATATAATCGAGATGATGAATGATCTGATTGAACGTGCTGCCACTCGAGACAGACATCGGCCAACATTGCGTTGGACACGGACAACACACACGAGGAGAGCTCGAGTGAGTTCCGAGAGAGAAGAGAGCGCACAGTGTTCGTTCTGTTTGTGTGTAGTTCGGCGTGTGCTTTTCTTGCGCGTTTGTGCTTGTGTGTTTGTTGGTTTAATTGGCTATCACAAACACTCGTTGGCTTTCTTGCTGTCGAGTTGTTTGACTGACTGACTTTGGACATCGTTACACTGTTCGTGTTGAATCCTTCGGTCCTTTGGCTTTGGGAGCTCAGTAATCACAAAAGCGACTTAATTCAACTTGGTGCACTCAATTTAAATCTCTGCGCCACACTGCCAACACATAACATCACACATTAAGTCATTTAGTTGCGTTGCAGTTGGCCTTTGACCATTCGGCCAGGCAAGACAATGCAGTGAAGTGCTACTGCATATTAGAGTTAATAGAAATCAATTTATTTTGAAGCAAATATAGTTGCTCCATTTTGGTTATTAGGTCTGACTGTGTGACTGACTTATGAGTGCACACAGTTCAACCAATTGAAATTGCATCTCACTTGAAATGCTATTTCACCTACTACGTTCACCAACAAACAGTAATTGCTCAGTTGATCATGTAATGTCTGAATGGACAGTCCACACTCGGCCAAATCGATTGCAAAGAATATAAAAGTGCGCACTTGGTAGAAGCAATCTTTAGTTCTAGTACAACATTCATATTTACAATGCATTGCACTTGGTTCATTTAGCATAGATTCTCTCTCTCTCTCTCTCTCTCTCTCTCTCTCTCTCTCTCTCTCTCTCTCTCTCTCTCTCTCTCCCTCTCTCTCTCTCTCTCTCTCTCTCTCTCTCTCTCTCTCTCTCTCGCCCTCTCGTCCTCTCGCCCTCTCGCCCTCTCGCCCTCTCGCCCTCTCGCCCTCTCTCTCTCTCTCTCTCTCTCTCTCTCTCTCTCTCCCCTTCGCTCTTTGTCAAGTGATTGTGATTGTGTATTTTAATTATTAATTAAATTTCAATTAGAACAACATTAGATATTCGCAAATTAATTAAATTAAACTTAAAGGGCTTCAGCTAATTTAAAAGTTTGTGCATTATTCAGAAGAATAATAGAGATTTCATTGAAATGAGGGGTCATTTCGTGCACCCACTTGAAGAAGCCTCTCTAGTGCACTGTGCGCTCAACCACTTGACAACTTCGCTAACTAATCGAACGTTTCATGTAGTTTGAACTATGATGCGTGAAATATGACACTCTAACTAGAACGAAAGATATTTTGGCACCTAAAAGTGAACATTCGGGCGCGTTGTAACCAAAAGGAGAAAATGGGAGAATAACTCATGAAGCAGCACTCAAAGTAGAACTGCACAACAGAACAGTAGTGCAAAAAAAAAAAGAAAAAGAAAAGAACCGAACACGAGACACCATCAGTGCAATCTTAGTTGCTGACAGAACTGTTCATTTAAACAGTCAACTAATTTAGGTACTTACTTTTTCAAGTGTTTTACAAACTACTTACATGAACACTCCAAGAGTATTCATATTATTTAGCCTTTGGGTTATTTTTTTAATAATTTTATTTATTCATTCGTTCGTTTCCCATGAATAAAGTACATTCAAAAACAAGAATGGAGTTATTAGTGTATTGTTTGTGAAAGAAAACATACAAACATGTGAATAAATTATGCAATTTATGCTTCGCGATATTACATAGAATAGAAGAGGGGGGAAATTGAATTGTGTAGTCATAAACTCTATACTATCCAAATACATATCTAAACAAATTAGTTTAAACTACTTGAACAATTATTACGCGATAGGTAACATATGGGTTGTGGTGTTTAGTGTTATTTCAACTCTGTTTGTGTTACGCAAAAAGAAATAGAAACGTTTGAGTTGAAAGTTAAAATGGTCACACTTGACCTGTCATTCCTGACCTTCTTCCTGACCTGACCTGTGTTCGCATCTCACTAGTCTCGCATCACTACTCACTGGTCTCAGATGGACTCTTTTCGATTGCTTTGGCCCGTAGAAAGAAGTGCTTCTGAGAGTTCTCCCAAAGATGCTTAGGGCTCTGCTTAAGGTCTGCCTCCTGCTTGGCCACAATCTCTCGGAAGCGTTGAAGCTTCTTGGCGTGATTTGCGGTGAGATCATCCAGAGACTTGGTGTGTAGGTAATTGATGGATTTTCGGTACGGTTTCAGCTCTTCTGATGATGATGCAACCACAACGTTGTCCTTCGTCGGCTTCGGCACGTTGAGATCCGCCATTTCCAGATCAAGGGTTCGGGTTGGACGATCCTGTGACAGCTCTTCCGGTGGAGTGACATTGAAAGTACGATCTGAAGCTGAAGTGATTTCATCATCGGACAGATCATCTTTAGCCTTCTGC
Organism: Rhizoglyphus robini; assembly: GCA_023373905.1. Taxonomy (NCBI): domain Eukaryota; kingdom Metazoa; phylum Arthropoda; class Arachnida; order Sarcoptiformes; family Acaridae; genus Rhizoglyphus; species Rhizoglyphus robini. Next base: position 258,775 of record JAKIJQ010000017.1, on the reverse strand, counting down.
TTGAGTTGAAACGTTGCAACCAAAACGTTGAGTTGATTGCGCGCCGATCTGATTCGTTGATTCTCCTTAGTGAGATAGGCGACCAAGCACATTCCACCAATCTCTGCAATTAAGAGTGCGTACACGAGATAGCTCTCGAGAACAGACTGAGGATACTGCTCAAAGATGGTCACTCGAATCAGTAGTTCAATCACACGAATCACTGTCATAATGACAATGCCGAGCAAGTTCTCTCGCACGATGTAATAGACGTGCAGAGTGGCGAGGGCGATCAAGCCAAAGATGAAAGCGGCAGTGACCGCGATGAACATTCCAGTTGCAGGTTGAACCAAACCGCCAGTGAGCTTGACGACGGACTTGAAGAAGGTTGGCTTATTAGCAAAGCGTTTGACTAATTCGTAGGCCATAAAGGCAAGACGAGTCACAAGAAGGACAATCTGAACAATCAGCAGTTTGAAGAATTGCACAGGAATTGGGTGCTGGATTACACCTTGACTGGTGCTTTGGTCCACTGGGGGCAGTGCGACCACACTCTCAAGCGGATTGCGTGACATTTTAGGTGCGTTTTGAAAGCTTGGCTTTTGAATTTTTAATTAATTCAATTAGCGCAAAACAATGGAGGAGAGTAGTGTGTACTGTCCGAGTGATGTACGTAAATGACTTTTGGCTCGGGCTAATTCCCGTCTCTCACCCCACTGCACAGCGCGCTACAATAGTAGCTCTAGTTTGATGCATGCGTAATAGATTTCGGGCCTGTGGGTTGTGCACAGGCCAGCCTGGGTAGCACTATCTAGTCTGGTCTGCTGATGCAGTGGGATAGATGCTCCACCGAGAACGAGAGAGAAGATGACCAGAAAAAGGCCCTTTACTGTGCGATATTCAAATTAGAGACTCCCACAACAAAAACAGCTTTTATGGCACTTTTAATTGTAATTAGAGATTCGATTGAAGTGGTCTCGCACTCAAAAAGAGAGGGGAATGATGTCATAGGAAATTAATTGAAATTAATAAATTTTATTAAAACAAACAAACGCTCACACACACACACAAACATAAAGAGCCATACAGAGGAGAAATCAATTCGCAGTAATTACCGAACAATAGACAATGGCTAGTAGACAAAGAGGACATTCATGTGAATTGGATTGTTTTGTGGTAATTGAGTTCCGGTTGTTTGATCCAAAACGTATTAGGCAGGAATATTGGTTAATCAAATGGACAATTGAATTAATTCAATCTAAACGGTAATTGAATATCGGTACAATCTACGACCAACTAAACGCAGTCAAGAGCATTTTCATTTATCATTTATTAAATTACAATTCATATTTGTTTGGTTAAATGCATTGTTTGTTTTCAATTTACCTCTTTTGAGTCTCCTTCACCCTACTCACTCTTTCCTCTCCTTCTCTCTTTGTCAAGTGTTCACAGAAAGGAAAATTAAATAATTAAATTTCAATTAAAACAAAATTAAATGACGATACGAATATGAATGGAATGAAACGAATCGAACTTAGATGGCTTCGGTTAGTTTAAAAGTTCCCGTCCACTTGAAAAGCACCCTCGCACCCACTTCACCAAACTTTACCACTTGACAATTCCGCGAACTCACAGTTCGCGTTATGTATGATTATGTGTGTGTATCGTGATGCATTACGATGACACTTTAACCAACCAATATTTGGACACAACAAAAAGTGACCATTCTAATGCGTAGATAAATGGAACAACCAAACTCGGAAAACAAGGACCACTTGTGAAGCGGCACTCGCAGTAGCACTGCCAGCTGGATTCTAGCTGCAACCAAAATGCGAACTTAGGGTAGTACTACAAACCAAACGAATCAGATACCAACCCAAAAGTGCCAAGTAAAGTGTATGGACTTTCCAATGGAAGTGCCACTTCACTTATGACTGTTCATATTATTCAGTTTTAGTGATAATTATTTCGGGCGAATTTATTTATTTATTAATGTTCCATGAATTAACAAGTACATTCAAAAAGTACATTCAAAAATTCGAATGGAGTTTTTTGTTTTTTTTGTTTGTTAAACAAATCAGACAAATAAATTATGCGATTTATGTTTCGCGAAATGACATTTTATAGATGATAGGGATAATTTTGAATTGTGTGGCAATGAAGATCATACTTTGAATGTTCATGGTGTCTTGATTAGGATAACTTGCTTTGAATTGTTAATATATTTCCAAATGTATCCGGATTTTATTTTATCCGAGAGAAAGTCTAAACTGGTACACTGACTTATGTGACAGGTTAACTATTTTTTGTTATGTGTTTGGGTGTTTTTGCAACTCTTTAATAATAAAGCAAAAAAGAATTTAAGCGTTCGAGTTAAATTTCACATTTGACCTGTCGTGTGTTCTGATCTCACTCTACTCACCGAGCACCGATGGACTCTTTGTAATTGCTTTTGCCTGCGAAATGAACAACTTCTGAGAGTTGAAAGATGTTTAGAGTTATGGCTTTCTGCCTCTTGCATGGCCACAGTCTGTCGGAAACGTTGAAGCTTCCTCGTGTGATTTGCGGTGAGATCATCCAGAGCCTTGACATTTAGGAAATTGTTGGATTTTCGTGGCGGAATTTCTGGTCGTGGTTCTTCTCCTTCGTCTTCTGACGATGTTACAACAGCACGAATTCGATTGTCTTTTTTTGCTGATCGTGGTTTTTTTCCTCGATTGCTGCTTGTCTTTCGAATTGGTTTCATCTCAATTTTATTTGAACGTCGAGTGAATTGTGGAATTTCTCTTTGTGGTTCTTCTTCTTCTTGATCTTCTGACGATGTTACAACAGCACGAATTCGATTGTCCTTCTTTTGTGGTTTCGGCTTATAGAGGTCCGCCATTTCCAATGCAGGGGTGAACTTTGGCCTATACTCTGGCAGCTCTTCTGGTGGAGTAATGCAGGGGGTGACACTGATCGATGGAATTGTGTGGAAGCTAGTTTCATTGATTTCCTCATTGGTCACGTCATCTTTAAGCAGCTGCTTGATTACTAACTCTTGATAGTACTCAGATCTGATTCGTTGCTTCTCCTTGGTGAGATAGTAGACAAAGCACATTCCACCAATCTCAGCAAACAAGAGTGTACACACAAGAAAGCGCTCCAGAACCGACTGAGGATACTGCTCAAAGATGGTCACTCGAATCAGTAGTTCAATCACTCGTATTGCTGTCATAATGACAATGCCGTGCAAGTTCTCTTCCATGATGTAATAGACGTGCACAAAGGCAAGGATGATCAAGCCAAGCGTGAAAGTGACAGTGACCACGATGAACATTTCAGTTAGAGGTTGAACCAAACCACCAGTGAGGTTGACGATGGACTTGTAGAAGGTTGGCTTGTTAGCAAAACGTTTGACCACTTCGTACATCATGAAAGTAAGGCGAGTGATAAATAGAACAAACTGAACAAACTGTAGTTTAATGAATCGATCGTCTGGCACAATTGGGAGCTGGAATATACGTTCACGGCTACGTTGGTACACTGGGGGCAAAGCCACCAAACTCGCGAGTGAAGTGCGAGACAATTTGCGGGCGTTTTGCATGTTTGGATTTTGAATTAATTCGATTTGCACCAAACAGAAGCAAAAGAGTAGTGTCCTGTCCGAGCGATGAGTTGTAAGCAAATGACTCATGATTTTCGGTAATATTCTCACCCATATCCAATTTTGATGCAAGCGTAATAGATTTTGGTTCTGTGGCTTGCTCACTGGTCAGGCTCAGTTTACCACTATCTTGTCTGGTCTCCTTATTCTGTGGTATCGATGAACCATCGACAGTGAGGGAGAGAGAGAGGGAGGGAGAGAGGGAGAAAGAGAGAGAGAGAGAGAGAGAGAGAGAGAGAGAGGGAGAGAAAGAAAGAGGGAGAGAGAGAGGGAGAGAGAGAGGGAGAGAGAGATGGAGAGAGAGAGAGAGAGAATGACTAGACATTGGCACTTTACAGTTCGATATTCAAATACTCAATAGCGGCTTTTATGGCACCATTAGTTGTAATTAGAGATTCGAATGAAGTGGTCTCGCTTTTGAGATGAGGCGGGAATGATGCCATTGGAAATTAATTGAAATTAATAAATTTTATTAAAACAAGCACACATACAAATACAAACATAAAAATACAGTACAGAAGAGAAAGCGATTCACAATAATTACAGAACAATTTACTTTAGGTAGTGTAATGTGAACATTCAAATGAATTGGATTGTTTTGTGGTAATTGAGTTTTGGTAGATTGATCCAAAGTGCAATTGGCAAGAATTGTGGTTAATTAAATGGATAATTGAATCAATTTTAATCTGTAGACAATAATTGAATGTCAGTATCGGACAATCTATTTAACATATATATATTTTCGGATTTGGCAAATTAATGGCCTCTAAAGGAAATGCTATCCATGCTTCGAGGAAATTTTTGACATTTTATGACAATTTCGGTAGTTTATATTTTTGAACAGAAATTTATATTCACATATTTAATAGTTCAAAATATGTTTGCAATAAAGGTTCAAATGGACATTTGAGAACCAGTGTGAAAGTAGTGCAGTGAAGTGGTCATTGTCTAATATCGGGCCAAAGGGTAAATGGTAGTGTTTAGGGTTGATTACTCTTACTAAACTAAATAGAACGGAGTTGGGGCAAAGGCCAACGGGGCTGGTACTTGGGTTGTATGACTTCTATGTTGACCCAAGAGATTCGAGAGATTTTAAGAAGTGAGGTCATTCAGAGTCGTTTATATGTTGCGCTTGTGGTTTCGGCTATTTGTTGTCATCCACTTCAAATGCAGGTGCCTGTTGGTCGATACTCTGTTAGCTCTTCTGGTGGAGTAGTGCTGCTGCTGTTTGTGGGATTGGTGTTAAAGCATGTTTCGTTGATATCTTCATAAGTCACATCGTCTCTGGGCAGCTGCTTGATTGCTAACTCTTGATAGTACTCCGATCTGATTCGATGCTTCTCCTTGGTGAGATAGTAGACCAGGCACATTCCGCCAATCTCTGCAATCAAGAGTGTGTAGACAAAGAAGAGCTCCATACACGATTGAGTATACTGCTCAAAGATGGTCACTCGAATCAGTAGTTCAATCACACGAATCGCTGTCATAATGACAATGCCGTGCAAGTTCTCGTCCACGATGTAATAGATGTGCAGCGGGGCGAGGGCAATCAAACCAAACGTGAAGGCGACAGTGACCGCGATGAACGTACCAGTTTCGAGTTGAACCAGACCGCAAGAGAGATTGACGATGGACTTGTAGAAGGTGGGCTTATTGGCAAAACGTTTGATAACGTCGTACACCATGAAGACAAGTCGAGTGACAAGGAGAATGAATTGAACAAACTGTAGTTTGATGAATCGATCGTGGGGCACAATCGGGTGCTGGAAGATACGTTTACGAGAACGCTGGTACACGGGTGGTAGGGCCACCATACTCTCAAGAAAATCGCGAGATAATTTTCCTCTCTTTTGCATGTTTGGTTTATGTATTTATAATTCAATTGGCGCAATACAATGGAGAAGTGTGGGTTCGTTTCCGAGCGGGATGCTGTACTCAACTGACCCTTGACTCGGGTTAATACACTCACTCCAATCCAGTCCATTAGACACTGCACCGCGCTACAATAGTAGCCTTAGCTTTATGCATGCGTAATAGAGTTCGGTCCTGAGGTTTGCTTACTGGTCAGGCTCGTTTTTTGCACTATCTAGTCTGGTCTCCTCATCCATGTGTGGGTTCGATGCACCATCGAAGGAGAGAGAACGAGACTAGACATAGGCACACTTCTGTGCAATATTCAAATTACATGCTCCCGCCACAAAAACGGCTTTTATGGCACTATTAGTTGTAATTAGATATTCGAATGAAGTGGTCTCGCGTTTGAGGGAAGAAAGAGAATGTCATTGGAAATTAATCGAAATTAATAAATTTTATTAAAACAAACACACACATACAAACATAAAAGTCAGTACAGAGGAGAAAGTGATTCACAGAAATTAAAGAACAAATGATTGTGCAGTGCAAAGTGAACATTCAAATGAATTGGTCTGTTTTGGGGTAATTGAGTTTTGGTTAGTAGTGATAGTAGTACAGAAAAGAATTGGCCTTTGGTTAATGTCGGTGCACGGAGCAAAAGTGATTGCTAACAATAGTGAGCTTGCCCTTACTAGACTAATTGTGTATTTGGTTATGTTTGACAAGTCAGGATAGGATGTTTGATAGGTCATGATTTGATGCCTTTTGGCCATGAGGATGATGTAGAAAGTGTTGTGACAGCGGTCGGGTAACGAAGATTACCGTCGAGTGTTGACTGGTATCGAAACGGTGGTGAATGCAGTGCCTAACTGTGAGTGGTAGATATAGTGACTTTGAACAGTCACTTTCAACCCAATTGGTCGACTGTTAAGCTATTTCCTACTGTCCTGATTGACGTTCAAACGCGCTTCTGATTCTCTCCTTCTGTTTGATTAGTCCATTCAGATAGCCCATGCCAACTCCCTCGATAAGCGCAATGATCAGCACAACTAGCGCTCCATGACTCAAATTAAAGATCTCACCAATGTCGCTCTGCAGCAGCGTAAAAGCCAATTTAAAACCGAGAGATATCTCGATACCTTTCACGTCTTCATGCACAATAAAGTAGATGTACGCGAAGGAGAGTGCGATGAGAGCCAGTAAGAAGAGAACCATGACGACCAGATAGAGCACACAGCTGTCTTGATAGCTCAGAAAACCAGATGACCAGGAGAGAATGGACTCTTGCATGCGGTCCCTGCTGTTGAGTCGTTGCACAAACTCGTAGACCATCATCGCAAATCGGAGCACAATCAGGGACACTTGAACCAGTTGGAGTTTGATGAACTTCTCATTGGGAATAGGACGGAGCTGGGGCGATGGCCGACGCGTTTGTAGCTCGGGTTTTACAGCCGACAAGCTGTCCCAAGACAAACGGGGTGAATTTCGTTTTTGAACCATTGCTCAAACAGACACGACCGAACTGATCGACACTTTACGGACAACTGAGCCCCAATCAAGAACATCTCCATTTATTAAATGACAATTCATATTTGTTTGTTTATTTGCATTGTTTTTTGTTATTCAACTCTTCGAGTGGTTCCATCTTTCCTCTCCCTATCATCCTTTGTCAAGTGGTTGTTGTTCACCGAAAAGTACTTTACATAATTCAATTTCAATTAAAATAACGTTAAATGGCTAGGAATATGAACGAAATCAAATTAATCGAACTTAAATGGCTTCTGTTAATTTAAAAATTGCGCACCCACTTGAAGAACACCATCGCACCCACTTCACTAAACTTTTCCACTTGACAACTCCGCGAACTCATAGAACGAGTTATGTATGATTATGTGTGTGTATTGTGATGCATAGCAATGGCACTCAAACCAACGATATTTTGGCACAACAAAAAGTGACCAATCTAATGCCTCGACAAATGCTACCAAAAAACAGAATATGAACCGTTCAAAATGCAAAGTACTACCACAACTCCTACTGCACAATCACAACATAAAGTAGTGCCAAACCTAACTTGACTCTTCGAGTAGCATACAAAGTGCAATATCAAGTTCTACGGAGAATCGGAATTTTCGGAATATTCAACTAAGTTAAACACCCTCCCGTAGTACTTAAAGTTACCCTTAATAGCCTACTTACATAATATTGCTCTTGTATTAGATCTCGTGGTTGTAACCAATTAAGAATGCAATAACAATCCCGCGCCACAAATAGTCAGAGAGTGGCTTCGCAGAGTTATCAAAGATCTAGGGGGAGAGAGAGAGAGACAGTGAGGGAGAGTGAGGAAAATGTGTGTTCGATATTCAAATTACGCTCAGGCCAAAACAGCTTTTATAGCCAAATTTGTAATTGGATATATCGAGTGGGGCCTTTTAGCTGGCGCTAAATGATTATCATGACTGTCAGTGAAAATTAATTGAACTGATATTTAGTACATTAAAACAAAAGATACAAAAGGCATTGCAGGGAAGTGAATTATCAAAATCAAGTAGACAGTGCTTCAATACTGGACCATACACTCAGTCTTTACTCATCGGAACTTTACTTTACACTCAAAAACTGAACCAGAGAACAATACAATTTACTCCATTGCCAGTATTTTTTTTATAATTAATGAATATTTATTTATTATTAGTCTTAATTCATAATTAACTCATTCGAGAGTTCGGCTCGTCTCGTTTAGTTTTCAAGTGATCGGGCAGTGCAGTACTTGAAATAATTTATAAATAATTTAATAATTAAAACAAAATTGAATAAATGCCTATGAATATGAGCGTAAAAACAATTTAATCAGACTTTAATGGCAATTCGGTTATTAATTTAAAAGTTTGAAGAGAGAGCGAGAGAGAGAGAGAGAGAGAGAGAGAGAGAGAGAGAGAGAGAGAGAGAGAGAGAGAGAGAGAGAGAGAGAGAGAGAGATCCATTGAGAAGGACTATTCTAGTAAAACGACACTTTCCTTCACCCACTTGACGAACCCTTTATACATTTTAGGTTGACACTTGACAAAGGAAGGAGTCCGTTCTAAGTGCTTTGGATCTTGTTCCTCTTGTCGTGTATAACAAGGAAATAGTCCGAAAATCACGGGTTTCGCCAAAAAATGATCAACTAAATGAGCAATAGATGAAACAAAAAGCCAATTTTTAAAAGCCAAGAATTAAACAAATTTATTGTTCATAATTAACAAGTTAATAAATCAACATTGACTACATTCTCCATTTTCTATGACAGTTACTAGTTTAAAAGTTTAAAAGTACAGTAAAAAAGTAAGTTTGACAATTGCCCAATTGTGTGATCACTGTGACATTTGTGACATAAAGTATTCATGAATTCTTTTCCAACAAGTCAATGCCAAACACAGCCAAACACTTGAACATTTTCGAAGGATTGGTACCAACACAGTTTTTGTTTTTTGCCAGGCCCATCACACATTGAGTCGCAGCTTCATCGTTGTTGCTGTTGTTGCTGACACACTTTCCAATTTCAGCGTTGCACACGGTCATCTTGTCCCAGTCCTCACCGAAACATTTCACCAACGAATTCAGGGGATTAGCATTGGCCATTTCACTCAGGCCAACGACAAATACCACAGCAAACAGAATAGAAACTATAAAAATATAAAGTGAAATTACAATTAATTTATATTAGATACAAAAACTTACTCTTAATTGAACTCATAGTTGCAAAGTTGAAAGCAATTCGATTTCGAATGATTTGATTTAATACAAATGATCAGTGTTGAGCCAAGGTTTATATACCGTTTGGCCAATTGAGATTAACACATTACATTACATTTCATCATGTCACTTGTTTGGCATATCGCACAGAATGTGACAAACATTTTGGTTTCGATTTTTTTTGCCACGGTAAAGAATGTTAATTGATTGAGAATGTTTTGAATACTTTCTTGTGAACAAGAACACAAATGGAAATGGCAATACAAATTGTGTTATTGATTGGAGAGTCTTCCTGTTGTTTGTGCATATTCAAATGCGGATGTGTCTGTGTTGCTGTTTTTGTGATGAAGCATGAATCATGAGACCAAAATTTCAAATGTCTGATGGTTTTTGTCTGCTTTTGAATGTTCATATGAGTAACAAGATGTATCATTAGTTGAACTGTTCAAAATCAAAGTTTAGCAAATTTGCCCACTTGGTTGCATCTCGATATAGATAGATATAGATAAAAACAACAAAACGTTCCATAAGTTCCATTAATAAAAGGTCAGAAGTTTAATATATTGACTTCAATCCACTAAAGTTTTTTGGTTCAATTACACATAATTAAGATTTACTTTTCTTAACATAAAATCTCAATTAACAACACATTGCATATTCACAACAACAAATGAACAGGACAAACTGTTTTATTTTAGCAAATAATTAACAACATTAACTAAATCGAATCAAGCAATCCATGTTATTCGTACAAAGCAAGTTTCAATTACAATTTTGCTCTTTTAGTTAGTTCATATCTTGATTCCAAGAGTACCAAAGCATTTGTTAAGTTTCGCTGGACGACCATCCCAACAGGCATTTTTGATTTGACTTGGGTCGTCTGACTCATGGATAGTCCAAGACATATCAAGCTCACCATGGTTCACGAATGAAATGAAACGAATCGAACGACTGTTGCCACATTACCGTGACAACCGAGCAAGACTACTAAATGATCTTGGGAAAGTTTGGAACTTCAAAGGTCAGTTGAACTTCTCCGTGGCTGGTTCACTTGTTAATCGTCACTTGAATGGCAACACATGGTTCTCAGGACATCTGTTTGTTAGCTACCTCCGTATGAGAACATGTTCAATCGGTGCATCTGGGTTCGAATCTATTCCTGTCTATTGTCGGCACAAATGTGGCAAGATCGAAACACTGAAACATATCCTCAGTGAGTGTCGCTACATGGAAGGTATGCATCGCAAACGGCACAACACAGCACAGAATATCATCACTGACCATTTGGAGAAGACTGGTTGGAAAGTGTTCACCAACTTTTCTGTGTTAGACTCCAATGGTAATGAGTTCAAACCTGACATTGTCGCGATAAGTCCAGCAAACAAATGTCTCATCCTCGACGTCCAAGTATCCTTCGAAAGCGAGAAGGCAACTCTGTTCGATCGAGATATGGCAAAAAGAGCAAAGTACTTGGAAGAATCAATCTTGGCAGCAATCAAAGCAAAACTATCCATCTCTGGCACGCGCCCTGATTCGTTCGACGTTTTCGGCCTGATATTTGGTGCTCGTGGTGCTATCCACAACACTACTCTCAACATTTTGACCTCACTCGGCATGACTTATTCCAGGATCGGCAGTATTCTTGACCTTGTTACCAAGACATCACTGACGATCAACAGTCTATTTAGTATTTCTATTCCGACTCCCTAGGGAGTTTTGTATTCAACTCTATTTTTAAATAAAATATTGAGGACTAAAAAAACAAGAATTAAAAGCCAAGAATTAAACAAATTTATTGTTTATAATTAACAATTTAATAAATCAACATTGACTACAATCTCCATTTTCTATGACAGTTACTAATTTAAAAGTTTAAAAGTACAGTAAAAAGTAAATGTGATAAGACTCCGACTTCGTCTCGCTAACAATTGCCCAATTTTGTGATCACTGTGACATTTGTGACATAAAGTCAATGCCAAACACAGCCAAACACTTGAACATTTTGGAAGGATTGGTACCACGACAGTTTTTGTTGTCTCCCAGGCCCATCACACATTGAGTCGCAGCTTCATCGTTGTTGCTGTTGTTGCTGAGGCACTTTCTAATTTCAGCGTTGCACACGGTCATTTTGTCCAAGTCTTCACCGAAACATTTCACCCAACAGTGAGTCAAGCCTGCAAGGCCGAGTTTGGACATTTCACACTGCAGCACGATGGTGGTGTATCATTGTGTTTCATGGGTGATAACTAACAAAATGACAGAATTGTTTTATGTTCCAAGCAATACCACGGAAAACAAACGCACACAATCGTGTTGAGCATTAAATGGACTAAGTTTGGATTGTGTTGCATCTCAATGGAACAGTAGTATTAAAATGTGTCTCACAATTAGCACTAAACGATCAAAAGGATGCACAATTAGTGACAAAGGAGGATTATTGTTTAGTCTGTTTCTCCAATTGAATATTAATGTCTAACATTTTCAATTTCAGAATATGTTGCATTGTTCTCTCTTATCATTCTCGCATATCAATCGTTGATCAGTGTGACAAGTTTCACACTCCACTCGATCGGCCGATCACACTGCATTTGCAGAGTTTGCAGTTGCAGCATGCACACCTGCATGTACTAACGCCCTTGTCTTTCTAACCACTTCTAGCGGGGAAACTTGAGAAATCAACGGGACACGGTGACACTGTCGATGAAGCACACACTTAATGTTCCTATTACCGTATACGAGTCACCACCGTTCATGCGAGTGAGTGAGTGAGTGAGACCGTAAGTGTGGAAAAGCGGTGGCACCGAGTGAGTTGCACACAGAGCAGTGAGACGGACCGAAAGAGCAGAACACGTGTTCGATTAAGACAAACATGGTGTTTTCGTATTCGTATGCGGGCTCATCATATAACAAACTAGTGTTCAATGCACTTGACAACATCTGTATTATGTGCCAAATCGATAAGTGGTTTATTCATTTACATTTTAAACTCTTCGATAACTATTCAAAAAGAGCATTTGGACATCATCACTAATGAAATTTAAGGTAACACGAAACCTTTTGAACCCTCTCGAAAAGTGGCGCTCCCTTTATATTACCCGCTCCATTAAGATTTAAGTGAATCAGTGTGTATAATATGGCTCTTTCACTCGTGATTTACGCGATCGTATCCCTTTAACCTCTACGGATTTGTCAATTTATTTACCTCTCTAGACCATTCTGGAACACACACGCACAACACGCACGTATATAAGATTGTGTCAGCAAGATCCAGTTAGTCAGTTATCTGGCAAATCTCAACACGAACACACGTATCTCACTTAGTCCGCTACAATGGAACAAAATAACGCAAACCGACAACGGCCACCGCCATTTCTGCCAATGGAACTCAAGAAGATGCTCTTCATTGGCGCGATTTTCGCCGCTATCTCGCTCACCATTGCCATTCCACCCGTAATAGATTTGCATCTCAAATATCCGAAAAATCAAGACGGTATTGAGTATTCGCTTATATGGTTTAACTTCTACTGTCTCTTGTCAATGCTAATGCACGTTTTCGGTCTAAAAGTTGTGTTCGAATCGAATCGAATGTTCAAGGGCACTGCCGTCTACTTGGGTTTCCTTCTGCTGCAAAACACAATCTCAGTTGCACTGGTTCTGTGCAGCAATTTTGGTCTATTGCTCGATTCGCCCGATTGGTTGGAACTTCTGCTCAAACTTGACATTACCCTTCAAATTATATTTCATCTATTGCTTGCTGTCACGCTCTTGATTAATGGCTTAGTTGTGTTCTTTTTCAGGGATTTGTTTTGGTTGAGACAGGTTGGTCCCAGTGGCGTACAACAAAGTGGAGAAAGTTATGAAATGTTGGAAACAAGCATGTAGAAAGAAGAATATTCTTCAAAGCATTGAGTATAAGCACAAGTTTCTCCGTAGTAGTATTTGTAGTTGTAATAGCAGTGTAGTAATAATAATTGTAATAGATGGTATTCACCAGACATTATCAAATGTGTACACCATTGTCAGAGTTTTACTCAAGGATAAGATTCCAATGCGATCCAACCAATGTCGTTTCAGCTGTGTCAAGTAGAAGATAAATTTTAGCAACAATCACAGTCGGGATCCAACAACCATAACCACAGAAACTAATGTTTTGGACTGCTCAAATGGATGAACTGAAGAACCAAACATCACCTCGCACCCATAGCTCAGAAGAAACACTTGCACACTTTGCACCGTTGAAATCTTTAATTTTGTAACACCATTAGTAACACATTAGATATATGCACTGTAGAATGATTGAATAAAATTGTTTAAAAAAATCAAATGTTCCTTTGATTTATCGATTTAATGAGTGAAACTTATTGCCTGTTCGACATAATGCTCGTGTACCAATGCGCTATATATATAATTGGCGTCAGATTTCACTTACTAAGTGTGAATTTGTATTACGTTACCGACAGTATTACTATTCACTGACTTGGAAAGGGAGAGAGAGAGAGGGAGAGAGAGAGAGAGACAAATTTCAGTACTTAGTAACGATAATTGAATAATCATAGTTTTGGGTTATGCAAATATGCCAACGCCGTTATTATATTAACTTCTTTAAGCAGCTTATTTAGATCAAATAGGATGGTGAAATTCTGGAACGCTCGGTTATTAAACCTTTACACAAAGTGTATCTTGTCTTATTTTGTCTTATCTTGTCAAACAATATAAGATATTGCAATGCCGTTGTATCTGTGGCACCAATTGGCCAATCACAATGCCTTGGCTTTATTTTTAATCAGTTTCAAAAATTAGATGTAAACAAGCATCAATTGTCTTTAACGGTCTTCCAAATCCAGTCAACAAACTTACTGACACGAGTGTACACGCCTGGATGGTATGGAATTGCACAGCCATCACCCCAACTGACAATGCCCTGCAGTGTCCATCGACCATCAACATAGGTGGCCAGTGGTCCGCCACTGTCGCCATTGCAAGTGTCTTTCTCATAATCTGATGCACAAAGCATTTCATGTTGGACATTTATACGAAATTGAGCATATGCCGCTTCGCAAAATTCTTGTCGCCAGATGGTGAGGTTCACCTTCTTCAAGATTTGGTCCGATTGAGTAAAGTTTCCAATATCATTGAAGGTCGTATAACCCCAACCAGACGCAGTACAGCCTTTGCCCGAAAATTTGTCCGTCGGCTCATTTTGCTCAGGAAGACAAATCGAACCAATGTGATTGTCCGGATTGAGCAGATCAAGATCTTTGTCCATTTTGAGCAGGGCCACATCCCAATTGTATTGAGCTGAAGTGTAATTTGGATTCATGAAAATATTGGACACATTCACCACTATTGAAGTGTTCTCGATCGTTGTAATATTCCAGGCGTCTGTTTGGAATAAATACAAATTGTATTAAATAAAGTCAAAATGGGGTAAACAGTAATACTTAGAACAACACTTAAGGTTTCTGGTTGAGTTTTAACATCATCAGCACAGTGAGCTGCGGTGACCAGCCAACGTTTGTTCAGAATTGAACAGGCACAAAAATGAAACGATTCATCATCAATTGTGCGCATCGATCCAATCCAAGGCATTTCGTGTGGAGCCGCATCAATTCCGTTGATTACTCCAAGATTGCCATTCTGTAACGAATTCGCTTGAGGTCCGCCAATGCCACAGTTTGGATCATTCTGTGCCAAGAGACACTGAAATGAGGCACACAAAATGATTGAGAGTGCAAAAGCTGTTTTCACAATCATGTTGCTATATTTTTGGCAAATCAATTACTTGTGATGATGACTTCTGACAGTTCGAACTGTTGCTTAAATGCACAAACTGCACACATTCCAAAAATTCAAATAAGTAATTAAACTTCAAACAAATTGTCATTTACCTGGATACATTTAAATCCAAATGATCAAAAGTAATTTAAACTCCTAAGAGATGATTTTGGAATTTTTGTTAATTAAACTACATCTTTTTTCGGCTTTGCACAATTGAGGCATCGTAGATAAAACTTATGATCATAGATCAAAATCTTTTTTCCATATCTCAAATCGCTAAACGAAATACATTACTGCATTCAATCAAGTGGACATTCCAAAGGCTAATATATTTTGTATAAATCGATTAGCTAATTATGAACTCATATTTAATGCATTACTGGAATGTCGATTATCTACCTACACTTAAATCGATTTATATTGCCCAATATTATTCAACAGTAAATAGCACACGAACATGATACGAATGAAATTGTACCAACTATCCCAACACACACACACACACACACACACACACACACACACACACACACACACACACACACACACACACACACACACACACACACACACACACACACACACACACACACACACACACACACACACACACACACACACACACACACACACACACACACACACACACACACACACACACACACACACACACACACACACACACACACACACACACACACACACACACACACACACACACACACACACACACACACACACACACACACACACACACACACACACACACACACACACACACACACACACACACACACACACACACACACACACACACACACACACACACACACACACACACACACACACACACACACACACACACACACACACACACACACACACACACACACACACACACACACACACACACACACACACACACACACACACACACACACACACACACACACACACACACACACACACAAACGTATTCATTTCGAATGAGAGCCAATTGATGGCAGCATTGGAGTGTATTGATGTAATATTCCATTCGAAAAATGAGTGGTATTCGTTTAGTATGAGCTTGGTTACTAATACAGTGAGCCAGTGCAGCATGAGAATACGTTTGGCAAGATCACACTTCACCACCCATTTGGTCTTCACTTCCCTATCACTGATCACTGCATCCATGCTCGCTTGGCAAAGAGGAGAAAGGCGCGAGGCGAGAAATCGCAATCACAGATGGACATAATTGAATTCTACGTAACGCGTAAAGCGCTCTCGTCATGCATGCAATATGGAGTATTTTCCTACTTCACTTTGCATTGTGTGCCTCCGATCGTACGCTGAAACTGCTCGTCTTGATTCAACCAATATGGTCATCCTGCCACATAGGATAGTGTATTGAGGGGAGAAGTGTGTGCCAATAGCTCAATGAAGTGATCTTCTTGTAGAAGTGTGTTCTAGCGCACTTTGAGCAAACAACGGCAATAATTGAGCCAGACATGAAGACGGGACGAGATGAGCCAAGATGGGTTCTTAATTGAAAAAAAAACACTTACTAGAGTAATCGTTTGTCAGTCCATGGTGTGCAACAGATAAATGATATCTTATGGACTTAACATTTACGAATGAATAGATTACTGAACTGATAATGAAGAATCAGTGTTGAAATATACATATTGATTCATTTTGATACAATTAGATACATTTAGGTACATAGTAAAACATTGTAATACAATGTAATACAATGTTTCGAAAGTATCAATGATGCTATGGTTCCAATTCTGCACTATTCAGGATACAGACTTACAAGGAGAGCAAGACTTGGTTTTCATGTTCATGTAAGTAACCATAATTATGGACATTATCGAAAAGCCGTTTTTATTAGACTCGTTAACTTATTTTGACCAAACGGACAACTCCGTGCAGTCCGCACATCTTTTCACTCTGTCTTCTCACAATCACATACGAACACACAACAGTCTGTTGTTCGATTTCGTTTTGCTGTGTTCGGAGTGAGAAGACAATTACGCAAACACAGATGGCCACTTGTGAATGCGTGAGGAGATGGCTTAATTGAATTTACTGCCTCGAGTGTCTTGATTTTCGATTTAATTTTATATCTTATGTTCTAGTGTTTTACGATAAGATGGTTATGAGACAGGGTTCGATTGCAGAGAGGTCTTACGATCTGATTTGTTCAGTAGTTCGAGGTGGCAAGCAACTAGGCACGAGGATCCTTACAGTGGCTTGGCAGTGGTCGGGCGAGCTCGCGCAACCCCAGATGGACAGAATTGAATTCAACGTTCTCCCTTCAGACAGACAAAACTCGAGCGGAGTGAACGAGAGAGGGCATCGAGCAATATGGTCATATGCCCACTGCATTTTGCATTGTGTTTCTCCGAACGAACGTTCGAGATGATTGTATTTGCATTGTTGGCATCACTAACCAACCAGTATGGTCAGTCTGCCACCTCTCCGCAGCCTAAAATAAACTCGAATTTGCATTGAATCAAGTACAACGAAAATCTTCTTCACACTCTCGGGATCGCGTTAATGAAATTAAAGCACTAACACACTGACACACAGACCCAAGTGGCACGCAATTTTGCTTCTACTCTGCATTTTGCAGAGTGAAGGGGAATGATGATTTATGAAGTGATTTGAGGATGTTTCGGTGGTGGTGAGCCCCTTGTTCTCTACTAAAATTAGATGGTCTTGAACAGAGAATGAAGCTTGCAATATGGAATTGGGTGAGAATTTGCATTGTATTGTCTTGAGATGTACAGGCGTGAAATGGGAATGGCGATTCTGCTGGTGAATCCGCAACTACAATGGCAATCGAACAGATAGAGGGTGTGAGAGTGTGAATTCTATTCTGTGCCATTCTGTGCCAGTCAATTCGAAGCAAACTACCAACACCACAAGCCAGCATTCACGATTGAGTGTGCGATCAGTCGACTTAGCGCAGCAAATTCCTCTTAGAACGTTTTGACTTTGACTTTGAAATCAACAATGCCGATTGATCGTGTTTTGCGTTGGTGCCGCAATGCAAGCCGGCAAGTGGCCAACGCCTATTCTTATGTGCAGGGTCTTGTGCTTAACCTGTTCGGCATGGCACAACCGTTGCCGAATGATCTCGAACTAGCAATGGAACTCGCAAACGCAGCTGAATTTGGTAGTCTTGTGGCTCTGCCACCAACGCCACCAATCATCCCCAATGCGTGCTTTGCCCTTTCTGGACCGGCCTATGTGGAGAACTGTGTCAATTGCATCAAGCAACAGTTGAATGTGTTCGGTAAGGTTGAGCTGGTGAGCAGCGGCAAGTTCGGTGATGTCTTCACTGGCTTCGACCGACAATGCGCTAACGAGGACGACAATGGAGTGCGGCGCGGAATGGCTTTTCGTAAGTGCGCCATCAAAGTGCTCTCCTCTAGGAAAGAGTTGGGGTGCGAATTCCCATGCGAGGAACTTGAAGAGGAGTTAATTGCCTTCGGTGAGAATGCTGCCCGGGAGATTCGTTTCATGACTGAACTGAAGCACCCAAACATTATCGAGTACTACGACTGTGCCGTGGTTAACCACCATAAGGTGAGTTGTGCATTCCACTCTTGTGCAATGACTATAATCTTCCCCCCTAAAAGGTCCCGGCTCCGTCAATGGTTCTAATCAAGATGGAATGCATGGACATTTCGCTAGGCCATCTGCTGAGCCGTAGCAAAGGCAGCATGAACTTGTTGGAGATCCAACCTCTGGCTCAACAGATCGGTACAGCCCTACTGTATCTGCATGAGCTGGGCCTTGTGCATCACGATATCAAGCCCGGAAACATTATGGTTAATTGCTTCGATCAGGCCGCCTTCAACACTCATACACTCGATGGAATCCCAATCTTCAACACTCGAAGTGTCTTCAAGCTGATTGATTTCGGTTTCGCCCGACGCTACCAGACCGGCTCAAAGAACTTCGTTATGAACATGCCTGTTGGAGGAACATTCGTTTTCGCAGCACCCGAGTTGAAGAAGAACGGCAAATTCAGCCCGAATCCAGTCTACAACCCGTACCTGGTCGACGCGTACGCGTTTGGGGCTACCTTGTTGGCTGCCTTTGCTGGTGTCGAGTTCTTCAGTGGGGAAAATCTCGAGTTAGAGGCACACCAGATCCTTGGCCATGCACAGGAGCTGTGCACTATGGAAAACTTATCTGAACGTGATGAGATCAAACCGGGCATGATTGGAGCCTTGTTTGCCATCGCCACTCTTGTTGCAACCGACATGAAGAAGCGCGGCTTCATCGACGAAGACGTGCTCAAGGCGTTCGATTATTGAGCGCACGTTCGTGTATGATCACATTTCAGTCTCAGAAGCTGACAACAGTTAGAACTACTTAAGTTACGCATATTCTATGCACAAACCAGCCTTACCCTTACCCATTGCCCTTATAACTTACTCAATGTATCCACCTTAACCATTTAGCCCTTGTCCCCCTCGGAATGAATCTTCATATGGTTAAGGATTAAATCGTTTAATGTACTGTTGCAGAAAAGAAATGGAATCTTTATTGAAATATGTAATGCACATAAACACATGATGGTAACGAAAACCATCGCGAATGTCAATTGATTTGAGTTTTAAATAAAGCAACGGTTTTGCCTAAAGTTTTGTGTTGTATTCTACTCCAACACCGGTGACCTTCTTCACCAGTTCTTGACAGTGAATTCTCTCTCCTGCTCGCTCAAGCTAGGATCGCGTTCAGTGCCCTCCGACCGCAACGACAGTACTTCAGACAGTTCTTTGTACAAACGCACTCGAGTTGGCATGAACGACAGTGCAATACGTGGACGCTCGTCCTTCTTGACCGGAATCAGATCCACAATCTTGGACAGCTGTAGCATGTATTCCAGCACTTTAGTGGCCACTGCTAACTTGGCCACATTACGGCTCTCGTCGACCTCAGTAGAGGTCAACAAGTTTTCGATCACGATGGTGGTCGAATTGCCAATGCGATCTGAGCCTGCCTGCCAAATCGAGAACACCTTTGGGTTTCGCTTAGCCAAACGATCCATAAGCTTCCCTGGGCACTTGGCAGGATTGTACAGTAAACGAAAGTCCTTCACCAGTTTAGCCAACTTTTTCAAGAAGTTGACCAAGAACTTGACCGCTTTTTCGCACATCTTGGGCGGAATACCAGTGCCAGTACCAGTAAAGTCGACCATGTTGAACAGCTTAATGGACGTCTTGTACAGTTCGGGAGTGAGCTGCATTTGGCCGATACCAAGTTTGAAGCCTTTAAGCTTCAGGTGCTTCAATTTACGCCACTTGAACTTTGAGTCTGTTATGAGTGAAGGGCAAAAATGAACCAACCATGATTGGAAAAGTGTGGGTTGACATGCAAAATGTTAATCAAAAACAAACGAACCTCTTTCGTAGCTCTCCAGTTGCTTGATCCAACCGGCAATGGTGCCGTATTCTTTCCACTCAGTACGTGCAGGTAGGTTGGCAGATGCTGCGCGAATTATGCCATGCAGTCGTTGTTGATCTACATCAGTAAAGACACGACCATAAAATGTGATCATTGACATGTTCATTTGAGCGGGTTCGTGAAGAGACACTCGGGTAAAAATGCAAAAACAGCGAGACGTGGCGTGCGGAATCGAACTCACCGTCCAACAGACTGAACCATCAAGTGAACAGAGCACACAGCGAGTGAGCGATTGGAAAGGAGAGAACCACTGGTCGGTCAAGAGATTTGTTTCGGTTTATGGTTGCGGGGACAGTGCCGGTGCACTACCCGACTTTAATCCTTTTGCTCCACTCCCACTGTCTCCCTCCTGCTCGCTGCTGACAAATGTGAGCGAATCATCGCGCACCATCCCGTCCGGTCGGTGTGCATGTCTCAATCAGTGTAGTGGTCACTAATTGGTGTCATTATTGAACGCTTCATTGAACATAGTATCGATCTCTTTGCCATCTCTTGTGGCATTACCATCGATTTGTCTTGTTACTACGAATCGAACTCTAGATTCTGTGTTTGCCATATTAACCGAATACTAGTGACGAGTCAATTGAACCCAGAATGTACAAAGTTAAGTCCAAAAACCGTGTTGAACTGCGTAACGCGCAACGTATGGAGCCTCACTTTCAGACGGACCGAAAGAAAAATACACATTGCTAGTGAAAGTGAGCCAGTGGCAAAGTGAAGACCAGCTGGAGTGCTTTGTTTCGGTCTGTGGTTGCGGGGACGGTGCCGGTAGACCGTCATCGTACTCTTTCAAAATGTAACTCTCATTTGTACGTATATTTCTTATAGTAGTGGGGTCAATCACTTATTGTAAACCCTATCGAACAATTGACCCATTATAAGATCGAGTTCAAGCTCGCTTCCCAAAGAACCCATCGTGCACCATCCTTTCGCCGAAAGGCTTTCGGTGTTCATGTCTAACCAGTGCAGTGGTCAGTGTCCACTGGTCACTCCACACAGTGCAAAGTAATTAACAAAGATGGTAATGGAACGCTTCATATAACACCAAATACATTGTGTTTTTTTCTGTTCAAAACAAAACAATAAGCAATAACTCATCTACCTCTCTCACTCATACTAATTGGTCCGTACTGGAGGCGCGGTTTTCTCAGGAAGCTTTATTCAAACATGTAAAACATACAAGTGGTGTAATGTCTACTGTATTGTGAGTACAAAGTCACATTTAAATAGTTGAATAACGCTTGCTTTTGGCCCAGTTGACCGAGGATTTAGTGGGAAACAGTATGCTTTTCTCGATACTTTCCACTAATTTCTGGGCCATAACTTCAATCTGGGCCATCTCGTTCTGGGCCAAATCGTTCAAGTCCACCGATTGAACCGATACAGGTTCAAAGTAATCGCTCTCAGCCAAGATGGACGCACGACTTGACGAGTGCGAACGAGAACCTGGCACCTCCGGTTCAGGGTTGTCTTCCATAGCCGGAGCCACCGGGACCTCGACCATCTTTGACAGTTGCATCATGTACTGCAACACTTTAGTAGACACGAGCCACTTGGCTACCGCTGCATTCTCACCAACCTCTGTTGCGGTCAGCATGTCTCCTATTTTGATTTTGGCCGAGTAGCCAGTCTCGGCCGAACCAGTCTCTCGAATCTGGAACACTTTCGGATTGCGCTTTGCCAAATGAATCAGCATCTCCGATGACACCTTTGATGGGCTATAACAGGAGCGAAAGTCCTTCACCAGCTTAGCCAGTTGGCCAAGGAAGCGCACCAAATCCATTACCGTTTGATCGCATTTCTCCATCCGAGCCTGATCAGGAATAATTATGCCGGTCGAGTCAAAAGCCCCGACGCTCATCGCATACAGCTCAGGAAAGCGCTCTTTTACATCGAAGCCAACTTTAAAGCCTTTCCGCTTCAGTTGTCTCAAGTTTCGCCACTTGAACTTTGATTCTGTGTCATGAAAGGGGTTGTTTAGGATCGATTGATAAAGTTTAGGGATGTAACAAGCAATTGGTCATGGTCATAGATTAAGTTTGATTAGGTTTGGATCAGAGAATACAAAAAGGAAAAACAAAGAATCATTAGTATTTGCATTCAATCGTAAAAAACATTAGAGACTCAATGCAAAACTTATACGAACCTCTTTTGTACATTTCCAGTTGGTTAATCCATGAAGCTACGCTTCCTTGTTGGCTCCATTCGGCAATTGCAGGCACAGTGGCTGTTGGCTCCATTGAGCCCTGTTGGTCGCGGTTATTTTCAGTGTCAGCCATTTGACAGATGAATGCAGTCAAATTGATTCTTGAGAGAGAGAGAGAGAGAGAGAGAGAGAGAGAGAGAGAGAGAGAGAGAGAGAGAGAGAGAGAGAGAGAGAGAGAGAGAGAGAGAGAGAGAGAGAGAGAGAGAGAGAGAGAGAGAGAGGAGTGAGCGGCAACGATTCACACCACCTGGGTGAAAAGACAATGAAAGGGAGACTGGTGATGAGCCGTGAGACGCGCAGCGTATGGAGTCAATTTCGTCTGTCGGACGAGTGTCTGTCGAGTCTGACCAGACAGAGGCGAAAGACAACGCGAAAGAAATTGCGAACGAGTGGAAGCAAAGAGAAGACCAACTGGTGTAGTGAGTCCATTTGTTTCGGTCTGTGGATCATGGGGACGGTGCTGGTGGTGGTGCACTATCGGGCTGCAATTCTCTTACTCTTCGTATGCCGAGTGTCATTCGAAAAGTTTCTCATACATCAAAAACATAACTTTGCTAATGTATAACATTCATAGTCCAGTTCAGTAACTTTTTGCAAGCCCGAGAACAATTGAACGATTACGGGTGAGCGAGAGGGGCTAGTGGTCTCCAATGAACCCACATCGACCTGACCAGTCCGGTGGGGTGTCTCAATCACCGCATAGTAGTCACTTTACCTGAAGGGTCACAACGCTTCATTGACTTCTCCTGCAATCCCCTGTTTGTCTATTCTTGTCTTTCTCGAACGATCGGCCCCACTCCTGTTCATTCTGTGTCTAAGAATCTGAATTGTATTCTTACTCTATGCAAATACCATGTTCAGAGTGGGCTGCATACACGCGAGCTCACAAACCCCAAACCCAACTGTGATCATGTATTGGTGTTGTTATATTCCGAGATCGCGAACGAACAGACCATCTGTAGAGTTGCGGTGGTAGAAGACAATAAGCAATAACTCATAACTTATCCTTTGCTCCTCTCTCCTTCGCCTCACTCTCGTCGGTTGCAGTACCGATTTCTGTTTGCTCTGTGTTCTATCGAGGAACGTGGAACGTTTTGCAACTAGTGGTGGCTACTACTCTTGTGGTTGCATAAATGACCTATTGTTAGGAATAGTTCCCACACTCGAGTTCGAACTCTCGATCGAACAGAAAAAAGACGAAGAAGCAACAGACGTGCATGGTGGTGCCTTGTACATAGTAATTAACCGATTAGTTTGAGATGTGTCCGAGGTGGCTTCTGGTCAAAGACCCCTGGTGGTCAAGTCCATTAGTAAAGGACCACTGACCACCCTCTCGGTCGGTCCACTCAACTGGTTTCTCTATTCTACCTTGTAGGAGACAGACGCCAATGTTCTCTCATCGAACACAGTGCCTGAGCAACACAAGCTGTTGCCTACCAATTGGCATTGTCTTTCCTTTTGGGCGTGAATAGCATACCGCACCATACGTAAGGCAGAAGCGATGAGGAGAAAGCAAAAGAGTACGGGAAAGAATAGAATCGATCACCGATTCGATGTGAGGCAGGGGAAATGTGGCTGAGTGTGCCCGTCTGGTGATTCGCGCTCACTCGTTCAACAAGTTCAGTCTCGATCGGAATCAAACTCGGAAGGCAAACTCACTGGCCGAAAAATGTGCCGCAAGCGAGAATCTCAGCCGATTGCAGATGAATTGGTCAGAGGAAATGGAGCACTGGCTATTCCACCAGATCCACGTGAAGAGGAGATTCGCCGTGAACGTGAACGTCGTGATGGTCAACGTCGATACGCGATGATGCTTCGACAGATGGCGGTTCTACAACGCATCCAACTGAACGAGTTGGAAGCCCAAGAACAAATCACAATTTTAATCAACTTTACTTTTATCGCTACCCTTATCTACATTGCTTACTACATGATAGTTTCCAATTGATTGTAACAAAACTCAATAATAAATTGCATTTGGGATTAATTTAACTACTTGCATTGTGTTTCTTATTTTGATTTGGGTATTGAACAACAAAACAGTGAGCAACACTCATTTGGTTCGTAAGTGAGTGTTGTTGGTGCTGAATTTGGTGTCAGGTACAGACCACCACCACTCCAACCTCGAAATCATCTTCATCATCTTGGATTGTGCTCTCATAACTGGATGAAGAAGGTTGACGTTGAATTGGGGCACAATCGTTTGCAACACTGCCTGGTGTGGATAACGAACCGTTGTTCCCACAAGTAGTTCCGTTGCTCTTAGCACATTTTTTCTGAATTCCTGGAACTATTGGAACAGCGAGCACTTATGTGTTCTCTCTCTCTCTCTCTCTCTCTCTCTCTCTCTCTCTGTCTGTCTCTCTCTCTCTCTCTCCCTCTCTCCCTCCCTCTCTCTCCCCTCCCTCTCTCCCTCTCTCTCTCTCTCTCTCTCTCTCTCTCTCTCTCTCTCTCTCTCTCTCTCTCTCTCTCTCTCTCTCTCTCTAACTGATAGTGCCATGACCACTCGTGGTAGTGAGCTTTGTGTTTAGCTTTATTGTGTTCAACTCACTTTCTTGTTATTTTGAACAAGACGAAGACGATAGCGATGTCTGGTGGTTGTGATTGGCACCAAACGATGATGCTACAATGCCTGTGGTGGTAAGAGTTCTACATAAACTCACAAAAGTACCCTATTTGGTTGCACCGAGTGCATCCTCAAGTGTAACCTTGGAGCTTGATCTACTTTTGGAATTCTGAGCACTAGATTGAGTGTTTAGTTGTCCAGAGGACTTTCCGCTACAGCTAAATTGATTTGACAATTGACAACCAATTAAACTGGATTACCTGATCAATGGTCATATAATTCGTATTCGATTGTGATTAATCTCCATTGTTCACACAATTGAATGAATTCAGAATCAATTGTTCAATTCGTTTGTTGTTTCTTTATACGTTCGTTTAGTTCAACCATCAAACTGTTCACATTCTCGTTTGTTGTTTGCTATTTGAATTGAGTGAATTAGTCTTTATATATTGACTTTATTATATAATTCATAATCAGGATAAGAGTTTAAATTTGCAGCAAACATTCAACAATGACATCAATTGTCTTTAACAGTCTTCCAAATCCAATCGACAAACTTACTGACTCGAGTGTACACACCTGGATGGTATGGAATTGCACAGCCATCACCCCAACTGACAATGCCCTGCAGTGTCCATCGACCATCAACATAGATGGCCAGTGGTCCTCCACTGTCGCCATTACAAGTGTCTTTCTCATATTCGTTTGCACAAATCATTTCATCATAAATCTGATCATCAGAGTAAGCATCTTTGCAAAATGATTGCCGCCAGATGGTGAGGTTCACCTTCTTCAAGATTTGGTCCGATTGAGTTAAGTTTCCAATATCTAAGAAGGTCACATCACCCCAACCAATCGTGGTACAGCCTTTGCCCGCAAATTTGTCCATCTGTTCATTTTGTTCAGGAAGACAAATTGAACCAAGGTGATTGTTCGGATTGTGTAGATCGAGGTCACGGTCCATTTTGAGCAAGGCTACATCGCTATTGACTGTTTCATCGTTGTATCCTGGATTGACGAAAATCTTAGACACATTCACGACTATTGAAGTGTTCTCAATTGTTGTAATATTTCAAGCATCTGTTTGGAATAAATACAAATTGAATTAAATAAAATCAAAATAAGTTAAATAGTAATACTTAGAATGACTCTTAAGATTTCTGGTTGAGTTTTTAACATCTTCAGCACAGTGAGCTGCGGTAACTAGCCAGCGTTTGTTCAGAATAGAACAGGCACACATGTGAAACGATGTGTCATTTATTGTTCGCATCGATCCAATCCAAGGAAATTCGTGTGGGGCTGCATCCACTCCGTTGATCACTCCAAGATCGTCATTCTTCAACAAATTCGCTTGAGGTCCTAAAATGCCACAGTTTGGATCATTCTGTGCCAAAAGACACTGAAATGAAGCAGACAAAATTATTGCCAATGCATAGGTTGTGTTCAGGATCATGTTGTTTTTTATTTGCAAGACTAATTACTTGAAATGATGACTTCTGGTAGTTCGAACTGAGGTTTAAATACAAACTGCACAAGTTGAAAAAAATTTAATAAATAATTTACTTTTAAACAAATATTAATTACCTGGATACATTCAAACAAAATGGTCAAAAGGAATTACACAATTGCGGCGTCATAGATGAAGATCATAATCATCCATCAAAATATCTATTTTCATATCTCTAATAACTAAACGAAATACATTTCTACCTTCAGACAATCTGACATTTCAACGATTCATTTCATCGTCTAATAGTAGCCAAGGCATTGAGCTTTTAGTGAGAAGGCTCTCGAGGCTGGTGTTGTGACACGTCATTCCACACATGATGCTGTATGCACGCCGCTCACCACTGCATTCAATTTCGAACTGCACGTGAGTTCACTCAGTCCTGTGTCCTCCGGGTTTACCCGGTTTCTCCAAAAAGAAAAGATGACTGAACACCTTACAGACAAGTGGAGAGGACTCGTCCTCTGCGGTACCGCTGGCCCCTGCCATAACCCATTGCCACACCACCGCGACCCGAAAGGAAAATGCGGTTAGTAGAAAATGAAATGAAAAAATGAAATGAATAGTAGCCAAATGAACGAAAGAAATGATCGAGTTTGTGAATCAAAACACGATTTTGAGATGACTCGTTAATTACTAACTTTATTATTTAATCTGATTCAAAAGTCTATATTTACAACAAACATCAACAGCAATGTTTGTTCATCTATGTTTAGTATAATTTCTTCTTCTCTTCTTTTTATTGAGTCTTGTATCAACTCGCAATTTTGATAAATTATTTGATGACTAAACATCAATTGTCTTTAACGGTTTTCCAAATCCAATCGACAAACTTACTTACTCGAGTGTACACTTCAGGATGGTAAGGAATTGCACATCCATCTGCCCAACTATCAAGGCCATGTAGTATCCAACGACCATCAACATATGTGGCAAGTGGTCCGCCACTGTCACCAGAACAGGAACCTTTCTCATATTCGTTTGCACAAATCATTTCATCATAAATCTGATCTTCATAATCAGGGTAGGCATCTTTGCAGAATGATTGCCGCCAGATGGTGAGGTTCACCTTCTTTAGGATCTGATTCGTTTGATTAAAATTGCCAATATCTTTGAAGGTCACATCACCCCAACCAATCGTCGTACAGCCTTTGCCCGCAAATTTGTCCATCGGTTCATTTTGTTCAGGAAGACAAATTGAACCAAGGTGATTGTCCGGATTGTGCAGATCAAGGTCACGGTCCATTTTGAGCAAGGCCACATCGCTATCGGTTGTTTTATCGTTGTATCCTGGATTGACGAAAATCTTAGACACATTCACCACTATTGAAGTGTTCTCGATTGTTGTAATATTCCAAGCATCTGTTTGGAATAAATACAAATCGTATTAGATAAAATCAAAATGGGTTATATAGTATAATACTTAGAATAATTCTTAAGATTTCTGGTTGTTTTTTAATTTCATCAACACAGTGAGCAGCAGTAACTAGCCAGCGTTTGTTCAGAATAGAACAGGCACACATGTGAAACAATGTGTCATTTATTGTGCGCATCGATCCGACCCAAGGAAATTCGTGTGGGGCTGCATCTACTCCGTTGATCACACCAAGATCGCCCTTCTGCAACAAATTCCCTTGTGGACCTCCAATGCCACAGTTTGGATTATTTTGTGCCCAGAGACACTGAAATGAGGCACAAAAATGATTGTGATTGCAATGATTATCTTCATGTTGTTGTTTTTCATCTAAATTATTTACGCTAATGACTTATAAATAGATTCATGCTACTTTTTAAATACACAACTTCAAGCATAAACCGTAAATTCCATTAAACAATAAAACAACAAACATTTGATAATGACATGGATACATTCAAATCATAATGATGAAAGGTAATTCCATCTCCTGAGTAATGACAGGAGAATTTGGGTTTTGCTAATAAATTAATATTTTTTATCTATTTAGTACAATTTAGGCGTCTTATATGAAACTCATGAACATCAATAAAAATTACTTTTTTATATCTCTAATCACTAGATTAAATACAATTCTGACAACCAGACATTCCAGAGGTTCATTTCATCGTAAGCTACGATTCGTAGCAGCAATACGAACCAAATAGCGAATCGAGAGACAATTTTGAGGTAAATCGATCGAAAAAACTTAAAAGAAGTATATTGATTAAAAACCTTAAACAGAATTATCTAAAAATTTAGAAAAATTTTCATATTCTTTCAGATTTAAGAGTTCAGATTTTACTTCAAATTAATTATTTATTTCTAGAAAATATGCGGGATTAATTTCAATTTTTTGCTCTTCAAGGTTCCTATGCGTTCCATATTAACCAGATTCAAAGTATAGATTTACGACAAACATCAACATCAATTGTCCTTCACCGTCTTCCAAATCCAATCGACAAACTTACTCACCCGAGTGTATACACTAGGATGGTATGGAACAGCACACGGATCACCCCAACTGACAATACCCTGCAATATCCATCGGCCATCAACATAGGTGGTCATTGGTCCGCCACTGTCACCAAAACAGGAACCTTTCTCATAATCAGAAGCACAGATCATTTCATCTTGAATATGAATTTCAAAATTGGAATAGGCCTCCTTGCAAAATGATTGCCGCCAGATTGTGAGGTTCACTTTCTTGAGGATATCATTGGTTTGATTGAAATTGCCAATATCATTTTGGGTTACATCACCCCAACCAATCGTAGTACAGCCTTTGCCTACAAATTTGTCCATCGGTTCATTTTGCTCAGGAAGACAAATCGAACCAATGTGATTGGCCGGATTGAGCAGATCGAGATCTTTGTCCATTTTGAACAGGGCCACATCCCAATTGTATTGATCTGAAGTATAATTTGGATTGACAACAATCTTGGACACATTCACCTCAATTGATGTTTTCTTGATTTCGGTCATATTCCACAGTCCTGTTTGAATAAAACCGTATTTAGATAAGCAAATTTGTATTTAATAATACCAAAGTAAACTACTAATTCTTGAGGATTGTTTTCAAAATCCACTCCACAATGAGCAGCAGTGACCAGCCAGCGTTTGTTCAGAATTGAACAGGCACAAAAGTGACCACCATTATCGCCTCTACGTATCGATCCAATCCAAGGAAATTCGTGTGGTGCCGCATCCACTCCGTTGATCACACCAAGATCACCATTCATCATCGAATTCGCTTGACCACCGCCAATGCCAAAATTTGGATCATTTTGGGCCAAGAGACTTTGAAATGAAGCACACAAAATGATTGTGATTGCAATGAGAGACTTCATGTTGTTGTTTTTATCCAAATTACTTACAACTAATGACATTTAAGGTAGTTCAAACTGTGGTTTAAGTACACAACTTGAAACATTCCGTAAACTCTAATATGCACTAAAACAATAAACATTTGGTAATAAACTGGATACAGTCATGACATAATTATCAAATGTAATTTCATCTCTTGAGAAATGACAATGGAATTTGGGTTTCTCTAATAAATTGATATCTTTAATCGGCTTGTCACAATTGAGCTCAATCAATTCATCGATGATCATCAAAGATATCTTTTTTCATATCTCAAATCACTTTACCGAATGCAATACAATAGGTACTCAAATGCCTGACACAGCTGCGTGCTGTACCTTCCAGCAGTGCTTTTTGTCAAGCAAGCTGAGTCGTCAGGCATTTATGGCCGCACTGTACTACCATCAGACAACCTGGCATTCCAAAGGTTAATTTAATTGATTGATTAATTAGCGAAACGACCGAAAGGGCGAATCGAGTGAATGAATCGAGAGACCATTTTGTGATGACATGATCGAAAAAGGCTTGAAAGAAGAATAGAATCTCCACACCTTATGTAGAATAGCTTAAAATTAACCAAATCATCCATTTTTATTCATATTTGAACTCAAAGAAGTTATTTATTATTCATAAAGA
Source organism: Rhizoglyphus robini (assembly GCA_023373905.1). Taxonomy (NCBI): domain Eukaryota; kingdom Metazoa; phylum Arthropoda; class Arachnida; order Sarcoptiformes; family Acaridae; genus Rhizoglyphus; species Rhizoglyphus robini. The sequence continues at coordinate 228,080 of JAKIJQ010000017.1, read as the reverse complement.
AGGTAAGAAGGATTGATATCACTAGCCTGGGCTTCAAAGCAAAAGACTTTATTATTCAACCAGAATCAAAGTTAAAATTTACGACAAATATCAACTTCAATTTTCCTTAACGGTCTTCCAAATCCAGTCGACAAATTTACTGACTCGAGTATACACAGTGGGATGATAAGGAATTGCACACGGATCACCCCAACTGACAATACCCTGCATTATCCAACGGCCATCAACATAGGTAACCAATGGTCCGCCACTGTCACCTTTACACAAGCCTTTCTCGTAATCGTTTGCACAAATAATTTCATCTTGAATTAGAATTTCCCAACCGGAATAGGCTTCTTTGCAAAATGATTGTCGCCAGATGGTGAGGTTCACCTTCTTCAAAATTTCATTCGTCTGACTAAAGTTACCAATTCCATTCATCCAAGTAACCATTCCCCAGCCAGTCGTGGTGCAGCCTTTGCCCGCAAATTTGTCCATTGGTTCATTTTGCTCAGGTAGACAAATCGAACCAAAGTCTCTCTCTCTCTCTCTCTCTCTCTCTCTCTTCACCCTCTCTCTAACTGACAGTGCCATGACCACTCGTGGTAGTGAGCTTTGTGTTTAGCTTTATTGTGTACAACTCACTTTCTTGTTATTTTGAACAAGACCAAGACGATAGCGATGTCTGGTGGTTGTGATTAGCACCAAACGATGATGCTACAATGCCTGTGGTGGTAAGAGTTCTACATAAACTCACAAAAGTACCCTATTTGGTTGCACCGAGTGCATCCTCAAGTATAACCTTGGAGCTTGATCTACTTTTTAGAATTCTGAGCACTAGATTGAGTGTTTGGTTGTCCATAAGACTTTCCGCTACTGCTAAATTGATTTGACAATTGATAACCAATTAAACTGGATTACCTGATCAATGGTCATATAATTCGTATTCGGTTGTGATTAATCTCCATTGTTCACACAATCGAATGAATTCAGAATCAATTGTTCAATTCGTTTGTTGTTTCTTTATACGTTCGTTTAGTTCAACCATCAAACTGTTCACATTCTCGTTTGTTGTTTGCTATTTGAATTGAGTGAATTAGTCTTTATATATTGACTTTATTACATAATTCATAATCAAAATAAGCGTTTAAATTTGCAGCAAACATTCAACGATGACATCAATTGTCTTTAACAGTCTTCCAAATCCAATCGACAAACTTACTGACTCGAGTGTACACGCCTGGATGGTATTGAATTGCACAGCCACCACCCCAACTGACAATGCCCTGCAGTGTCCATTGACCATCAACATAGGTGGCCAGTGGTCCGCCACTGTCGCCATTGCAAGTGTCTTTCTCATAATCTGATGCACAAATCATTTCATCATAAATCTGATCTTCATCAGGGTAGGCATCTTTGCAGAATGATTGCCGCCAGATGGTGAGGTTCACCTTCTTTAGGATCTGATCTGTTTGATTAAAATTGCCAATATCGTTGAAAGTCACATCACCCCAACCAATCGCCGTACAGCCTTTGCCAGCAAATTTGTCTATCGGTTCATTTTGTTCAGGAAGACAAATTGAACCAAGGTGATTGTTCGGATTGTGTAGATCAAGGTCACGGTCCATTTTGAGCAAGGCCACATCGCTATTGACTGTTTTATCGTTGTATCCTGGATTGACGAAAATATTCGACACATTCACCACTATTGAAGTGTTCTCGATTGTTGTAATATTCCAAGCATATGTTTGGAATAAATACAAATTGGATTAAATAAAATCAAAATAAGTTAAATAGTAATACTTAGAATAATTCTTAAGATTTCAGGTTGTTTTTTAATGTCATCAACACAGTGAGCAGCAGTAACTAGCCAACGTTTGTTCAGAATAGAACAGGCACACATGTGAAACGATGTGTCATTTTTTGTGCGCATCGATCCAATCCAAGGAAATTCGTGTGGGGCTGCATCCACTCCGTTGATCACTCTAAGATCGCCCTTCTGCAACAAATTCGCTTGAGGTCCTCCAATGCCACAGTTTGGATCATTCTGTGCCAAAAGACAATGAAATGAAGCAGACAAAGTTATTGCCAATGCATAAGTTGTTTTCAGGATCATGTTGTTTTTTATTTGGAAGATTATTTACTTGAAATGATGACTTCTGGTAGTTCGAACTGATGTTTAAATACAAACTGCACAAGTTGCAGAAATTCTAATAATTAATTTACTTTTAAACAAATATTAATTACCTGGATACATTCAAACAAAATTGTAAAAAGGAATTACACAATTGCGGCGTCATAGATGAAGATCATAATCATCCATCAAAATATCTATTTTCATATCTCCAATCACAAAACGAAATACATTTCTACCTTCAGGCAATTTAACATTCCAACGATCCATTTCATCGTCTAATAGTAGCATTGAGCTTTGAGGGAAAAGGCTTTCGAGGCTGGTGTTGTGACACGTCATTCCACACATGACGCTGTATGCACGCCGCTCACCACTGCATTCGATTTCGAACTGCATGTGAGTTCACTCAGTCCTGTGTATTCCGGGTTTACCCGGTTTCTTCAAAAAGAAAAGATGACTGAACACCTTACAGACAAGGGGAGAGGACTCGTCCTCTGCGGTACCGCTGGCCTTTGCCATAACCCCGAACGACCCATTGCCACACCACCGCGAACCGAAAGGAAAATGCGTTTAGTAGAAAATGAAATGAAAAAATGAAATGAATAGTAGCCAAATGAACGAAAAGAACTGATCGAGTGAGTGAATCAAAGCACGATTTTGAGATGACTCTTTAATTACTAACTTTATTATTTAATCTGAATCAAAAGTCTACATTTACAACAAACATCAACAGCAATGTTTGTTCATCTATGTTTAATATAATTTCTTCTTCTCTTCTTCCTAGGGAGTCTTGTATCAACTCGCAATTTTAATAAATTATTTGATGACTAAACATCAATTGTCCTTCACGGTCTTCCAAATCCAATCGACAAACTTACTGACACGAGTATACACATCAGGATGATAAGGAATTGCACACCCATCAGCCCAACTATCAATGCCCTGCAGTGTCCAACGGTCGTCAACATATGTGACCAGTGGTCCGCCACTGTCACCATAACAAGAGCTTTTCTCATAACTGGATACACAGATCATTTCATCTTGAATCTGAATACGATAATCTGAGTAGGCCTCTTTGCAAAATGATTGTTTCCAGATGGTTAGGTTCGCCTTCTTCAGGATCTGATTTGTTTGATTAAAGTTGCCAATATCAAAGTAGGTCACATCACCCCAACCAGTAATTGTGCAAAGTTTCCCCGCAAATTTGTCCATTGGTTCATTTTGCTCAGGTAGACAAACTGAACCAATGTGATTGTCCGGATTGTCCAAGTCGAGATCTCGGTCCATTTTGAGCAGGGCCACATCCCAATTGTATTGACCTGAAGTGTAATTTGGATTGACGAAAATATTGGACACATTCACCACTATTGAAGTGTTCTCGATCGTTGTAATATTCCAGGCGTCTGTTTGGAATAAATTGTATTAAATAAAGTCAAAAATGAGGTAAACAGTAATACTTAGAACAATTCTTAAGATTTCTGGTTGAGTTTTAACATTTTCAGCGCAGTGAGCGGCGGTGACCAGCCAACGTTTGTTCAGAATTGAACAGGCACAAAAGTGATTACCATTATCGCCTCTACGTATCGATCCTTGCCAAGGAAATTCGTGTTGGGCCGCATCTACTCCGTTGATGACACCAAGATCACCACTGTGCACCAAATTTGCTTGATGTCCACCAATGCCACAGTTTGGATCATTTAGTGCCAAGAGACATTTAAATGAGGCCCACAAAATGATTGTGATTTCAAAGTGATACTTCATGTTGCTTCCTTTTTTGGTACAATTACATAGAAACTAATGACACTTTAGGCAGTTCAACCCGTTATTTAAATACACAACTTCTAACATACCACAAATTCCAATAAACCATAAATATTGTAACACTTGACAATGAAATGAATACATTCAAATCATAATGATCAAATGTAATTCCATCTCTTGAGTGATGACTGTGGAATTTGGATTTCTCTAATAAATTAACATCTTTTTTTCGGTTCGACACAACTAAGACATTGTAGATTCAACTTATGATCATCAATCAAAACCGTTTTATTTTCAAATCATCAAACACTAGACTAAATAAAATTCAGTCATTCTCGAGGTTCATTTCATCGTTTAATCGTAGCAGCGAAAAGTACCAAATAGCCAATCCAGAGACCATTTTGAGAGGACTCAATCGGAAAAACTTAAAAGAAGTATAGTGTTTAAAATCCATAAACAAAATTATCTAAAATTAACAAAAATTTTCACTTTTATTCAGATTTACGAGCGCAAATTTTACATCAAAATCGTTATTTATTTAAACAAAATAAGAGGGATTAATGTCAGTATCTTGGGTTTCAAGGTCGTTATGTTTTGATTTTATTATTTAACCAAGTTCGAAATTAGATTAACGACAAACATCAACTTCAATTGTCTTTTACAGTCTTCCAAATCCAATCGACAAACTTACTCATATACTACTGTATACACTAGGATGGTATGGAACTGCACATGGATCACCCCAACTGGCAATGCCCTGCGGTGTCCATTGACCATCAACATAGGTGGTCAGTGGTCCGCCACTGTCACCAAAACAGGAACCTTTCTCATAATCAGAAGCACAGATCATTTCATCTTGAATATGAATTTCAAAATCGAAATACGCTTTCTTGAAAAATGATTGCCTTCAGATGGTGAGGTTTACCTTCTTGTGGATATCATTGGTATCATAGGATACTAGCGAAATGACCGAAAAAAACAACTCTAGTGAATGAATCGAGAGACCATTTTATGATGACATGATCGGAAAGGCTTGAGATGGAGAGAGAGAGAGAGAGAGAGAGAGAGAGAGAGAGAGAGAGAGAGAGAGAGAGGGGGAGAGAGAGAGAGAGAGAGGGAGAGAGAGAGAGAGAGAGGGAGAGAGAGAGAGAGAGAGAGAGAGAGAGAGAAAGATTATGTATTGACTTTTTTAATTAACCAGATTACCCATAAACAAACATAAACTTCAATTATCCTTCACAGTTTTCCAAATCCAGTCGACAAACTTGCTGACTCGAGTATACACACTGGGACGATAAGGAATGACTCCACATTGATCACTCCAACTGACAATGCCCTGTAGCACCCAACGGCCATCAACATAGGTAACCAGTGGTCCACCGCTGTCACCTTTACACGAGCCTTTCTCATAATCGCTTGCACAAATCATTTCATCATGAATTTTAACTGGAAAACCGGAATATGCTTCCTTGCAAAATGATTGTCGCCAGATGGTGAGGTTCACCTTCTTCAGGATTTCACTCGTCTGACTAAAGTTGCCAGTACCGTTGTAGGTTACATAACCCCAGCCCGTCGTTGTACAGCCTTTACCTTCAAATTTGTCCATTGGTTCATTTTGCTCAGGAAGACAAATCGAACCAAGGTGATTTTTCGGATTGTGCAGATCAAGGTCTCGGTCCATTTTGAGCAGGGCCACATCGTTATTGATTGTGTTTTCATTGTATCTTGGATTGACAATAATCTTGGATACATTCACCACAACTGTAGTTTTTTCGAATCTTGCTATATTCCACGCGCCTGTTTAGATAAATTACAGTTAAAATTATTCAACCTGTGTTCATCTGCCATACCTAAGACAATTCTTAATCTATCAGAAAAGTTTTCAAAAATCTTTCCACAATGAGCAGCTGTGACCAGCCATCGTTTGTTCAGAATTGAACAGCCACACTGGTGAGACCCAAAATCATTCCACTGCATCGATGCTTGCCAAGGAAATTCGTGCGGTGCAGCATCCACTCCGTTGATCACTCCAAGATTGCCATTCATCATCGAATTTGCTTGAGGTCCACCAATGCCACAGTTTAGATCATTTTGTGCCCAGAGACAGTGAAATGAGGCAAACAATATGATCGTGATTGCAAAGTGAGACTTCATTTTGTTTGCTTCGCAAGCTCAGATACATACAACTAATGACTCATAAGATAGTTCAAACCTTTGTTTAAATAGACAATTTCGAATATTTCGTAAATTCCATTTAACCATAAAACAATAAACATTTGATTATGGATACATTCATATCATAATGATGAAACACAATTCAATCTCCTGAGTGATAACAGTGGGTAAATTCATAACTTTAATTGGTTTAGTACAATTTAGACGTCATATATGATCAAACTTATGATCATTAATCAAAATATAATTTTTATATTTCCAATCACTAAATACAATTCAGACAACCAGACATTCCAGAAATTCATTTAATCGCAGCAGCTAAAAGAACCAAATGAGAATCGAGTGAGTGAATCGAAAGGTAACTTTGAGATGATTCGATCGATTTAAAATAAGAATAGTGTCTAAACACTTTTAAAAGAATTATCGATAAATAACAAAACTTTCCGAATGTATTCAGATTTACACGCTCAGATTCAATGAAAAAGCCTTTATGTTTTGACTTTATTAATTAACCAGATTTAAAGTTAAGATTTACATAAACTTCAATTTTCCTTTACAGTTTTCCAAATCCAGTCGACAAACTTACTGACTCGAGTATACACGGTGGGATGATAAGGAATTGCACACCCATCAGACCAACTGACAATTCCCTGCATTATCCAACGGCCATCAACATAGGTAACCAATGGTCCGCCACTGTCACCTTTACACGAGCCTTTCTCGTAATCGTTTGCACAAATCATTTCATCTTGAATTTGAAGTTCAAAATCGGAATAGGCTTCCTTACAAAATGATTGTCGCCAGATGGTTAGATTCACCTTCTTCAGGATATCATTCGTCTGACTAAAGTTACCAATTCCAATCCACCAAGTTACCATTCCCCAGCCAGTCGTGGTGCAGCCTTTGCCCGCAAATTTGTCCATTGGTTCATTTTGCTCAGGAAGACAAATCGAACCAAGGTGATTGTCCGGATTGTGTAGATCGATGTCTTTGTCCATTTTGAGCAGAGCCACATCGTTATTGATTGTTTTATCGTTGTATTTCGGATTGACAATAACCTTGGACACATTCACCACAATTGTAGTTTTTTCGACTGTAGTTAGATTCCAAGCGCCTGTTAGAGAAATTCGAATTAAGATTATTCAATTTGTCTTCACCTGCGATACCCAAGATAATTCTTAAATCTTCAGGATTATTTTCAAAAAGTACACCACAATGAGCAGCTGTGACCAGCCATCGCTTGTTCAGAATTGAACAGCCACACTCATGAGTCCCAGAATGACTATATTGCATCGATCCTTGCCAAGGAAATTCGTGTGGTGCCGCATCCACTCCGTTGATCACTCCAAGATTGCCATTCATCATCGAATTCGCTTGAGGCCCACCAATGCCGCAGTTTGGATCATTTTGTGCCAAGACACAGTGAAATGAGGCACACAAAATGATTGCGAGTGCAATTAGAGTTTTCATGTTTTTGTTTCGCTGATCTAGTTACACTAACAACTAATGACTTATTAGATAGTTCAAACAGTTGCACTTAAATACACAACTTAGACATTCTAATAGGTAATAAACATTCGACTTTGCTTGCAGCGCTTTGTTCTGTTTCATTGATATGATTGATTAATTCAAAATTGCTAAAACAAATCAAATCTCCTAAGTGATAATAGTGGAGTTTGTGATTTACGATCAAACCATATGATTCATGTTATCATCGTCATCAATAAAGATACTTTTTCAATTATCTCCTTCCATTAAACGAGTTGCCAGGCAACTCCCAGGTAACTGGAATCCCATGGCATCATTTGGAACAACTGCGTTGTGAAAAGATGTTCGAATCGAACTTGGCGGCCAAAGTTCGCTTATTTAGTCTCATGCCCTTTCTATCATTCACTTGATGTCTCCTCTGACCTCTTTCCTCTCTCTCTCTCTCTCTCTCTCTCTCTCTCTCTCTCCTCTCTCTCTCTCTAGCATGCTGCTGGTGGTGGTGGTGCTTGTGCTGCAAGTAGTTATTTCACCGATTAACTTGACCGAGTCAGTCGTTGATCGGGTCAGAAGATGCGACGAACCTCGGCGCCGTACTGTCGGGCGATGTGCATCCTTTGTGGTAATGGGCCAACAGTGGTGCCCAATACAACCTTACCCCTAATTCGACTAATTTGGATGCATTATCGTTATCTTTGGATGGCTACGCAGCCATGAGCCTCATCACAGCACTCTCCATCAATGTGCATACTTGGTTGTGGTGGGCCAACCGTGTTGCCCAACACAACCTTGCACATAACTCAAGCCATTCGGTTGCGTTTTTGTTACCATTGGATGGCCACGAGGCTTAGCACTGCACTTTCGGCTATTGTCCGTCCTTGGTGGTGGTGATCCACCAGTAGCATCACTGCCACACTGGCGACTATCGAGTCATTCAGTGCATTGCACATTTAATGCCATAATCTCAGGAATGAGCCTCGAGACTTGAATATTATTTGCTAACTCGATCGGTGTGCCATCTTCGTGGTGGCCGGCATGCCACTGCCATTTGTGAGGCTCGACCGATATCACTGAATGTTAAGGTTAGTTAGATTCATGAGCTAATATTGACCTTATCTTGTGCCGCATCTTCGAGTTCACCTTCTCCCTGTTCGGCTTATGCTTGCACGATACGCAGTGCCAAGGTGGAACAACCAAATCGGTTGGCGATGATGGCTTCAGTGGCTGCTCACTCGGTTGTTGAATCATCATCATCATCGATGGCAAACAGTTTGCCTCTCTCGTCGAGAGTAGGACTGTTGCCTTTCGTTGAACCATCTCTTCGGCATCGTGCAATCTGCAATCTTCATTATCATAGTCAAGGGCACTCTGGCCGCCATAATTCTGGTCGCCATCACCGTCACGGGCAGCATTCTTCTCCACATTATTATGCTCTTGCAGATAGAACTTCACCACTGGAATGAGATTCATCACCGAAATGTCGTCGTCCAGTGTCAAGTCGTAGTGGTGGCTTGTTCTGTGACAGTAACTATCCATTTACGGTTCACTCTTGATGATGACCGATTTGCTTTGTGATTGTTGCTGTTTGTCAGTGGCAGAAGTAGAACTAGAACACAGCAACGGCAACGGTGGCTCAAAATTCATGACGAGTGTCACCTTCGCATAAGTACGAGTGTTACTGTTCTGTATGATTGGAGCTGCCAACGGTCCTTTGGGCAATTTTCTGTAGGTTTTCTTAGTGCCAGTGCTGGTTCCATCGGTGCCAGTTCGGTGAGCACTTCACCAGGTGCCTTTACCACCAGCACACTATTGTGCTGTGCACCTCGTTGACGAGATTGTCCACTTGATCATAGAGGCGAACTTGTTTGTTCGTCGAAATTCGATTATATTTGCATTGTTCTGTTGTCATTTCTACTGAAAGCTCTTCTTCGATGCGACTCGATTGCACCCAAGAGTTACCAAGAATAATCGATGAGAATCGGAAACAATCGTTTTGACAAACAAACAGAACACACAGACACAGAAGACACACTCTGTGTCACAAAGCCTCTCGGCCGAGTCGGCAAACTTATCGAAATCATCAACTCATCGAGGAGAACAGACACAGAGGCGCACACAGCACACACAGCACACACACTAACCATTGACGACAAGGGAGAGAGACAGCGGCAGCTCGATCTCGCCTGTGCTTGTGTGTGTCTGTGTATTTGTCTTCCAGGCTGCAGACTCTGCCTGACTAAATACATTGCATTACAATCGGTCGATCGGTCGGTAGCAAAGCGAAAAGCCACTGAGTGGCTGCGCACATTGCCAATTGCAAAGTCTAATTCAGGCAATTTACATTGGAGTGAGTGCATTTAGCCAAAAATGATGTCAATTTTATCTATTTGTTGTAAAATTGACTCTGCCGTTTCTGCACTGAGGCCAGGTGGCTGAGGCAGGTGGCGAGCGAGCAAATGACTCCTTTGGCAATGACTTTGCTGACTGACTTCACCAGAGATGGAGACGAGCCACCACGAGGGAACTTTGAGTTGTTTCCTGAAATGAACCGATTTGGCAGCCGAGGCAAGAATATAAAATTGACCACACTTGCACATAATGTGAAATTTCCATCAGAATCAATGTAAACTGAAGGATCAAATGACACACTAAATGGCTGCACACACACACACACAATGGGAGGCCAAGTGAGGCAAGTGCACTTGTCTGCTTGCATCAATACTGGCATCAATGGCTAATTAGTTATGTGAGATGCATTCTTTTGGTAATGGCAGATGTAGTGCATAAGTCTTGTTTTTCGTCTAATTCTGCAAAAAAAACAATAAAACAAACTCAGTAAGCATTGCTTGATTCGGTGAAGCAAGCCCCCCAATAAGATTGGTTTGGTTTATATTTAAACTTCTCCTGTAGCAATTTGACTTGCGACAATTTGTACTGTTCACTTCCAAGTGCAAATAAAGTTTGTTAGTTAGTTCAATTGCTTTATTGCTATCTCGATGACATTAGTCGGTGAACTGTTCTTTCATTACCGCCACGGCCGAAAACACGGCAAAAAATGTGACCGCCATTGTTCAGATCTTGCACCAATCTCTCAAATGGCACATCAAGTAATCCATTCACAGTTCCCACTGTTAGCAATAAATTGCCGTTTCCGACAATCACAATAATTCGCTCCTTGGTGCACACCACCTGGTTGTGCTCGAGTGTAAGTGGACTAACTTGGCCTCTATTATCTCGTGATGTAAGGCACATTGAGCACCATCACAATTTGGAGTAAAAAACCCACTGATCAAGAACCGCGAGTGCGAGGTGATCGGTCTCTGGATGGGGGAGAGAGGAACTGTGAGTACCCAGTTGGTTGGCTTTTTCGATCGTTTCCAACTGGATAAGAAGAAACTTTGCGAAATGGCCGAATCTCTCTCGCCCTCTCTCTCTCTCTCTCTCTCGCCCTCTCTCTCTCTCTCGCCCTCTCTCTCTCTCTCTCTCGCCCTCTCTCTCTCTCTGCCCCCTCTCTCTCTCTCTCTCTCTCGCCCTCTCTCTCTCTCTCTCTCTTCTCTCTCTCTCCCTCTCTCTCTCTCTCTCTCTCGCCCTCTCTCTCTCTCTCTCGCCCTCTCTCTCTTGCCCTCTCTCTCTCTCTTCCTCTCTCTCTCTCTCTCTCTCTCTCTCTCTCTCTCTCTCTCTCTCTCTCTCTCTCTCTCTCTCTCCTCCCTCTCTCTCTCTCTCTCTCTCGCTCCTCTCTCCCTCTCTCTCTCTCTCTCTCTCTCTCTCTCTCTCTCTCTCTCTCTCTCTCTCTCTCTCTCTCTCTCTCTCAATAAAGCAAACCAATCGGGCTCATCGAATTGACCTCGTTCCTCCCCTCTGAACACCGATCACTCGTGACAGCATTCCATAATCCAATAACTCTTCCTCAACAATGTAGACTTCGATACCAGAATATTGTGACCACTTGATAAATGTTTGATTAAAATCAAAATTTTATTATTATTAAAGTAAACACTACACATTAAACATCTTTAGTATGACAAAGACAGATTATATATCATGAGTACAAACGAATACATAACATATCATAAATAGTTAACACAAAAAGTGGTGAGGTTAGTGGTTAGTGCGTAAATGTGCTTGTAAAACGTTATTAGCTGATTAATAGATTATAAGATTATAGATAATGTATAAGATACAATTCAAGTGGGGATATTCATAAATTAAAAGATCCTAATTTATCACACAACAAAACATGGTTGGCACACACATGTAAAGTGCATTACACACAACACACTAGTTATAAGACTTAATGTAAAGAACTAAGCTACTTAATGTGCTTTCGACATGACCCTGAAAGGATTAATGCTAAATGTTAAACGTGTATATAGTTATAGTTATAAGACTGAGATTAGATTGCGATTGGAATGACAGATAGGATAGAGTTCGTTGATCCAATTTGATTGGATTGAGATTGAATAGTTTTTGATTATTGCTTGTCTGGTTTGCGTAGTTTCGATGCGTTCGTTACCGGGTTTTTCGTTGTTTCATCTTATAATTCACAACACACACAACTGAGAAGGTCACTCTCAATCGTCCATTAGTTTGACTTTGATTTGCATTCGATTGGAAAACTCAATCTCACTCACATTTGGGACTAATTTGGGCTGTAGGCAAAAGTAGATTGCTTCAATCTTTTTCTTCTCCTTCACCAACAGCTGTCGGATGTCCTTGTCGCACTTGTCACAGAACAGAGTCTCACCGTCTCGTTGGCCTGTGCGCTCGAATTCGTCTTTGATCATTTCGGCAGAGTAGCGTAGTTTGATGCCCTGGGACTTGAGCGCTGTAGGAAAGGCCTGCTGGGCCACATCGCGCATCAACTGATGTGGATCTTGATATGCGCTCAGTTGCACCTTTTTGACGTTAAAATTCTGTGGGATTAGATCTATCTTCGGTGGTGGTAGCTTGTGGAGCAGTGAGTCGAGCGAAATGCGGAGATCTACGAGTGATCGTATGACGGACAGCTCGAGCAGTAGTTTGTAGAGAAAATCCTTGAAGTTCACCACAGGATTGAAAGCCAAGTCCATGTAGGTCACCTTGATCCAGTAGGCCAGGCGACGCTCCGTCAGGCCAAAGACAGCGGGAATCTTACCGTGCACTCGGGTTAGTCTCGTATAGAGCGGCAGCAGATTGTCGTCCATAATCATCTCCTGACAGCCAATGTTGAGACAGCAAAAGCCCAACTCGGTCAGGTCATATCGCTTGTCCGGTGTCCACAGTTTGGAGAACTCGGTGAGGTGTTCATAGTCGAAAATGGAAATGAGCACTTCTTCCAGTGGATTGTTCAGGATGAGTGGCTCAATGTGACGCATCTCAATGCACGGCTCCTCAATGTCGATGTAATGGTTGATTGAGAGATGCTGCAGACTCTGATACTGATGCAACTGTGGTCCAAGTCGACGATAGTCGAAATAGTCATCGTCGATCAGGTTGATCAGGCGGAGTGTCTTCAACTTTGGCCAATTGGCCAACAACTGCCTCTGTGCAAGGAAGGGCCATTCGCTTGTGATGATGACGGTGAGTGTTTCCACATTGGGACAGAATCTACTAAGAGCTTCGAAGAAGACGTGAGCTGCCTTCTTTCTCAGATAGACCAAATGGCCTAGGTTGCCATCTTCTCGTTCTCGTTGATCGTCCTTGAGAATGGCCAGTCCTTCGTCCTCATCATCACAACCGCTGTCTTCAACAAACTGAATCTTGAGATTTGGATGTTCATTTAGATCAGGATTGACTTTGAAGAACTTTAACAGTCTTCGGGCCTCATGAGGATTGGGCAGTGAGCTGATCATGCGAGGACCTGCGATGATGGTGAACTCTGTTCGCGCTACACTCACACCGCCAGGGATTGAAGTGAACAGACGATGCTGCCGCAGATGTCGCAAATGGTCGTGGACTGGCATTTTGTCGAACAGCTCGATCAGTTTCGACTCGGACAGAATCTCCACAAATTTGTTTGACATTTTCGATAGAAGAGGGAGCTGCAGATGCGTTAGGAAAGAGTATTTGAGTATTTAGCTGTAGGCAAGGAACTGATAAGAATGTCTTGAAGAGTTGTAGTTGAGTTGAATTGGGTGATGCACAAGTTTGCATAAGGAACTAACATAAAAGTGGGCTTTTGAAGGCATATGACTTGAAGTCATGGGTTATTGCTTCAAAGTTAGAGAACGAATGAGGATGAGTGCATTTGATCTAGCTAAAAGTGATTGTTGCTCCAGTGATTCGATGTATGTATTCACAACACAAGTACACGGGATAGTGTTGAATAGAGTGTCTAGGTGAAAGGTGTCTAGAATGTCTAATATTGAGCTGCACTAGTGGGGACACAAGGCTGGGGAAGATGGAGAGTTGAAAGTCTGTAATCAGTTGCCATCGACGTAAGACGTCGTCCTTCGATCTAAATGGACAGATTAGACATTGGTTGGATAGGCCGGGCTTAGGACTTACATGTGAGAGTTGGTTTAGGGATGCAGATTAGACTGAGGAAGTGATGAGCTGCATTTGGTCTAGATAGGTAAGCCCATCATTAGTAGATGAACGTGAATGCTGTGCACTAGACATACCGTTTATGGTTAGCTAAGGCAAGTGCTCGCGGCTGCCGAGGCAATATGTCTTGTTAGGTCTAGGCGAATCAATCATTAGTCGACGGACACTTACACAAGGGTCTCTTGAGAGAGGGCGAGAGAGAGAGAGGGCGAGAGGGCGAGAGGGCGAGAGAGAGAGAGAGAGAGAGAGGGCGAGAGAGAGAGGGCGAGAGAGAGAGAGAGGGCGAGAGAGAGAGAGAGAGAGAGGGCGAGAGAGAGGGCGAGATAGAGAGAGAGAGAGAGAGGGCGAGAGAGAGAGGGCGAGAGGGCGAGAGGGCGAGTGAGTGAGAGGGAGGAGAGAGAGAGAGGGCGAGTGAATGAGAGGGAGAGAGAGAGGAAGTTAGAGGGCGAGTGAGTGAGAGAGAGAGAGAGAGAGGGCGATTGAGAGAGGGCGAGAGAGAGAGAGAGAGAGAGAGAGGGCGAGAGAGAGAGAGAGAGAGACGAGAGAGAGAGAGAGAGAGAGAGAGAGAGAGAGAGAGAGAGAGAGAGAGAGAGAGAGAGGGCGAGAGAGGGCGAGTGAATGAGAAGGAGAGAGAGAGAAAGTGAGAGAGGGGGGAGAGAGGGGGAGAGAGGGAGAAGAAGAGAGGGAGAGAGAAAGAAAAAGAGAGAGAGAGAGGGCGATAGAGAGAGGGCGAGAGAGAGAGAGAGAGAGAGAGAGAGGGAGAGGAAGAGGGAGAGAGAGACACCTACCTGTATGGGTTGGTTGTGGAAAGAAGTCAAGATTGACGAATGAGCAGTTGCATCCCTTCTGGGAAGGTAACTCCGACTCGAGTCTGATTTGGATGTGCATTGAATTTATCATGTGCATGTATGGAGTACATGGAAAGATTGGTTGAGAGCAGTAGTCCAAATTGACTTGGAAGTGGTTCTCATTTGGTCTAGGTGAACGAGAATGCATTAGTCAACGAGTATGTCTACGGTGGACCTACCTATGAGGGTTCGCGTATGGAAGTGCTCGAGTTTGGCAAGGCGTTAGGCCTCATTTGGTCTAAGAGGGCAAATCGAGCATTAGTCAAGCAGTATGAATGCGTCGGACATACCATTGAAGGGAGTAGTAAAGAACGTCGAGGCAATTTAGTCTTGGTAGGTCAATCGATCATTGCTCGAACAGAATGTATGCGAAGTGGTCAACACCTACGAACGAAGGGTTGTATTTGGTCTAGTTAGGTGAGCGAAGCATGAGCCGACGAGCACTTATGCCGTAGACGTACATGGGAACGTTCGATATATGACGTGGTTTAGTTCGCCTTGGCGATGTGCTGGTCTAAATAGGAGAATTGGCCATTAGTAGATGTGCACGTATATGATCGACATACCTGTGTGTGTGTGTACAATGAGGAAAGTAGTCGATAGTAACGAGTGGAGGGTTGTATTCGATCTAGATAGGCGAAGCCATCATTGGTCGATAAGCGGTAGACATGGATATGGATGCGGTAGACATACCTGAGTGAGGGATCGCACAAGGAAGTGGTCAACATTGACGAGCGAAGGACATCATATGGTCTGGCTAAGTGGATCAATCATTTGCCGATATGTAGGTGTGCTGTGAGCGTTAGTTATTCGAAAATGTCAATGAGAAAGGCTTCATTTGGTCTTGATAAGTCAATGGATTCACAATTAGTCGATGATACGGTAAACATGTGTATGAAGGATCGTATAGGAAAGTGATCACGTTTTGAGAAGCGATACGCAACTCAATAGGTTTTGATAGACTGATTTGATCACAAAAGCACAACACTGCACAGTGAGATTAGGCAACGAATGGCGACGCCATAAGCGTCTTTTGATCTAGATAAGGCAATCGGCAATTAGCGTTAAATAGAATAAATACCGTAGACATACTTTGTTTGGCTGTGGGCAATAGTTGAGCACCGTAAGATCACATCAGTTGGTCTCTTGGCGAACAAATCCCGCATCAATCGGCGATAGGCCTGTCGGTTGGCTTCCTTTGGCGAGGTTGGTTGATTCGAAAACTAACACAAAATGAATGAATTCATTAAACGATAAATACGAATCAGTTGCCGAAGATCGCCATACCGACAATAGCCGACAATCATGATGCCGATGCCAGCACCGCACTCGTTCGCATCTCAAAAGCGCATCGCTTCGTTGCAAACAACAACAAAAACAAACTCGCTCACACACACACAGAGTGAGAGAATGTCTCCGAGAGTAGTGTCGAGTTGTGCCGAGTCAAGTGAAGTGAAGCGATAGAAAGAGAAACGAGAAGCCATCTGCCAGAGAGCGATACGCCAAATGACTGTGTCACTCTCATATTTCCACATAAGCGTGCTAATGTAGAGGGATGAAGCGAAGCCAGTGCATCGACTTTACATCTACATTATTAGTGCCACCAAACTATTAAATATTCATATTATGATCGAGCATATTAATAGGCCACATGCAAACGAGTATCTATGCAAATTTTATATTTTTAATTATTTAAATTAGTCGAGATATTAAGTAGATTGTATTTGACATGTTTAGACGGTGCCTCGATTTAAGAAAACGTTCACTGTCCAAAGTGCGCCTCTCGCAATCGAGCGATGGCGACTCTCCAAGCGAGCCAAACGCCAACACAAAGAAAGCACAGCCAGTCACGGGAGAGAGATAGAATGATTCATGACTAAACCAGTCAATACCAGTTGGCGTGCATGTGACCGCACTGGTAGGCAGAGGCAGAGATCGATCAACTCTCCATCCATTTCTCTCCCTTCATTTCATCAGGCGCACAATGATCATGGTGTATGTGCGAATGCGAGCGAGAGATTGTGCCTTTAGACTCGAATCGAGCCGATCGGCAGGAGAGAGAAAAAGAGAACATGTACGTTCTATCGTAGAGTCGGTGTAGATGCTGCAGCTCAACGAGCTTGTCGTTCTGTCTTTCCGTGCCGAGAGCGGTCATGGGGGTGTCATTCTGTCCATCCGTGCGGTGGGCTGGCACAAGTTGTCGATCTGTCTGTCCGTGCCGAGCGCCTCCATGACTTGTCGTTCTGTCCATCCGTGCCGAGAGCGTCGAGCGTGGTCATTCTGTCCGTCCGTGCCGAGACACTCCTTAACTTGTCGTTCTGTCCTTCCGTGCTGTTTGCCTCCATGACTTGTCATTCTGTCTGTCCGAGCCGAGAGCATCGA
Source organism: Rhizoglyphus robini (assembly GCA_023373905.1). Lineage (NCBI taxonomy): Eukaryota > Metazoa > Arthropoda > Arachnida > Sarcoptiformes > Acaridae > Rhizoglyphus > Rhizoglyphus robini. The sequence continues at coordinate 210,791 of JAKIJQ010000017.1, read as the reverse complement.
GCGGCGTCATTCTGTCCATCCGTGCGGAGGGCTGGCACAAGTTGTCGTTCTGTCTGTCCGTGCCGAGAGCCTCCATGACTAGTCATTCTGTCTGTCCGAGCCGAATATACACGAGTATGCGTGTAAGAGCACAATTTCAACTAAAGTCGCACTGAAGCTCTAACCTTCCAATGCAACCGTCGATCGATCTTATGGCTGTGCGCTCTCTCTGGTTGTTACCAATTTAACGACCGTCACCCCACTCTCTCGTCCGTTCGTTATCCTGATCATTTTCCTCTGTGTGCTCCTCAAAAGGGATCATTTAACCTGCAGGCAAAAGCAGCAAACTTATTTAACAAATCCATCCTTACCTCGTTCATCTTGTCAGTCCATTCGACACGTGTGATCTGCTTGCACCCTCAAATATAGCATCCACATTAGCATCTTTTATTTATGTCTTTTTGTATGTGCACGTGAACATCCTCTGCATAAACTAATCGTTATCACTTCAGCGCAATCAACTGTATGCGAACATGTGTGTTAGCGCAAACGAAAAGCTCATCTACCACTTGATACGGTTTGACTTGGCTCGAATGAACTTGATTTCACTTGATTCGACTTGACACAAGCAAAATTGGCTAATCATCAGACTACGATGTGAGTATGATTTATATCTTTATTTGTAAACGATTGAGAGAGAGAGAGAGAGAGAGAGAGAGAGAGAGAGAGAGAGAGAGAGAGAGAGAGAGAGAGAGAGAGAGAGAGAGAGAGAGAGAGAGAGAGCGAGAGAGGGAGAGAGAGAGAGAGAGAGAGAGAGAGAGAGAGAGAGAGGGAGAGAGAGAGAGAGAGAGGGCGAGAGAGGGCGAGAGAGGGTGAGAGAGGGCGAGAGAGAGAGAGAGAAGGAGAGGAAGAGAGGAAGAGAGGAAGAGAGGAAGAGAGGAAGAGAGGAAGAGAGGAAGAGAGAAAGAGAGAAAGAGAGAGAGAGAGAGAGAGAGAGAGAGAGAGAGAGAGAGAGAGAGAGAGAGAGAGAGAGAGAGAGGAGAGGGCGAGAGAGAGAGAGAGAGAGAGAGAGAGAGAGAGAGAGGGCGAGAGAGAGGGAGAGAGAGAGAGAGAGAGAGAGAGAGAGAGAGAGAGAGAGAGAGCAGACAAGGGCCACTGGTTAAGGCGCTTTATTGATGGTTTGAGTGTCAATAGGCAACTCACAGTTCAAATTGATATGTCAACTACTGGCATGTACTCGAACTAGTACTGTCCCTTACAAGTCGAACATTGAGCTAGGTGGTAACCCACCACTACATCTCCCACGAGAATATTGGAACTACTTTGTGCCGTGAATTGACATGGTGAGCTCGTAAAGCTTGTCGGGTTGATCCACCACTGCTCTGTCCTGGTATCTGGCAAATTGGATTCGCTTCCTTTACTTCATGTTCGGTACAATAGTCCATCCATCCACGTCTAAATCGGGTTTCGTTGTTGTTATTTTGCCCATTGGTCGCATGTGTCGGTGGTCTTGCTTTTGTCTGGATTTTGTTAGGTTCGGTAGTTTTGTCCTTTGTCGAAGCGGACTTTGATCGATACCTGGCTTGTCGTCCACCAGCCCTGGGTATTGAGACTTGCGGGTGTCGGTGTCCACCAGATCTTCGATTATCTTGATGCTCGACCATTGATCCTTTTCGATGATTCTGTCCGTTTCCCTTTTGGCCTCGGTGTATTCTCGGATGTTGATCGAGTATCGTTCTTCGAGACCTTTCGTCTGCTCGCCCATGTTGCTCGGACATTGTGTAACATCCAAAGAATGATCCTGAGCTTGTTGACATTCGTATCGTTGACCATCGGGTGTCTTCGAACTCTCGAATGAGGCTTAGCTTTCTGCTCGATGCGCGAGTGTAAATTGTCCGACAGGTAATTCTTCTGAATTGTATCTGCCTGGTATTCGACTTGACGGAGCATCTACAAGTCCATTGAAATCAGTTTCGTCTCTTCATTCTCGGCAGTTTCTTCACAGTACTTGTGTTTGTCCTACAGTTACGAACCTCTCTCAGAGGGCGTGGACTTTTTTGAGGTATTTTCCTTTGCACTTCCGAGAAATACGTTCGAAATAGCACTTTTCCATATTCCCTTTATTTAGCAAGGCTGTAAAGTAGTCCTCTCTGGTATGCAGCTTCGTTCATTGCGTCGATATGTGCCAAGCCGCCAAAAACAGCGTTTTGAGACGTTTCTACTTGAAGGAAAGCTTTGTAGTACACAACTTGGATTAGACTAACCAACAGACAAGCCTAGTGGGTTCTCAACATTAACTTGAGTAAAATAAAAGACACTCAGTGTCCTCGCAAAAGTCGCCTTGTTCTCGTGACCACTCCTTGGTTTTTAATTCGATTTCTTCTCGATCTCAGTTCGCTTTTGATCGGTTCTGGTCTTGACAGGTTGTGCAAGAGATAATAGATGCATTGACTAAACTCAGTAATTACAGGAAGTACGACAACAATGTGACTTGAAAAAGACTGTTCCTGATTAATGGATACTAGTGACAAGCCTCACTCGTTGGCACCATCGCACCCAGCTGACTTCAACCAGTACTCTAGTTAGATGTTCTGGACATTACTAGCTCTCAGGTAATCATTCGTTTACAATGTGACTATTACCTGACGCACGATTTCTTCCCCTTTGGTTCTCTTCAATAAGAATGTTCGTAGTGATTGTTATAATTGCGACAGATTTGAACCTAGATTACGGATGCACTTATAAAGTGATTGAAAGGGGATCGAATTGTGCATGAGGTAATAGAAACATTGTCTAAACTCAGTGATTACAGGAAGTACGACATCAATGTGACTGGAAATGGACTGTTTCCGACTATTGGATTCAGGTGACAAGCATCAGACTCGTTGGCATCATCGCACCCAGCTGACTTCAACCAGTACTCTCTATTTGGCTACCGGTTTCTGTCACCTCTGGCTCTCAGGTAATCATTAGTTTACGATGTGACTATAAACTCTACCACATCTTGCACCCTTTTGGATCTCTTCAATAAGAAGGTTCGCAGTGATTGTTATAATTGTGAAAGTTTTGAACCAAAATTGCGAATGCACTTCTAAGGTGATTGAAAAGGGTTCAAAATGTGGTAGAGGTAATAGAAACATTGACTAAACTCAGTGATTACAGGAAGTACGACACCAATGTGACTGGAAATGGACTGTTCCCGACTATTGGATTCAGGTGTAAAGCATCAGACTCGTTGGCACCATCGCACCCAGCTGACTTCAACCAGTACTCTCTATTTGGCTACCGGTTCCTGTCAACTCTGGCTCTCAGGTAATCATTCGTTTACGATGTGACTATTATCTCAATCGCCAAACTCTTCCCCTTTGGTTCTCTTCAATGAGAATGTTCGAAGTGATTGTTATAATTGCGACTAATTTGAATCTAGATTACGGATGCACTTCTAAAGTGATTGAAAGGGGAACAAATTGGCCAATGAGATAATAGAAACATTGACTAAACTCAGTGATTACAGGCATTACAATGTAACTGGAAACGAACTAATGGATTCAGGTGACAAGCACGAGACTCGTTGGCACCATCGCACCCAGCTGACTTCAACTAGCACTCTCTCCTTGGCTATCGGTTCCTGTCATCTCTGGCTCTCAGGTAATCATTCGTTTACAATGTGACTATGACGTTAACGACAATACCTTCCCCTTTGGTTCTCTTCCATAAGAATGTTTGTAGTGATTGTTATAATTGCGACAGGTTTGAACCTAGATGGTGGATGCACTTCTAAAGTGATTGAAAGGGGATCGAATTGTCGTTAATGTAATAGAAACATTGACTAAACTCAGTGATTACAGGCATACACCAGAGCCAATGTGAAGCGGATAGTTCCCGACTATTGGATTCAGGTGACAAGCATGAGACTCGTTGGCACCATCGCACCCAGCTGACTTCAACCAGCACTCTCTCCTTGGCTACACGTTCCTGTCAACACTTGGCAAACCCGAACCGATCGTGGAGACTGGTTCTGATATCAATGACGAGTTCAGAACTGACGACACTTTGATTGATTGATCAACCTCATTGCTGACCAATCCGACTGTCATCCTGACCCAAGTTACTGTTGGTCGCACTGGCTCTCAGGTAATCATTAGTTTACGATGTACCTATTGGCATATGTTTCGTCATTTTCTTTCATTCACTTTAAGAAGAATGTTCTCGGTAATTGCTTTTGCATTGCGTTTCCAAGTGATTGAAGGCAATTTACCGATGTTCTTCTAAAGTGAATGAAACGAATTGATGAGAAATACTGCCAAATAGAAACATTGACTAAACTTTGTGATTACAGGAATTGGAACATTAACCTGAAAGTGGATACTCAAGGAAAACATGCCCTCGATGCTGATGGACACAACTCACGGGCCACCATCAACCTTCAATTGGACATCACGATGCCACATTCAATTAGTTAGGCTCACATTTGTACAAATCAGAGCTTATTTATAATGTAACAATTTGGTTATATAATGAACATAATAAAATGTCACCATTACTTTGCTTCAACAACTCCAAAGGTAAAGTGGCCACTGAGTTCTTTGTGTTCGGCCTTGGTTGTGAGTGTAATTCGTTTGACACTTTCGCCCCAAACCTCGGTCAAGTGATGATCGCCCTCCATTGACCTGTCCTCCACTTCGTAGTCGAACACTTTCCAATCAATCTCCAGTTGAACGTGGACGTCTGGACTTTTGAGCAGCAATCCTTGTTCATTCTTGGTAATAGTAACAGTGGGCACCGTAATGAAGTGTACCTTCTGTGCGGCAACAAACGAGGCCAACTGATACTTTTCATCGATTTGAATAGAGTTTTTCACTTTATCGAATCGAATCGATCGAACCCAGTGGGTGACATGAGCCTCTTTGGGGTAAGCACCGGCAATGTCTGCCGTGAACAGTACTCCATCATTGTTGGCGAACTCTTCAAAGGTCACGTTGTGTGCTGCGTAATTGCCTTCTTTCTGTTGAATGCCATTGATGGTGGGACAGTTGTGATACTGAGACTGCATGTAGAACAGCTCATAACGATGGGGACCGAACGTTTTGGCTGTGTATGTGCCAACGCCAATGTCAATCAGCACGGGGAAACCATTCTGGAACATGATGAAACTGCCGACATCGTTATGATTGTGACTTTCGTCTGCAGAAGTAGAAAAAGTGATATAACACAACGTCAATAGCCATTTGACACAAACTTACGATTAGTTCCAGCTTTGCCTGCAATATAGAACTTGTTGGTCGTAGCGCTCTTCGATCTCGCATTGAACACTTGAATGTCCGGCATCCAGACAACATCGAAAACGGGCGCAACTTGTGGGAATGACTCAATCTCCTTGTGAATGGCCACATAGTTCATGAATTCATTGAAGTCATACATAATCTGGTAGACATAGTTTGCTTTCGACACAAACTGCAACATATAGGCAGAGTACTGCTTCATTCTGTCATCGTTGAACAATGTTCCAAACTTGGCGATTGGTGTCGGTGGATAGGTCAGCTTGGCTTGACCATCCGCAAAGTTGACGAACCACGTATTGTCGATCAACATTTTGTACGAATAATCACCGATTGACTTGATCAGTTTGTTTGTCTTGAAGTATTCGGTTGCTTCAGGCTGCAGTTCACTCACACTTTCCATGTACTCAATGAGTCGACCACCGGCTTGGCGCCAGTAGGCTGGTCCCTCGTCACAGCCACCATCCTCTCCATAGCTATCGAGGAAAAAGTCCGCAGAGTAGAGAGTCTTGTTGTAAACCTTATTGAACAGTGCCACATCATCGAGTGCAAAAATGGCCGCCTTGAGAATGTTTCCATTGATCCAAATGTTCCAATTGCTGGTGACATGATCGCCCTTGAAGCCCTCCCAGAAGAAGTCATCATTGTCGAGAAAGCATTGAAAGATTCTATTGCGCAACTCATAGTCAATTCTCTGGTTGATAATCTTGGTGACATGATTGAACTTGTCACCCATCAACAGTTTGACCCAACCGAGAAACTTGGCATTCTCGCCCGCAAGCAGATCCACTGCATGATGACCAGGAATGGGCAGTGGGTCAGTTGACTTTTGCAAGTACATGTGACCGGGCGCCATCCAGGTGCTCTCCTCCATCATCATCCAAATGCCATTGATAATCTCGTTCAGGTACTTTGTACTCGCCGGATTGTGCTCCTGGTCCATAATGTTACCAATCACCAAATAGCCAATTCGAGTCTTGTGTTCGGCCAACTTCATTTCATAGTGACCACGATTGCCATTGCGAAAGTATTCCATAAAGTCGAATGCAGTCTTTACCGGATAGTGATTCTTGGCCAGATCCTGGTCGGCATGAACTATAAAGTTGTTCTTGACGGCAGGGGCAAGGGCCCTCAGGTCGCTGATTGCTTGATCATGAATTTTCTTTCTGATTTGCTGCAGTTGAGGCAGAGTTATGGTCTTGCCAATGAGCTTCGAGACCAATATTTTCCTGTCCTTAAAAGCATCAATGAACGGAAGTACCGCCAGGACGAAACAACAAAGCAATATCAATAGCTTCATGATTGCAGTTTGATTTCTCAATACTACTAATTCGAAAGCACATTTCTTCTTATATACTAGTGAAAACAAAAGAATTAGCCAATTACATTAATTAAACTATCTTAATTAATTAACTAATAATTATCTTGAATAATAAATTAATTAAAATAATCGAACTTCAAAACATGTTTATTGTTTGATTATTGTATTATTTGGACAACATCCTTCAAGGATCTGAAGGGGGCCTGGATTAGGTCAATTGGTTTGATAGTAAACTTCCACTCAAGCTACTGTATTTTAGTTGTTATATTTAGCTCAGTAAACAGTGTACTTTTTGCCTTAGATAAACAAAAGATAGTTCGATAAAGTTATCATCTCGGGGATATACATTCGACACTTGAACCTCATTTTGCGGAGATGATTGCGATGATGATGATTAAACTCAAGTGAGGTTGCAATGTAGACTTATCGGAAGTACGACAAGGTAAAGTCATATTAATTGACTTCATACTACCAAGGTGAGCATCACAATGTCATCAATGTTCAATTGTTTGTTCTTGTAATGTTACAACTTTCAACTCGAAATAGTCCTATATGCCCAAAGTCCTCTATTTAAACTTTCCTTATCGCGTTTGTGTTACGCCAACGCGTGCAATAGTGACACACGCTTTCCCGGATTTAGATCAGAATAGTTCGTTAGTAACAGCAGTAATCAGACTTTTATGAGCTTTTAGATAGGTGGCTAGTTAACTTAACGAAAATAAATGAATTATTAAAATGCCTGTAAATATGATACAAGACACACAATTAACAATCTAATCTATATCTGCTATGTAAATATTCCATTGACTAATTGGGCATTTATGACACTTGCTTTATGATTAATCAGGCAATAAATTTCGAGGACAAATCAGGGTCTCTTGTTCTATATATCGAAAAGGATCTTTCCCAACTTTTATTAAAGCTGTTGGTAATACTAAAATAATGTGCAGTAATTAATAATGTTAATATCTTGATTTGTCATTGAAGAAGAATCCGGACCTTGAGTCACCGTGAGTCAAACTTATCGCTACACTTTAAGGGAATGATATATTCTAGAGCCAAGCGAACTACTTAATTATAAGTGGAACATCATTAATAGATGTTCGAATTTCAATTAACTCATACTTATTGAATTCTGTTAAAAATGTGGCCGTCCAACACATTCTCAACACTTCGTCAGTACAGATCACTAAATTCATCATCATCTAAAAGTCTAACTTCCAATTTGACTCATCAATTGAGAATTGTCTTTTACACATTTTCCATCGTGGGTCTCATTTCGTTGTTTTTGTTTGCAAGTTATCGTCATTTTGTACTTCGTTCTACTTTAAGATCCAAGCTACCCAAAATACATTCTGTTCATAGCCAATCGCATTTCCATCAAGTTGAAGTGCAACCTGATTATTCCAAATATCTAATCTACACTCCTCAGTGTGTAATTCCAAATATTCCTGTTTTCACTTTTGAAACTAGAAGACTTTTCCAAAAGTATTACTCAAAGAATTATAAATGCGCCAGAGAGGATATTACTGTACATTTTCGTCGTTTCAATTACACATATGTTCAAGTGCCGGCTAATTTGAGATGTTCGGCTCGGGAAATTGTGCGTGGTGCTGTGAATGAAGATGTTGCATTTGGGAAGGTGTTCAATTTTGCTCCAGGTCAAAGTGAAATGAATTTTCCCGAATCTGATGCAGTGGAAGTCACCTGTGATTCGAGACATACACGGATAATTCCACTGATACCAAAGAAGGAACCATTTTGGCAGTTGAAATATCGTGTCAATCCAAAGTTGGACAGCACACCGAATGTGCTTCTGGTTGGAATTGACTCAGTTTCGAGATTGAACTTTTTGCGTCAATTTAATGAAACACAGAAATTCCTCACTGAGCACGAATTTGAAGGTCCACTTTATGGGCTTCAAAAAGTGGGCGATAATACCTGGCCTAATCTGATGGCCATGTTCACTGGTGAGCAACAGGACGAGTGGCAACAAGCGTTGCCTCAAAACCGCAAACTTGACAGACTTCCGCTGATATTTAAAGCCTTTTCGAAGGCAGGATTTGTGACTACTTACATTGAAAATATGCCCAATTTTGGTTTGTGGACATTTCACGAGAAGAGTGGATTCACAAAACAACCAATCGAGTACTGGTTGAGACCGGTCAATTTGATGGTGTTCAAACAGTTGAATCACAAATATTGCTATAAGGAGAAGTTGGAGATGGAGTTGTACTATGACTATGTATACGATCAAATGTTAGCCTTCCGTGAACGTGGTCAAAAGTACTTGACAATGGTCCACATGGCTGCCGTGACTCACGACTATCTTAATCACGCTCAATACATTGACAATCCTGTTAAACGATTTTTAGAGAAAATCTTTGAATCGAATCTCCACAACAATACATTGATTGTGTTTTACTCTGATCACGGCATTCGGTATGGCGAAATCTTGAAAACCGAATCTGGTTATCAAGAATCGCGAATGCCCTTTATGTATTTCTACATTCCGAAAAGTATGCGGTTGTTGGATTCTGAGGGTCAATGGATGGATTCGAATGAGTTGAAACAAGTTTTCCGTGAGAATGCTCGTCGTGTTACGAGTAACTTTGATATTCACGCAACATTGAGACATGTGCTGGATCAATCGCCCGCAGTTGATGAATACTATGGACAGTCTCTGTTTACGCCAATTTCCCAGGAACGAACATGTGAAGATGCAGGCATTCCAAACGAGTACTGCTTGTGTCGACAGTTTGAGTCTTTTACTGATGCTGAGATTGTTAGTCAAATTGCCAATTTCACCGTACAATACCTCAACAATCAACTGAAACCATTCACAAACCAATGCCACGATCTAACACTAAGTCGTGTACAAAAAGCCAAAATCTCTTCTCAACACAATCCCAGTGATACAGAACGATCCACAAAAAGAACATTTACAATCACAATCATAACTAAACCGAATAATGGAACTTTTGAGGCCACAGTACAGGGCACCATGGTAGGGAATTCAAGCTTAGAACAAGAAAGTTTGCAAATTCTGGGAAAACCTTTGAGACAGGATCGATATGCTGAACAGAGTCACTGTGTGGCCAATACTCAAGTTGAGAGTGTGTGCTATTGTCGAGATTTTCATTTGTAGAATAAACATTTGAACTTTGATACTAAAACTTAATTAGGTTAATACGCTTTAATGAAGCTATATTTAGCCTAAAGTGCAACTGAGGTGTCGTTGTGAGTTTATAAAGTAAAACCCGCATACCAAACACGTTCATTTCTTTTCGGCTTTCGCTTAAGATGGTCTTTCCTCATTGGTCTCCATTCATCCCTCTCATGCCTTCGATTACCTACTCTTGACTTGTTCCACCAGATTATCTCATCAATTTATCTCATCATCGATTATATTAGTCAGTAATTGCCATCTTCTTCAAGTCAATCAAATTCGCGTGCATGTATTGCGAAAATGAACGAAATGCTATTCCAACGAGAATCCCGAAGAAGTCAATTCGGAATAAATTGAATGGATACTATTCTCGAAGTTTTTGCTAATCAAACTGGCGTGCATGTATTGAGAGAAATCCATATAATTCCAACGAAAATCTCGAAGAGGTCAATTCGGAATAAATTGAATGGATACTATTCTCGAAGCTTTCGCTAATCAAACTGGCGTGCATGTATTGAGAGAAATCCATATAATTCCAACGAAAATCTCGAAGAGGTCAATTCGGAATAAATTGAATGGATACTATTCTCGAAGCTTTCGCTAATCAAACTGGCGTGCATGGATTGAGAGAAATCCATATAATTCCAACAAAAATCTCGAAGAGGTCAATTCGGAATAAATTGAATGGATACTATTCTCGAAGCTTTCGCTAATCAAACTGGCGTGCATGGATTGAGAGAAATCCATATAATTCCAACGAAAATCTCGAAGAGGTCAATTCGGAATAAATTGAATGGATACTATTCTCGAAGCTTTCGCTAATCAAACTGGCGTGCATGGATTGAGAGAAATCCATATAATTCCAACAAAAATCTCGAAGAGGTCAATTCGGAATAAATTGAATGGATACTATTCTCGAAGCTTTCGCTAATCAAACTGGCGTGCATGTATTGAGAGAAATCCATATAATTCCAACGAAAATCTCGAAGAGGTCAATTCGGAATAAATTGAATGGATACTATTCTCGAAGCTTTCGCTAATCAAACTGGCGTGCATGTATTGAGGGAAATCCATATAATTCCAACAAAAATCCCAAAGAGGTCAATTCGGATTCACATTAATTGCTAATGTTACTTAAACTGTTGTAATAAAACTTTATTTGTTTTAATTTGTTTTGTTCAGTCTGAATTATAATTAAACTGATCTTCTTCACTATTGAATTGATCCAGTATTTCGATTGTTTTATCGTGAACCAACTTGCCCGCATCCATGCCAATGATATAGTCGAGATGATTCCATGTGTCACTCTCAACTTGATAGTCCTCAATGGTCACTCCAAGTCCACGCAGTTTTGCAATCAACGCCTCTGCATCAACACTCGCAATGAACGCATCCGTAACGCCGCGAATTACGGATATAGTATAATTCTGCGGAATATTCTCCAGTGGATATTCGGGGGCTTTACTCTGTCCGTACGCCTTTTGGTTCAACTTGCTGGTACCATAGTCGAATCGAATGAATTTCCCCGTTTTCCATAGCTGCCCAAAGTGGACCATATCCCAGTTGGAGACAGTTGAGGGAAAATAGTGAAAGTACGTTGGGAGACGAGTTTCGTTTAGGTGAGTAGTTGCACCCATCGCTGCTTCCAACACTCCACCACAGAGTGGCTGTCCCAGTGGTTGACAAATGACTTGAGTGATGAGATTGGAGATCTTATCCGACACGATAAACTTTCCACCGAGTGTTTGCAACAATGGAACCAGTGGGTAGAGGAGGCGAACGGGTGAGGTCATTCTTGGGATAATCGCAGGCGGTGCCCAGGCAATTGCCGGCTCAATCACATTCGCATACTCGGGTTTGAGTGAAAGTAGTGCCAGAAGAATGTTCGCTCCCTGTGAGTAGCCGATGAAGCCCACCTTGTCATGACCAGTTGCACGCTGGACAAAATCAATCACAGCCGGAGCGTCGTACTCGGCCATTTGATCAAAACTAAAAGCCCAATACTCTCGATCATTGGACGAGAGTCGAACATGTCCGGTAGAGTAGTGTGTTCCACGTGAGTTAGGCAACCAAATGTCATATCTTCCCGTCAGAACCAAACAAAATGCGAAATTATCACCACAACCACCAGGATTATCCTCAGCTTCCAAAAAGGGCGAATTGATGAACATATCATTTGCCGAACCAAGTAAACCATGCTGCACAATGACAGGCTTTCGTGTTAGCGAATAGTCATCGATTGAATAATTCTTGGGCACAACTCGATGAACTGTCAGTAAGTAACCGTCTTCGGTTTCGACAGTGTACACCTGTAGGGAGAATCCACGTACTGCAACCAACTCTTGGAGGGTTAATCGCTCATCAGGATCAAGTCCACGAACGCTTGGACCAAGGATTAGTTCAGTGAGATTTGGTGATGCAGCAATCGAAAGTTCGGTCCAAAGGATCAGAACCAAAAGAGTTGATAAGACAGAGATGAGTTTCATTTTTGATGGTTCGTTGAGCGTTAAGATTAAGTGAAATTAAGTAACATTTAATTAACACCCTTTCGGTTTTTATACCTTTTCTCCAGTTGTTGTAATAATAATTCACCAATTTATTACACCCTCTATTTCACATATTGTTTATTGCACACAGGTAAATATAGATTTGTACCCAAAACTTTCCTGTCCTTAACCCATTTTGAAATTTACATCTAATGAGTGTACCTCTCTACACCATTTTTATTGCTTCACTAATTAGTAACTAATTCAAAGTTTGTTTCATATACATACACAGTTTGATGCAGTTCGAAAAAGGGTAATTGCCAGATAAGAATAGAAGGATATAATCTTAATCAAAGGTCGCATAATGCATTGTTTATTATTATCAGTTCTAGTTCTAGTTAAAGTTCAATTTGAGAGTTTGATCTTTAGACTTATAAATCATTCACTTTTTTGGGTGCATATATACCTTATACATTTTTATGAGTCTATTTTGTTGTCATCTCATTCACACCAAATAAAGTTATGCTGCAATTGTTGATAAACTTTAACAATCAACATCACAAAGTAACCTTTTACGACTTTCGAGGTATAAGTGTATTATTATCGTAGAAATGCGTAAACAAAAGTATTAACATGCCGCTAACATGTGCACTTGTTACTGAGTGGGTTGTTTTGCACTTCTTTCAACATCATAGGGCAAGGTTAGGTCTTAATGGGGGCGATGGGTATTACGATTAGGTAATACTTGTGGTCTTCATTATCTCTCATTACGATTAAGAAGTCTTTTTTGCTATTGCACAACTCTAATTGACTTTTGAGTGTGCATATTGATATCATTTAAGAAAGTAAAAAAAAGTTGCAAGTGTCAGAAGTGGGATTCGAACCCACGCCTACATTCGTAGACCAGAAAGCTCAGCCTGAATGTGTAAGGGAATCAAACCCTTGAGTCTGGCGCCTTAGACCGCTCGGCCATCCTGACACATCTTACTGTGATGTTGTCCTTAGGATGGTCTTAAAGTTAACTTTGGTCAGAATAAAGAACGAGCAAATAGATATGACTTTTGCATTAACTTTTGTGGATTAATATTTTAAGAGTTTGTTGTAATAGACCATTTGTAATTTTTAATTTAGTAATTTGAACTTTATTTAATTAAATATCAAAATGTATTAACAAGTCAATATTTCATGATCGGTACAATCTCGGTGCTCTCCGCCGTTGTATGCATAGTAGAAGTACTCGTCAATTTTGCCAACCACAACACCATACTTCACGCAGCGGCCAACATAGATGGGAATTCCATTTGGATGTGAACCCGAAACGAATGCTTGTTCCGGGAAAGCATCTCCACCGTGGCGTGGCACCCATTGATAATGAGCGTCGGACGCGGCAGTGAGCAATTCCACCTCGTTATCATCGAAACCCAACTCACCGCCACCGTAACTAATGTGACACTTGATGCCGGCAGCGTACTTGCCCGGAATGAGGTCTCCGTTCTTGTGTCGACAAACGTACAGAGGAGTGTTGTCGAGTTCGTGACCAGCTCGGAGTGCTGTGCTTGGAATTCGATGATTGATCAACTTCTCCCACTTGAGACCGCACGCAGAGTTGGACACATTACGACTGACCTTGTACACGAAAGTGTTCAACTCTTGTGCAGTGATTGTGACTTGAGCTGCAGTAACAGCCGAACGTCCTCCAACAATCAAATTGGCCTTTTCTACATGATCCACCTTGAGATTAGCGAAAATGTCAAGCGGCACTTGAGCTGGCACATTCAACTTGGACACATCGTCAGGTTGATAGAAATTTTCGAATCGAACCAACACTTCGTTGTTCGTTACACTGCCCCAATTTTCCAATGTGAGCAAATTGACATTTTCGGGCAACTTTGATTTGAGTGCAGTGTACTGAACATTGTGGTTCTTAGTGTACTCGGCAACGGTTGACTCGATTGGGCTGAATGCAATCACGGGTTGGAGGAAGACATTTCGACTGGCTTGACGAGCCTGATCTGCTGCCTCAGTTTTGGCACTCAAGAACAATTTCACATTTCCTCTCGCCACCACTCCCTTTCCGTCAACATCGAGATCGTTCATGTGAATGTCCAGATCGAGATTGTCAAACAGTCGTCGATGTACCATCAACTCAAGCTGTCCATCAGCGAGTGAGGCAGCTCCAACAGAGCGATCAGTGATGAGAGTCAACTCGAGACCGGTGGTCTCGTCTTTCAATGATGCTCGAGTAGTGATTGGATAGTAGTTGTAGGAGATGGCGTTTCGAGTGCCGTGACATTCACGGAGTTCATCATTTCGAATTCGTTGGATCTAAAATTAATGAAATATTAGTAAAAACTCAAAGATGATTGGTTCAAACGTACACTCTGTCTTCCATTGGAATCGGTGTAAAAGGCGCCCTTGGAAGCAAGTTCCGTATCAAATCGACTGATAACTTCTTTGCCAACGAGATTCTCATCCGACACTGGTCCCACCACCCAGTCAAACTCGACATACTCCTTGTCCTCATAGACTCGAATCGTCTGCCACACCCAATCGTTCACCTTTTGAGTCACCTCAGCGAAACCTTCATACTTGGCAGCGTGCACAACCGAACTGCCATAGTCGGACAGATCGAGTGCACCCGAACTGGGACAGAATTCGTATGCAGACGATGAGTGGTGGGCCTGATAGTAGGCAAAGGTTTGCACCAATTTGTGAGACTGTTTGTCTTTGATAAGGTGCTTGATTTTGCCAGTCTTGTGATCTACCACCAGTTGGATGTTCTTGCCTTGAAGTACGAAATCTTGATCGGCATTGGTTTGAAGTGCTTGTCGGTTCTCCACCAACTTATCAGTTCCCTTACTGACGAAAAAGGTAGTGAAACCAAGTGCGGGCAACTTTGCTTCGAAGACCAATTCATGCGAAATTAGTCTGTGATGACCAAGTAGGGACTTGACTTTGTTCGAAATTGGTACAACAGCAACGTTCTTCACTTCTTCGCCAGCTGAGTTGAGTACCTTGTATGAGGTGTGATCACTGACGGGGATTCGAACCCAAACCACTTCTTCCTGTACTACAGGATTGTAGATGATGGTTGCGAAGGCCTGCGAGTCAAGATGTTGAACAAAGTCACTAATGTTGACGGTGGTGTAGACGTAAGGTCGGTGAGTTGACTTGACGGCATCGCTCTTCTTGGTCAACTTGTCCAGTGCCTGACTGATGACCGATTGGACAGCTTTGATTGCACTGACCAGTCGTTCCTTGTAGTCGATCATAACCGAAGGTCGAGAAGTGCCAGGAACAGCGTCGTGATGCTGCAGTACACCCAACTCCTGCTTTCCCTCCCAGAGCAGTGCCTGAGTATTGCCCAGTTCGGCAATCACTTCCAATTGCTTAGCAGTTTGCAGTAGATTGTTCGCGTAACGATCCAAATACTTCACCTGAGGTCGACTGCTGTAGTGACCTGTCCAGAGAGGGAAGTAGTCCTCAGACTTGACTGGCAGTTTGACATCTTTGAGATCACGAATGGCCTTGATGTAACAGTGAGGGGAAGAGTACTGCAGGTGGACATCTGGATGCTCCTTGTTCACAACCTCAATCAGTTTGTCCAAATTGGAGAACCAACGTTCGGCGTTCTTGTAACGGAAGTCATCACCAAAGGTGATCAACACATGACCCTTGCTGCCATAGTCACGGTTCCAGTTCTTGCCCAATTCGGCGAGTGTCTTTGCTTTGTCGAGCTTGTTTGCTTCGGTAATCTCATCGGCTAAAGAAATCAACATGTTAAGCTTATCATACCAACTTATAAACTCATCAAATCCAACTCACCATCCTCAAAATTGAAACCACCCGGAGCACTGTAGTGATTGTGCAGTCTCGAGGTAAAGATCGAGTGACCCAAACTGGTGTTCCACATGAACTCGCCCTGCAGATTGCCATTACCTCGATTGGTCACATGACCATCGAAGCCCATTTGCGAGAACAAATTGGCCTGCTCACGAGAAGCACCAAAAGGATCAATGTGCCAGGACAGTTTCGGCTCGGCACAGTCACCAAACTGTTCACGCAAAAACTGAATACCCAGAGTCATCTGATCGATGATCTGATTGTAGTGGGTGGAGGCCTCGTCGTTCATACACCAACCACCATTGGCGAAAGCCAACTGACCAGACTTGACCAACTGCTTCACCTGATCTTGAGTGTCCTTCGACTGTCTCTGCCACCATCGTTTGAAGTAATACATTTCGACTTCAACAAACTTTCGATTCTTATTCTTCTGTAGTGCCTCAACCACTGCACTCAACAGTGGATTGACATCATTGTCCGCATAACCATCAGGAGTGGTCAACCAGCCAACATCGTCATGACTGTGCGAGATGATGTGCAACTGTACCTTGCTGGTGTCATAGGTCGTGGGACAGCTCGCATAACCACAACCAAGTGCGGAAGGAGTCAAGTATAAATTCACTAAAGCCAAAATGGCCACAACAAAAACTGTGATTTGAGCCATCTTGAGAGGAATAAGAAAGCTTAACGACTCACTTTTGGTGTCCTAACTTATATATACGTGACTTTAACTTAGAAACATACTTTGAACCTAAAGTGATTTTGGGCACAAACGACAACAATAATCAATCGTACTAGGATTATACTTTTGATTAGACACTACAAATCATATCACATTTAACATTGACCTATTGTCAAGAGTACGTTTGTTGGCTCAAATTGTTGACACTAATTTTTCAAATGTTTTCATTATATTGTTTTATTGTTTTATATTTATCTGATTAACAAGAAAACGATCCTTAAAACAAGAAAATCCTTAAAGTGAAAACAAAAACCAGAAAAGACAAAACAAATCATCATTGTCCAACAGTTGATAATATCTTATCTTTTAATCATCTCCAAATCCATAACCAAACCAATCCACTTCTCATTATCGCATGAGAAATTTCTACATCACTTTTAGTATGAATCACAGCTGTTTTTATCCCCATCCACTTGTGAGACACAAAGATGGACTTTTAAACTCAGAGATTATGATTTTATTAATCGACAGACAACTACTACTACAAATTAAAGTATTGGCATAGACACATAAACTTTAAATTAATCATATTAATCATACGGAACTGTATCTGTGTTTGATTGTTTGGCTTGATTGTTTTGCTTGTTACTAAACACAAATTGTAATTTCAAAGTCTATTGTGTACAGTAAAGTAGTAGTGCCTCTAACTGTAATGTAAATTGGCCAATTGGTATTGCAAGAATGTGAACTTGCTACAATGCACATTCGGAGAAAAGCTATCAGTAGTGTGCACTATTCAATACACACAAGCCAAAATGTCCATACCAAACAAGTCACTATCCATACTCTCATAGGAGCACATTGCTAATTGGAGATTGAGTTATGGGACTTAGAGGAGAGAGAAGTAGAGCGATAGTGTACAGGCAGAGAGATACGAACGAGTCAGTGAGACTCGAACTCGAGAGAGACAGAAATTTGAGATGAAGCCGAGGCGATGTGTGTTATTAATCGAACTATTCGATGCAGAGAGAGAGAGAGAGAGAGAGAGAGAGAGAGAGAGAGAGAGAGAGAGAGAGAGAGAGAGAGAGAGAGAGAGAATGGATAGCTCATGTACAATATAATACTGATGAATACCAGACTGAGTTGAAACTAAAGCATACTACAGTAAACAGAGAGAAACAAGCAGTGATGTAATGGTAGGTGGAGCTACCTGGAGCGCGTTCCAGTTAAGGTTGGAAAGTCAAAAAAGTCCTGGAGCGCCGTGTAGGTTCACCAAAAAATGTTAAATGTTAAAGTACCGGAACGCTGCGTACCTGAAAGTACCGCTTGAACTTTGAACTTTTGCATAAGATGATCATTTCTAAACTTTACTGCCAACGTTAAGCAGTGTGGTGACGGCATGTGGTCTTCACTTTTTGTCATGCTGGCATACCACTTCTTAAGCCTATCCAGTAGCGCAATTATAACACACAAATAGTATAAATGCTTTCTTTCGAGCAATCGTGCTACTTTTTTTATTAGTCATCTGGCCAAAACTTTTGGCTTTGTTTAATCAACATACTTTTACTGTGTTATAGAAAATAGTTATTTCAACTGAAATTTCCATAAATCATGAAGCGATCTCAAAGTACATCGTATCCAAATTCGATGAAACAATCCTCTATCATGGGGTTTGTTTCTTTGCATAAACATCCAAAATATGAAAGAATAAATGATGATGTTCTTACTGATGAAACCCCAGAAAAATCTTGTAACTCAAATTCAAAATCAGCCAAAATCCCACCGACTGTTGTGTCACCTGATGTATCTGACTCTGACATTCATTTAGCAATGCTGAATCGCAACGCGGTTTTAGTGCTATGAATAATATTTTGATCGAACTACGAAACATACTTGTGATAAAAAATGTTTCACATTTAATGAACATCAGCATCAATGGTCCTGATGAAGATAATTGGAATCCTGACAAATATGTCACAACTTGGTTGACTCAACATCGTAGTGCTCTTGATACTCGCGTTAGATGAGGAAAAAACAAAAAGAGATTGATGAACACAATCAATTGTTGTGGAAATTAGTTACGTAAAGTGTAATTGTAGCGACTGTGCGAGTGTAACCCATAGTATAATTGACTTAAACTTATGTTTTTATAAATAATTAATGTCGTATGGTGGTACGGCGTTCCAGTTGGAAGTCCAAAAAAATTTAGAACGGCGTTCCGGTTGAAAAAAATTTTTGGACTTCTAATTGGAACGCCGTAACACCAAGCAGTATTTCCGTTCCGGTTGAAAAAATTTACCATTACATCACTGGAAACGAGCGAAGCAGAAGAGCTTAAGTGATGAAATACCAAACGAACTGCAGTATTGGAGGACTGGCCAATTTAGCCGCAGTGTAACGTGAGAGACGTTCGATAACTGTAGTTGAGCGAGTAGATGTACTAGGTGGACTGAAGAACACTATTCAGATACGAACTTGCACTTTCATTTCAATGGACAATCTTTATCAAACCACTCGGTGGCTGTAATACGGCGTCATTTCTCGCCGTCTGAGTTCTCGCTAACAATCGATTGCGATAGCTCACAGAGAGCACTAACGATCTATTAGCATTACTCTCGCATATTTTCGCTTCCAAACGATTGAAGAAAAAACTTTCTGGTGGTTCTTCCACTCATCGTCATCCAAAATGTCGTCTCTACAAGAGCCACAATACACAAATCATCTTATCAATAAATTTCCGAATGAAACCCTCAAATTTATTTTCTCCTTCTTATCCACACATGATCTGGTGCATTCAGTACAGTTTGTGTGCTGGCGTTGGAGAGAAGTTGCAAATCACTTATACATTCGTCAACTTACCACACTCTCACTGACTGTGAGTGACTATCGCGCACGGCACTGGAACGACATGTTCCATGCCTGGTGGCTCACCCAACAGCGTTGGGATGATGGCACTTTCGATGAGAACGCAGTGTTTGTTGGTGGGAAAGTTGTTTTCGATCAGGCCGTATGTGAACAATTGGTGGCCAAATTTCCGTCGATTAGTAAGCTCAACTTATACGGAGTGAACATACGTGAGGATGAACTCGCCTGGCTACTGAGCCATTATCCCAACTTGACCCAGCTTATCTGGGTGTGGCCCGATGAAGGACGTTACGGATATAAGACCGGGCCGCCAACCAATGGGGCCACATTCATGGCTGCACTCAACACTCTCACCCACTTGACCACTCTTATTTTGCCATCTCTCCCTTGGGCAATTCTTTCTGGATTCGCTAACCTGCGAGACACTTTTGGCCGACTTGAAACCATGTGTATTCCGTTCAACACAAATATAAGTTTTGAAACTTTTCAAATAATTCTCCAGTCGATCACTCCTCGTCTGCGTAATGTGTCTCTCAAAGTCATGAGTAATTTTTTGGTTGTTGACGAACAAACCCGCCGGTATGATACAAGATTTTCTGGAATCTATGAAGGCGCTATTGGTGCTTTCGGGCAAATCGACCGTTTTTATTTTCGGGTTGAAACTCGTGCACAATGGCAACAACATAATACTATTCGACAAATACAAGCAACCGCTAATCTTCACAGAAATGTCGATGTTAATACATACTTTTTTTTGGGTGTTTTGGAAGATATTGATTATGCATTACGTCAGAAGCTGTTGTCGCTTCGAATTGTGGTCCAGCCTTATGACTTGTGGTTTCAGTATACCTCAATGGAGTCGGACTATGACGACGAAGGCGACCAAACACTGCAACCAATCTACGCCAGTGAGGAACAATACTGGGATGCTCACAAATATGAACTCGGGTACAACTTCTTTTCGAATCTTCGAATTTCGAATTATCGCCGACTGTTACTCAAGATGCCCAGATTGCATACTCTCTATCTGTGCAATGTGAATCTATGTCGTTGGGAACACTTCTCTTATCTGCGCTTTGCATTCCCAGGACTGGTCACTCTGTACCTGGAGAATGTAGAACTTTCTCTGCTTCCAACAGTTGGCCGCGAACAAGAGCCCATTTCTGTTCGTCTCTATGAGACTCTCAGACAATTTGGATCTTTGAAACGAGTTTACCGAAATGCTTCTTTGGCTATTGATCTGGAGAGAGCAAGAACCGACGAGACGCATAAACGTGAGGGTATTCGCCTACTCTTGAAGAAGATGTTCCACAAAATCAAATTCACAGCTCCTAAGGAGCTGCTTTAATTGTAGCTAAGAACGCAGTTGCTAGTTCGGAGTAGCTAAGGGACAATAATAACGCAACTCCCGTCTTACTAAATCCTGGCTTGGCACTTGAGAATAATGTCACTACACTCCTTCTTGTCCTAAATGTATCACAGATTCGATTATGCAAGTCCTTCTTTATTCTTTTTTTGTTTTGTTCTAATATTCATACTGCTCATACTGTTCTCTGACATTATAATTCGATACAACAACAATGTAATGTAATAACAAAGTCAACACTATACATTATCTTCATAAACCTAATAGAATCCAGAAGCCATCTCTCTAGTTCTAGTTGACATGATTAAACCTACTAACATTAAGACAAACTCAACATAAACACAAATATGCGTGTATCAATAAAATTTAATTATTAAAACAATCAAAAAATAAATCGATTTACTAAAACAAATGTGGTATACTTAAGTTTACTGTGATTGCCATTGAAATGCTCATACCAATAAGTCACTATCCTTACACTCATAGGAGCACAATGCTAATTGGAGATTGAGTTATGGGACTTAGAGGAGCGTAGAGTAGAGCGATAGTGTACAGGCAGAGAGATACGAGCGAGTCAGTGAGACTCGAACTCGAGAGAAACAGAAATTTGAGATAAAGCCGAGGCGATGCGTTATTAATTGGATGCAGAGAGAGAGAGAGAGAGAGAGAGAGAGAGAGAGAGAGAGAGAGAGAGAGAGAGAGAGAGAGAGAGAGAGAGAGAGAGAGAGAGAGAGAGAGTGGATAGCTCATGTACAATATTATACTGATGAATACCAGACTGAGTTAAGGCTAAAACATACTAAAGTAAGCAGAGAGGAACGAGAGAAGCAGAAGAACTAATGTGATGAAATGCCAAACGAATTATTGGGGGACTGGCCAATTTAGCCGCAGTGTAACGTGAGAGACGTTCGATAACTGTAGTTGAGCGAGTAGATGTACTAGGTGGACTGATGAACACTATTCACAAACTTGCACTTTCATTTCAATGGACAATCTTTATCAAACCACTCTGTGGCAGTAGTACTGCGTCATTTATCGCCGTCTGAGTTCTTGTTAGCAATCGATCGCGAGTAAGCTCACCGAGAGCACATTAGTAAATTGGCGCTACTCTCGCTTATTTTCGCTTCCAAACGACCGCAGAAAACTTTCTGGTTGTTCTCCCACTCATCGTCATCCAAAATGTCGTCTCTACAAGAGCCTCAATACACAAATCATATTATCAATAAATTTCCGAATGAAACCATCAAATTTATATTCTCCTTCTTATCCACACATGATCTGGTGCATTCAGTACAGTTTGTGTGCTGGCGTTGGAGAGAAGCTCTCACTGACTGTGAGTGACTATCGCGTTTTGCACTGGAATGACATGTTCCATGCCTGGTGGCTCACCGAACAACATTGGGATGATAGTACTTTCGATGACAATGCAGTGTTTGTTGCTGGAGACGCTGTTTACGATCAAGCCGTATGTGAACAATTGGTGGCCAAATTTCCATCGATTACTCAACTCAACATATACGGAGTTATCATTCATGAGAATGAACTTGCCTGGCTATTGAACCATTGGCCCTACTTGACCCAACTTATCTGGCTGCAGCCTTCTGTAAGACGATCATATTACAACCGAGAGCCAACCAATGGGGTTGCATTCCGGACTGCACTCAACAGTCTTACCAACTTGACCACACTTATTTTGCCATCTCTCCAGTGGGACTTTCTTTTCGGATTTGTTGACATGCGTGACACTTTTGAACGACTTGAAACCATGTGTATTAAGTTCAATACTGATATAAGTGTTGAACATTTTCAAAATATTTTCCAGTCGATCACTCCTCGTATGCGTAATATGTCTCTCTATGTTAAGAGTGATTTTTTGGTTTATAACCACCAAATCGGCCAGTATGATGCTAGATTTACTGAAATCTATGACGGAGTTATGCGTGCTATCATGCAAATCAATCGTTTTAATTTTCGTGTTACAGCTCATACTCAATCGCAACGAAATGTTTGCCAAATAGGGGCTCCCAATAATCTTCACCCAATTATCGATGTTGGTGTTCGCACATTGGCTGGTGTCTTGAAATGGATTGAACCCCAATTACTCCAGGAGTTGTTGTCGCTTCGAATTGGGGTCCAATCTGATGACTTCTGGGTTCAGTATCACTCAACGGAGTCGGACTATGGTGACACTGACGACGAAGGCGATCAAACACTGCAACCAATTTACGCCAGTGAGCAACAATACAGGCAAATCCATAAATATGAACTCGGGTACAATTTCTTTTCGGATCTTCGAATTTCGAATTATCGCCGACTGTTACTCAAGATGCCCAGAGTGCACACTCTCTATCTGTGCAATGTGAATCTATGTCGTTGGGAACACTTCACCTATCTGCGCTTTGCATTCCCGGGACTGGTCACTCTGTACCTGGAGAATGTAGAACTTTCTCTGCTTCCAACAGTTGGCCGCGAAAGAGAGCACATTTCTGATCGTCTCTTTGAGACACTTAGACAATTTCGATCTTTGCAACGAGTTTACCGAAATGCTTCTTTTGCTATTGATCTGCCCAGAGCACAAACAGATGATGCACATCGAAGTGCGGGAATTCGGCAGCTGATGAAGAAGAAGTTCAACAAAACCAATTTACAATTCCCATTGTAAGTGTAGCTAAGGGACAATGATAATTCAATTCCCCTTCTCACCAAATCCTGGCTTGACACTTGAGAATAATGTCAATACACTCCTTCTTGCCCTAAATGTATCACAGATTCTATTCTGCTACTCCGTCTTTATTCATTTTCTTGTTTTGTCCTAATATTCATACTACTCATACTGTTCTCTGACATTATAATTCGCTACAACAACAATGTAATGTTATAACAAAGTCAACGCTATACTCTATAATCATAAACCCAATAGCCATCTCCCTAGTATTAGTTGACATGATTAAACTTGCTAACATTAAGACAAACACAACATACAAGCAAATATGCACAAATCAATAAAATTTAATTATAAATTCAATCAAAAATAAATCGATTTACTAAATCAAATATGACATACTTGCGTTTACTGTGATTGCCATTGAAATGCACATACTAATAAGTCACTATTCACAAATTGCATAGGAATACATTGCAAGTTGGATAGTGAGTTATGGAACTTAGAGGAGCGTAGAGTAGAGCGATAGTGTACAGGCAGAGAGATACGAGCGAGTCAGTGATACTCGAACTCAAGAGAGACAGAAATTTGAGATGAAGCCGAGGCGATGTGTATTAATCAAACTATTCTATGCAGAAAGAGAGAGAGAGAGAGAGAGAGAGAGAGAGAGAGAGAGAGAGAGAGAGAGAGAGAGAGAGAGAGAGAGAGAGAGAGAGAAAGGAGATAGGCACGATCGTACTTTCGATCAGGTGGCAGTCATTGTTGATCAAAAGTTTGTTTTTGATCAACAGAAAAGTGCGAAAAATTAGTGAATCGATTTCCATTTGTTACTAAGCTCAATCTGTACGGTGTAAAAATCCGAGAGCAAGAACTATCATCGCTACTGAGACGGTGGCGTAATTTGAGCCAACTTATCTGGGTGACGCCATTCCGAGATCGCTTTGACCCCTTTGATGATGATGTTGATTGTGCTTTTTTCGATGAAGACCAAACCGACGGAGGAGAATTGCTGGCTGCACTCAGCACTCTCACCAAACTCACCACTCTTGTAATGCCAAGATTACCCGATACATATGCTCTGGGACTGATCAACTTGCCCAACACTATTGGTCGACTTGAAACTATGTGTATTCCTTTGCTTATGGGACCCAATTATGATCACATTCGAACTGTGGCTCGATCTATCTCTCCCAATCTTCGTAATGTGTCTCTCTGTAATCCAACTGATCGTTACATCTATGATCACAGAACCGGAAGCATTAGCAGAAGATTTCTTGACAATGTAGAAGAGGCTATTCGAGCTTTTGGCCGAATCGATCGATTTTCATATCATATGTTAGGGTCCCAGATCAATGGGCCAAAATTTAAGTATCTTTTTCAGCTTCTCGCTGATAACAACGTTCAACGAAGTGTGATCGTGTCCGATCGAAACAATTTTACTAAAATAATAGATAAAGAATTTGATGCGACATCTCTTCAGCAGCTACAGACGATTCGATTTTACGTCAAAATAAGTCAACCAGACAAATGGGTCACGTATGAGTCACTGGACTCGGACTATGATGACACTGACGACGGTGCCCAACCACTGCTAGCAAAGTGCGCCAATGAGGCTGCTTACAAGGAGGCTCACAAATACGAATTTGGGGTCAATTTCTTTTCGAATCTTACTAGACGAAATCATCGTGACCTGCTAGGACCCTGCAGAATGCCCAACCTAGAGACTCTCTATCTCACAAATGTCAACCTATTCCGTTGGGAGCACTTCACCTATCTGCGCTATTTATTTCCCAAACTAAAGAATCTGTTTCTGGAGAATGGTGAACTTTCTCTGCAACGTACTAAAGGCCACAAAGAACAGTTGATTGCTGATCGTCTCTATGCAACACTTTGCCGATTTCCCCTCTTGAAATGTGTTTACCGAAATGCTTCGTTGGCGATTGATCTGGAGAAAGCGAGAGACGATGTGGAGCATCGAAATGAGGGAATTCGGCGGCTGTTGAGGAAGAAGTTCAACAAAACTAACTGGCCTGAACCAAATGAGGATGAGCCGCAAACGGCCCGTCCATTTTGATCATGCTAATTGGGTCTGATCAATGGATCCAATCAACTACTATCATCTTTACCACCATCTATCAACCTATTTATCTACCTATCTACCTATCTACCTATCTATCTACCTATCTATCTATCTACCTATCTATCTACCTATCTATCTACCTATCTATCTACCTATCTATCTACCTATCTATCTACCTATCTATCTACCTATCTATCTACCTATCTATCTACCTATCCATATAGTTACAACAATCGTCAATACGAATAGACCAAAAACATAAAAGTGAACACCATTATCTACTCCCTTTAACAAACAAACCTACACTTTATATCACTTTGCACATTATTATTATGTAATTCTACTTGTAATCGATATAGTTTTTCTTTTAAAAATACTAAATTTAACCAATTATCTGACTCATCAACAAACAGTTTGACGCACTAACGATAGCGTTAACGAATTGCACACATCGCTCTCGGATCTTATGATTCGATTAATTAAGCCCTCGACAACAAGCCAACACACACACACACAAACACAAACACGTTAATTAATGTTTGTAAACGAATTTGTTTTTGTTGTTTCGGCATTTGAATTACGCAGACATTACTAATTAGCCACACATTTTGTGTATATAAACTAAGTGAAGTTTGGTGTGGGGTTCGATAGGTTGAACTAATAGTTCGATTGCAGATTCGAAACTGATGCGGTACTTGAAGATGGCGTTTTGCAAAATCGTTGCGTTGGTCATTGTTGGAGCAAGCATCCTGAATCAAATTGGTTTGTGCGAAGAAGTTGTCACCGCTGCTCCGGTTCCGGTTCCTGTAACGCTGACTCCCGATGGAAGTACTGCATCCCCAGGAGAAGCTACAACTTCTGTTCCCAACTCATCGAATCCCGAGACTCCAGATATCCCAGTTCCCACCACTGCGGCAACTTCAATCGAAACTCCCGAAATCACAACGCCCGTTCCACTAACCACTACCGAAGTTCCACCAAATGCAGCTGCCCGTTCACTTAACATTGCATCCCAACTTCTAGCCACCATTATTGTTGCCTACCTTGGATGGGAACTATTTAGTAATTAGTATTTCACAATTAAGTTAGTTTAGATTCAATTTGCTCTGTTCAATTTCAAGTAACTTTAACTGCAGCCCTATAGCGGCCGCCACTGTATTCAATAAACTTTTCCTTTAAAAACCTCAATGAAAATGAAATTTCCTTCTCATGTTGAAACATGTTAGTTTGACTTTGATTTGTTGTTGTTGGAAATATTAAAACACACACACGATGACGACGATGTAATGTAATCGTGCTTTTGATATATACAATAATACAATGTCATAATATAACATCCATCCTGTTCTTACCTTCTATGGACTGATTCGAATTTGAATTGTCAATGATGATTGACGTTATGAATTGACGGATTCATGTAAAAATTGGCAAACAACATGTTCTATAAGAAGAAGAATGACATGTGTCATGCTAAAACAATGTCAAACGTAACCAAATTTAGACACGACACAACCAAATTTGAATAATTTTGGTTAAGAGGAAATTTCGAAAACCGAAAACATACAAAAGCCAAACTTTCCTTTTAGAACGGATGTGTTCGAAACGTGTGTCTTTGTCATTTCTCAGTAGTAGGCAAACCAAACTAATATTACAATTTATCACTCAAATTTATCCTCAAAACGTGCACCACTCGTGATTGACCGATCGATAATCGAAAGAGAGATCGTTTGTGTGTGTACATCTGCACTCTGAACGCACACACACACACGCATTATCTCATCTCAAATAGAAAGCAAACTTGACCTTAGCGGAAAATCCAAACGCAAAAGGCAATCATGTCATATCGTGTGTGTTTGTGTGTCTGTGTGTTTGTGTACGCAGAAATCACTGACAGGAAGGACAGACCAACACAAGTTCACGACATTGACTTTCCTCACTCTCGCTCTCCTATCGGAGGGGTCAATCAATCAATTGTATATTGCTGCAACACTCAGTCTACGGACAAGTGAGCACGTTTTGTAAAAGACATTGAACATAGACAATTTGGGAAATTGAGATTTTAGAGCAAATCGTAATTGTGCAATGATGAAATGCTATGCTAATCACATTATTTCATAATTTGTCGATAGTTTCACTTACTTAATGAACGTCTTAATCTTGACTTAGTTTGTCAATATTGTCTCGAGCGAACAATAAGTTTCCGTCGGAACTCACCTGCTCTAATTGTGTTGTCGTGTAGGGTGAAGAAGGGAGAGACATGTGTGACAGATGGTCCACGTGAGTCACCCAATTTCCGATTCAATTTCCTGTCGGGTCTCCTTTGTCTTCTACCTCCTGTCGCGGGACTTTACTCTAGTTTTGTTCTTCTTTTTCGTCTCCGTTTTCTCCCTAGTCTTAATTGTATTTGCCAACTCCACCCTTGTGTGTGCCTTTCGTGTTCCCTTCTTGTTACGGAAGGTTTCACCTTTCTATTGTCATCATTAGGAGGGTAGTAATAGCAATAGTAAGTAAAGTTCCGATGAGTGTTTCGATTTGCTCTACTAGTCTTCTTCTCAATATGAATGTGTATCACCTTGTATCACACGATCATCATCACTCCATGCACAAAGTAGTCTTCTGCATGTGTGTGCAAAGTGCATTCGTCGTCTTTACGTTCAACACGCAAACACACAAGCACACACACACATCTGTCTCGCACTGTCGATCTCGATCTCTCCTTCTCTCTCTCGCCCAACAATCTCCGAGCGCACACAGTTCAGTTGTGTGACATTTGCAAGGGAGCTAGTTCAAAAAGTAAATCAATCATTAAGTCTACTTTTCATATTAAAACGGGAGTCGTGACTTAATGAACTTAATCTGTGGCTAAACCATCCTCAGTAGTGCACAAGTGGCACGACATTGAGGCCAGTCCAGTCAGAGTCAGTCGGTGGTGGTGTACACTGCTGACATGAACACAACACAACACTCAATGCATACAGTCAGTCAGTGGTTTGGCCTGCAGCAGTGCACGTTCGGTGGTCGTCGTAGTCGACCGTCTCCCTTAGCAGCAGCAGCACACAATCACCAAACAGTCTCCTCCAGTGTTCAAGTTCTTCTTCTTCTCTCGTTGCCATACTCGCACACACACACACACTCACACTCAATCTCTATTTATATAAATTGGCAATCGTTTTGTGGAGTGAGATCGCGCGCGCGTTCGTTCGAAAGCTCAACTCCAGACACACAAAACACACACACAGAATTACCACTCTCACTGACTAATTCTCGACTAATTTTGCTTTATTGTTTTGTTCATTCTTGTTCTGTCGTCACCGTCGTTGTCCTCTTTGCCATTCACACTGTTCTGTTCTGTTCTGTTCCAATTTCCTCAAACTTTTTACTTAGTATTTCTCACTTCTTTATCACAATTGCAATCTCAATTTCTTCTATTTAAGAATAAACCCGGAAAGCTAAACTCGAACTCACATGATTCGACTGAACTCACCTACATCACACATAGACTCACAGAGCGCAATGTGCGAAATGGTTCGTCGTCTCGAATTTGCGTTCGATTTCCTTTAGTTGACTGATTAATTGAGTGCGGCCAAAAGTGTGAAATCAGCATTTTAAGTTTACTTAAGTTGTCGCAAATTTGAATGAGCCATCTCATCAGTGATACAAAGCAGCTTCTTTCTTCTCGAATTGTCCAAGCGGTAAGTTAACTTTTCCTACAAAATGTCCTTAACAATTATCTTCATTTCAACCTATTTAAACCATAATCAGATCAGTTCCGTATTTGTGCAAGCCACTTTGTACTAATTAGCATGTCGTTGAACTGTTTCTGTCAGACACAACCCGGGTAATGACCATCAAACTGTGTCTCACAGCTTCATTAGTGACATAATCGTAATGATGCTTAATGAAGAATAGACAGACAAGAGTAGAGTATACAGTTTCGTGTTAGGAAAAACCAACAAAAACTGAACCCAACCCAAACACGACAAAACCCTATTTCTTCTAATTGCGCTAATTACTGTGCTTAATTACGATTGTCCGAGAGTAGGACAGTTAGCAACACTGTCTGTGTACTAAAGTAGTGATACTGACCGACACAGTGATGAGTGAGCGATGACCATCACCAACAGATTGTCGGAAATTTAAATGCAAAACGATTTAAATAACCTTTGTGGTTTTTACATGTAATATGGAATTGTATTTGTGTTTTCACCTCATGCTGTCAGGCAAATCCGAAACACAAACACACAAACACATATGTGTTTATTTAACCAAAAGCAACGGCAGATCATTTTGCGTGTTTGCGAACGATGAAACCACAAACAGATCGATTGTGTTTTCGCGGTCTCGCAATTCAAGGTTATTTTCGTCTCTCTCTCTCTCTCTCTCTCTCTCTCTCTCTCTCTCTCTCTCTCTCTCTCTCACTCTCTCTCTCTCTCTCTCTCTCTCTCTCTCTCTCTCTCTCTCTCTCTCTCTCTCTCTCTCACACTCTCTCTCTCTCTCTCTCTCTCTCTCTCTCTCTCTCTCTCTCTCTCTCTCTCTCTCTCTCTCTCTCTCTCTCTCTCTCTCTCTCTCTCTCTCTCTCTCCTCTCTCTCTCTCTCTCTCTCTCTCTCTCTCTCTCTCTCTCTTGTAATCGATTTCAAGCGACATAAACAAATGCGCGATTAAGCTTTGGAAACCAGAACTTTAATGTGCGTCATTGCTCCTAATGATTGCTAAATGGTCTATTTGGATCGAATGTGTGTGTGTGCGAGTTGGAGTAAGTGACGATAGGTTGGTAGTTGTAGGCTCTCTCACTATTTTTGTTTTCAATGCATAGTTTGATAACTATTTTGGTTAGTTAATCAGAATCAAAGCGCATTTAGCATTATTCTGAGAAACCAGATGGTTGACTGGTGAACGAATTGCCATTCGAATCCGCATTTTGGTGTGTCTGCATTTCTACTTGTGCACTACTGCACTCTTGTTGCTGTTAATGTTTTAGTTTATTTGGTATGCACCAAACTTCCACAGAATTGAGCTCTTCATTAGCTATTATTAACCCAAATGAATGAGTGAGATGACAACCAATGTATGCGTTTGCTCATTGTTTTCCAAGAAGCAGTTGCTGCTCTGCAAAATATGTTTTTCATTATCATTTGAAAAGCCATAACGAGTGCCTATTACTCATGGCATGGAAAGTATTTTGCTTGCATACAAGCACACACACTGCGACATTCTATCACTTATATGATTCCATGGAAAATTCAACTCAACTTATTGCATCAAATGAATGTGTATGCAGTCGCGCTTTTTGGTGCGCACTTTCGTTTCCATATATGCGGGTTAAAGTAAATAAGACAAATAGTTAATTAACCATTTAATATCAAACTCAAACTGCACAAACCCAAATCTAACAATAATATAACCTCGCACTTTAGTCCAAACACACGCGTATATATATTCCTTTCCTTATTCAAACATCCGATAGATTGGTTGCGATCATGATGATAACTGTCTCTGCATGTCAACCAGAAAACACTGAGCAGCAAGTTATTATCTGAATCTTAGTTTCGTTTCGAATTGAGGCCATAGAGCCACAGATGCAGTTCTGACTGGTACATTAAGACTTATTAGTATGAGTAATGCACACTGATTCGCTGATGATAGAGAGAGAGAGAGAGAGAGAGAGAGAGAGAGAGAGAGAGAGAGAGAGAGAGAGAGAGAGAGAGAGAGAGAGAGAGAGAGAGAGAGAGAGAGGGAGGGAGAGAGAGAGAGAGGGAGAGAGGGAGAGAGAGAGAGAGAGAGAGAGAGAGAGAGAGAGAGAGAGAGAGAGAGAGAGAGAGAGAGAGAGAGAGAGAGAGAAAGAGAGCAAACATGAAACCTAATTTGATTAAATCAAACCCAATTCATCCAACCGTCCATCAATTTGTCAATATAATGTGACGAGAGACGATGCAGTCATTCACGCCAAGTCAGTCACCAGTATTAATCAGTATCGCAGAGTATAGATAGTAGTGTGGTCGAGCGCACACACCAAAACGTGTCAATTCGCCCATAAATCAGTGTCTCGTTAATCAGACAGTGCTTTAATTGAATCACACATATACGCGAATAGTGCAACCAATAACCAAATTCGTGCTAACTTTTTAACTCTTTCTTTTCAAGGAACCATTCTCTTGCGTAAGTGTTTAAGAATAGATTTAAATCCTAAATCAATGCCAGACGTGACGTGTGAGTCGTACTTATGGAAAAAACGTACTAAAATACTTGAAATAGTTACGAAGGTTGCACAGTACAATTGCGAATCGTTTAGATGATTAGCCAAATGCAATTATGAGGATTGACCAAAAGAAAGAAATTAGTTCTCATACAATTTGTTGTTGTTGTTGACGATGATTCAATTTGACATTTGACGCATCATCACAAAAAGCACCGAAAGTGTCATCAATTTGGCACCTAATTTATTTTCTCTTATGCTTTCATATGTTGATTGACACGTTCGTTTAGTTCGATCACTTTGAGTTGCGATCGAATTGCCGAAATGTGCCGTTCGCTTTGAGTGACCTCTTTGAGAGTGCGAATATATCTCATTCGGGGTCATATTACTACTTCGAGTGTTCGAGTGTGTGTGTTGTGTGCACTAGGTTGGTTTAGTATCTGTGCTCATCAAATGTGTGTGATTGGTAAAACCAAATGCTCCTTTTACTGGCCAACACTATCAATACGATCTCTTAGCTTTGATTTGGGTTGTCAGTGATGATGATGACATATTATCATCGTCAAAGACGATGTCTTGACACTCTAACTTGTCTTTGATGAATGGTTGATTTGGTTGATTTCGGTATGCGATTACCTCAACGTATGTACGCGCTCTGTTCTGTACACGTCAATCTTTTTCCATATCACAACCAAAATGTACTCGAATTACCTTTCTGTACGTGTAAGTGTGTCGAACCAAAAGTCAGTCGGAAAGACCTTTTCCATGACACCTCTCACTCACTCACTCCCTCACTTTCTTCCACTCTCTCCCCTGGAATGTCCATGAAAGTGCTGCCAAGTGACAGTAAATGCATTGACAAATAGCTGCCAATGATAAGAAGACGACACAGGCAGTATGCACTTCTCCCTGCACACACACATCGATTGATTATCATGAAATTAATAACTCTTTTTTCTTGTTTTTTCGCTTAATGATAAGTCACCAGGGAGTAGAAGAGAGCGTGCAAGTGAAAAGCAAGTTGCGTATAAACCCAATCGTGCATCGGTGCAGTCTTAGGTGCTCGCGTTCGTATACAGATCGAGAACAGTCTGCCATCCTCACTTTCATGATCAACTTACGAATGTTGAGTGTGCTTGGTGTGCATGTTAGTATTATTGCATCTCGTTAACATGAAAATGTAACCCGTTTCTGGTTTGTTTGTCGTGCATCGAATATCGTTTTGTGTGTGTACCAGAAACTATACAAACACTTTGATAATTGGGTGTTCGTGCTATTCTCTTACACGTTTTGGGTATGTTCTTCCTTTTAATAATAACTTTCCTCCTTTTGGGATCAAATTTGGGTTATGTTATTAATGTATGTCAATAAGCATGCTTGACCCCGATCTGATCATTGAAGGGCAAATCTTATGATTGCCATAAGTGTGTTGTACTATTGGTCAATAGTGAGTGAGTGTACTCACGACATTACCACTGGTTAGCAACGCAACCTAAACGCAAACACATTTGCACTCAATAACGAACGTGCAATCACCAAGATACAGCACCAACCAACACGACCATTAACTAGAATGGTTGTGAGATCTGCTTGTTGTCGGCATTACTAATGATCATTATGATTTCGTCATTTAGGCGACTTATTTTGTGTTTGTTCTGGTCTGTTCTACTTAGGACACTAAGTACACACATTCTCATTATTATGACCAGAGGAAAGGGAAATTCTCAACGGAAATCGTAATAAAATCGCATTAGAGTCGGAATATCAGTTTGCGCTGATCAATCATAATAGTGTAGACATTGTCGTAAAGAGTGTGTGCATAGTGACTTTTGGTGTTCGAAAGATCAAACAAATGCAACTTAGCTTGTGTGTCGAACGCAATTCGAGGAAAACCATAATATGACAAATTGGTCAGACATGCAAATAGCAATTATTAAGCAATGTTTGCCATTGTCCGTTCGAACGTTTCATTAATTTCCTGTCCGACCGATGAGTCACCTTGGCATTGAACACACATTCACTCTATTTCGTGATCTATTTCACTTCCCTGTCACTATGACCAGGACATTACACACCTGAATCCAACATTGTCATGAATATAATGCACGACTTCCCAGAGGGTGACCCTCTCTCTCTCTCTCTCTCTCTCTCTCTCTCTCTCTCTCTCTCTCTCTCTCTCTCTCTCTCTCTCTCTCTCTCTCTCTCTCTCTCTCTCTCTCTCTCTCTCTCTCTCTCTCTCTCTCTCTCTCTCTCTCTCTCTCTCTCTCTATGTATATGTGTGTGTTCAGTTCCTCATGAAATACTTCAAAACACATACATTGGGCAATCACACTAGAACACTCGCGAATTGTCTTTTTTCTTCGAATGACCGTCCTATGGGACACACCTATTCTTTTGTTTGTTGTGTCTGTAGAAATAATCTTTGATGACTTTATGTGTTCATAATGTTAGTCACAATTACGCCATTATGGATAGATAAGGAAATGTCGAGTAACTTTATGAAATGAAGTTGTATTAGTCACGCCAGTAGTTATCCTCTTTCTATCTCTCTCTCTCTCTCTCGCTCGCTCCCTCACACACAACACTCGGAATAGCGTTAATGTTCTATTGAAGTTCACTGGTGCATATCGAGCTCAATGGCGCCGTATGCTTTTCACTGTGTATGATGAGTGTCTTTGTTGTAATTCCATTAACAGTTTCCACATGTATTGCACTCTTTCTGTCACATTCAAATTAATAGTCTTCATGTCTGTTCAGAAAGTTTCTGTACTTGTTAAATACTTTTTACTATGAACAGGAATCGTGTTATTTATGAATAGAACCAAAAGTGTTGATTATTTGGTCATTGCCCAGTAAAGATCGTTAGTATTCTGTACACACACAAATGCATTCTAGTAGTCTTCTTAATGAAACCTGTTTAGATCTTCTTTCATGATTTTCTTGGAATTGTTTGTTTAAAGCGCTAATCTACATTTCTTTTATTTTCTTTTTGTGTTTTAGATCTACTTGCATTTGAGATTTGAATCTTACGAACGAACTTATCTCTCCTATTTATCTTGAACTTATCGTGATCTACGTGCTTCTCTCTAACCAACCAACCAACCAGCTCCAAGATGACTCGTCACATTGAATCGTTTCAATTTCCCATGAACTCGTCCTGCACTCCGTACAACCAGTCCGACTTTGCGACCGATGTCACCCAGCTGTGTCAGGACGAGAATGATCTTCTTCAACTGTCGCCAAATGCCACACACAACACCAATCCCTTCTCACTAGCCACTTCGGCTTCGGGTGCAAAGAATCGTCTTCGGGTGGCCAAGTGCATCGTGGTGGGTGACATCTCGGTGGGCAAGACTACGCTGATCAATCGATTTGTCAACGATGTCTACTCGGACAACTACAAGGCTACCATTGGGGTGGACTTTGAGGTGCAGAAGTTCGACATACTTGGACGACCTTTCACGCTTCAGGTAAGAACAATTCGTTTAATACAAAAGGTTGAAATTATGACATTAAGGGAGCGAGAGACAGTAGGCTGCTCAATCCTTAATGATGCAATCTAAGATGTTCCTATGTACTTGAGATTGCAAAACTACAACTAAATTTGCATAGTTCTTTACCAAGTAAAGTCAGAGACCTAATTAATCGCACAGACCCCCCTCTGTCTGACAATGTAAATGGAAACCCACTGACAGAATGACTGACTGACTGACTTCATCTCCTTATCGTCTGTTCGGTTCGGTCATTCGGTCTGTTTCTTGTCTGTGCACTTTGGTCGTTTTAGTACAACGACATCACATTACGTCATTCCACTCTGCCCCTCTCCACCCCACCTCAACCAATCATTCGATGTATTTCAGTAGTGTCTGCACAATCACATTCACTTTCTCCTTGACGTGGGTCATAAATCTGTAGGACAAAACTCAGACATCTCTTGCTCTCTCTCTCCCCAGTTGTGTCTACTTATCTCCCCTAGTAGTATGCTTCTGTATGTTTGTCTAGCTAATCTCATCGGACAATCTGAGAAATCTGAGAAACCAATCGAAGTCGTGTCTTTCGTTGTTGGTTGTTTTTTTCTAAATGACTTTCTTTCTTCTTTTTTCTTCTACTTCTTCTGTACTGTGCATTATGCACTATCAGTATTGAACTTGAATCTATGTTGGCGCATCAATACAAACAAATACATAAAGATAGAAACAGACTAAAAGAGGCTTCTTTCAAGCAACGATCAATGACAACAGCAGCAGCAGTAGCAACAACAACAACAACAAGTGTATTCACACACAAACATTGACAAACAAACACATGTACAGTAGCAAGATTACACGTTTACACCACAAAATCACACGAGTGATTAAACCATAAAATCTGATAACGTGATGTGAAATTCTAATGAGGTAATTTTACGATTATTCGGACTTTAAGGGCTTGTCGTACCCTGTCAACCCATCCCTTTGATAATAAAAACCTTCCACAAGTTATCAGAATGCATAATCTCACAATAGATTGCATAGTTAGCGAACATTACAGTCATACATAAAGTACGTTTTACATAACATTTCTGACATTTCCTTTCTTTGAAAGTTAGCCAACAGTTCAAATACCCCTTAGTGATTGTTGTCAAAGTACTTCTTACCTAATTGTAGCATCATTTGTCACATAAAACAGACTAAGACGATCCGTTTATGCTTATCAGAGCGTATCAAACTGACAAGCTTTTAGTGCAAGTACAATAACTCAAAGTCAATCAACTCAGTCACTCGCTCAATCGCTCGTTCCTTAGTTCCGACAATAATGACATAACTCAAATGTACTTCTCAATTTGTCAACCTTCAAAAGAGCAACTTTCCATACACTCGTGATACTATCAATAATCATATCTATTTTTGTCCATCTCAAAACATTCATCTTAATCGAGAGATTTATTGCGTAGATTTGCAAATACATGTTTTTCTTCTATTTTTTCTCCGACTTAATAGAATTGTTTCAAAGACTAATTGCTTGTAGATTTATTATTGGAATGGTTTCAAATTTCATCAGATGCCTTGCTTGCAATATGTCAATTGATTAATTGGACGAAATTTCACCGTTCATTAGCATTCATTACCCAAGAAGTGTAAACGTACAATACTAGCTAACTAATTAACTATGCACTTGATTAATTGAATTAACAACGCTCACCGTGATCGTTTGATTACGCGCGCGCGCGCCCGCTCCAACGGTTGCTGTTGTTGTTATTGTTGTCTCTCTCAATCAGACAGACTTCGTGCAAATTGACTGATCGAAACATGTTTCCTTTCAAACGGTTGTCCTTGTCACATACGTACATATACGTCTTAAGGTTACCAACGAATCTCAATCCAATAATAGAAATAATACATATTTCACAGATATTAATAGCAATAGAATTTAAAAGATAAACTTTATTGGATTCAAAAATTTCAAATTTAACATGAAATATAGCAGATTTCTCTTGCACTGGAGTTTCACATTCAAAAGATCTAATTAAGATAAGATTTTTTGCTTTTCTTGTTTGCAATCGAATCACGTTTGAGGGCTTCTTCATCTTTTTAGCGCTCCAATCCGAACTGGTTTTAGCCACTTTCGAATAGTTTACGATTGCATGCGAACTTGATGGTCAAAACAAGTGAAAGTTATTATAACTGTTATTGAACTTGGTTTATAAGTTTGTAAATATGTTTGTTTGTTTTGATTTGATTGATTACTCTCGCCTGATATTTATCGTTACCGCTAAATCATGCAATGTTTTCTTTATTGTTGAAATTTGTGTGAAATACTAATCCATTTTTGTTTTTGTTTTTCGTTATCCTTAGATCTGGGATACTGCTGGCCAGTCCCGCTTTCGTGACATAACCCGAATCTACTATCGTGGAGCGCATGCTGTGATTGTTTGCTTTGATCTCGGCAACTTTTCCTCTTTTCTCAATGTGAAATTTTGGCTAAACGAAGTGTTGGAACAGCCGAGCACACCGACGGGTGTCAAACCCGGCTCCGATCCCGACCGACCGTTCATCTTCCTGATTGGCACCAAGAAGGACGTGATCTCAAGTCCCGAAAATGAGGCTCGGCTGTTTGGTGAGGCGTGCGAACTGGCCGAACAGATTCAGGCTGAGTTTTGGATGATTTCGAGTGCTTCGGGTGATAATGTCAGTGAGCTGTTCCATCGAATTGCCTGTCTCACCTTCAATCGGTACATGGCCAATGTGGCCGAGTTGGCGCGACAGGAGCTCGAGCAGCAACACAAGTCTCAGTCCGTGTTCTACACTTCCAATGGAGATGGACGTGTCTCACTGCCGGACTCGCCAAAGAAGAAATCCAAAGACAAGAAGAAGAAACAAGACAAAGCTAGTGATGAGAAGGGCCAAGCTAACCAACCAAATCAACACGACGAGAACGGTAATACTAATTCCAAGAGTAAGCGAGCACTGTCACGTAAAGCCCTCGTTCGGGCGGTTCATGTGCCAACTGAAATGTTGTCCAAGTTTATCTCGAATTTGTCCGATCAGATGCATTCGATGATGAAGCTGAAGAAGAAGAGCAAAAAGTCAAACAAGGTTCGAGACTTTTCGGGTGACCAGCCGAATGGTGCATTCGGTGGTACACCGGACTCAGGTGTGCAGGACATGACCGGACCGAAGAAGACCAAGAAAAAGACTTTCCGTTGTTTCAATATTCGATGCACTTTTACGGTTGAAAAGTGATTGAAAGACAAACAGTGAACGGTGATTTCGACTTTGAT
Source organism: Rhizoglyphus robini (assembly GCA_023373905.1). NCBI lineage: Eukaryota > Metazoa > Arthropoda > Arachnida > Sarcoptiformes > Acaridae > Rhizoglyphus > Rhizoglyphus robini. The sequence continues at coordinate 172,105 of JAKIJQ010000017.1, read as the reverse complement.
TGTCCAATATCAAGCACACACACACACACACACACAAATAGACTTTAATCCACTATTAATATTATTAATATTATTATATATCAATACAATATATTATGAACAATATACGAATCTTTGAGTAAATCTTGTCATTTTAATAACGATATTTGCACACAAACATTATCCAAATAGATTATGTCCAGACAGGAACTCCAAATACTATCTGCTATCTTTCTCTGCAATCTCAACTTCTACTATATTTCGACAGTACCCTCTCTGTGTATTTATATACTTTACTATCGTTTGCCATATACGATTTATGATTTTACTTTATTTTAATTATTTTTATATTTTGCCATATTTAATATTCACTAAATAAATAAATAATATTTAAATAATTATTTTAATTTTTAAAAATTTATTTTGATGTTTTAAATCCATTAATTTTGGTTAGATCATTGCATTTAGTCTTGTTTGGCTTTAATTCAAATTTATCGCGACGGTGTCGTTGCCTTGTGTTGGGAAAAGTAACTAAAAACTGGAATGTCCCGTATGGGTGCGTTCACAGTCCATCTCAGCAATGCATTACTATGGGTAACGCTGTTTGTGGACTTGTTCGCTCACTGACCACCACTTTGGGTGGCACAGCACAATTCGATTTCGAGTATGTCTTGCTGCTTTGAAGGTACAAGTGATAAGTTATTGAGATTTTGCGTATTGCTTTCTTATGTGGAAGGAGACAGTAACTTTATGAACGTACTGTCGCGCCTCTTTTGGCTGATGTTCTTTGTCTCGCCTCGAAGACGACGACGAGTGCAGAAGAGGAGAAGAAAAGATGAAGAAAACAGCTGTTTGAGTGAGTGAAAGTCTGTCTTCTTAGTGAACGTGTGTTAGCGTGGGCAACCGTTTTGGGTGTGTCGCGTCTTCGTTGCCTTCTTGTAGAGGATTTTAGTGTGTTCGGGTGATCGCTAATTGGCCTTGTCCAAACAAGGTATCGACACTGATTGACACTTTTGATCACTACTTCATGACGAAATGCGTCGTTAGTGCATTGAGCTGTGTGTGCTGGTGCACTTTTTGTTCATTTTCGTCGTGTTTTTCACCTTTTCCACTAACTTTACGTGATTTCTCGTGATTACAAACGAATTATCATCATCAGACTACCGTGACACGAGGTAGAGCTGCTCTGCCAATACACCCGAACTGTGATCTCTCTCGATTTGAATCCCAAAATCATGAATCTCCGACCACTTTTCGTTACTTCTTCTCTACTTCTCTCCGCACTATGTCTTCTCATCTCACTGTATCCATTGGCTTACGCTTCGGAACACAGCTTTGATCCCAACGAAAAGGACTACTATCGCATGCTGGGCATTGATCGCAATGCGGACAATCGTGAAATACGTAAAGCATTTAAGAAGCTGGCTCTCGTCCTCCATCCGGACAAGAATGTGGACGATCCCAAGGCACACGACAACTTCCTCAAACTGAATCGAGCTTATGAGGTGCTGAAGGATGAAGAGTTGCGTAACATCTTCAACACTCAAGGTGAGTCTGGACTGCGTGACAAGGAGAATGGCTTCAATGGTGGACGTAGCTATCACGGTTGGAGCTACTACCACGATACCTTTGGCATATACGACAATGACGAGGAGATTGTGACATTGGTGAGGTCCGACTTTGAGCAGACCATCCGAAATGCTGGCGTCCAGTCGAAGGAATTCATATGGTTCGTCAACTTTTACTCGCCTCAGTGTTCGCACTGTCACCACTTGGCGCCCGAATGGAGAAAGGTGGCCCGAGAACTGGGACGGATCATTCGAATTGGTGCTGTCAACTGTGGTGAGGATCGTTCTCTGTGTCGGGAAGAGGGCATTAGCTCATACCCAAGTCTGGTGCTCTATCCGTCAAAGGTTAAGTTCCAAGGTGAACGTACAGCGGACAATTTGATCAACTTTGTGGTGAAGCACTTGAACTTGAAGCAGTATCGATACAACGATGTCAACATGGATCGTCTCCTGTCCAAGGTAGCGCACAAGTCAAAGGAAAGTCACTTCTTCACCAAATACTTGATCATCGCTTGCTACAACCATCGAAACTGCCTACCTGAGGACACAGCAGTGATGCTAACGTACAAACTGCAGAATCTACTTCATGTTGTCCAACTCGACTGTTCTGATTCAGCTTCAAAAGTGTGCGAACACTTCGGACTTCATGAATCCAAAGTGGCACTCTTTCCCGACATACCCGAGAATGCTCGAAACTATTATGAAATCTCCGTTGGAGATACCACTGCCGAGCCGATTGACCTTTTCCGTAAGGTCATGAACAAATTCCCGAAGATACAGACGGTCTCGTCGAAGCAGTTGAAGTTGGTCAAGAACTGTCTGTTCTCCGAGATTAAGGACAAGTCAAAGTGTGCCGAGGAACTGAGTCCAGGCTGGATCATCGCTGCCACCACCGATCAATCGGAAAAGTCAGATGATTTGAACGATTTCGACATTGAACTCAAATCATTAGCTCAATTTTTGCCTAAAAATGCGATACTCAAGCTCACCTGCACGAGCGGTGACTTAGCCAAAGAGTTGTGTGCCAAGTTGAATCTCAAAAAGTATCCATCGGTGTTGACTGTCAAGTCAGTTACCGATTCAAAACAGATGATAACCACTACTAGCGAACTGTACTATGGTCGACTGAATGCGATCGACATTCTCAACTTTGCTGACGAGTCGTTTCAATCGAAACTCAAAGCGCTGAGTCCGGAAGAGTTCGAAAGTAACGTTCATCAGAACCCTGATGAGCCATCGTTGGTGCAGTTCTTTGCTCCGGTAAGTTGCCATTTTGTCATTTGCCGTTTGTCTAATAATGATGAAACTAATGATTTGTTTCTTTCAGTGGTGCCCTGCATGCAAAACAGCAAAACAAACCTTGCGAAAGGTGTCCCAACATGAGTTTGCCCAGAAGATCAACTTTGGTGTGATAGACTGTGCCGTACACGGTCAACTGTGTCGCCAGTACAACATCAACTCCTACCCCACTGTCATATTCTACAATCAGACCTTTCCTCATCAGTACTTTGGCAAGTACCAACAGGAGGAGGATGTGGTGGACTTTGTTGAGGTAATCATATGATTCGATTGAAGCGAGTACTACTAACCAATCTCATCCTCTTATAGAACATACTTCAGTCAAGCCTGACCGAACTCGACCCAACGAGCTTTGCCAAATTGGTCGAGAAGCGCACCGGACAGACTGTTTGGTCTGTTGACTTCTACTCTCCCTACTGCCAGCCCTGTAATGAACTTGGTCCCGTTTGGCGTAAACTGGCCAACATGCTGCAACGTGAAGAGCCGAACGCAATCAAACTGGGCGCAATCAACTGTGTCAAGTGGAATTCATTCTGCCGTCAACATCAAGTTCAGTCCTATCCAACTCTACGAACATATCCTGCACTGGAGGGCGACGATAAGCATCAACAGTCGTTCTAGTAAGTGTTCGAATCAGTCATTCACCCATCTAATCTAATCTCCCCAATAGTCGATTCAACGAACAGCGTCGAGATCTGTATCTGATACGTGCCTGGCTGTATGACTTTCTTCCAGTAAGCTCGGCGATTGGTGAGATACGAAGTGGTTCGGACTTTGAGAACGAAATCTTCAACTCGAAGAAGCCACTGCTCATTGACTTTTACGCTCCGTGGGCATTTAGTTCGAAGAAATTTGGTCCAGATTTCATACAACTCTCAAAGGTATGGATCACATTGCCCAAATAACATAACTAAATCCTCTCTCTCTCTCTCTCTCTCGCCCTCTCTCTCTCCCTCTCTCTCTCTCTCTCGCCCTCTCTCTCTCTCGCCCTCTCTCTCTCTCGCCCTCTCTCTCTCTCGCCCTCTCTCTCTCTCTCTCTCGCCCTCTCTCTCTCTCTCGCCCTCTCTCTCTCTCTCTCTCTCTCTCTCTCTCTCTCTCTCTCTCTCTCTCTCTCTCTCTCTCTCTCTCTCTCTCTCTCTCTCTCTCTCTCTCTCTCTCTCACTCTCTACAGAACTTGACCGAAGTGAAGTTTCTCCGAGTGAACTGTCAACGCTTCTCATCGATCTGTGACCGTGCCGAGGTGGAGTACTTTCCCTCTGTCCGTCTCTATGGAGGACACAAATCACCGAGACAGTCCTGGCACGGAATACACATTCAATTCCCGGGCGCAGGTACCGAGGCAATGTCGAACATCATCCGTGATCTGTTGCCATCGATTACGTTTGGAGGGCCTGGAAAGGACGAACTGTGAAGTGACTGAAAGATGAGTCCTGGACAAAGTCACAGGACAAAGTGGATGATTCTGATCCAGTACAACTTTAGGACCAAATAGGATTAGTCATTTTTATTATTATTTACTTAATTTTGTATTTGTGGGGGTCCATTTTGTAATTCATTTAATAAAACACTCTTTTTACATTGTTTTGTGTGTCTGTTTGTCTATTGCGTAGTCACTCTTACGACATTGGTCGGTTCATCAAACATTAGAAACTCAAAGAACGTTTACGTTTCTCCAGATTGCGTGACCCTTCCTTCAAACTGACTTTATCGTCTTCTTCATTGCCAATCACCAGAATTTCATTCTTTCGAATCTGCAGAATCATATCAATCTGCAGTCGATAGTCGTCAAACATGTTCCGGTACGCAATCATCATTGATCGCTCAGTAGGATCAAAGCTGGCATCACTTGTCCACAGTTTGATCAGCTGTCTGTCTGCGTCCACGCAAAGTTTGATGATTTTCTGTATAATCTCATCTGAGTAGAGATGCATGTGCGGTAGTACTTCCATTATGTTAGCCAGGATCTGTTTGAGGGTTTGGAGCATCTGGGTTGGCTGTTGGAATGTTGGCTTTGATGGGTCGGGTCGTTTAGGAACTCGCTTCTCCTTGACTGTTGGGTCGGTTTGACCAGACTTGTTGACCGTTTTAGGCATATCCACGAAACCATGATCCTCAAGGTCATCAATTGAGAAGATCAAATCTTCTAAATCGGCCATTTTCCCCAGAGATTCAATTAACATTCAATCGCACATTCAAACAACCACACCGATGATGATCAGATTGGAATGTTGCAATGTGCAGCCTACATTTTGTGTTTTTCCATACGATAACCAACTATAAGCAAAACCAATTACGAACAGACTAAACATCCTCTCGGTGATGTGTTCGAATGTCATGTGTCTCTGTGTGTGCGTTATTGAATAATGTTTTGGCAAACATTAGTAGTATGCGATATGCATAACTGATTGGTTACTAACCAAACTCAAACTTGTGCATTCTAGTGCCAAGTATTGATGTGAGAATGTGTGATCAGATAGATGAGGCCAAGGACAATCTGGTTTGTGATTAGTTGACTGGACAAACTAGAAAGTTATGTTAATGATCAAACAAAATGCTTGACTCAAAAGTCAATCAGTAAACAAACTATCTAGTTCACTAATCTAAAGGCAACGCATTCCAATAACTAAACCAAAGTATAGACAGACATTTGAGAATCTCATTAACATTCTTAGAAGTTTGAAAATTTTCTATATAAATCGGATTCGAACATCTTCTTGAGGTATATTCGCATTTCACCAGATTGTCTTGAACAATCTTCACACTAGACACAACTTCAAGAATGACTTCCTCTATCAGAAAGACTGTCTTTCTGTTGCTTTTCATTGCAATTATTTCGTTTCAAGTTGAGCAAAGTTTTGCTAAGTGGTGTTGGTGCAAACCCTGGGGTTGCACTTGCCCTCCAAGCATAGTTGCCGGCTTAAAGAAGTCTGCAATTACAGAGTAAGTGAAACATAATCCAAATGTCAAGTGATGTTTTGTAATTTTGTTATACTTAGCTCCGATGTCAAGACTTCAACTTTGGCTGAGATGGTCACTGGTTCTTCTGGTAAATTGTCTGGTTCCGCTAAACCCGCTCTACCTGCAAACAACATTCAGGATGGATACTACGGAACATTTCCAAAGTCAACTGGTGCTCCAACTAAGGTTCCACCCTTCAGATCAGGCAAAGATTTGAAAAATGTTCGTTGATGTTTCTATAATCCCTCAATGACTCCAGAGTTAGTTTAAGCAGATTCCCCCATAATTTAAAGTATGTCAAACCAAGGACAAATGTATTCAATTATTAAGCAATAAAATTTATAATCTTTATCTGCGGAAAGTTTAAAAAAAATGTAATTCATATATTTACAATATATTTTAAAGGAGTACAAGAAAATAATGTTTGCTACAACATAAATCATGTGAATAATCTGGTTTTGCTTTGTTTAGTGTTGTCGAATCAGTTATTAACTTCTACGCTCCGTGGGCTTTTAGTTCGAAGAAATTTGGTCAAGATTTCATTTAAATTTCAAAGGTATGGATCCTATTGTCAAACTAACATAACCAAATCCTTACTCTCTCTCTCTCTCTCTCTCTCTCTCTCTCTCTGCTGTAATAGAATCTTTCAAATCGGTACGATATTTAGATTGTGTTTGATGATTCTGATTTACTGTTTTAAGAGTTTTCGCGATTCTCACTCCCAAAGTCGTCCATTGAGGCTTTTAATTCGTCAAAATTAGACATTTTTTATTAATTCAATTAAATGAAAACAAACGTATAATAAGTAACTATAAGTTGGAATGTTCAATTTTATTAAATGCGTTTCAATGTAGTCTAAAGTCAACAAAAAATGACAAACATCCTCTCGGTGATGTGTTCGAATGTCATGTGTCTGTGTGTGTGCGTCATTGAATAATGTTTTGGCAAACATGTATGCGATATGCATAACTGATTGGTTACTAACCAAACTCGAACTTGCACTTTCTAGTTGAAAGTGTTTATGTGAGCGTATCATCAGATAGATGAGACTAAGGACAATTTGGCATTTGATCAGTTAAGTGGGCATACTGCGAAAGTTGTTCTTCGTATGCTCAAATTGCTTACTACCAACCGCCGTCTATTGCATGCCACTGTCACCTTGCATTTGGCTACATCGTTGAATTCTGACCACCATCCACGAATTCGACATCCAACGTTTGTCATTTGTTTCTGTTGTTACGTCGAGTCGATTGATTCTAAGGATTCAATTTTTTTGTCATTATTGTTAGCCGCACCTTTGTTGCCATCGCCTGTAACCAAAGTCTACTCCTTCTCTCAGTACTTATTGACCTACTCCGCTACCTTGCCAAAGACACCCGGACCCTATCACAGTCGCACTCCCAAGCGTTCAGGCGTTCCTCTTCTTCTTTCTCCCGTTGCTTTCGCTGATCTTCAGCATCCTTTTCGCGCTTTTTCGCTGTTCTTCATCGTACTTTTCTCGCTCGTGATGCTCGCCAACTAGCGGAACGTCGGCGCATCATTGCCGAGCGAGAAAAGTACGATGAAGAACAGCGAAAGAACGTGAAAAGGAGGCTCGAGAGCGGGAATAAGCACGTTCCGAGATGCGGCCAAGAAGCAGAAAGACTATATGCAATATCTTAAAGATTGCAACCGTGGTAGGAGATGAACAAGCTACGATGCACTCAACGCTTCTACGCATGCGTCCCAATAGGTGGTAAATCGCTTCATCTTATCTTCACTGTCTCTCTGCTCACACTGCATCACTCCACTTATCCTCAATTACACGAAAAGCGTCATCTTTTCTCGCGGCTCCATCGAATGTACGTCGATCGTGAATGATCGTTACTTACTTTTTTTTTATCAAGTTGTCATTCCAAATGGCAGTATAATCCAACCGCATTTTAACCCTTTCCTTGCAATCAAGCATCTGAATTTTATCTTCAATATAGTTTATCTTTTAGTTGTATTTTTATATTATTAACATTACATATGTATCGTATTTTTCAATAAATCAATGATTATTCTTTTACCTTAAAAAATGTCTATATAAATCAGACTCGAACATGTTCTTGAGGTATATTCGCATTACTAGTCTTCTTGATCAATCTTCACACACCACCACAACCAAAATGTCGTGCATCATCCGAAAGGCTGTCTATTTGCTGTTTTTCTTTGCAATGTTCTCTTTTCAAGTTGAACAGTGCTCAGCTTGTCGATTTCCTCCGCCAAGACCCCAAAAATGTAGGTCCCCAAGTAAATCCTCATTCGCCTCAGAACGCCTCAAGCTTCAACTAAGGTTCCACCATTCAGATCAGGCTACGAGATTAAACCTCGTTAAAGCCTAAGGAAAGTTCTACGATTCCTGTATGACTCACATAGTTACTCTAAACAGATTCCCCCATAATTTAAAGTATTCCAAACCAAGGACAAATGTGTTCAATTATTAAGCAATAAAATTTATTATTTTCATTTGCGTTTTTTTGTATTTTTTGAATTTATTTTAAATGGGAATCAAATAATAATGTTTGGTTCAACCTGAGTTCTGTGAAAAACTTGGTTTTGATTAGATTAGGTTCATTCTCATCGGTAGGATATTGAGATTGTGTTTGATGATTCTGATTTACTGTTTTAAGAGTTTTCGCGATTCTCACTACCAAATTCGTCATTTGGAGTTTTAAATTCGTCCAATTTAGACAAATTTTCATGGATTCAATTAAATGAACACAAACGTATCGTAAGTAATTATAAAATGGAATGTTCAAATTCTATCAAATGCATTTCATGGCAGGCAAAAGTAAACAAAAAATGACAAACATCCTCTCTGTGATGTGTTCGAATGGCATGAGTCATGTGTCTGTATGTGCGTTATTGAATATTGTTTTGACAAACATTAGTAGTATGCGTTATGCATGACTAATTGGTTACTAACCAAACTCAAACTTTTGCATTCTAGTACCAATTGCTGATGTGAAAATGTGTGATCAGATAGATGAGACCAAGGACAATTTGACATTTGATCAGTTGAGTGGGCATACTGAGAAATATATGTTAATGATCGTAAAAATTGTTTGGCCTCAAAAATCGATCATCAAGGACATAATCTAACATGTGTCTAATGATAGCACATTCCAATAAACAAACCTTCTGACAACCTTCTGTGAGCAATTCATAAACATCCTTCACATTTGCAAAAAATTAAAAATGTTGTCTATATAAATCAGACTCCAACATGTTCTTGAGTTATATTCGCATCACGCGTCTTCTTGATCAAACTTCACGTACTACCGCAACCAAAATGTCGTGCATCATTCGAAAGGCTGTCTACTTGCTGCTTTTCCTTGCAATGTTTTCGTTTCAAGTTGAACAGTGCTCAGCTTGTCGATTTCCCCCGCCAAGACCCCAAAAGTGTAGGTGCCCAAATGGTACGTACAATTGCAGATGTCCCAGAGCTGCTGGCTTTAAGAAGGCCAATTTGGTTGCAGAGTAAGTATAATGCATCATGTTTTATCATGTGTTTCAATTTGTCTCCTTAGATCCGAGCACAAGTATTCGCCTTTGATTGATCTTGAATCCGGGCCTGATACGTCAGGTAAATCTTCTGGTTCGGCTAAGTCGACTGCTGGTGGGTATGTGTTGAAACCTACTGGTGTTCCAACTCGAGCCTCCACTCGTGGATCACCTAAATTGCCAATCAACCGAAAGTAGTAGTCGTAAAAGATTGCAGCAACTGTAACTTTCCCTCCCCTCAAGCACCTCAAGTTCAAATCCTTCCCAAATCCCAATAATTTCTTTCATTCATTTTGACATTTAACTTTTAATTCAAAATTGAATTAAAACGCAATCCCAAAACAAATGTATTCCATTATATTAAACAATTAAATTAACTAAATTTCTCCGGTAAATGTGTTCTCTAATTCTTGTACATTCAGTTTTCATTGGTTGAAGTCAAAAGTCATAACAAAAGTATGTCAAACAAAATCGAATCAAAGTACTCCGATGTTTACTCACTGGTGGTTAGTGATTGCAATTTCAGTTTCGGATGTTTATCTTTGATCGTTTTTCGACATAACAAGATGATTATTAACGCATTGCACATTGACTGTGACACAGCCGCGAGTTGACACATATAAAGATAAACACTCGCTGCATACATTTGCGATCATTTGGTCAAATTGAATTTGAGTTTCAATCGAATTTCGAAAATGATCATCTTTAACAGACCCCACTTTCTATTGCTTTTGTCTGCAGCGATTTCGATATTTCATGTCGAGCCAGCTTCGGCTTTGTGGCCACCAGGATGGTCAGGAAACTTTTCCACTGTTGGCTATCCACGCTACAATTGCAGTCGTATTTCATCGAATTCGACTGCAATTCGATGTTACCGAAATTTTGCGATCATTGAGTGAGTATAATACTCTTTTGACTCTTGTGTCTGATTTCTTTTTGTTCTAGTCCTAGATTCCGACACTTGATGCCTACTCCCACTCTTCCTACAACTCCAATGCTGGTTAATGTATCAAGTGGACAATCTTCGACGGTTCAAGTGACGACTCAGTCTGCCATTGAAACCACAACTCAACCAAACTTTGATGTACTGTTCAATGTTTCCTCTTCAACCGAATTTTGGACTACTGAGGGCACTATTTTGCCGCCCATTATGCCGACAACAACCAAAACAACTGGTAACTCGGAATCGACAGCAACCACCAAGGTTCAATCAAATTCCACCACTGGTACTACAGCAACAACCACTTCTAATGTGACTTCAACTACTACCACCACCACAATTGCACCCTAATATGTCTATTGTTCAATTGTCAATTTACCGTATTTAATCTAAATGTTATTATGAATTAGCCTACATTTAATAAACTAGATTAGTGTTATCGATGGCTCGTTTGATGATGAAATATAGTTTGTCATCATTTTGGATGCAATTGGCAATGTCATCCATTGAGGAATGTAGACCGGTATCCTGTTGTTGTTTATTAGATCACAGGATGTATGTCTCGCGAACATATTTCGATTTCGACCCGAAACTTGACTGACTAAACAGGATGTTAGTCAGACAGGTATGTCGGATGCATTTGTCCATTAGTCTCAGAATCATTAACATTCTTCATTTGTTTGCTCATATTTCAGGTTGGCAATCAAAAAGTCTATAAAAAGCGAGTGTACTTGGACAGATTAAGTCATTTCAACGATCGATCGAGTTCGACGAGATGGCAATCCTGCAGTTGAAAACTGCTGTCTGTATGATTATCTTGGCAATGGTGATCATGATGGAAGCTCATTCGGGCTGTGCCCATCAGTGCAGCCACAATCACGAGTAAGTATTCGAGTCTAATCTTAATTTGTATTCAAATACTAATTCACATTTCGTTATCTCTATAGGTCTGTGGCTAAGGCCGCTCAATTGACCGCCACCGATTCTCCTGCTACAACTTCAGCTGTTTCGAATCCAACTGGTTCGGTCTATACCGAAATTGCGACCTTGGTTCCTGCTTTGACTCACGAAGCTAAAGCCACCGTTTTGCCTATTGTTTTGCTTCGATCAGGTTTGACCGAGGCAAAGACCACCGGCAATGAAGGTCAAGAAGTAACCACTTCTGGTGGCACGGCCACTTCGAATGTGACCACTTCTGGCACAGCTAGCGCTACTAATGTGCCTAATTAATTAGTTTATATTATTGGGGAATTTGTCAATTATAATATTTCACATTTATTGTTAATCGAGATTTGCTTTATATAATCCAATAAACATTTGTCCACAGTAAGCACATATACAGCATTAACCCTTAAAGTATTAAATGATAAAGATCAATCATTTATCTTGAATGCATATAGTCGTACTCAGTTATCAGGTGTTGAACTGTTGATGTATGAATTAGGTCTATTTCGACATGAATGGTTTAAATCGAATCTCTAATCTGTATCTTATTCATTTTGTTTTTGTATGTTTCTCATGACGTGTCATGACATGTGTTTAGTCTTTTGCGTTTTGTCTTGCTTAGTGATCACGTCGATCAACTGGAATTATTTGTTTGACATTTCGTTAAATTCTACTTACCAGCAAAGTTGTGCTTGCACCACTCGTCTTTTACTTTTCACAGTATTAACGGTGTGTGTGTGTGTGTTCATACCGGGCGCGTCTTCATCGTTGTGTGAACATTATAACTATTCGAATTGTGATTGTCAACTAAAGACTACGTTCAACTTATTGGCATCAAGTAACCTCAAAGTCACCTATGTCAACGATGGAGCCCAGCTTGGCTATCACTTCTGGTGAATCCTGCTCTTCTTAATTGAAGATTGAATCTACCGATCACCCTCCTTCGAACTTGTCAACATCGTCTGTATTCACTAATCTACCTAGGACGAGTGTCTCTTCTACGCTCAGTGGAGCACATCTCCAACGAAGAACATGTCAAGCTCCTCCGTGAGTGCAGTGCTCGGATTCGACGTGCCCTTGGTGGTATGGGCGCTACTTCTACATCAGCCGACAGTGACGAGGACTGTCTGATTGAGTCTGAGTATGAAGATTTGCTCAGTGCTCAGGTGGATTTGATTCGATCTGGCCACGAGATGATTGCAGCCATTGCGGCGAACAGTTTGACTATGATTCAATCAGACTCAGGTGGAATGACTGTCCTCGACATCTCCACTATTGTTGCCGCAGCCACTACCGGATATGTTCATGTTGCCTTTTTGGTAAATGACCCTATAGACGGATGGTCCTGTTCTGCACAGGGCCAAAAAGTGACCAGTATACTGGTCGATTCACTCAACTAAAAAGCCAGTATACTGGTCGGTCAATGTACTATTCTCTCTACTAACGGAAAGCTTTCATGCATAAGGCACGTCCACTGCAACGTCTAATCGACCAGTGTACTGGTCGATCCTGAAAGTTGACTTCCCTGAAAAGCATGAATCGACCAATATACTGGCCGATCAACTAAACGACCAGTATACTGGTCAGTTTATTGGCTGTGTGTGTGTACCGCTCAAACCGTCTATCTAATGTCCGCGAGTTTGTGGCTTTTCTATCTGATGCAATCACCAATTGGACCTCAACTCCAATCAACAAACGAGATGACAAATCCACCAAGTTGGCATCAATCAATCTGTTCGAGAATGTGGACTATTCCAAGATCCACACAGAACCCTGGTATCATGGCAAGATATCACGTGATACCTCAGAACAATTGGCACTGTGCGATGGAGACTTCCTGGTGCGAGACTCGAACAAAGCGACCAATCAGTTCGTTTTGACATGCAAATCATTCGGCATGCATCACCACCTTCAACTGGTTAACAAGGATGGACTCATTCGAAACAGTGAAGGTAGGGTCTTCATCTCCATCGGCGACTATGTCGAGTATCATCGAGCCAACTTTAAAGGCATCAGTGTTATGGGCGCAGGTGTTCGACTGCGATTTCCAATTTTGCGTGGCACTTTCTAATTGAGATTTAATGATATCTCATATTAATATTACCTATAGGTTATTCAATTATTACATTAGATTATATTTTATTTTGAGCATTTTATTTTCTTTAACACAGAGATCACAATTAGTATTAGTTTACATTTTCATTAATCACATTATTACATTATTACATTATTATTACATTATACAGATTACAATGACAGTATTACACAATCTATTATTCAATTCGAATGTGTTCATATATTAACACACATACATAGAGTGTAATCATCCATTAATAATATTAATAAATTAGTTTTAAATTCAAATAAATTTGTTATATTAAACGAATAAGCGACGAACTCAATTTAGTTAAGACGCTTCTGATACTAATACGAAGATGGAAATAGAATCATCAAAAATGAAATGCGCGCCCAACGTGGGGCTCGAACCCACGACCCTGAGATTAAGAGTCTCATGCTCTACCGACTGAGCTAGCCGGGCACTTTCATATTTGGGTTCGCAGATGCGTCACTTCTTAAAGACATTGAACATTTGTTTTTTGGTCAAACTAGATTCTCGACAAACACTGTTCACTAGGTCATGGGAATGCATTGTCAAGAGATAATCATGATTTCCCATGTACTTTGAACGATCTAAATTGAATCGATCTGTGTGAGCAAATTTGTAACATTTGTTACTTTAATACTTCGAAGCAAATGTCATGCCAATTAGCATACTCAATTGTCAGGGGTTTTGGCTATTGAAAGCGATATATCTTGTTGTCGATCTCAGAATTGATTATTAAGCCAATTAGGTCATTCCAAGTATCCTACATATCAGAAAAGCTCAAACTTAATCTTCAAGTATTGCTCATTTTCCCACTCGCTCATGTTACTGCCAAGAATCTAATCTTATAAAGTTTATCAAGCAAACATCAAATTTTATCCAAAGTCATTTCAATTTGGCTTAATTAATCTCAATTTGTTTAGATATGGATTGATTGAACCTTCCGATAAATTGTGTATAAAGGTGAGCATTTTGTGTAGCTTTTTGGTACAATTCAATTTGTTGTTGTCAAAACTCCAAAGCTCAAAATGAAGTTTGGCATACTCTCTTTATTGTTAATTGTTTGTCTTTCCATTGACAGTGCCTTCGGTGCGTGGCATCTCGTGTGGCAGGACGAGTTCAATGGAAACCATCTGAACACATCCGAGTGGACTTACGAAATTGGAGATGAGAACGGTTGGGGCAATGCCGAACTCGAGTACTACACCGAGAAGAACACTCGAGTGGAGGGCGGTCATCTGGTGATTGATGTCAAGGTGGAAGATATTCACGGAAAACACTTTACATCCTCTCGACTCAATTCGAAAAAGTCCTGGACTTATGGAAAGTTCGAGGCCCGTGCTCGTATGCCAAGTGGACTGCAACTTTGGCCGGCTATTTGGTTACTGCCTCATGGTGAAGAGAAGTACTGTTGCGGTCCGGCCAATGGTGAGATTGACATCTTTGAGATGCGTGGTGAGAAGCCCCATGACTATGAGGCCACTATTCATTACGGTGGCCAGGAGCCCAACAATCTCATGTCAGAGGGCACTGTCAAGTCGCCGGGTGATTTGAGCGCCGACTTTCATACTTACGGTGTGGAGTGGGACCACAAGGAGATTCGAATGTACTTTGATGGACACGTCTTCCACACACTCAACATTGACAAAATGTTGTGGTCTGGCAAGGGCAAGAATCCGTACACCAAGAATGGACAACCCTTTGACCAGCCATTCTATTGGTTGCTGAATATTGCGGTTGGAGGCAACTTTTTCGACCAGGCACCACACGTTACGGTTGAACAGGCACGACAGTGGCACAAGCACACCATGGAGGTGGACTATGTCCGAGTGTATCAATGGCAATAAGAATTTGCTTTATTTGTACTGATTTGTATCATTAAACAAAAATACATAATAATGAATCAAACAATACTTTCCGTATTTTCACTTGTTTCGGTGTTCTCACTTGTTTCTGTGTTTTCACTTGTTTCGATGTTTAGACGTGTTTCCATTTCGAGAAGAATCTTCTGCATGTGACCCATTAACTTACGAAACATATTACGAAAAGCAATCAACATGGTTCGCTCCATTGGCTCACTCAGTACCTGTGCAGCCCAGAGATGGCCCAACTTACGCTCATAGATCTGACTGTAGTCGATGTAGGACTCGATTTCTTCCCGAGGATAGTCCGCAAGATTGTTCATTGCATCGTGGAAACAGGCCAAGATCTTCTTGGAATGTTGTAGTGTCTTGTTAAGTTGACGACGGTTTGGTTGGTTTGGTTGTGCTGGAGCAGGTACATCGGGATTTGGGTTGTCTTGAATGGTTGAAGTTGACTCAACTTGGGGTTGAGATTCAATTGGCATTTCGTTTAGTTGTTTTACACTTTCTTCTTCTTCTTCAGTTTCTTCTTCTTTATCTCTTTCGTCTTCTTCTTCAACCTTAAGATTATCCATTTGCTCACTGATTTCGTGGTCCACTTTGCCATCAAATAAACTGTCCAACTCTTCGGGTTTCTCTTCATCAGACATGATTCCTTTAAGTCACTTCTCTAAAACAACCAATGAACAACTTAAGAAGAAGACACTCACTGTTTGGTGTCGTGAAGTGAAATGACATTGACAGTGAACACAAACGAACAAGTTTACTGGTTGCAAGATGCAAATTTACCAAAAGGACTTTTTTTACCGTTTCATTTGCAAACCAAAATATCACTTATCACTCTGAATATGAAGACATTCTGAAGATACAAGGAAAACGACAAATGCTAAAACATTGATTTACAATGCTAATTCACTCTGCATCTACTAGATCGCTTTACCATCAGCACAATAGAATCACTTTTTAGTGCCACAAGGAAAACGGATACACATAATGGTCACATAGTTGACACAATACGAAGTGTCAAAAGCGAAATTGAGTTTGCCAGTTAGGAGAAACAAAAATGGAACGCCATATTTGAGTCTCAATGAATCAAATTCAAAGTCATCATTGTTTTATTGAATGTTTTAACAAAATAAAAGTAGTCCATTTTATTGAGTAAAATTAACCGTGTGTTTGTTTGTACGTGCGGTGATAAGTTAAGGAGTTGGGTGAAGAATTGGTAATGGTTTGGATCAATCTACATGATCAGTTTGAACTTACAACAAAAGTAGAAAGGGATCAAAGTGAGATATTTTGTGACTAAACAGGAAGTAGAAGAAGAACAACAACAGTTTGAGCTCATTCGGTGTGTGTGTGTGTGCATGCATGTGTGCATGCTGTAGTACTACGTAACAGTTGATCGATAACACGGAGTCAGGGAAAAGGGAGAGATAGGGCAAAGTGAGATAACAAAACAAAGTCAAAATCAAAGTAAGTTCCTGAGTTGCGTAACATTATCATAAAATATATATATGACTGTGTGTTTGTGTTTGTGTGTTTGTACTAATCAAAATAACAATCTTGAGGAGACTTGAGTGACCGTAATTGGTTCACTTTTTAATACATAAATAGAAGTACTTATAGTTGGACGCATCCTCGAGTATAAAATCGGGAACCTGTGTCTCGGCAGCGTCGGACCAGACCATCTTGACCGTGTTTGTGCCAAACAGTTGCAGTTCGTAATCTTTATTTGTTTGTTGATATGTTTTGTTTTGTGTCAGAATCATGTCAAAATATTGATTAATCGAGTGCACTTACCGACAAGTTGTTTGAAGAAGCCAGTGTTGGGTCGAATGAACCAGCGCTTCGATCGCACCAGAGCGAACGCCTCCTTCAGTGTCATGTGACGGTGCTTCATGAGAAAAGCAATGACCAGTGTTGAGGATCGACTAATGCCCGAGATGCAGTGCACCGCCACACAGCCATTGCCACGCAGAGCATCCTGTATGAAGTCTGCCACTGCATCAAAGTGATCACAAATCTTTTCGTATGCTGAATCCAGAACCTGCGAATACGACACAAAAATCAACAATCAAGTTCTACTTTAAGCTCTACAAAGGGAAATGATCATCTCTTACATTGACACGCATCGATCGAACACTGCGTTTGAGTGGCACAGTGCGAGTGGCATTCACCACATGGGTCACACTGTACGCGACTAGATTGTCCTCGGTGATGTGATTCGCCGAGGTGAGATACAGTTTGGGTATAATCTCAGTGAAGAACTGCTTTGTCTGATCCATCTTCTTCACCTCACGTGCATCACTGATCTGTACGGCGGTGACAAAGTCCAACACCGACGGATCGGGATTGGCAAAGTGCAGCACACTCGAATTGTCCGTTTGAGTTGAGGACGAAGAAGATGATGAAGAACTTGAGGAATCAAAAAGAGAAGGGGAGGTGGAGGATGTGGAAGAGGAAGAGGAGGAAGGGGTGCATGAGGTATTCATTGGTGACTTTGAAGTAGTTGCCGTTTGAGTTGCCATTGTTCGAACATTGATTTGAGGTGTTGGTTAGCTTTGATCAATACATGAGGTGGTTTTGGTTGTTCAATGATTCGAAATACAAAGGAAAAATTGAGCACTAAATTGAAGAAGAGAGCGAACGTTAAACAAACAAACAAAACAACAACTACGAACTAACTAACTGAATTGCATCATGTCATCATCATCATTATCATCATCCTGAACATATGACATGTTACGAAATGTTTTATATAACGTTTAGACCATTAATGGTTTTTGTCAAACTGCTCGAAATAGAAGCACACACAACGAAGATACAAATAGAACAGAGACTTCTGGGTAGCGCCAAAAATGCATTAACAAGAGTACACTTGAAACCTAACACAGTGGATACTACTGTTTGGTGTACATTTTAGGTGCACTATGCCCGTACACCCAAACACTGTGTGCGTATGTAGCAACACTTCCTGTATAACGTTTTTACTTTTATAGCTTTTCAATGTTGCAAATAGACTAATTAGGCTGCATCTGCCAACCGCTATTATTTGCTTCTGTGTTTGTGTGTATATTTTGGGAGAGAATGAATGTGTTTCCGCGTAACTGATATTGGAACAAGTCAATTCATTTAGAATGCACTGCAAGGAATAATAAGGGCACACTATTTGGCAACATGATACTCGAATATCCATTAGGGAATCCAATTGCTAAGGTACTCCGGTCATTAATCCCTGATCAAAAACCACTAATTGAAAGCAGTTAAACAAACCAGGAATCGTCGATGATACCTCGCCTCACTTGATCAAGAAACAACAGCAAACAAAATCGAACGAATCTACTCATTTTGAATTCTCTCACCTACACACAACAAGTCTAGTAGTACATTGTCCGTGCGCGGATAAGAGCTTGTCCAAATTGGTTCATTTGGTTTTGGCCATGCATTCAAGACGTTCATTACGAGTAACATCTTTCATTGTAGCTCCACTAGTTCACGTTAACTCTCTTTGTCAGTGTCGTTCTGCAGTGATTCCTGGTATCAGAGGATTGCATATGATATTCGAATGTTGTCTCGTTTTGTTAGTCTGTTTGTTTGTTCGAACGATTTCATCAGACCTCATTGGTTTGCTATTCCTTTAGTTCAGTTTCCTTATGACTAGTTAGTATGACAGTCAGTTGCTCGTGCACGGCTCCAACTGTCTCATCATTTAGTCACCGCCAGCAACACAACCACCACTCAATAGATTCGATTACACAGAATAATGGCACAAACGAACAAACAATGGTCGGCAATCGGCAATTAATATGTAATGGGCAATTAGATCAGTGCAACTGTTTTGTTTGTCATGTTTTCAAATGCATTAACAAATGATGCAGTTGAGATTCGATGAGGCGCGCGCCAATGGCTATTTATTCCAAGTAACATGACAATTAAGCCACCAAATCAGTTGCCACTTGCCAGTGGCTCCTCTCTCACTCTCTCTCTCTCTCTCTCTCTCTCTCTCTCTCTCTCTCTCTCTCTCTCTCTCTCTCTCTCTCTCTCTCTCTCTCTCTCTCTCTCTCTCTCTTCTCTCTCTCTCTCTCTCTCTCTCTCTCTCTCTCTCTCTCTCTCTCTCTCTCTCTCTCTCTCTCTCTCTCCCCCTCTCCCCAACTCCCCCCTCTCTCCCTCTCCCTCTCTCTCTCTCTCTCTCTCTCTCTCTCCCCAACTCCCCCTCTCTCCATCTCCCTCTCTCTCTCTCTCTCCCTCTCCCTCTCTCTTTCTCACTCTCTCTCTCTCTCTCTCTGTCTCTCTGTCTCTCTCTCTGTCTCTCCCTCTCCCTCACCCTCTCTCCTTCACCCTCTCTCTCTCTCTCTCTCTCTCTCTCTCTCTCTCTCTCTCTCTCTCTCTCTCTCTCTCTCTCTCTCTCTCTCTCTCTCTCTCTGTCTCTCTCTCTGTCTCTGTCTTTCTCTCTGTCTCTCTCTCTCTCTCTCTCTCTCTCTCTCTCTCTCTCTCTCTCTCCCTCTCTCTCTCTCTCCCTCTCTCCCTCTCTCCCTCTCTCCCTCCCTCTCTCTCTCATTCTCACTCCAATCCAATCTTGTGAGTCCGACTAGCCAATGCATCTTTTCGGTGCCCGAACTATTTCGTGTCGTAATATTAACACACACACTCACACTATACGTCTATTGGTTTGTTCTCCTTGTCCGGTCAATCTGTGGCCGACTGTCTCGTGCGGCTCCATCGAGTCGAAACGATGAGGCAATGAATCTTTTCGGTGCCCGAACATATTCGGTTTATAATATTCACACACAAACAAACATTACTCGATCTAGTAGATCATTGCCCGTGTGAGATTACAACTTGGCTTTATTTATTATTTTCTATGTAATTACGGACTCTGTGTGCATTAGTCGAACATTAATCGAAATAGTAAATGTCGCGTATTGCACTTATAACTCAATTCCTATTAGTTAACGCGCTTGCATCATTTTTGTCCCTACATAAGAAAACATACTAATAGTATACTTACATTTGTAGTAGAAGTAGCACAGTAGAATTATATATTCACATTTGAAATCCGATTACGTTTTCTTTTTCTTCTTCATTCGCCTCTCAGTCAATGTGTGTTTGCATGTTGACGCGAAGAGCGAAAGCGAGTGATAACAAGATTCACTCACGTAAGAAGATTTTCGCTTCGTCGTCAGTCGAGAGTCGAGTTTTGGTGATAAGTTATAACAAGAATTGTGCCAGTGAATTGAGAGTAGAAGTGAGTGAATGAGGGGAGAGAGAGAATTACAAATTGGTGTGTGTTTCGATTCTGATATCACAAGATGATCTGCTTATTCTTTGTTGTGGTTACGTGGTGTAGGTTAGGTAAAAGCAAACAAACAAACAAAACTCAACAACAAAACACAACAAAGTAACTATGCGAGAAGTGAGCGAGAGAACGAGAGAACAACCACTCAACTCAACTTAATGCGAACGTGAACATAAACGCGCGCGCACAGTCACACAGAATCACAGAATCACTCACAGAACAGGAATGGAGTGGTAGTTGTAGTAGTAGAAGTATTCCTACTCGAATGGAAGGAAGGAAGAAAGAACAATCGAATAATCGAAAAGGAAACAGAATTCATTAAAGTTTAAAGTGTCCGGCCTAACGCAAAAGTTTCAGGTACGAAACGGAAATTAACGACTTTCCGAGTGTGTGCCGAACGAGAGAAAGAAGAGAAGACAATGTACGGAACGGAGAGAGTCCCGGAATCACAGAGACTCGGAGCACTCGATCAAGCTGACACACACACAACACACAACACACACAAAACACAACACTGATTAACGTCATCAGCAGAGAACAGTGAGACCACTACAGCAGAAGCAGTTGTAGTGACAATACAGAATCAGCGCGTCTGTTATTCCTGCTTCTCTTCATTCTCACACAGTCACACAGCCACTCGCACACAGCCACTTTCACCGTTCTACTGGCTCAACTGATTCTCTCACACTCTGAGTATGAGAGGCAAGAACCAGATGAATCTGGTTTCATTCAAAGTGAAAGATAGAGAGAGAGAGAGAGAGAGAGAGAGAGAGAGAGAGAGAGAGAGAGAGAGAGAGAGAGGGAGGGAGAGGGAGAAAGGGAGGAGGGGAGAGAGAGTGAGTGAGAGAGAGAGAGAGAGAGAGAGAGAGAGAGAGAGAGAGAGAGAGAGAGAGAGAGAGGGAGGGAGAGGGAGAGAGAGAGAGGAGGGGAGAGAGGAGAGAGAGAGAGAGAGAGAGAGGAGAGAGAGAGAGAGAGAGAGAGAGAGAGAGAGAGAGAGAGAGAGAGAGAGAGAGAGAGAGAGAGAGAGAGAGAGAGAGAGATCGGGCGCGAATCTATGAGATTTCAGTCATTATTATTCTTTTTTAATATTAATGTCCAACTCTTTGTGTTAATGTCTGAGTTGTATTGAGAGTTATACAATGTATATGAGAGAATTGAGAGAACGAACGAGAAGGGGGAAACGAGTGAGAAAAGCCAGAACACACAATTCCGTGAGTGTTCTCTTGTGTGTGTTCGTTTCCCTTGCGTGTTCGTATACGCACACATGGACAAATGGTGTGTATAGTTAGTCGATTGTGTGTGGCATTCCCGTTCGATAGTGCACCACCAGTGCGAGCACACACACTAACGAGCCCATCAAAAACAAAAGTGGTAGAAGAAGAAATAAAAGTAGATGTAGTAGAGAATATAATTTGTAATTCTGTGTGAGTGTGTGTGTTGTTTTGTGCGTGGGTAGTGTGTTCTATGAGTTTGTGTTCTATGTTCTTCTCTGTTTGGGTATTACATAGTTGAGCCGCTTTGATTGAGGTTGCTATATATGAAGATTCGGTTGGGGGTGATGATGATGATGGTGATGGTGGTGATGCTGTTGAGGTATATGAGGTGGTACAGAACAGTGGGACTTACTTAAAGCACATCAGAACAACTTTACAGAATGGCTGACAAATAGCAACAAAGCGATAAGAGTATTTGATTGTGAAACAGTGAATTCAGTAGTAGACGGTAGGCAGGGAACATTTTTGTTCGTTAAGTAGAATTGAGACTAGAAACCATAAAAAATAAAATGGTCGGTAGGGTAGGTGACGAAAGAAGAAGAACTAATCTCCTGTTATCGTAACCCGAAACAACAACAACAAAATGACAGCAAAAACGAGAACGCGCGCGCGCCCGTTACTTGTCAAAGTGGTGCAGAATATAAATAGAATGAGAACGATGATGTAGAAGTAGAACGCGAAAATTGGTGAGAGAGAGAGAGAGAGAGAGAGAGAGAGAGAGAGAGAGAGAGAGAGAGACGGAGAAATAAGCGAACGAGAAGCCGTAGAGCGGGTGCAGTTAGTTAACCGAGCGAGACAGAGAGCCAGTCTAGTGTGAGAGAGTAAATGTCATAATCGAGAGAACGGTGGAGAGAGAAATAGATTGAACGAACTCAAAAAACGAGACAAAACATTAAACGAAGAGGAACACACACACACAAATAACAAATTAGCCAATACAACGTCAGTATGTGTGTGTGCTTCTGCCACTACAGAGTGTCTTCGCATTTGCCAACATTTAGCAAGTGAAAGCACAGTGACACTGTAGTGGCCGTTATGAACAAATGTGTATGAGCAGATGGCTCAACATAATACATTGTATCGTTGTGTGTGTTTGTGCAGTGGCGCTTTAGGCTCTACTGCCCATCGATGATAATCAAATTTACAACGTTCGCCTTGTTGTGAGTATTATTATTACATGGGCACTGTGCCCCAATTTGTACCATTCGCGTTATACTTCACAATCTTCCCTCCTATTCTATCGCTCTAAAGCTCCACTCTGTGTGTAATCGTCGTCCTCTTTTTCACTACTCACAGGCTTCGCTGATGTGTGTGAGTGTGAGTGTGTGTGTGTAGTGGTGTTGTAATGGACGTGTACTTACGCATTAGTGTGAGTCCGCTTGTATGTGACGTCGTTGCCTTCTTCTTCTCACCTCTCCTCACTCGTTAGCCCTTCACCGTTCACAGTTGGTGTCCACTGAGCGAGTCCGTTGAGTGTCGCATTGGATAACTACTCGTACTCCACAACACCCTTCACACGCACAAACTCTCGCTTGTGCCCATCACCTTTCGTCTTGTGTTTCTCAAATGTAGATGTTCTCAAGATTGACGAATGATTGATTAGGTTGTAGATGTGTACATGAGTGCATTTGTTTTGGTTACCAAATTCGCTTTTGCCTGTCTGTCTGTCTGTCCGTGCTTGTGTGGGTCACCCGCTCAATAGTCGAGGTGTGGTGGTGCTGCTGCTGACACCACCAACCGTCATCTGCCTGTCTGCTCTGTCCTGTCCTATCTGTGCTGCTGAGGTGCCTTGGCCCTTGTCTTTTCATTTGGCTCAACTCATCTGCCCCACACGCAACTCTCAGTCTGTCTCTCTCTCCCCTACGCAACCATGGGCAAACGCGAAAACCGAAAGAACGCAAAATTGCTCAAGTCTCTGATGGGTCAACTGTCACTGAACGACAGTGCCAACACCAGTTCCTCCTCGTCGAAGTCGTCCACCTCTGGTACAATCACTCGTTTCCTGCTGGACCCGAGTCATCCTTTCTACTGGCATCTGTCCAATCGGGAGAATCGTCCAACCGACGATGAAGACTCATCGCCAGTGCCAAACTCGGATCCGTCCGATCAGGAGGGCTCGAATCCTGGCCCGTCGGCAACATCGGCGCGCACCAGCACCACCAGCACCACTACCCATACACCCTTGATTGTGATCAAACGACGCAAATCAAAGAAACGCAAGAAGGACAAGAAACGAAAACACCGTAATCATGCAAGAACGGCAGATTTGAGTTCATCTGCTACGTCTGCCACTGCTGCTAATCATGCGAACAGACCATCGACACTGGCCAAGATCAACCACAATCGCAAAGTTCAACGTCGTAATGGACGAAAGCTGCGCAGGTCGATCATGAAGCGAAGAGTGGTGAACACTATCCTCGCTAGCGATCTCAGTCAGCTAAGCCTTTCTTAGATGGTGTGTCACGGTGGTGAACGACGTTGCTGCACTGGCGACAAGATGCAGCTATCAAACAGTAGAAGACATCATTCGAATCTATTGAACTGAGAGTCTACTCTAAGTCACACACCAACTCACATACACACACACACCAACTTTCTCTCTCACACACACACACTCACTCATTGTAGCAAATAGTCGAACAAATTCTCAAATCGCTTCACTCAAAAGGGTCGCTATTTCCAATTGACTTTTGTACACACTCATCACACATCTCCTTGATGGTCCAACTATTTCTCAAACTGCGTGTTCTCACTTTATGTTTCTATTATAATTGACTAATTCAATAAAAAACATTAGGTATTGTTTAGTTTACTTGATTTATGAGATTTTGTCTCTTGAACTGGCTGTTCCGAAGTGGTCCACGCGATTAGGTTCCTTGTACTGGCCCATCGGAAGCGGCCTACTCGGTATGGTTCGTTGTACTGGCTCATCGGAAGCGGCCTACTCGGTATGGTTCCTTGTACAGATCCACCGGTAGGTGTCTACTCGGTATAGTTCCTTGTACAGATCCACCGGTAGGTGTCTACTCGGTATAGTTCCTTGTACAGATCCACCGGTAGGTGTCTACTCGGTATAGTTCCTTGTACAGATCCACCGGTAGGTGTCTACTCGGTATAGTTCCTTGTACAGATCCACCGGTAGGTGTCTACTCGGTATAGTTCCTTGTACAGATCCACCGGTAGGTATCTACTCGGTATAGTTCCTTGTACAGATCCACCGGTAGGTGTCTACTCGGTATAGTTCCTTGTACAGATCCACCGGTAGGTGTCTACTCGGTATAGTTCCTTGTACAGATCCACCGGTAGGTGTCTACTCGGTATAGTTCCTTGTACAGATCCACCGGTAGGTATCTACTCGGTATAGTTCCTTGTACAGATCCACCGGTAGGTGTCTACTAGGTATAGTTCCTTGTACAGATCCACCGGTAGGTGTCTACTCGGTATAGTTCCTTGTACAGATCCACCGGTAGGTGTCTACTCGGTATAGTTCCTTGTACAGATCCACCGGTAGGTGTCTACTCGGTATAGTTCCTTGTACAGATCCACCGGTAGGTGTCTACTCGGTATAGTTCCTTGTACTGGCTCATCAGAAGCGGACTAATCGGGAACGGTTCTTTGTACTGACCCGATCGGAAGAGGTCTACTCGATAAGATCCCTTGTACTGGCCTGTTGAAAGGGGTCCTTGAACTAGCTCTCCGGAATGGGGTACTAGACCCGGTCTACTCGATAAGGTTCCCTGTACTGGAACTCAAAGTGATACAAAGTTAGGCAGATTAATAAAAACTTTATTAAATTTAAGTAAAAAATTAATTAAAAGTGAATTGAATTGAATTTAAGATCCACACAAGAGGACAATCACACTTGCTGGCTCCAATCTTCGCTGGAATCGTTGATTTGCTCATCAACCATCTCCACTTCAAGATCAGCATCATTCTCGTCAAAGGACGAGTCGCCCAATTGTTCAGTCTTTTTGGTTCGTTTCCACCCACCACACGCCACTCGATTAGGCTTGAACATGTTCACTATCCCACTCGCTCCAGTAAAGTTGGGGTCAATCTTCCAGAGGCAGGCATTCGCATCGGACTCTTCATCTCTCACCTTGAAGAAGTGCTTCTTGAGTGACAAATTGTGACGAATGCCATTCTGCCAGGCAGAATCGATCGGAGTACGACGATAGTATGGATACTTCTGCTCGACCCAGTCGTAGATGTCACTCAGGTGAAGTTGCTGATTGTGTGACGATATGATGGCCTGCATGATCAACTGGGAATAGGTGAACGGAGGACGCTTGCTCGGATCGCCATATTCGGTGCTCTCAGTAGTCAGTCCAGGCTTGCTCACCTTCTTTCGCGGTATGATGTTTCGTACAACTTTGGCACTAGCACGAGCTTTGGTAACGTGATTCGGTGGTTTCGACTGCTTTCGAGCAATACTGTTGGCATTACTGTTGCTGTTGATATGAGATCGCTCCTGAAGGATGCTCTGCTCCATTGGCACTTGACTCGACCCTTTCCAAGGTAACTCAATTGGCACATATGGAGTGATGTCGTTCGACAGTACAGTCACCTTCGCATTCGGATCGATGATGTCACATAGGCGTGGCTGACCAAAGGATGGATCAAATTCGATGTCGCCCTGTTCGAGTTGAAGACTAAACTTGGAGTGTTCAGATTGGACATCATGTTGAGATTCGTCCACTTGAGATTCGTTACCTTCCATGCTTGACTCCTTGTCCTGAGACGCCTCATCCGGCTGACCTTTGCACTCCACTGGCAGTGAGTTCTCCTTGTACGAGTCAGCCTCGGTCACCAGCAGAGATTGAAACTCGAGTCGAGTGTTGGTGCTGGGGAAACGGAATGTGACTCGTGGTGGCAGTCGGACCAAGCCTGGGCCCTTTGGAACGAAAGCCGAATTGGCGAAGATGCCATTCTTGCCTCGAACCAGTAGATAGAACTCATTGGGTGGGCTGTGGAGTATTTCGAGGTGACAGGCCGAGATGTACTTGGAGGTGCCAACGTGCACGTCCACTTGCTCACTGTGGTCAGTGTTGCGGCCAATGGTGGTGCGCGGCTCGGTGATGATGTACTCCACACCGACGGCCGTGTCACGGTCCTCTTCGTGGTCGGCTGATGACGAGGACACGTGCAGTGTGGCGGGACTGGATGATTTGGTTGGTGTGGATGTGGTGATGGTCATGGTGGCGAGTTGGGTGTTGGGTGACACAAGAACAAAAAGAAGACGAGAGGAGAAACCACCGCGAGACAGGCAGACGGCGACGACAGGCCAACTCTTACAAACACAAACACACACACTCGCTAACTGACACTCACTCACATGTGGACGGTGAGTGCCGTCGCTCGGAAAGTACGTGTGGAGTAGAGTGCGAAGTAGTGTGTGAGTGAGTGAGTGTTGATATGACAGGCAATCGATGACTCGAGCAGTGAGAACGTGTCTGTCTGTCTGTCCGAGCTGCGGCAGTGCTCAAGCTGCGGCCATCGCACACACAGTCACACAGTCACACACACCGACACGAGGTCTTAGCCTCACGTGTGAACGAGTCCAAGTTCGAGTTGAAAAGACAAAATGGCAGTGAGCGCGGTCAGACACACACTCGGGACTACGAACGTGCGAGGCAGTGAGGAGTGTGCGCACTGGCACTGTTCTCAAGTTATCCTCTTACTTCATAGAGAGCGCGACAGTTTGGATGAGTAAAAGTCGGAGCAAGAGCAAACACACACACACGAGTGCAATGGAGGATGACATTTGAACTTTACTAATCGGCTATTATTGAGCGCGCGTGTCAATTAAGCCACTTTTGCGCAACAATGCTTAGTTTTGAAGTCATATATGCAACGCGTGTACACCAAGTGGGCATAACTTTTCGTTCGCTTGTAAGTTCTGCTCTTGCCGCTGTCTCTGCTCTCTCCGCTTTGAGATACTTTCCGACATTCTTCGCTATTCCCAACCAAGAATCAAGAAAGTGAGAATTTGAACAACCAAGAAATCATCTTCCAGTCTACTTTTGTGCAAACAAATTATGCCAAAGACGAAGATCTGAAAGAAAAACAAGATTTTCTGGTTGAGCTTATCGAAATGATGATTTTGGCCTTAGCCTTGGTGGCTTGCAAACTTACCTCAAGAAGGTGGTAGTTCTTCTTTGGAAAAGAAGATCCATTTTACTATCCACAAGAAGACTCGTGGAACCAAGCGAAAGCCGATTTAATTCAACAGCCTCAATATGGTTCATCGGCGACGATTCAACACGACATGAACATTGCATGTTGTACTATTGGGCACGCAAAACTAGCGGAAGTAACTCCTTAAAGGAGTCTCTCAAGTCATCTTTTTGAGAAGATTACTTCACATACAACATTCGACGATCGGGGATATCATGTCTTTCCTAAGTTGCCACCTAATGGTAGAAATCGATCGCAACTACAAACCAATGCGGTGGTTAACCCTCAAGCTATCAGAAGATACCACATTGAACAAACAAAAACTAGAGAAAAGGAAAACTTTCAAATAGGATATCAAATAGATGCCAGGACAAAGACGAAGGAGAAGAAGATCGAACCTTGAGAAAAGGAAAACTTTCAAATAGGATTTCCAATAGATGCCAGGACAAAGACGAAGAAAAATAACATTGAACCTTGAGAAAAGGAAAACTTTCAAATAGGATTTCTAATAGATGCCAGGACAAAGTCAAAGATGAAGAAGATCGAACTATTAAGAAATGATTTTGAAAAAATGCGTCAACGGATCTAAGAATTAGATTTTCAATGTAATCAGCTTTGTCCAAATGTGGTGAAATTCATCATATAATTCAACTAACATTGTATTAAATCTGTAAATATTTATAACACCAAATCTAAGGCTAAATCTATTTGTATATATTTGTAACTAATATCTTTAATAAAATTCTCAACTAATAGATGGCGCCACCAATCTTTAAATTATTAATTTTTAAAAATATAACAAGATTAGATTTTGACAATTTTGTGTCTAAGTTGAATCATTATCAGTTTACTGTTAAAAATAAATAATGCAAATTCAATAATCAGTAAATAATCATTTATTAAATCATATTTAATTAAACATATATTATCTTTTAATACATCAAATAATCATCTTATAAATCAAATTAAATCGTACAAATATGCATCCAAATATATATTGAAATAAAAATAATAACGAGAAGACAAGAGAATAAAGAGAATAATTGTGGTAATAGAATATATATAATAGAAGACTCGAATTGAAGTAAAGTAAATTGCAAATTGTGTCAAATCAGTAATAGAAATCATATATAATGTTGCGTAATACAAAGTGTAAGATGTTTTTACAGTTCAATAAATTGTTGTGTAATAGAGAAGTATAGATATAGAGTAGAAAAATGTGTAACAAATAGATTATATATATTAAATGTGTGTATGGCAAAGGTGAGACTATTTTAACTCTGAGCGCGTTGTTTGATTGAAACCCTGTTGTTTCTGTGTTTGTTTGTTTACTGGAATTACTTACATGAGGAAGAGGATTGGGTGGAAATAGTGTTTAGAGAGATAAGAGAGAAGAGAACTTAGGGAATGATTCACAGGGATGTATTTAGAAGGGAGAGGTTAGAGACACTACACTAAATGTGAAGAGATGGGGTTGAAAGGGTTAATTGGGCTATGATTAATGTTTGATCATGCAAAGATACACAATCAGTGATGAGACCAAAGTGGTTGCTAGCGCGTATGGTGTGACTGTCCATGCGGCACTGGCGAATCCGGCGTAACTGCCACTGGCACCATCACAGGCCGGTGGACAGACAGGATTGACCGACTCGACCAGTTCCACAATCTTTTGACTGTGTCCGAGCTTGTTGGCCGCCTTGCACGTGTACAGACCGTAGTGTTTGCGCTCGATGCGCTTCACTCGCAGCACCGAGTCAGTGTAGTCGTGTGATGTGGGGAAGATGGAGATCTGATGATTGGCCGAGTCCTGTATCTCGACGCCGTCCTTGAGCCAGCGGATTGACGGTGCCGGATAGGACTCAATGTGACACTGCAGGTCCGAGTCGTAGCGCATTGCTTGCTCGTAACGTGAGCGTTCAATGTGCACCAGTGGGGCAAACTCGACCTCCACCACCACATTGCGCCGGGCGCCCGAGCCAACATTGTTGTCCGCAATGCAGTAGTACGTGCCCCGGTCAGACTTGGTGATATTGTGAATGATCAGAATGTTGCCCTTGTAGAGTGAGCCACCGGTGGGCAGGAGATCGTTGTTCTCACGACGCCAGGAGACACTCGGCTGCGGGTAGCCAGTGGCATAACACTCCAACTGAATCGACTCACCAGTGGAGGTGATCATCGAACGGGTGCTGTTGTCACTGATCAGTGGTGGAATACGAACGTACACATTCACATCTAAAAGGAAGAGAAAGGGAGAGGGAGAGAAGGAAGGAAAAGAAGATGAAAAAACGATAAAACAAAGTGAACAGATGGCAAAGTGTGATGATCTAGCAATCATAATACGACATTTATGAATATCAAAAGTAAAAATAAGAAGAAGATGATAGCGAGGTGATAATTTAGAGATTAGAAGATGCAGGTGTGAGGCCGCAAAAGCACTCTAAACGGACTGAGATTGTTTTATGATTTAAGAAGATTAGTGTCACATAAGGACTGTTCAAGGATTCGGGACTAAATTAGCCAGTTTGGTGATATGAATGCTATGTTATCAAGGCATGCAGATAAGGCATAAGGCATCTTAACTGTTTAGTAATTAGTAACCCCCAAAACCCCGCAACACTTACTGGCAGTAACACGAGACGAGGACGATATGACCACCTGACACTGATAAATGCCCGCATCAATCTCTTGAATCTTGGAAATCTGCAGTGTGTACGTCGAACTGGCATCGTCATGTCGAATCGAGTACCGGTTGTCCGGTATACTCAAACTGGCGCCCTTCGAGATGAACAGAATGTTGGACGGATTGGCGGGATCGATCTTTGCCCAAATCACCGGATAGTTCTTGGCATACTGAACCGAACAGGAAATGTCCAGAGTGTCACCGATGCTCGTGATACGCTCCTTTGTGATGAAGGATATTGTAGGATTCTGCTGTGCAGTGGCGAGACCAGCGCACAGTGCGACAATGACAAGAAGAAAGCCAACAAGGCTTGATTGATTGAGTTGAGACATGATTGAGGCTTGAGTGGATTGGCACACAAACTTGAATATATGACTAAATATGGTTTGACTGTGCTTTGAAGTGTTCAAAGTGGAAAGCTACTTGTGTGCGTTAGTTTGGCTTAGTTAGTTTTAAATTAGCTTCTGTTTTTGGTTGTTTCAGTTTCCGCAAAAGATGACAATCTTTTCCTTGACTTTATATTACACAAGAACGGATGAACGAATATGTTCGAATGTGTTGAATCTCGTTCGAGGTCACACTTTTTGTTTGTCACACAGACAGTGCACAGAAACACAACACTAGTTTTGCCGGTGGTGGTGATGATGGTGATGGTGATGGTGATTGCATTAGTTATATACGAGATTGGTGTCCTTCAAACAAGGAACTGTGTTCGACTGTCGTTACGGCTAAATTCAAAAGGATGACTTAATTTAATTAACGTGAAGTAAGAAGATGAAGTAGCAGAAGACGAACAGGCAGCAGAAGGAAGAATGTCGAGAGATTGGAAAAAGAAGCAATTTGATTTTTATTACGCAGCAGCAGCTGAATTTTTGTACTTTAAAACAGACTTCGAAGAGTCGAACTCACGAATACACATTCGGTTACACTCACTCATTAGTACTCGAATAGTGAAGGAAGGAAGCGAGTGAGTGAGAGAGCTGATTGCTTAGTTTGGGATTGAAGAATCGAATTTGTGTGTTTTGTATTGAATAGTTAAATTGAGTGTGTGCGGAGGCTGAGGAGAAACGAGGTCAGTCCGCGAGTGCAAATTGAAACGATTAAAACGATTTGAATGTGTGTGTGTGTGTGTGCTCAGTTGGAATTAGTTTGAATTGAGTGATTAAGCTTTGTGTGTGCAGTAATTAGTTTTCAAACTAACTGTATGTCTGTGTGTGATTCGAATTGTTATGTAGAATAGTCACCGAGGTTACGAGTTATTTGGTATGCGAAAGCAGTTTTGTTTCGTTTTACGTTTGGTTTGTTTTGACTTTTGCATGCGAATGATGATGAGTCGCCACGGTTACCGAACAAGCAGGAAGAGCATTGAGAGAGAGAGAGAGAGAGAGAGAGAGAGAGAGAGAGAGAGAGAGAGAGAGAGAGTTCGAATGACGCCCTGATTGTATGTTGTGGTTGTGTTCTATCGAATAATAAAACACAACTTGTCCAATTGGTCAGGTACTATTCGAAATTCGATTTAGTGCGTGTAGTGATGATGATGATGATGATGTAGTTCACTTTGATATAATTAGAACACACAGTGCGGCGGCGATGATAATCACAGTTCACGGGCGAATCGATTGACACAATCGAACTGATTCAATCGGGAGTGATTCGATCGGACATTCGAACACACAACACAAACGAACAAACGAATTGAACAAACGAACAGCGGACTATTTGTCGGCTATTGAATTACGGTTTGATTGTTTATTGGGTGGTCATCGATTGAACGAGAGAGCACAGCGAGAGGGAGAGAGAGGGAGAAGATGAGGAAAGAGATGAGTTCGGTTCGCGTTTTTGTTGTTGTTGTTGATTGTTCTTTCGCGTTAAAGAGAGGAAGAAGATGAAGTGCGTTCGCTTTGTGTGTGGGAACCGATCGGCTAGGAGGCAAAAGCAAGAGAGAGACAGTCTCACTGCTAATGGTGATTTGATTTATATCGATTTGTACGAACACGGTAGAGAGAGATGTTAGAGAGCGAGTTCGATTGCCCTAATGATCACACATACGCACAAAGAGGATGCTCATTTACATACGAACGGACACACGATGCAATGCAATCGATGATGATGTTACTCGAACGATACCGAACGAACACTTAAACACAAACACACAGGAGGGTGAGAGAGTCAAACAGAACGAAAGTGTGTGAGAAAGACAAGTGAAGAGAGGGAGATACGAAAGAACACGATCGTTAACACTACTACAACTTAGCGTTTAGGTCAATCCTGGAAGGGTGAAATGAAAAGGAAAAAGAAAATGAACGAGGTGAGCTAAAGGCAATTCAAAGGCGCGAGCAAATGCGTAAAACGGGTAATTTTCACTGTCAAATATGCGTTAATGCTCTAGAATCTTTTGTTTCTACGCTAATTAATTCGATAATTAATTATAAAATTAATTATTACATACCTAATTAATGTGGGTATAAAGCAGTTGGTTATGGTCGGTTGATTATGATAATCCCCGGTTAATGTCACACGGGTGCACTTGTTGAGTGACGCCGGTTGTGCGATATATCGAGCAATAGTCACTGACTCATACAAAACAGACAACACCGAGAATAGACACAAAGTTCACATTTGCAGCTAATTGCAGCGGCACATTATAATGAGTGAGGGGTGAGGTGTTGCAGTGATAGTCGTTGCCGTGCTCGGAATGTGACTCACTGAGCGGCAAACAGAACATCGACTATGTGTCTGTGTCTGTGTTTGTGCTGGCCGACGGACGGTTCGGTTGACGATGACGCGACTACGAGAACGGACAGAACTGAACTAAACGAACAGAACTTGAAGTCGTTTCGTTCGGTCGATTTCGACTCGAGTGTTGGACGGTCAACGAGACAAACCGAATGAATGAGGCACACAGGCACAGAGAGTGAGATAACACCGAGCGAGAGAGAAAAAGACACCAAGTTGCTCTTCTCTCTTCTCTT
The DNA here is from genome assembly GCA_023373905.1 of Rhizoglyphus robini. NCBI lineage: Eukaryota > Metazoa > Arthropoda > Arachnida > Sarcoptiformes > Acaridae > Rhizoglyphus > Rhizoglyphus robini. The sequence continues at coordinate 138,523 of JAKIJQ010000017.1, read as the reverse complement.
TTCTCGTTCACTTTGCACACAAACACACACAGAGGCACACACAGTTGGGCAGTGTTCAGTGTTGAGTGTTCGGTTGTGTGTTGGCTAACTGCAAGTCGTAGCTGACTGCTGCTGCTGCACCCAGTCACACAGGCAGGCATAAAGGTACACACTGAAAGGTGACTAGTGGCGGCAGTGGAGTGCAGTGGTCGACGTGTTGGTCGTGTCCAGTTCTACCTGTGCACCACTCAATTCGAGTGTACTGGTGCAATGTGCCCCTGCACACTCAACACACAGTTTGCCGTTGCGATGATTGCGATCAGATGAGGCGAATACTGCCGCTGCTGCTGCACAGGACGACTGATGCTGAGGTGTTGTGCACACGCTAACGAATAGAGAAAAAAGAGAGGGAGAGAGAGAGAGAGAGAGACATTGCACATTAGTGACTCGCACGAATGACGACGACAACGAACAAAACCAACCTGTGCTTTGCTTGTCACTGTTCAATAAATAGAACCACAAACACCAATTCTACAAACCCAATAGAAAGTAACAAAACTTAACAAACACTCTCACCTATACGATACGATCATACATATACAGACACATATCGAACGTATTCGAGTCACACATATACTCGCGCTCTAGTATTCTGCCCGTAGAACTGTCTATGAATGTATAGTTATAAATCTCGAGTATAGAACCCACGCTCGGGCGTGTGTCTACAGATGACAGATGAAGGCAACAAAACCAAAAACCTATTACATAAGTTTGCAAAAAGTTAGCACACAGAATTACTACAGTTCGATATAACGAAACTTTTGTGCACACCTAATCGTAAACTAAACAGATTGAAGATCAATCTGTCTGTCTGTCTGTGTATGATTCCTAAGAATCATTAGACAGTGACAGTTTATTTCTCTTCTGCATTGCTAATTGCGCAATGTCTGGGGCAAGTTGATCAAGTTTAATCGTTAATTTCACGGGGTCAGAGGACAATTTGTCTTTTATATAGATCAAACACTTCGATTGAGACATCTGGAAAGATATTTGTCTTATATCTTATCATTTCCGTTCTAAGAAGCAATATTATTGTCATCGCAAGATGATCGTGAGCACATGAAAAATGAATCCGAGAAATAGCCAATGACCAATGACCTTTACACAGAGAGAGAGAGAGAGAGAGAGAGAGAGAGAGAGAGAGAGAGAGAGAGAGCAATACAATGGGCAAATTAGTTTGACCGGCTTATTAGATTCAATAAATCTCCTTCTCCCTCATATCCACCCCTCGTTTCTACTTGTACTTCTATCTTCATCTACATCCTGTATGTAATATGTCCTGTGTGTATATTATGAATATTAGTGGCCGTTCACAAAGTAATTGGGCTACCCTAAATGAACTATGCCGCAGTGATTATAAGATTATTCTAGCCACTCTGTATGTAAAACCCCCCACGGGCATCAGGGCATCTGGCTTTAGTCGTTGTATGTTTGGCTTTATCTGTTCGACGAAAAAGTTGATGACGTTGGTTTGTTCTGTTCTGTTGCTTAGTCGAAGTAAATCTCTCATATGAACTCGTACCCCTCCCCACAAACAAGCGAAATGAGATGAGCAGAAAGAAAGAAAGAAAGAAAGAGAGAGAGAGAGAGAGAGAGAGAGAGAGAGAGAGAGAGAGAGAGAGAGAGAGAGAGAGAGAGAGAGAGAGAGAGAGAGAGAGAGAGATGATTTGTCCTGTATGTGCGTCTGTCCTGTTATTATTACTTTTACTCTCGTTTTTAGTAATCAGTGTGTTTGTGTCCTGTTGCTAAGGAAAGTGATTTGGCTTAACGTTCAAATGAAAGATGTTTAAGACGAAGGGGGGTTGAAAGGCAAAAGGTCATTAAAAGAAACGATGATGGAACCAAAGAGGCACAACCGTAAAAAGTGCACTGACGGTGATAATCATAAAGTAAAAGTTATGATTGTTATATGTTTTGTTTCTTTTTCTGTTCGAGCTACAAACAAACAAAATTAGAGGAAAAGTTTGCGTTTGTCTGTTGTCTGTTTGTTCTCGAATTTGTTTCCCAAATTAGGAACATAAACACACAGAATTAGGACAGTAATTAAGGCGGCATTATGACTGACATTATGACAACAGCAGCACACAATTAGAGTGATTCGGTGAAACTAAGTGAACACTTCACTTTTTGCTTTATTTATGTTTTGTTTTATTGGCTTTTTCTAGAGTCGTTAATTATGAAATTCCAAGACAAACTCCTGCAACACGACCATCTCCCTTACTGCACTCTTTCTACCATACCACGACCATAACCAATTGCACGTTCGCTTTGAGCGACTTTTTCAGTTTTATAACTCTCTCCCTTCTTCGTATAGCACACCATCGGGGTTATATGTGCACTTCTAGTGCAGCACTCAAAGTGTTTCCCATTCACAGAACACACAGACACATCAACTTTGGTCGAGCTATTCGAGCCTATCTTGTAAGTAAGAAAAGCCAGACACCTCACTGTCGGTCTCCACTGTGTGCCTTTGCCGCGCTCGCCGGCATGCCGACACAAATGTCTTCAATTAACGATTCTCAAAGTGATCATTATGATTATTACTACTACTAATACTACTATTATCACACATTCAGGCGCACAACATGAAGAAGAAGAAGGAAGAGGCCCCAAATAGAAAAAATAAACGAAAAAGACCGATATTGGCTCGAGTGCGTACTCGACAGTAAATAATAATTGAAGGGGTTAATTTGACGGTGGTGGTGGTGGTGGTAAGCTAAATTTAGTCGAAGGGAGAGCAATCTCACCACCGCACAACTAATTGCTGATTACCATAAAGATCACGTAACATATGAGTAATATACGATTATACAAACGATTTCGAGCAGATTTCACAAATGTTATGCAATAATGTTATATGTGATTTTCCGTGGAAAAAAGTCATATATAATTAGAGATTTTCACTATTGATCGAACGCATATTATAACAAGTTAAGCGTATAGAACTTTAGCCGGAATTGTCACGATTGCTACCTCTAAACCAAAAACACCAAAACAAAACAAAAACAAAGAAAATAAAGAACTTAATTAAAACCGACGAGTCAGCAGTAAATGTATGAGTGAGTGTCGTTTGTTGTTCGTTTGAGGGTCGAGGGTCGCTTACTTTTGTATTAATCACAGACCACAGCCGGTAGCACTTGTGGTCACACTCGAGTACGCACCTGTGTGTCTGAGACATTCGTTCAATCAAGCTTGTCACCTGTGTGTGGCTGTGCAAATGACTAAATCATTGGAAAATTGAATTTTATGACTTTTTCTGCTTTTTCTACTATTAGGGATAGGCATTCTCTCTCTCTCTCTCTCTCTCTCTCTCTCTCTCTCTCTCTCTCTCTCTCTCTCTCTCTCTCTCTCTCCTATGTTATACATAAATTGCCTCCGTTCTATTATATTATTGAGATAGACAGGCGACTGAGCTCAACAAGGAGATCTCGTTATTATTACTATTACGTTACGTACACGAACTAATATTAGTGCACCGTCAGTGGTCAGTTGTGTGGTCAATCAAAGTAAAAAAGCATACACACAATTGACTCAAGTAAATCACATGAAGAGAGGGAGATTGGACGTGCTGAGCTGCCTGTCCAGAGGCACTAAACTTAACAACAATCATTCGCTTTAAATAAGCGCCTCAAGTGAAATCAGAATGTGAACAGACAGATCGATCGAGAGCGACCGCGCGCTTATTTACACGAAGACGAACACAAAAATGCGAACACGTAAACTCAATTTGCCTCTCAATTGCCAATCAATCACGCTGCTCAGCACACACAAATTGACGCGACAAATGTGTGCATATCCTGATTCCCCCTTAAGTGAGTGCGCAAACACACTCAAACATATTTTCATAAATTTAAATATACACAAATTCAAATCAATATATTTCCCATGATGTGAAATACATAATAATAAATTTTAATTACAAATTTGCGCAATTTTCAAAATTTTCATTTCCTGTATTTATTATCATCATTTCTTTCCTTCAAACATTCCACAATAAAAGCTCTGAATCATGAATTTGCGAAATTCATACATAGGGTGAAAACCCATAAAATCTATTAGCACGAATTTTCGCTTAACGTTTGTGCTGACTTTATATGAAATGTAATCATATATCACCCGAGGGTAAACCGTAAAAATACACATAATAAATTCGCCGGTAAGTTATGGAAAATCTATTGAAATTTAATGACTTTCGAATCAACGCATTTGTTTTATTATTTTTTGTTAAACCAAAATCATGTGATAACACTTGAAATCACATGTTTAAGTGCTCATCATCATCACCATTAGTCGAGTGCATCACCGTTAATAGAATCACCATCATCATCATCATCATCATCTACGCTCGTTCGTTTCATAATGCTAATTAACGTTCATGATGTACTTTTAATAGTGCGTTCTGTGTGTGCAGTGCCAAAATAAAATATAAAATAAAAAGCGTGAGCGTATTGAACGCACACAGTTCTGTTCATCAACGTAGGAGGACAAGTTGCTGTTTTGTTTTCGTTGGTGTTGGTGATCACACAAGCTCGAGCTTATTCATTTAAGACAAAACAAAAAGGTATGAGACAGCTTAAAACCGTCAAACGTCGACGTCTTAAAGCAGATTAAAACACAACAAAACGAAACTAGACCAATCCGGTTAATCGTCCATATATAACTTAACATGTTGAACTAAATTCTACCCCTCCTAAATCTTCGAGCCTGTCTGTCCGTCTGTCGGAGCACATTAATCTAATGTATTCATTAAATCTCGTTTCTTCTATGAACATAAGAACCGTTTTATTAATAATATTAACAATATTTATTATTATAATAATGCAGAAAATAACGTAAATAGATGAGAACCTAAATGAAATTAACGAAACAATTCATTAATTATGCTGATGAAGGGCAAAATAGCGAACGAGAGAAGAGATGTGTTCGTTCGTTATTAATGATATTAATGATGAACGAACGATAATTGGCAAGGGGGAGCGCATTCAAGTTCTAGTTACATACAACACACAACATCAAACTCTCTCATAGACTAAATGGTTACGTTATTTATGGCTATGTTGAGTGAGTTTGACTGTTTAGTGTTTGAAGATGGCTAAGAAATGTTTTGAGCTTTTGGAGGTATTTTTAGTCATTTTCGTTGTTGTTAGCATATATATCGTAGGCAGATGAGACAGAGGGGGGCGAGATCAAGTTCATTAACACACTGATTGGGCATTAACGTTAATTGCTGTTAATTGAGTTCGGTTCGTAAATGAAATGTGTGAGTGTGTGTACTTCCCTAAACTCACGAGTTGTCCCGGTGCACAGAAAGAACAGAACACAAGAGAATGCAACAGTGTTGCTCGAGAGAGGTCACGATTCTCTTTACTAAAGTAGATCCAAATCGACTTTTTTGCACAGACAAATAACGAAACGTGCGTCTGTGACATTTAGATGCTAATAGTTCTGTTACTTACTTAATGTACGTAAGATTAAGCAGATTAATTGTTTGGTGGCAATTTAATTTAGTTCTAGGTATTAAAAGTATTAAAATAAGCGTGCCATTCGAGATTGTCAGTTTTTTGTGCTTCTTGCAGAAAAAGCGAGCTTACAGAACATGTTAAGCGAAGAAATTCTTGGAAAAGAACGCTTCTTGATTACTTAAGAAGCTCAAGGCAGAAATACAGGTAAGCTCAAGCTCGATAGCAAACTAGATCGATATAATCGGATTTGCTTTAGATTATTATTACGGAAAGCTTCCAAGCACACGAACAGGCACACACACACACACACACACACACACACACACACACACACACACACACACACACACACACACACACACACACACACACACACACACACACACACACACACACACACACACACACACACACACACACACACACACACACACACACACACACACACACACACACACACACATCATGATCATCATCAGTAAATCAGGCAAAGTGCCAAGTCAATATCTTTAAAAGGGCATTATCGTTCTCGTTATACTCGAACTTGTTCCTCTCCCCCTCTCACAAGTCAAGTCAAGAACTGACCATCATCATCGTCTGTCCACTGACGTTCTATTGCCTTTTTGCATTATCACTCGAAACGTTCTCGGTCGTACCCAGAAGACTTCACCTTCTTTGCTTCTTTACTTTTCTGCTAAATTCGACCAAAACGAAAACGTCACACAAGAAGTGGCAGACGTTAAGACTTGTTATCATCTTGTTATCAATAAAAAGTTAGCCAAAAAAGTCAAACTGCCAGACTTGTATAAGAAGAAGTTGAGAGTTTAAGTTCGAATTCTTTTTTTGCTTCGAATTCTTTTCTATCTAATAAAAAACATTGAAAAAATAACACACACAAAATAAACACAAAAATCCAATTAATTTATTCTCAAAAGTTGTATCTAACTAAACACTAAACACATAAATACACACACACACAAACAGCAACCTAGCCTAAACCTAAAACTAAGCTAAAGGAGCAAAGAACAAAAAAGTTATGACGACCTTTTCGACTTGATTGCTCTCTCGTCGTCGTCGTCTTCGTCGTTTTCTGTCTTGCTCGACTGTTTAGTAAGACCAAATAGAAGAAGAAACAAAATTTACAGATGATGAGATGGGATGAGATGAACGCAGGAAGATATCGGGTGAGATATTATTAGGACAGGTGAATTTTAATTAGAATATATTAATGTGAGTGTACGTCTTAGATTGCGCATTCATAGAATAAATTATAATTATAAATCTAGTTGTGCAAGATGAAGAAGAAGAAGAACGCAAACCAAGATGATGTCTGTTGATATGAGAAAACGAAAAATAATTTGCCATAAAGTTCATCAATGTTAACACAAAAAGTATTTTTTTCGTCTATACACAAAGATAATTAAGTTTTCTAGCCCTAAAGAGAAATAGAGATAAGACTAAAGAAAGATTAGATCTTTTAGGCCTCTTTTCGTGTGTGTTTTGGGTGAATACAAATTTTGCCCAAAAGATATTAGAAATAAGCTTGAAATGAGTGAATAAACAACAGCCGTGAAGAACGTAGAACTAATTTTCACACTTAATTTCTTGCTTTTCACACATTTCAGTACTCAATGATTTCTTTATTTCATACGAAAACAATGTTGTTGTTTTCGTATATTATTTTGGAATTACCCAAATGATGATGTCTTAATCTTGTGATGTATTTTTGATTGCGCAAAACAAAAGCACAAACTTGTTTTTGTTTTTGAATTTCAATATTATTATGGACCCTTTTAATTTGTGTTTATGAATTGGTAATTTGAGAGTTCGGCTTGAGATTTCAAAACATACTGATCGATCATTACTCTCGATATGTGATCAATCGATTAATATCAATCAGTTTATAAATATAATATGTATGCACATACAGAGAGAGAGAGAGAGAGAGAGAGAGAGAGAGAGAGAGAGAGAGAGAGAGAGAGAGAGAGAGAGAGAGAGAGAGAGAGAGAGAGAGAGAGAGAGAGAGAGAGAGAGAGAGAGAGAGAGAGAGAGAGAGAGAGAGAGAGAGAGAGAAATCAATGCACAGCACACAACAATTTAGACTTTTCGAATTATGATGAATCGAATCGATAGGTCTCCTCCTGTGCATTCATTAAAAAGTTATTTCGTTTTAAACGGTTACACTAACTTGAAAACTCAGCCTACGGTAGCTTAAATTTAAGATAATTAGTCTTAACTTTTAATCAGACATTCAAAGATAAAGTGAACGTTTGAAAAATGTCATTGCCCATTGCACCAATCCTATTCTAGATTGCAATTTTGATTTACATGACCAATTTGTCAATACCCCAACCCCCATACCAACCAACCAACCTACCAACTAGACATTTTAGGTCAAAATAATTTATCGTACGCACACAAAACCCACATTAGACCTCATTACCGATCATTAATATCTCCCCTAGCCTACCAACAGCGTCTGCAACATGCCAACCTCCGCCAGACAGTTTTGCTAGCATAGGCAATAAATGTTATCGAACCCATTAGTAGTTCAGTTTAGTACGGTGTGTCTCGAGCCGATCAAGCCTAATAATTTAGCTTGTCCACACACACACACAAACACAATTACACATACGTACACACGGACATTACCTGAACATTACCTGTCAGTAGTGTGTCAATATTAATAAATAATATATCCAATATGTTTCGAAATGTAGAATAATATCATTCTGTGTGTGTCTATGTTTGTATATGCTAAAGGGAGGGGAAGGAGGTTTCGAATTTCACATTGCCATAAATTATCTAAATAAATCAACACAGACACACACACAACATCAAAGTTCGCATAACTTGAGTCAGTTCACTAAACCAAACAGCCAATTCAGCCAAATCAAGCCGAGAGTAGTCGAGTCGAAGAAGACAAATAGATTGAGCAATTATTTATTCATCCGATTATAGCGTGTCCGGTGAGCAAGCGAGCGTTCATACGTTCGATTGTTCATCTTTTTCGTTTGTCAGTCCGCGTAAAAAGTTTCCACATGTCTGCATTCTGCATTTCAATCGATGGTTTGTTTCGAAATTTTCTAAATCGAGTTCAATCTTCATATGAGAAAAGAAACAAAAGGGAGGGTTACGCTTTCTAGTTTCGAATACACAACGCGATTTCGATTAGTCAACAGTCAAGCAATCATATATCGTACATATATGTAATCAATGCATTTGATTGTTTTAGGATATGAGTTCATGTGAAGAATATAATCGCAAGACGAAATTGCACACAAACAAACAGAAGACACACACCACCCTCAATTTGCGCAAACACATTCGAAGAGTGGTAATCGATTCGACATGTAATCTACCTTCTTATTATTATTAGAGAAGGGGTAGTAGTCTCATAATCTTACAAATATGGGAACAAACTGTCTTGAGGCAACAAACGCGAACAAACAAACTTTGATTTTGTTTTTTGCCAAATGTTTTCGACTCATGGTGGGAAAAGTGGTTTTACTCGAACGTCGATCACAATTTTGATTTGCCTTTGGCCAAAAGCCAAATGATTTGTCGCATTCGTTTCAATCATAACTTTTTAATACGAAAATCAATTACAATTACTTATCTACTTGCTATATATAAATTTTGCTTTTTACTTTAAGATGATATAAACTCTATAGATATTATGATAATTGGCCAAACTGTTTAGTACTCGTAGATATATCTCGAGTAAATCTTGAGCAGCCATCTCGGTAAGCATTAGTCCCTCGTACCCCCATCGATCTATCAATCAATCTCCCAGTTTAAGAGTTTTGTCGTGTTCTCTCGTTATCTCTCGTTTATTTCTCGCTCGTTAAATCGTTTCTCTATCTCTCTCAACTTATTTTTTTCTCCTCTAAACTTCATGTCAAACTTTTGACAGTTTTTTCCTAGACTCCAAAATGTGTGAGTGTTTGCGCAGTCACACACACACACAAGTCCGGCATGATGTCTGAAAGTCATTCGCATTAAGGCTTTTTGTACTGCTTTGAGATCAATCCTGGTGTGATGTGCTTGTGCACTGACGATCTACTTAAAAGCTTAAAAAGCCAAGCAAAAACACCACCAGGCACACACACAATTTATTACCTCACCTTTTACAGATTCCGGTGTGAGTGTGTGTGAGTGAGTGTGAGTGAGTGTGCACGCGTGGTTAACCTCTTTGTCTATCTCTATCGCCTTAATCGTCTGTATATATCTTCTCTTTCTCTCTCAATATTAGATCTAGTATATACGACCAAATTGACTGAACGATTGTCTTAACCATCAATGCACGCACACACACACTTTGCACTATGTCTACTAACTGCATGAGAGTTAAACAGATTTGGCACCAATCAACTTGACAGCCGGAATTGCCATTCCTCTATTTTCGTGGTGGAATGTGTGTGTTGTGTTGTGTGTGCAAAGTGAGCGTATTGAGCCTTCAACTGGATATGAATTTCCACTTACTGCACACAACACCAAATTGACACTGACAGATTGACAAACAGACATTGGCATTGATTGCAATTGAATTTGAAGTGATAGGTGGACAGATGGGTTCGGACAGAGTTGTTAAGTAATTGAGCGAGCTGCTTGTTTGTGTTGTGTTGTGTTCGATTGCGTTTACAAATTGACAAGGGGGGTTTGAGTGTCGGTTTTGATAAATATGAGAATATTTGACAAGATTGTATGAGAATTCGTAAGCAAATTATATGATCAATAAGGAAAAAATCCCTCTAAATAATCGATCACTAATTTGTTAGATATCGCACGTTGTAATCATAAATCTGATCATCATCTCCACTTAATCCTCCTTTGGTTTGAACACAATTTGTCTAAGATTTCCGTGAGTAAATTCTCAACTTCATCATCTTCTTCAACAATAATGAGGACATATTTTCTCATGATAGCTAATTACTATCGAGTAGTAGTTTCATTATTAGTCAGTCAAAATCAGATAGTTTTGCAAAGAAGGAAGCATCGATAAGAGAGCACTCACACACGGATGATGATAATTCTCGCATGTGATCACATGGTCGCATCTCTCTTCTTCTTTTCATAATCACGATAATTATGTATTCACATTCAATCAATGGCGGTCATCTTTTTTGTGCGCTCTGTTCAGATTTTTCTTTCTATTTCATAACACACACAAGGTGCTCCTAAATATTACTTTAGTTGATTTAGTTGATTTCTTGTGCTTCAAAATGTCACAACCTGTAGTATGTACACTAGGGAACGCTCCCTGAATCCATAATTAATGATGTGACAAATATGACATTGCCTATCTCTTGCTGTCTCCCTTTTTTATCATTTCATCATTTTCATCTCTTAAGTGGTGACTATTCTCAGGAATGAACTACTCAAACTACTCTACTTCTACATTGTTTGTGTGTGTGTACATTCTATTGGATTTTGTTCTTTTTTCTCTTGGCTTTTGCTAACTCAAACTAAATTGACTTTGATTGGCTGCCGCCAATTTAATAGATCGACAGAAGAAGAAGATGAAGGAAGACATGGACACGATCAACGCACTTATACACACACACACACTAAAAGTGGTGAAGAAGTGAACGATGATGATGAATAGAGCAATTGGTTAGGTAAAAGATGAGGGTATGGTATAAGAATGAAGAATGGATGATCGAGATGAGAAGAAGGAGCGAGTGTAGATGATGATGATGATGATGACGACGCCATGACGCCCAAATTTCTGCGATAAGGACTCGATAACCTGTTTATGATTCACGACTTCATAAAGTACCTCATCCATAAGATTTACTCTCGAACTTATGATAAGTTGACATACTTTATGAACGAACACCTATGAATACTGTGTGTGTGTGTGTGCACATTGCACTACAAATCATCACCCTCATCATCATCATCATCTCAAATATCTGACACTAAACAAATAGATTGGTAGCGATGAGAGGAGAGATGAGAGAGAGAGAGAGAGAGAGAGAGAGAGAGAGAGAGAGAGAGAGAGAGAGAGAGAGAGAGAGAGAGAGAGAGAGAGAGAGAGAGAGAGAGAATGAAGAAGAAGATGATGAAAAAGAAAAAGAAGATCAAATCGAAAGGTCGTTATATAATAAATGTAGGGTGGTTCCCATGGAAGAAGGGCATCTCAAGGTGATGCAGTAAATTTCCCTAACCAAGATCGTGTATTGTGTCGATTTGATTTGCTTTTTGGTTTGAGCCATTCTCGGTATACCTGGCAACAACGGTAACTTGTGAAACATATTGAACAACCATCCGAAATGTAACAAATTACATATATAAAACTGGCGGTATCTCAGTGCATCGAGCGCAAGGATTGATGATAATGATGATGATGACAGGCAGATTATGCTCGAATTTTGGTTGTAATAGACAACAAATGTCGTGTACCCAACCCCCTCGAGGTATCGATTGATCTCGTACCAAAAGTTATTGGAAATTGCATAAAGATTGAGAAATTTATTGAAACACGCAGAAATTTTGTGTTCATTTTTTCCTCCATTTTAACAATATATATTTTTTTGTATGAATAGAATTCAATTACCGAATCGTTTTGAACTGTTCTTTGAGTTGTGCCGCATTTGGCCGCAACCACAATTGCCTCATCACGATTTTAACCTTTTCGTCCCCTTTGTCACCTCCCCCACCACATTCGCCACCCTAGAAATCGTTCGATTGCTCACATAGTTCACCAGCATGGTCTAATCTGTTTGCACAATTACTTTGCAATCGTCCTGTGTGATTGAGGTGGTTAGTTGATTCTATTACTTTTGCTCATATCTCACCGCGACAATCTCAATCATTCTGTCTCACCTACTGGGCGATTCAATAGACGAACCGTAAAATGTGTGTGCATTAGAGAACCACTGGAATTTCAATTCACTCGAACATTCTTGACTTGTGTGCGCACACCGCTGCTTGACTACTTGACTGGGGGGACTCGACTCAAGTCGCTAGTCTTTGACTACTCAACCACGCTTGGCACCGCGCACACAACAGCGCGAGTCAATTTGTCAAAGTCAGAGGTCAGAATTAAGAGCGGAGAGACGCGCGCCGTGTGCCGGTACTGACAGACAGACACATACAAAGAAAGCCTTCATGTTCTACATGGAATAGAATAATAATGTCGATCGAATGTGAATCGATTGAATGCTAATGGATTGAATTGTTTGGACAACTAAATGAAATTCTAGTGGATATAGAAATTTCATGTAACAGAATGCATCTCGTGCTGAATCGTCATGAGAATGTGCACTTATTTGTCCAGATGGTGTGCCAGATGACAAATTAACCTTGTGCACTCCTTCAGGTAATGTCATGCCGGCAGGGGTAATTTACATGTGTCGCTGGCTAATTGCTGCCAGCCCGTGGTAACACATTCACAGACACAGACACACTCACAACATGTGTTGACTCGAGCCTTAGGTTCTATTCGCCTCTCGCTCTGGCGACGATCGATCGATTACGGGCCACACCATGTCTCCTACTACTCTCTCTCTCTCTCTCTCTCTCTCTCTCTCTCTCTCTCTCTCTCTCTCTCTCTCTCTCTCCTTCTCACCTGGCTAAGTGGCCTAGCCACACTATGTATTACAAATTCTCTCACATTCCTCTGTTCTGTCCAAGCCATATGTGAGTGCACAGTCTGAGTGCTCGCCCTTGACCATGTCAAATGGCAAGGTGTGAGCGGTGTGTGTCTGTGTGTCTGTGTCTGTTTGTGTGTGCAAATTCGCAATTTGGCTCGCTCGCGTTCGCGTCTGTGAACACAAATTGACTTTGACGAATGGACTTTCAGACAGAACAGAACTGAGCGTACAGACACAGGCACACACATGGACACAAGTCGCTTTCCTTGTAGACACGACGATAACGATGAAAACTCAAGTGTCTGCCAATAAGAGAGAGAGAGAACCATTCACCGACAACAAATGAGTGTGTACACACTGTATATACCTTCTACTACAAGTAAGTAAGTGTTCTTATTCTTGAACATAGTCGCAAAAACTGTTTGCACACACACATTCAGACCCACACACAACACAACACATGACACAGAGTACGATCGACAAACGAATCTAGTGTGAGATCGTACTTTGTGCCGGACGCTCACATCTTAACTCAAACGTTAAATACGGTAAACACTTTTTACGTGCGCACACACACAGACACAGACTCACTCATTGAACATATTTCCGGAGACGCTAAAATTACGCACACTAGTAAGCACACACACACACACACACACAGACCTTTGTGCAGGTACGAAAATAGCGAGAGGAAAATCTTATCTGATTGTATGTTGTGATTGCATCGTAATTGATTTAACTCTTGATGAGATAGAACGAACACAAACGTTAGAACGTTATTAACTGTGAACAATGTAAATCCCTTGTCTAGACACTAATTAGTGGAAATAGGTATATAAATAGAACTTAGAAAAGGTAAGCGTATTTAGAGGATGATACGCAAACAGTACTTACAATGTTGCGAAATTTGCATTCGAATTTCGCATCAAATTCGACCCTTTTACTATACAATAGTATAACCAAATAGACCGAAACTAAATTTCGACCACCATGCAAGTATACAGGTTCACTAATCTTGTTGATCAAATGTGGCTAATCTCGTCATATAATCTCAACAACAACATACAACAACATACAATCGTATATGTACAATCAATAATCAATAATAATATTTTACCTATTCCAAACTAGTCATTAGTTTAGGTAATGTTTGATAGGCGTGAGGAGGAAAGGAGGAGAGAGAGAGAGAGAGAGAGAGAGAGAGAGAGAGAGAGAGAGAGAGAGAGAGAGAGTAAAACGAACTCGAGGTGCTAAAACGAGCACACAAAAAGATTATGATTTTCGACCAAACTTGCTCGCGCTCTCTCTCTCTCTCTCTCCCCTCGGGCGCCTGATTTATTAGATTTTGTCGAATTTCTGTTTGGTAAATGCAAAAATTTCTTTACTCTGACAAACATTGCTATTGTTCACTATTATGAATTTGGAAACTTTTAGATTGGCCTAAATGTTTTCGAAAACGTGTATTTACGTACACACACAATTGGACACCTCAAATTATTGAAGTTGAATAGAGTTCAAAATGTCTAATTTTTCATCTCAAAAGAACACTTTTTATGAGATCTCATAATAAATCATATATTGATATATAAATGATAATAATTTAAGGCTTGTCCATTAGGAGTGTGTGTGTGTGTGTGTGTGTGTGTGTGTGTGTGTGTGTGTGTGTGTGTGTGTGTGTGTGTGTGTGTGTGTGTGTGTGTGTGTGTGTGTGTGTGTGTGTGTGTGTGTGTGTGTGTGTGTGTGTGTGTGTGTGTGTGTGTGTGTGTGTGTGTGTGTGTGTGTGTGTAGAGTGAGTTGCGAAGTGCATAAAGAAAAAGATGAAAAGTCATAATAAACTTTCCATTCGTATATTTATGATAGAAGAAGTAGAAATATAAGAAAAATAAGCAAAAGAGAGAAACGATCAATCGAAGGGGAGGGTTAGAGTTCGTGAGTTGTGATGTGAGTGAATGAACAAAACGAGAAATGGAATATTTGATTTCTCACTTCTCGCAAACTAAAAGTAAAGTAAAGTAAAGTCAATGATGGACAGTAAATGAAATTGCATTTTGTGTGTGTCTTTCTATCTGTTTGTGTGTGCAATTTGAGAGTGTTTTGCCTGACCAAACGATCATCATCATGATTGATACTTTCGAAATGGAGTTTGGACAAAAATGCAGTCTAATGACTTGAGTTTTTGTTTTGGTAGAATATGTGCCCTTGGTAAGGATGAGTTGGTAAATGGTTAATTTATACGGCTCGGACTAATTTTGGTGGGAAAATATCTCAATGTGTAACATTGAAATCGAAATCTTTTCGTATTCTAATTTTCTTCTATTATTCGAAAAGCTGCAAATGCTCGCACTCTCGATTAGATCACCAAGTAATGACCATAACGCACATCTTTAGTTAAAGTTTTTTTTAATAAATTTGATTGATAGATTCAATTCTCTTCCTTAAACCAATCGCTCACTCAACTCTTGAAAGTACGGAACGACTTTACTCACCTGGTGAGTTGTTGTTGTTCGTGTTTAGAAAGCAATTTACATTTTGGCTCATCACTAAGTTTAGAAAAGTTCAGAAACTGCTAATCTAATACACACACGGAGATGATGAGTCTAAACCTGTCTGGGGTATTGTCTCTCAAAACAAAGGCTGATCAGACAGATCATCCAATTTCGCCTAATCATACCTCACACAGACAGATTGTTGACTAATTGGATATATGCAAACTAACCTAAAAATTCAAAGAATTCAAATCTAAATTCCATAAAATCTAAAGCTATTATGTAATAACATTAGATTGAGCACTAAATCAGACCCACTCCGTCACATGACCAATTTATCATCAAGAATTGTGTGGCCACAAGTGGTTTGGTTGTGTTGGTCAATTTCGTCTGCCCTCTCCAAGTATTTTCTTATCCTTAAATCACTTATCTCGATCGTAAATCTGTGTGTGCTGTGTATTATATATCTTTCTCTTTCACTTTTAGTGCTATTATTTTATACTTCGTGAATTATATCTCTCGTTTAATTTGATTTACTGTGTACGCGTATCAACATCGTTCAAGCTCCGTACGACGTAAGCCATTTGCCACAGATCGTGAACAGTCTCGAGTATTATGATTGAGACATACAGCTGCAGTGGTGGTGGTGGTTACTTTACTTAGTACTTGGGATGTCATGAAAAGGGAAACCAATCAAAACATGAAAGAATGTGAGTTTAGTGATGCACACATTCGTTAGTTAGTTGTACTGGGTTGAGTTGAAGTAAAGGTCATGACACGACGACGACGACCAAGTCGACGACAAACAAGCATGTGCGGATGATGATGACGATAAACACCAAGACACGAACTGTGTGTGCAACACACAATGAATAGATAAAGCCCGACAGATAGAAAAGGGGCTTAAAGTGGACACAACACAAACTGACCAGTCAAACTAGTAATAATAATAATAAGAAGTCTAATAAGTTTTCGTGTGTATTCGTTAATAAATAAATATGACAGGTCAGGTGAGGGGTAGGTCAGGTCAGGCACCATCGAACAGCATCATCAAGGTTAACTTGTAACAAACTTAATGAACAACAAACACGACCCCTCCTACCACAAATAGAATTATGATGATATGACTAATTTTTACTATTTCGGCACAAGTTCAAGGAGAGAGAGAGAGAGAGAGAGAGAGAGAGAGAGAGAGAGAGAGAGAGAGAGAGAGAGAGAGAGAGAGAGAGAGAGAGAGAGAGAGAGAGAGATGCTTTGAAGTGAAGATGAAGAAGTAGTAATAAGCACACTATTTGACTTACATGAGCCATAAAGTCGAAAGGAACGAAAGACCGCTCGATCGCTCAATTAGATCTCACGTGTGAATGACCCAACCCAAACGCAAAATAAGAAGAAACATAAGAACGCAATGATTCATAAATGTAGGAAGAAGATGAAGGTTAGGTTTGCATCTAGGATTACCTAGGCAAATTTGTATGTGTGACTGTGTGTGTGTGTGTGTGTGTGCCTTATGACCCCCTTTGAAAGTGTACGCACACACACAACACTCACACCCACTCGTAAATATTTGCTCATTGTTTTAGTCTTGTGTAAGTTTGAATTTTAAATCAACTTGCAGCGCTCAACTTGCTCATTGATTGTTTAAATATGTTTGTGTTCTACAGGATGTTGTTTAAATTTGATACCTCAACTCAACTCGTATTTACACAGACCAACTATTTCGTATCACCTTATATCATTAAATCTAAGGTAGCGCTCGAATTCGGAAACGGACTATTACATCGTATATATGTTAATCATACTAGAGGATGAGAAGAAGAAGATCAAATGATAGATAAGACATCTTATTTACCATTTAATATGTTCTGTGCGTTTCATTGGAATTTGTAATTAATACTTTAATACTTTAATACTACTGCTAATACTAATGCTAATAATAATAATAGTAATTAGCTGAGGATGCGGAATTTACTTACTAATAATAAAAAAGAATAATAAAAGAATTTTATCGGTGAAGGACATCGCATTGGGTATATAATGAAAGGAAGAAGAGAAGAAGAAAAGTGGTCATTACGATCGTATATTTGAATAGCTCATAAAATTGTAGTTTAAAGGCAAGTTTGAATGCACAAACACACAGGCTTGGTCAAGTTTGGTTGGCCTTTTTGGTTGGTTGGTATAATTATAGTAGAAGTATTGCATCCTTCTAAATAATATATTGCGTAATAATGAACAGAACTATTTCTAAGTGGTTGATTGAAGAAGGAAACAAAAATTGTGTTGCGTTTGATTTTAGAAAAAACTTATCTACTAGATCACGTACCGCATCAAAGAGAGAGAGAGAGAGAGAGAGAGAGAGAGAGAGAGAGAGAGAGAGAGAGAGAGAGAGAGAGAGAGAGAGAAGAAAGAGAGAGAGAGAGAGAGAGAGAGAGAGAGAGAGAGAGAGAGAGAGAGAGAGAGAGAGAGAGAGAGAGATCACGTGCTTTACCATCAACTTAACGACTTTCAAGACCACATACGAAACATCATGTACCAAAACAAAGTTTTACATCAAATACACACCCAAACCCACTTTGATAATGACGCCATCAACTTAAGTAAAATCTTTCTTTTCTCATGCAAAAATTTGTTGACCAAAACTAAAGTGATCTTTCTATCTTTATGTAAGTAAGACATTGCACCATGTTCACTCCACCCCTTCACTTCACAAGTGTCCGCAAATGTAATGTATGGCCAATACATTAGAGAACGCACACAGACACTCACACTAAACATACAATTAAAGGGTCAAAACGGCCGGTCGAAATGCGTCATAATATGCAAATAGTCACTTAGTTGAATTTGCATTTTAATCATAAAATATATTTATTTTAAATAGACTACAGGGTGGTTCGAAATGCTATATTTTAACTAATCCCTTTAAGCTGATTTAAAAGCATTTTCTCAACTCACCCTGTATACCATCATGTATTATTCAACATCCTTTCATTATTTTGAGATAAACATTTCATCACTTTGAAAAATGCAAATGATATTATTCTTCTAAAGCGTTTAAAAGCTAAAATTAGTTAAAAAGCTAATTTTAATATTTTTTTGCATTCACCCTTGAGTTATGTTTATTTACGAATTATTATTAATATATTATGTTAAAGGTTGTGTGTTAGTAAATATTTAGACATTAGCGGTGGTGTTGAAGGGTCGAGTCAAGTTTGCTTACACTTGTCGAGTGTTTGAATATTCGTTAAGGAGGACACTACTACTTAGGTAGAGTTTACCTTGAGAAGTGACTAAGTAAGGTAAACTTTACTAAGTTGTTCAATAAGATTGTTTATGAATTCGTACTTTGGTCTATTCGATAAAAGGTAACTTACTTTTTGAACAGCCACTTTGAGTGTGTTAATGAGGAGATGTCGAAGAACTCAGGGACTTTTGTGCGTTTGGTGGTTGGTGGTGCTAATGAACTCGAATGACTTAACGAACATTCAAATGCACAAATAAGTAGGAGGAAACTCACTGACATCACATCTTTCACTTACAAATGCACAGAGACAAAGAAGAAAGTACATGGAAGCATAACAGCAAAATGATCGATTAGTCGAGTCGAATCGAATAGAGCCAAATAGTCAAACATACAAAGTCTTGTTTGTTGTGTGTCTATGAGTGGTAGTTGTAGTGATGGATCACTGTTTAAAAATTTATTATCCAACAGATGTTCAGTAGTTGAAAAACAAAAAAAATTCCTTGGAGAGGGATCACGGATCTAGAATAATCATTAAAACATCGATTAATTGATGAGACGGTTAATTAAGTAATTGGCTAATTAATTTAGAGGTTATTGAGAGAGAGAGAGAGAGAGAGGGAGAGAGAGAGAGAGAGAGAGAGAGAGAGAGAAGGGAGAAAGAGAGAGAGAGAGAGAGAGAGAGAGAGAGAGAGAGAGAGAGAGAGAGAGAGAGAGAGAGAGAGAGAGAGAGAGAGAGAGAGAGAGAGAGAGAGAGAGAGAGAGAGAGAGATATGCTATTTAGACATTTTTGAATTCAAGGAAAAATGACAAGCAGGTGGTTCACACAAAATTCTGTTAATAATTAGCAAACATTTAAAAGTTAAATTAAGGAATATTAATAAGTTCCTGTAAGTGATTAAGACGATAATGTTGTATTCGATTGTTGAATAGATGCAAAATAGATTCGATTACACACGAAAAAGATATACAAACAGAAATCTGTGTGACTCAATAGAGAGAAATTCTAGCAGCTCATTATCTCTTTCTTAGAACAAATAAATCATTAACATCTTACAACACATATGCAAAATGGGACCGCGGTTTGAATACTAATTATTAGTCAAAAATGGAAGTAATACTAAGAAACACCAAAAAGAAAAAACTCGCAGAGTTCATTAGGCAAATGAACAGAACAAACACAAATGAATCTATGCACACACACATTTTAGTAATTAACTTATTTATGGGGTGCGATATGCTCGCGAATATGTGTGCGACGCCTGTGATTGAGTGCGATTACACTCGATTACTACAGGGTGATTCACATTAGAACGTTGCTCAAAACAATAGAATAGCAAATGTTTTCAGTAAATACGAAACACTCAATACGTTTGAGAAATGAAAAGACAAAACGTACTACATTGCCTTCTTTGTCGGGTGAATATGTTTGCATTTGGGTGGTTAATGGCGGTTTCGTACTGATGATTGAGTGTGTGTGTATATGATGGCGCCCATAGAAGGTATATTTCATATCGTGTATGTATGTTGATATCGTTTAGTTAAGAATGAAATGCTCAAAAGAAAAACAATGAAACAATGATTGCTGTGTGTGTGCAATGTATAAAGAAACTAAATCGAGTCAAAATGTGTGTGTGTGTGTGTGTGTGTGTGTGTGTGTGTGTGTGTGTGTGTGTGTGTGTGTGTGTGTGTGTGTGTGTGTGTGTGTGTGTGTGTGTGTGTGTGTGTGTGTGTGTGTGTGTGTGTGTGTGTGTGTGTGTGTGTGTTACATGTTGTGTTGACAAATGGAAATGTGTGTGTTTGTATGCACGTAAGATGATTTATGTGATTGTGTTTGTTCGGAACTTGATTATGACTGCTTCTTGTTGTTGGTGTATGTGTTTTGTCTTGGAAGATCAAAGCAATTGCCGATTATGGTAATGTTGTGTAGTGTGTTGAGTGAATGAGATTGGATGGATTGGTTAAATGAGATACGAACACAAATGTGACAGAAATATGGAAAATTTTGTGGTTTACTAGATTTATGTTGTTGACAAAAGAATTGAGAAATATGACCCAAATTTGGGACACTCAAAAAAGTAATATCCCAAAAGAACGAGAAGAAAATGAGTCCTCGAAATGTCGAAAAGTTAAAGACTAACCACAAGACCAAACTTATTGTCTCTGTTTATTAGCGTGTTTTCACAAACACTCAATTTATGTTCTTGAGCGGTTGTTCTTGAATTTGCGAAAAGACGATAATTTACGATGCTAATTATAATCCGATTTGTACAACTAAAGTGCGAAGCAATCATATTTTTGTACACACGAGGTTCTGTTTTCTATCTTTTAGTGTTCGTTAGAAATGCGCGTGAATTTTACGATTTCGCTGTTGTTGTAAGTTGCTGTTTCGAAGGATTAGAATGTCAACTTTATTGTCTCGATATACTAACGATCATGATGATGACCACCACATGGCATCGATCGATGCATGCTTTGGTTGCAAAGAACGCGCGCTCTCACACAAACGCCAATCTACTTTGTCCGTTGTGTTTTATTGCAACACACTCTGCAATTGGCTTTGTATTTATGGTCGTACACAGTTTTATGATTATTACCATCACTTGGTCTGGCGAGCATCACCACAAACCATTTTCAATGTTCCCCTTCAGACGCACACACATCAATAATATTGTTTGATTGTTTTATGATTCGAACTAGAGCGAGCACAGTGCACTGTGTGCATGTGTGCACTAATCGCTCAAAAAACATAACTTTTTATTGGACTCTCTCTCTCTCTCTCTCTCTCTCTCTCTCTCTCTCTCTCTCTCTCTCTCTCCCTCTCTCTCTCTCTCTCTCTCTCTCTCTCTCTCTCTCTCTCTCTCTCTCTCTCTCTCTCTCTCTCTCTCTCTCTCGTTCTGTTTGTAATGATCGGCAAGGCCATAAATACATTTTTCTTTCTTCTAGACATCAATTCTACACACACACACACTTTTACACTTTTAGTGCACCCAAGATTGATTTCGTCTTGGCATCGATAAGATTCTATCTGTGTTGTTGATCAGTTTTGATTGGCTAGTTTGGGGTAGTTTGATTTATTTCCATTGATTTAATGGGGAAGTATTCCATTTTATCTATTAAGAAAGTTTTTATCAAAAGTTGCAATTAAAGAAACCAATTTGTAATTATTTTTAATTTTATTTTTTGGTAATTAAATATTTTAAGTATAATTGGAGCTATTAAACAATCTTAATTGCCTATTTGTAGAAGTGCTTTTTAGACCAAGTGTATGACCCTATTGGTTGACCTGTATTTTGTTTATATTTGATTGTGATTTGATTTTGAAGTTTTGGAGTTTGATTTGTTTTGAGTTTAGACTTGATTTTGCTAAATTGGAATTCGATTATTTCGAACATTTCCAAAAGGTGGCAACCTCTTGTGGCACCAAAAGTTAACTCAAAAATTGACTAGTTCGATTCTCCCCCACCAGACTTCAGGACCGCTTTCACTGAGCAGTGCAATCGAATTTTCGGTTGACAATGTACAGTGTACAGTGTACAACCTGCACGGTGTGAGTTTGTGCGCTTGTTGTCACAGCTGAGCACGCTTCTTCTTGCCTGTTCCCTCGCATTTCTTTGTGTCCTCTTTTGTTCGACATCACATTTCCGAGACGAATCATGTCATCGGTGATATCATCCTCGCCACCGGGCTCGCCGACCTCACTTGACAGTGAAGTGCTGTTCAATGATGATGAGGACTATCAGCGTGACGAGTGTGCTATTGAACTGCCGAGTGGATTTGTACCCCAGAAGGAGCTACTTCTTCGGCATCGGGCACCACAGCGCAATGGACATCAAGTGATCCGTCTGCCTAGTTCAACGCCGATTTCACTTGAAAAAGACGATTCCAACAGTTTGGACACTGTTCAGTATGTTGAAACGAACAGGAGCAATAAGTCACGTGATCAAGGTTAGTATGTGCCATTTGAGTTATCATATAACCTAATTTTACTTTTTAGATCAATTTGATTACTACGATAATCGGTATCGATCAGACTATTGCAACGAATCACGTGACTTTGAATTGATGATGAACAACTTTGGTGATGATGACAACGATGATGCACAACAAGAGGAACTGCTGATGAAATTCCTACAACAAAAGGCCGACGAACGTCTGAGCGAAATGGAATGCAACGAGGAGCGTCTGATTGTTCAGGAGCGTAAACGTGAGAAGATGCGTCATCTTTATGCAACCGAAACAGATGAAATGCGGGAAAAGCGACTCGCAAAAGCGCGTGAAGTAAAGAAGAAACAAAAGGAAAAGTTGGACAAACGGGAAACACAAGAACAGCGAGAGGAGCGACTGAGAAAGCAGCGAGAACGACAGCGGAGATTCTATTCGCGTGAGACACCTGAACAGAGAGAGAGACGATTGAACAAGGTTCGAGCATATCAACACAAACGCAAACTGGACATGAGACTAATGGCCAACTGAGAACACAATATACTCCATCTATTACCTAACATATTAGCAGTGACTGTTTTGAATCCTTTTTAGTATTAAGACATATACCTCATAATATATTAAAGCAATTCTGCATGATTAAACCGAGTTCGTTATTATTTATTTAATTTAAATTTGCCGAGACACTATCGCCCTCTAGTGTCTCAGATTGTCAACTGAGCTATTCGAGCAGAGTTTGACAGGGAGACGGCCATTGCTGCTCACTGGCGAACTGAACACAACAACGGACGGACAGAATGACTCCACTCGCCGCTCTCTCCTCGCTCTCTCCTCTCTCTCCTCTTTCTGAGTGTGAGTTTGTGTGTCTGCCTGTGCGGTTGTGTCCGAACCATCTCGTCAATAATCGTCAGATTAAGCGATAATTAGTGACTGCTGGAACTGATCGACGACTGCTGTGTTATCAGGTGCATTTGTGCTATCCACCACAACACGAGTTCCCGGTGTTTGCGAAATTGAGAGTGACTTTTAGTTGCTATATGATCACCAATCCATCGACTCGTTCCACTACCAACAAAAACAACTTTTTTCTGGTGCACCCGCTATCTATGCTCCAAATCTTGTGACCTTGTGGTACCTGATAAGTTATTTGACTCTACCATGATCGCGCTTCTCGGTTCACGGTGTTCGTGAGATTGAAAGTGATTCTCGTCTGGTCAACCACCACCTTGATATAGACATCATCATCCACTCAACATCATCACCATCATGTGTTTTGCGTTCTCTCCTCAATCAACCTCACTCAAACCAAACTGTCTAGTCATGCACTAGTGTAACTCTGAACAACCCAAAGCCAGCAAATCTGAATCATGGATCTCACGTGTAAGCGCTTCAGAGCAGGTAGTCCAACTGGGACCGCTTCTGCATCAGACCAACCGAAACCAAAGCCCCCTGAAATGTATACGTTAAAGCTTGTGTGGAAGCTTAATAACTTCCGTTGTTTGTACGCACACTGTAAAGATAATCCAACGATAAAAACGGATAGAATGTCCATTAAAGGACTAAAGTCAGTTGAGTTACAGATGATAATGTGTCCAAATGAACTTGATGATCAACAGAGGAAGGTCGTCAGTTTCGGTATCATTGCTTATGGCATGGACCAGGAGGACTCCGAGTACACGCATTTACGGTTTGCCTTTAAGCCTGTTATGCGAAATGGTGTCATATTCAAGGAAACTCGCGAAGAAGAAGAAGCTAATAATCAAAATTGCAAGAGTTATCCTTCAATGTTCAATCCCGGGTGTTATATGTACAAACCGGAATCTGGCCACGCATATGGCCATGCCGATTTTATTCTGCATGAAAAGTTGTTCGATCCTAAGTACAACTTGTTGTCTAGTGACTGGCTGACCATGTATGTCGAGGTATGATTTGATTCGATCGAGATTGTAAGTGCCCAATTGTAATGTTCGTTCATTTTCATCCATCCTAGGCATATGTTTCTAAGGAAAACTACATGCCTCTAAACTGGACCACAGTGCCGAATGAAACTCTTCAGTCTAAGATTGAACAACCCCCCCAACCAGTGCAGGATCCTACTGGTCGCTATGCGCGGGACCTAGCAAAGCTGTTTCTAAATCCCAAAAACAGTGACATCACCTTTGTGGTGAAGGGCAAAACGTTCCCAGCTCACAAGAACATTCTCTCGGTTAGATCTCCAGTCTTTGATGCCATGTTTGGGATTGATGTGCCACAAAATGAAAGAAATACTGCTGTTGATGGTACAGTGAACAATAAGAAAGAAAAGGATGAGGATGATTCGGATGATTCAGAGGATTCAGAGGATTCAGATGAGCATGAAGATGGGGATAAGGAAAAAGAGGTTATCAATGTGAAGGATGGTGATGTGCAAGATGAGAATGTGCAAGATGAGAATGTGCAAGATGAGAAGGTGCAAGATGTAGATTGGGATGATGAGAATGACGATGAAGAGGAAGAGGGTATTGAGATATTGGCGATTGGAAAGGGAGTGAAGATGAAGACAGTGAAGATTGATGACATTGAACCGGATACATTCGAGCGGTTACTCAGCGTTATCTACACTGGCAAGGCACTGCCACCTGATAACTATAATATCGACTTGATGAAGGCCGCTGATAAGGTAGGTGATCGATGAGCATAACTGTCACTATTGTCGGAGCGGGAGTTCGCCCTGAGTGAACACTTTCGTCTGTAAGTGAACGAATGACAGTGTTGATGTATCCTCAATCATCTCGCTCCGACTAGTCGTGTTTCTGTGAATAATCCCTTCTTTCCTACGCAGTATATGGTTGACGAACTCAAACAGCTGTGCGAGTGTTACATTGGCAACCAGATCTATCATGAAACAGTGCTGGAGACGGCAGCGATTGCGGAGAAGCACAATGCTCGTCTTCTTCTTGGCAAATGTATCGAATACATTGCTCGTTATTCTGATGAAATGACGAAATTTCCCAACTGGACACAGTTCACAGAGGCACACCCAGCCATCATGATACCACTGCTTGAAGAACTGGGCAAAGTTGTCGAAAGAGCTAGGAAGGATAAAGTTACTTGGGTTTACGTTAACCAACCAGTAGAAACGCCTGCCGAGGAAGCACCTACACCACCTGTACCAAACCCAGCTACATCACGACACCAGCCACCAAACCCTGACCACACATTCAATGCCAATGTCAATGTTCTATAAGTTAGACACCCGCACACACACACAGACACTACCACTTTAACTCCACTTTATTGTACCCATTCATGTTATAATCCACCAACATTGCTTCCATACCAAAGCTATCCCGATGGTCAAGCACACTCGACAGCTCACGGCTGATCAGTTGCATTCGATTGACTTAACAATACACGATTGTGTGATCAATCTAGCACTGGTCTGCGGTCTGGAGGACGTCTCTCTCTCTCTCTCTCTCTCTCCCTCTCTCTCTCTCTCTCTCTCTCTCTCTCTCTCTCTCTCTCTCTCTCCCTCTCTCTCTCTCTCTCTCTCTCTCTCTCTCTCTCTCTCTCTCTCTCTCTCTCCCTCTCTCTCCCTCTCTCTCTCGCCCTCTCTCTCTCGCCCTCTCTCTCTCTCTCGCCCTCTCTCTCTCTCTCTCTCTCTCTCTCTCTCTCTCTCTCTCTCTCTCTCTCTCTCTCTCTCTCTCTCTCTCTCTCTCTCTCTCTCTCTCTCTCTCTCTCTCTCTCTCTCTCTCTCTCTCTCTCTCTCTCTCTCTCTCTCTTACCACATTACCCGAAATGTTGTTCTGTTGATGCGTCGTTTGATTGATTGAGTCAACACAAGCTCTGATGTAACATACATATGCAAACGATCTCTTCACACACACTACCACTATGTCCCCCACTCTATTGTGTTCACATGCACAACATATCCCATAACCATAGTCTCTATACCCAAACCTATTCAAGTGACACGAACACGAACATGTCAACTGGCCGCAAATCGGTTGCATCATATAGATGCACCAATTTCGACTGAATTGAATCAGTATGGCCTAGTCCTGGACCACGATCTCTGTGTCTCTACTAGTTCGCCATTTAGATCTCGGCCTCTATTGCCACACACATTATATATACAATAGCCCACAATTGTTCAGTCGTTTGTATTGTTGATTGAACACAAACACAAAACACAAACATTTATATTTAGTTATAAGCGATGTACTATCGATTAGCATAATCTCTATATCCAATACTACCCCCAAGTATCAAGCACATTTGTCAACCGATGGTCAATCGGTTGCATCAGATTGAAGTAATGCTGCACGATTTGGTTATTTTTGCTGAATCAACGATCTCTGCGTGGCTCTCCTACTATGCCAGTAAGACAAATCTCATACATACAGCATTAGCAGCTTTATTGTGTGTTTGTATGCTTATTCATATTTATCTCTTAATTATTATTAAATAAACTTATTCTTATTGACTTTTCCCGCGTCTTTCCTTCTTTATTCACTGTCTGGTGTTCGATTATATCGAACAAAGTTGAGTTTATAGCGATAATGCCTTAAACCGCCGACCGCTTAGACAGCGCAGGCAAATACGTTCGTAGTTTACTGCAAACGAAACGCGAACTACTTTCTATTACGATGCTGATGATGCTGGCGTGAGAGAGCTAGAGTGAACGATCAAAAGGCAACGAAGACTACGACACCAACACAAAATGCAAAAGCGAGTAGAAGATAACAGAACGCGCACATAACGCTCAGTAGAAGTCAGTCTGTCCATCCAAGCCAAAGCGACTCGACTCGATGATCGACTCGAGCGAGCCCCATTGCCAACTCATGTATCGTATATTAAAGGAAAGTTACAACGAGCCGGACAATTTGTCTATGGCTTTATACGTTCATGTCTGTCGGTAGTCCAGCTATGCCAGCGTTATCAGAGCACATACGAGCAAAAAAATCGAATTTGTTTAAATAAGTCCCGCACGAACAAAATGACAAATAAAATCGAGTTTACATTCTGGCCACATTCTAAAATTATGAATTGTTCTTCAAAAATGAGTTAATAATATACAGAATTATTACAAAATTTTTACTAAGGAGAAAATTTTGAATTTCATAATAAAAACCAAAAAATGTACAATGGCGCTAATTTACGAAAAATGATGAACACGATTAAATTACATGCACACATTTAATTAGTGATCTTAATTGGTTGCTAAGTATGGTAAAAATGTTTTAAATAATCAAAAATGCTTCTAAAAGCATAAATAAAATAAAAAATAAAATCCAACGAGTGCACGTATAGAGCCACCGTATTTTCAACTCGAGTTTTAGTGTTCCCTCACTCTAACCACTGCACCACTGCTCGCTTCTCTCTCGTGCAGATGCAGAAATCAGATCTGCGCGCGCATGATTTGTACATGACTTGTACTTTGCGAGTGACACTATTAGAGGCGAAATGAAATTGCTTATTTTGGAAAGTAAAAACATTATTTATTAAGATAGTGTATAGATAATGTCTCAATATTGTGTAACAATTCGTTTAAAGTCGCCTATGAGAATTATCGGCGCATTTTTGACAGAAAATGTGGTTTTTATGGATTTTGCTGAAAAATTAGTTTTTTCATTAAAACAAGTGCATTAATTGCTGTAAATGTTTGTAATAAATAGATTTATTGGTTTATCATGTGTAGACAATATGATATTTGACATTATCGGTCAAAAATAATAGATCTAGCTGTGCAAATTTCGCTACCAAAAGTGCTACTCGTAAAGTACATGCAAAGCACAAGTCATGCGCGCGCAGGTCTGCTTTGTGCATCTACACGAGGGAGAAGCGAGCAGTGGTGCAGTGGTTAGAGTGAGGGAACACTCAAACTCGAGTTGAAAATCCGGTGGCTCTATACGTGCACTCGTTGGATTTTATTTTTATTTTTATTTATGCTTTTAGAAACATTTTTGATTATTTAAAACATTTTTTACAATGATTAGCAACCAATTAAGATCACTAATTAAATGTGTGCATGTGATTTAATCGTGTTAATCGTTTTTCGTAAATTAGCGCCTTTGTACATTTTTGGTTTTATGTTTTGAAATATAAAATTTTCTCTTTAATAAAAATTTTCTAATAATTCTGTATATTATTAACTCATTTTTGAAGAACAATTCACAATTTTAGGAAGTTCCTAAAATGTAAACTCAATTTTATTTATCATTTTGTTCGTGCGAGACTTATTTAAACAAATTCAATTACAAGTCATGCGCGCGCAGGTCTGCTTTGGTGCATCTGCATGAGGGAGAAGCGAGCAGTGGTGCAGTGGTTAGAGTGAGGGAACACTCAAACTCGAGTTGAAAATACGGTGGCTCTATACGTGCACTCGTTGGATTTTATTTTTACTTTTATTTACGCTTTTAGAAACATTTTTAATTGTTTAAAACATTTTTACAATGCTTAGCAACCAATTAAGATCACTAATTAAATGTGTGCATGTGATTTCATGGTATTAATCGTTTTTCGAAAATAAGCGCCTCGCGCATTTTTTGGTTTTTTATTATGGGATTTTAAAATTTTATCTTGTGACAACTCTTAATTAATTCTACATAATTGAAACTTATTCTTGAAGAACAAATCACAATTCTAGTTCGGGACTAAATGATAACACGATTTTATTTGCTATTTTTTTTCGTGCGGAACTTATTTAATTTTTTTTTCGTTTGCGCATGACAACATTGGTGTAATCATACTTGTCGTAGTTGGGCTATAAACAAACGATGATACGCATTGGAGTGCATTGATTTCTTGTTTTGTAGTGGGCAGTACTGCACCCACTGTGTGTGCGTCCATTGAGTGAAATTAGTACAGTCAAAAGTAAGCACATCGATTTGTGCGTTTTAAGTCGGGTATTGTTTTGATATTGGTAAATTCCATCTTTCGATCAAGCTGTCGTTAAATTCTCCTCTCCGGAATATACCCACTGAATTTTACTGATGACAATCTCGATGTATATGCATGTTCATGAGTTACGTACTATACGAATCAACCACGCCTGAGCGAGTAGTGTATTGTTATTGTATTTGGCAGCCTCACAGTGGTGGCAGTCGTTAACGTCAAGCTTACTCTAGCTCCCACACAAAGTGACCACTGTGGCCCTTTGGGTCACATTTGACCTTTAACCTGTTCCCAGCGAGTACTGGTACATCGACTTAATCGGAAAACCATAACATTAAAGTCTCAACACTATTGCCTGGTGGACAGTAACG
Source organism: Rhizoglyphus robini (assembly GCA_023373905.1). Taxonomy (NCBI): domain Eukaryota; kingdom Metazoa; phylum Arthropoda; class Arachnida; order Sarcoptiformes; family Acaridae; genus Rhizoglyphus; species Rhizoglyphus robini. The sequence continues at coordinate 108,505 of JAKIJQ010000017.1, read as the reverse complement.
TGCCATATGTTTGCTATTCTGCATGCCAAGGTAAGTGCATGCTTGACATTGGGTTGACTCATTCACGCAATCCTATCGTTGTGTCCTAGATTAATGTTCCCTTGGCCCTTGGTTCCGATTGGTCATCGGCTTTGATGTGTTTGCCACTCCAACTGGTACTCAATTAGCAATCGTCAGACCCACCAGGTCATCATTGCTTACGGACCACTTCAATGCCTGTACGTCACTCACCAAGTCCAATCGAGTACCAATAGCGCATGTCTGTTTCCTCTAATTAGACTTGATTCTCCTTCCAGTTCACGAGTTCATTGGTTTAGGCAGGCGCAGTCACCGGCTCGAGTGTTTAGCTCTGTCTTTCATTTACGGTCATCTTTGCCATTGCCTTTGCTTGTGATATAGAACCAAAGTTACATCACCATTGCTCGCAACTTAGTGTATCACAGGTCTAACCTGTACCAGGTATTGCACTTATTATTTGCCTCTTTCGTCTTGATATGTCTCACTATGCAAACCCAAACAAGTCTACTTCTACTCCATTACTGTGGGACTCTCTCTCTCTCTCTCTCTCTCTCTCTCTCCCTCCCTCTCTCTCTCTCTCTCGCCCTCTCTCTCTCCCTCTCTCTCTCGCCCTCTCTCTCTCTCTCTCCCTCTCTCTCTCTCTCGCACTTCCTCAACATGCATACACGAACAACCTAATTGTGCACACTGAGTCACTGGTGGTCATTAGCTTTGCCCAACTCGTACACCATTGCCTATGATACTCTCACCTAGACTGCTGCATCATCATCTCAATTGACAAACAGCATTTGAGCGTTCTCGCACTACCCTTCACCTACTACCCATTCTTCACCAGGTATTGATCGTATATTCCTCTTCTCCCTAGACATATCTCACTTTGCAGACTCAACCAACTCAACCTCAACTCCATGACTGTGTCTGACTCCTCTTGCACTTCCTGAACATTCATACACGAACCTGATTGTGCACACTGCTTCACTGGTGGTCATTTGCTTTTACATACATTACATTCGTTGCCTACGATACTCTCACCTTTACTGCTGCATCACCATCTCTATCGACACATAACATTTGAACATTCTCGCACTACCCTTCACCTACTACCCATTCTTCACCAGGTATTGATCGTATATTCCTCTTCTGTCTTGACATATCTTACATTGCAGACTCAACCAACTTCACCATAACTCCATCACTGTGTCTGACTCCTCTTGTACTTCCTCAACATTCATACACCAGCAACCTGATTGTATAGACTGAGTCACTGGTGGTCATTCGCTTTGTCCAATTCGTACATCATTGCCTATTATACTCCCACCTTTACTGCTGCATCATCATCTCTATCGACACAACATTTGAACATTCTCACACTATCTCTCACTTATTGTTCCATTCTTCACCAAGTACTACTGTCATATACCCCTTCTGTGGTCATTCGCCTTGCCCAACTCGTACATCATTACCTACGATACTCACGTCACATCTAACCACGACTTCAGCATCTTCACCATCGCCGACACACATTAGCCACTCTCAACAGAATCAGACTCGGACGGGTTTGCACTTGAAACCACTGCAATCCCTAACCATACCTCACTTATCAGTCAGTCAAGCGCCAGGTAATCTCTGTCTTACATGTCTTAACATGATTCGATTTACTAATTGATGTCAATCTTATCTAGCCTGACTTGCACTTCTATTCTCACTTTTTGACGAACACTCGTTCACTCTCAAGCCTGGTTACTGTTGTTCTACTGATTAACTAGGAATTATCTATCTTGGCTCGCTTAGACATACAGCCCCTAACCACCAAATCGGAAAGCCATGGACAAACCACAATCTCAAGAGTCAAAAATGGATAAACTGCATATAGCCAATGTTGATCCAAGGAAGGAACACAATTATGCGCAACTGATTGTGAATCACGTGGAGAGCATTACTCGACCGAGAATACCAAAGGAAACTCCGACAAAGCGTCAACAACCAGTAAGGCCTGAAAACATTAACGACTTGCCCGATGATGTCATGCGAGCGATATTTGGTAAACTTGAACTTCCTGAACGGATCATGCTTCGACGTGTGTGCTATAGATGGAAAGAAGTAGCAGAAGGCTTGTGCCTGTCACTACTTTACGTCAAATTCAATTTGACTGATCGAGAGAACTTAGCAGAAAATGCCTCAACCTGGAATCCGCCATTTTCGAAGCAACGTTTTCTGTTTGAGGACTCTTGGAATGAGCCTAAAATGAACCAGACGGCAAAAGGCAGCTGCACCTTTCGTAAGAGGTTCATCAATCCACAAATGATCGAATTCATTGGCAGAATGTTCGTCAATTTGAAGACTCTAGTCATTTATTTTGACTTAAATGACACTGTGAAGGTTAATGTTTCGACTTTAGTTCGATTGCTTCTACTGCTGGATCCGATAGAATCACTGAGCATCATCCAATGCAAACCAAAGGTATCTCCCTGTACTGTATGGAAGATTTGCTCTACAATCGATAAGTTTGTGGCCCGATTAACGCGGTTGGATTTGTGTTTTGACACTTTTCACATTCTTCGAAAAAACTGGATCAAGGTTAAAGTTGCATTTAAGCTGAAGAATACAATCCATGCGGTGGACCATCTCAGACTGCCATCTAACATGCCAAATTTAATTCCCTTCTTGCAAGACATTGGCAAGAGTCATGCACTCACCAGTTTGGGCATGGAATCTGTCATGAATCGTGAACAACTTTCACGATTATTCGGCATAAACAGTCAACTTGCAACAGTTCGACAGCTTCAACTCAACTTGTGCACCGATTTTGACAATACAATTGATCATTTACATTATTTCACAAATGTGGAGCGCTTAACTCTGTACTCCAAAAAAGTTATTTTTGAATATCTCGATGTGAAATGGATTGAAGCACTTGCTCAGATGCCAAGACTCGTAGAGCTAAATCTTGTCAACTTTGTCACAGACGCTACTGTACCTGACTCAACTAAGCCTATTCTCTCAGTTCGAAAGTTGACCATCGGCGCACCTCATTTTACAGCTCAGTTTGATCTCCAAGCATTTAAAGCAGGTATTGACATACTTACTACTGAACAAATGCGCAACATTGGTAGCACCATGGCCAAACACTTTCATTCACTTGATGAGTTGCATCTTTGGACATGCGAAACTCCAGAATACGACAGCGAACACAGTCACGACTGCCTGAGGAGAGAACTACCAGAACTGAAATTGATTAGTGTGACTTTGAACGAACAAAATATGGCTAGAGTTAGTGAGTTATTCTGATGTATTCCTCATTTTCTTCATTCACTTCGTCTGTATTGGATCATAGTTTCACACTAGTCTCATTAACTTATCTACCTTGACATGTATCAATATTAAGACTCAACCAACTCAAACTCAACTCATTCACTGTGTCTGGCACGTCTTGCACTTCCTGGACACACCAACAACCTAATTGTGCACACTGAGTTATTGGTGATTCGCTTTGCTCAATTCGTACATCATTGCATACGATACTCAGATCTCATCTCTATCGACAGTTTTGAGCATTTCCACACTATTCATTTACCAGGTACTACAGTCATATATGTCTCTCTTGCATTGATATATCTCACTTTTTAGACTCAACCAACTCCACTTCGACTCCATCACTGTGTCTGACTCCTCTTGCATTTCCTGAACATTCATACACGAACAACCGGACTGTACAAACTACTTCACTGGTGGTCATTCGCTTTGCCCAACTCGTACATCATTGCCTACGATACTCCCACCTTTACTCCTGCATCACCATCTCAACAGTATTTGAGCATTCTCACACTATTCATTCACCTACTACCCATTCTTCACAAGGTATTGATCGTATATGCCTCTTCTGCCTTGACATATCTCACTTTGTAGACTCAAACAACTCTACGTCCTCAGCACCCACTCATGCACGAACTACCTGACTGTACACACAGCTTCACTGGTGGTCATTCACATTGTCCAACTAGTACATCATTGCCTACGATACTCAGATACTGCTGCATCACCATCTCTATCGACACAAATATTTTGAACATTCTCACACAATCAATCACCTATCCCAAGCCAGTTCTATCTCAACCAAGACCAATGCGTCAAGATCAGTCGACACCAGCAACCCGACACGAAGACCAGTCGCGAGACCCAGTGTTTGGAGAACCAGTCAATGTGCACCAGGTTGGTACAGCTATACTAGATGGCCAAGACGGAACTACAACCACTCCTCGAGTGAACGCACCACAAGTAAAACTTCCTAAACGCGAGGTCTTCATCAAGGCCTATCCCATAATGCTCGACTTGGATCCTGTGTATCTCGACCGAAACTTGTATATCCCGGAATCGAGTCCTATCAAGTACGAAAAGGTCCAGCCGTATCTGGAAGTCAGTCCTGAGGATACGAGCATGCCGCGTGATCAAGAAAGTCGACCGGTGACGGTAGACCTGAAGTATCCCCGTGAGGGCACCGACTGCAGTGATGCCAACGAGACTAGTCCAGTGAGCGTGGACACTGGTCAAATGGTTGTCTAGTCTTGAGACTTTGTCTAGTGAAGTGTCTGATCGGCAAATAGAACCATACGTGATCATCAATACACCACACGCTCACCCGAGTAGCAAGACATTCGTTGTGCACCCAGGGCCTCTCATGAAGGAACCTCATCAAACGCCATTCTTCGTGGGCGCGATGTCACTTTGGAAGGACTTTCTTTGGGCAGAAATGGGAGCGCGCCCGCGTCGCCTGGTCGGGTACGAGTACAGACAGATTGGACCATTGACCTCAAGCGCCTCGAGAAGTCGGTCATGTTGGTGACGAACCAAGCAATGCTCATCTTCTTCTACCTCCACATTCGTTTCAAATGAGCGCTTCTTTACAAGCACTTTCGGCTGATGGCTGGTGGGACTCTGCCTCTCGAGATGACTAGGATTGGATCGACCTAACGGTGGACTCGTTAGTTTGGTGACTCATTGAGCCAGTGATGTCACCGACCTTTCCCGTTCCCGAGCGCAGCTTACGAATAGAGTTGGCCAACGACCAAACTGAGCATCCCAGACCCGATGGTGGTGGCAGATGTCACTTGTCGAACTCGTATCAGGACGATCGAACAGAACGAGCCATCGAACTCAAGCCATCGGCAAGCTATTCAAAAGCCAAACCTTTCGCCACTGTTGGCACTGCCTTGATCACTGATCAGTCCAGTCAAGATATAACGTTTGGGCCTGCATGACCTGTAGCCTCAGTGCCATTTAACCGCTAAGCCGTTCATCTCCTTGTGACTTTCGTTCTCTTGTGTGTCAACCAACTTGTGCTCCCCCATGAATGACCATTCATGTTATGCTCTAATAAAATTAATTGTTTATTTCATTTAATGAATAAATAAATAGATCACAGAAAGTAAATCACATTAATCGTCATAATCATTCGTCTCATTTCGTTCACTCGAAGTCATTAATCACATAATAGTCAGAATATCGTAAATACAAAATAAAATGTTATAAAAATGTGATTAAGATTTAGAGGCCTTGTTGTCTTCTAGAATCTTTTCTTAAATCAGTTCGTGTATCTCCAAACAGATCAATTCGCAATTGACTACGCCTGAAAGGCTACGTTGATGTTAATAATAACACACAAGTCAAATTAGATCGATCTACGAGATCAAAACAACTGTGCACCAACATACACTGACAGACTGGCTGTTGTCTACTCGCACATGCATGCACTACATTCACACGTGACTCATTGGCAAACATGATAAGTTATCATTGATAACAACAACATAGTCTTTTCATATAAGACGTCTTTCAATATGAATATTAACATGTCAAAAAATAGAGCACAAATAGAGCACAATTTTCCAGAGAACAAAATTCATTGAGCACAAAAATGTAGAGCACAAAATTCACGAGCTTAACTTTCCTGGGGCACAAGTTAGTAGAGCACAACTTTCTCAGAGCACAAGTACCCCAGAACCCACGCGCGTCACATCCTGAACACTCATACATAAACAACCTGATTGTGCACACGGAGTCAATGGTGGCCATCATTGCTTACGATACTCCCACCTATACTCATGCATCATCATCTCTATCAACACATTCCATGCATATGCATTACGCAATTATGCAACATGCATACACGAACAACCTAATTGTGCACACTGAGTCACTGGTGGTCATTCGCTTTGCCCAACTCGTACACCATTGCCTATGATACTCTCACCTAGACTGCTGCATCATCATCTCAATTGACAAACAGCATTTGAGCATTCTCGCACTACCCTTCACCTACTACCCATTCTTCACCAGGTATTGATCGTATATTCCTCTTCTCCCTAGACATATCTCACTTTGCAGACTCAACCAACTCAACCTCAACTCCATCACTGTGTCTGGCTCCTTTTGCACTTCCTGAACATTCATACACCAACAACCTGATTATGCACTGCACACTGAGTCTCTGGTCATTCGCTTTGCTCATCTCACATATCATTGCCTACGATACTCTGATCTACAGTGATGTATCACCATCTCTATCAACACATACCATTTGAGCATTATCACACTATTCATTCACCAGGTACTACAGTCATATGGCTCTTCTTCAATGACATACTCACATACTCAACTCTATTTAATCATTTCCCAGTTTGGAATTTACATTCATTATGTCAGGTCAATAACACACATTTGTCTTATCTTATCGTAGTTCACTTTTGCTGTCCACTTTGTATTAGTTAGACTTGAACTCTGTTTATATACGGAAACTTAATTTATCCATTATACACAAACAATGTTACAATGTAATTTTGAAATAATAAAATTAGATTCTTTCATATGTGATCGTGAACAAATTTATTGTCGCTGTTGACCAAACTGAAAGGTGTGTGAGATAAAGTGATTATTGATATATGTGTTCAGCACGTTTTTGTTTGACTGGTGCGAACAGGTAAAGCACCAGTCTGGAAAGTGTCATCCAAACACTAGAGGAGCACCAAGAACAACATACAAAACAGAAATCTATTACAATGTACAATCTATGTCAATTTGACATTGAAAACTGCCAATCTCTTTTATGTCGGTTGCTCCACTGTGCCTGTTTGCTCTCATTTAGTAAAACATTAGAGAAAACACAACTTGAAGAGAGAGAGAGAGAGAGAGAGAGAGAGAGAGAGAGAGAGAGAGATCAACCACACAGACAAAATCACTAAACACTACAGCTCAATTGAACGTTGCCGGGGCAAAACCTCTCTTGTTGCTCGTGTTTGACTGACTTTGGTAATAAGTCAGTGTGTGTTTAAAATGTGACATATTTGATTTATTTGTCTTTTACTAGTGAATGCAAAATTAAATTCACATGTTTATCAATACAATCCATTTTCAGGTATAGCAATTTGGGATCAAAAGTCATGTCCATGTGACATTTTGCTTGTGTGAGCATTGTGTGACACTGTTGTTGTCCTTTTCATTCTCACCCCAGTCCTGCAGTAGAGGGGCAGGTTTTCTGGTTGATTTTGTACGTTTAGTTTTCTCTCACGGTGTAGTTGGAGAAGAGAGATTGTTCGTTGCAGTGTTCTTCTACCCAGCACTCACACAGGACGGGGCGCACAAGTACAGTTGTATTGTGCACTCTCTCTCTCTCTCTCTCTCTCTCTCTCTCTCTCTCTCTCTCTCTCTCTCTCTCTCTCTCTCTCTCTCTCTCTCTCTCTCTCTCTCTCTCTCTCTCTGCACCTCTCTGCCCCTCTATGCCAAGTCGGCCATCATTGGTGATCTTTCCTTCAAGCTGATCAGACGTGGCACATCGACGCATCGATCAAACCCAAAGTGATCTCACCTCATCTTCATCTTGCTTCTTCTTCGACTTCTCATTTTTTTGTAACTCAACACGAAACTATGTAATTGAGATGCTAATTTACATGCAAATCACTAATGTTTACTACTTTTCTAGTCTTCCCCTGTTTGCTTGTGATCATCAATCGCATGGCGTGCTGGTCGTTGGATTCCTAAAAATGTTTTTCACGCCTCAACGGAATCAAAGTAAGTGTCATTTCTTATGTTGTGCATCCCTTTCTCAATACTCAATAGCGTATACCACTCAAATCCGATTAGTTTTAGTAATTTACGCATTTGTATCCATTGCACGCACTTTGTCAGACCAAAACTGTCCACGTGGCATTCAGTAGTAGTGTGTCTACGTGGAGGCATCATAGTTGGTGTGCTCCTGGCCTGGTAGACAGACATTGCCGTCACAATGCAGCAGTACAAGTTAGTATAGTCAGACACACATCTAGAGTTCTGGTCCAATTGCGAAGTACATGGTGCGACGTAAAAACGATTACTGACTCAAACATTGCGTTTGACTGTGTCATTCATTTGCAAACAATTTTGTCTATTTTAGAGCACCCTGTAGACATGTACATTTTGTGCGCTGACACAATAGTACATCTATCGATCAATATTCGAATGCCAAATGTCTATGCTAAAAAGCATTAAAAGATGCATGCGCGTTCTAAAATGGTGATGATGATTGGTGCACACATCTCAATCTATATGCGTGATTGTCGTTTTGTTTCATTAGTTGTGCATAACTTTTCGCTCACAATTGCACTGGACATGTCACAGAAAGTTGACCGCTCACTATGTATGCCTCAGAATGCTCTACTTGAGTTCAACTTTAGTTCATAATCGACTCCATTCGGTCGGCTCAAAACTGTTACAATGGGCTTATTATGCATTCTCTTTAAAATTATTTTCATAATTCGCCAGTGGAACAGATTTGATTGGACCTTGGTCAATCATCAAAGGACAAGTGAGTGTTCACTTACCACTCAAATCAATATTCGACATTTAAGCGTATCTAGGATACACTGTGTGCTTGATACAATTCTTTGAACGATTTTTTGCATCATTACATTTATATACGAGAGGATGAGATGGTATGACCAATGACGTATTTTGCATTTGGAAAAAGTGGCTACTCGTTGGACGAATTACACTAATGAACTGACCTGCGATTAATAGACAATATATTGAGTATGAGAATTGCCTCCCTGGATACGCCACTGTCGTAAAGACTACGTTCACTTGTTCGTTGCCCGGCAAAGCCTCCCTTGTTGTTTATGTCTGACCTACTTGGCCATTGGCCAACAACAAGTCGGTCTGTTTGTTAGATTTGTTTTCATTATCTCCTTCTATTGAAGCGAGATGGCCAATGGACAAACAGATAAATAGCCTGTGTGGATGTGAACGATTTCACTGGTTTTCCTCTGTCGAGTGCAAAATGTATGTCACATTGGTTAGTCACTCACTTTTGTGTCTGTTGCTCCACTGTGCCTACATGATCACAATCAGTAAAACATTAGAAAAAGCACAGTTGAATATCAAACAGCCACGAACAAAATCACTAGACACAACGGTTGACTTGCACGTTGCCTGGCAAAGCCTCTGCTTGTTTGTGTCTGTGTCTGACCGACTTGGCCAACAAAAAGGTCGGTTTGTTTGTTAGATTTGTTTTCATCATCTTCTTCTAGTGAATGTAAAATCGATTTACTTTAGTCATTCAAATTCACATGTTTGCCAATACAATACACATTCAATGTGTGATCAAAAGTCAAGTACAAGATGCATCGGTGGTGTCCGCGTGCTCTAGCTCGAGCTCCGGCGAGGTCACGAGTGGAGGTGTTGCTGGTTGAGTCTTGTGCGTCTCTGTTGTCATCTTTCTCATCCTCTCCCCAACCAAGTGTGTAGAGGTTCAGGTGTTCTGGTTAATTTGACACGACTAGTCTGCTCGCCCTGTGTGCCTGGAGATGTAGTGATTGCTTCTTTCTGTGTTCTTCTAAGCCGGCACACACACTGGACGGGCACATGTACAGTTGTATTGTGCAGTGCACTGCCACTCTCTGCCAGTCTCTGCCCAAGTCGCCCATCTTCATTTCGAGATGTACGGACGTGGCACATCGACACACCGATCTAACCAAAAAGTGATCTCCCCTCATCTTCATCTTGTTTCTTCTGCGACCTATTCTTAGTAACACAACACGGAACAAGGTATTTAAGATTCTAATTTACATGTGAATTACTAATTTTGATTACTTCGCTAGTCAACCTGTTTGCATGTAATTGTCAATCGTTTGGTACGCTGATATTCTAATACAAAAATGTCTTTAATGTCTCGACGGAAACAACGTAAGTGTCATTCCTTATGCTATGCAGCCCTTTCTCAATAGCGTATACCAGTCAATTCCGATTAGTTTTAGTAATTTTCGCATTTGATTCCATTTCACGCACTTTATCAGGCCAAATATGTCCACGTGGCATTCAGTAGTTACTGAGTAGTAGTGAGCCAACGTGGAGGTAACATATTTGGCCTGTTCATTCCAGGCAAGAAGTAGGAGATGACGTCACAATACAAAAGTACAAGTTAGTATAGTCAGACAGACGTATAACGTTTTGGTTCATTTGTGGCATACATGGTGCGATATAAATGAGATTTCTTTCTTTAACACTACATTTGGTTGTACTTTTTATTATCGAACAATATTGTATTGAAACACCTTGTAGATAAGTACAATTAGTGTTCGAACACGAAATGCTATTTATCGAACATTACTCGAATGTTAAATATCTATACTGAAAGATGTATGCGCGATCTAAACTGGTGATTCTGATTGGTGCACTGCACAATGTATATTTAGCCGAATGATTATTGCACTGAACATTCTGGTTACTTTGTTGTTCTTCAAATATGTTCCATAATCCTAAATGATATCTAAAGTACTCAGTGTTTTTGTTCCATTTCTTTAATGTTCTGCATATTTTAACGAAAGTTTACTTTAATAATGTGATATTTAGTTCTCTCAACTGTTTGTTCAAAACTGTATGTACAATGTAATCTTGAATCTTTCCATAAGTTAGTCTCGTCTTGCAAAATGTATATTTTCCGTACAATTTCGTTTCACATTTTGCATTCGAGTCTAATATTTGGACTGATTTACACTAACATCTTAATGACATCAAACAGAGTCTGCCCATAAATCAATTCCATTTGTAACATGAGGTTTTCAGTAAATTCTCCAACATGTTTCAATTAGAATTGAATATTGGTTAGATTTGTAAATCTCTGTTTGTCTCCATTTGTGAACCTGAATTCTGTATTGAACACTCAATGAAGCAAACATATACAAAATGTAAGTAATACTAACTTGATGATGATAAAATTTATTTCTTTTTCTAATTCACATTCATTCCCACACCCGAACACACTTTTTTCAATTCCAACCGTTCGTATGCAGGTTATGTACTTCTGAGCTTGCTCAAAACTGTTGCTCAAATCTACTTATGTAATTCTTTATTGAGTACATTTAGCCATAAGTAATTTGTAGCACAGTTTTGATTGGGCTTCAACTATCATCGCATCTAATCAACAAGTGATATCAATTTCTCTAATTTCCAGTCGAGATTTGGAGACCCATACTCACATGATGTTTGGTTTCAATTTGAATAACTGGCAACAAACATGCAAAACAATAAATGTCAATTGAATCTGTATTTTATTTAATTAATAAAAATTACTAATCATTGTTACATTCGAACAATATCAAATTGATTCAAACAGAAACTAATTCAATCTGTCCAATGGGTGCAATGTTTTGCTCTTGTTGTTCGGAAATTTGCACATTTTGTCGATTTCGTACATTTCTAACCAATGCAGTGAGCACTGCTCCAATCAACAAAACAGCGGCAAAGCCAATGTTTGTCTGTTGATGTCCAACTTGAGCAATAGTCCAAGTGGAAATGTAGGTAAAAATGATACCAAACATCTGAGCGGACACATTGAGCATTCCAGCGGAGGTTCCTTCCGATGTGGGGAAGCTGACTTCAACACCAAATTCGAAGCCAATCGGCAGGTAACCGGTCATAAAGAAGCCCAACAGACCAGAGATCAGGTACAGAGTCCAAATTGAGCCAAATTCGAGTGCAATCGCAAAGCACACTGTCCCAATCAGTGAGAATATGTACACAAATAGAGTGACACTTTTGTATGCACTGGTCACCTTGAGCAGGTAACCACCAGAAAGGGCACCAAAGATGCCAGCCAAGGTGATGATCATTCCCATGAGACCAGCCTCACGGGTATAGCCGTGCCCAATGGCACTCTCAACCATCTGTCCAAGCACTGTGGAGATGGCATAGAAGGCACCTGTGTTTAGACCGTAACTAATGAAGATGAGCACAAAGTTAATGTTGAAAAAGAGTGATTTTAGAGACTGTGCAAAGGACTCTTTGTTTCCGGATGACTCCTGCACAACAACTTGGGCTCTGCTTGGTGGCAGTTTGGGTTTTGCTTTGAACAGGATGAGAATCAGGACAAAAAGCACACTGGTGACGATGGCAGTTCCGTAGAAGAGGCGACGCAAGCCAACCTCGGTTTCGCCATTGCCAGTGGAATCAGGTTCAGGCACCAACATTGTTGGAATAAAGAATCCAAGTGCAATGCCAACTTGATTGCCGAAAACACCAATCGATGTGGCAAGACTGACTTCTTTCTCGGGAAACCAAGTTGCAGCGAGCAGTGGAGGAATGTTCAGAATGAACAACTGAGATGTGGCCACAATGGTCTGACCGGCGAATGTAATTGGAAAACCAGTTGGACTAACCGAGAAGCACTTGACACACGAACCGAGCGCGTTTCCGAACGCAGCCACAACCAAACAGTTTCGCAGACCAAAACGATCCAGTGCCCAAGTTGCAGGAAAGATGCCCAAAATGTACGTGAACATGTACAACATTGAGGTCCACGAGACGGCAATTGGACTCACACCATAGTACGAGGTAATCGAAGATTCGATGATTGCGTACTCGATCCATTGAAATGCGTTCGAACAGGAGAGTGCAACAAACAGACCAATCATAAGAAGTCGAATGCGGTAGACACGAATTTTCGGGTTACGTTCGGGTAAAGATGGTGGAATTACATTGTTGGACAACATTTCCGTGTTCTCGCCAAACTTGTTGTCTTCGGATTCATTGGGCGTCATAGTAGAAAATGGAAATTTTTTTCTTGCGAAAGCGTTGGCTTTTTTTGGTAGCACACTAGTGATTTGACGAGTTGACACAGCAGTGACAGGACAGATTGTGAATGCGAGTGTGTTGCGATGTCTATGCGAGAAATGGTCGCTTTCGTAGAAATTCAATCGTTCTCGTGAAATATCATATCAAGTTATGATGGGGTGAGGAAGAGAAAGCACAAAGCCGACGATACTCGACTCAACTAGTGATAACACAGACAGACAGGCGAACGCACACACACAACCACCAAATGCATATGAAGATGAGTTCATTTTCGATTCGAGTGAGTGAGTCGTTAGCCGCATCGTTCTACTAAAGCCTTTACGAACGATGTACATGTTAAAAGTTTGCAATCACTATGAATAAACATAAACAAAGGCACTGCTCACTGAACGACGAAATGCATTCACAATTGCAACAGAACGCACAAAGTGTAACTTGGAAACTAGTTTAGAGTTTCGATTTCTGTCTGTTTACTATCTCCCCTCCAGCTCCCATCCCGTTATCTCGTGTTAATGTTGTGTTAATGGCAATCAGACGAGCAATGTCGCGCGCGGTTGATGATCACTACGATACGAACACACGAAATCGATGCGACAGACTTGCGAGAGATAATATGTCGAAATATCAAAGGGAGACGAAAGCAATGTGCAATAATGATTTATTGCATCTTGAGTTACCTCCGACGCTGCATCGATAATAAGCAACGATGGGAAGAAAAGACGATTGGACATAAGAAAATATATAATTTATTTTATTTAATACATTTGGAAATGGATTTAACTGAATTTGGTATCAAACGGTTTAGAAAATGAAATACATAATACATTTTGATTTTATTGAAATTAAGATTATCATTCTGTCATGAATCACCAAACTGAACACAAACATTTAAATGAATTTTTCCGATTTTTCCGATTATATATTATGACGCATCTGCACTTTGAATAGCCAGTAATGATTGAAGTAAATCATCCAGATCAACTTGAATTTTACTAGAACAAAGTTATCTCGAGTAAGCAAAGAGAATTAAGTGAATGCAAAACGAGCACAATAACATTTTTGTTTCGGTTGTGCATTAGATGACTTAATCTGACAATCAGGGGAACCGGGGAAATTCGTGTTCCTAAAAAAAATAGTTCTAATTTAGGGAAGGCAGATTGGCACTCTGACAACAAATCTAAATATAAATCTAAATGAACCAAATAGAACCAAGATTAGTTGTAAGTTTTTAATATTTACTTCAAAATTCGATTTGCGTTGTGCATAGTAGTAAAGCATTGATATGCGATATTCATAGAAACATATATAAAATAGATAGACGAAATATTTCAGTTTTAGTTGGTTCAGTGTCGACCTCTACTGTTAGAGATTCAAATTTATGGCTTAAATTTGGCTTTAGGGAGCCGAATAAGCACAAAACACATGAAAATAATAATTTGAGACAAAAAGAATTGTTTGAGTTAAAATTTTAATTGTTGTGACCGTTAATCGTTTTGATTCTGTTGAACAAAGATAATCATTAATTTTCGTATGAGGTCTCACTTTAAGCGGATTGCCGAGAGTGCTACCGTTGCAATGTGTGTCATTTGTGTCTAATTTGTTGAGTCTCTTTTTGAACATGTATTTTTATTACAAAACTTATTGAACGGAAAGACACATGCACTTATACACGCAACCATTGAATTGCGCCTCCATGTCCTCACTGCCAACTAGAACCCCTTTGAACCTGACTTGTCTTTTCTTCTTTTCTCTCTCCTCTCAGTGAGTGGGCTCTGTGCTAAGCTCCTGTCCGGCAGTGTGCCTTGGTTGGCTCGTTTGTTCGACTTCACTTTCAATGAGTCATCAGTTGTCGAGTGGTCGCTTTTTTCGTATCTCAATTATCTGGCCCAATGACTTTGAAACTGGAACCCAGTGGTCGGACACTAATCCTCTTTCATGTATTTAAATTTGTTCATGCGAACAGACGCTCTCAATCGTTGTATTGTGTTGAGAGAGGCCTCATTCATTGGCAAGAGAATAGTCGATCGTTTAGTGTTCGATTGTAGTACATCGTGTGTGTGTGTGCATGTGTGCATGTGTGCACAGTGTTTGCCTGTATGTGTGTGCGTTACGCGTTAACATTTGACTGCAAAGGAAAAAAGCTTTAACGACTGGCATTAGCGTTTAAGCGCCAGATGGGCACATGAACCCCTCACATACAGTCGAATGAGCGTGCTAATTGTGCCAGGCCTGGCTTTGAGTGCTGCCGGAACAGACACAGCAGGGAGAGCGACCATCTGTCAAGTCTCTACACAGATTAGTGGACAGAGCCTTTCTCTCTCTCTCTCTCTCTCTCTCTCTCTCTCTCTCTCTCTCTCTCTCTCTCTCTCTCTCTCTCACCCACTCTCAGTCTCACCCTCTCTCAGTCTAACTCAGGGAGCACTCTCCACGTGAGCCCCATTCGAACACAGCAAGCAATGAATGCGTCAATGTGTGAATGGCAATGTCACGAACCCCACCCATTTTTCTCATGCTCTCATCTCATTTTCGTCTCTATGCAACCTACCCTCTCTTTATGGCTTTGTATTTCTCCAATGTCCATTCTCCCTCCAAGCCTCTCGGACACGTTTTGCTAACAGCAAAGAGATATGAATAAACCACCACAGAGTTGCCTTACTTTGGCTTTGCTTCCAAAGTCTGGGCAGCCAATCACTCCCTCCGCTCCTGAGGCTAGTGAGCTGCACCACACAATTCAATGCACACAACTGCGTGCGCTTACACAAAGAACGCTTCTAACTTGCTTAAACACAAATTATTTGTGTATGTTTATGATTCTCCAATCAACATGAATAAAAAGAATAAGCGAATCAACAGCTCTAATGAGTCATCAAGCCAAACGACGACAGTCACATCAACACCAATGAACAAGCAGCCTCGTCAGAACAGCCAGGGCCAATCTCCAATTGAGCAAGACCAAGAGCAAGACTACTTTGCGGAGCACATTCACGACAAGCAAATCCGCGAGTCTCGTGTCAAGTATCACATACAGTGGAAGGACTATCCCGCCCAGAAGGACTACACCTGGGAACCAATTGGCAATATTCGAAATTGCGTTGAGCACATTGCCGACTATGAAATGCGACACGAGAATCGTCAATTCAAGAATCCCAAAATCAATCTCGAATTGGCGAAGCAGTACCGCGAGGCGACCATCGACAACGAACAGATGACGACAGTGATGGGCTTTGACCCGGAGAAGAAGGTACTCTTTGTGTGGTGGACCAATTGTATGGTCACCACTTTGCATGTGAAGGAACTCGACCATTATCTCATCTATTCAATTGCTTGCCTCACTGTGAAAGGCTTTCAAGACAGGTTTCATCAAAACAAGGCTCAGATTGACAAACGTGTGTCGGAAATTGCAAAAGAATCAGACCCAGATGAGGTTTTTCCAAATGAGGACGACATCGACAGACTGGCCAAAGTGATCGAGAAGAATCTACTCGAAAGTAAGTTTGGCTTTGCTTACTATGAAGACACTCAGTTCATACTGAATCAACAGACTTTACGCTCCTGTTCTATTGGCAGTACGAAGGAGTGGATTCAGTACACTCAGTGTGACACATGTGGCATGCATTTCGAGAGGCCTACTTCACAATTTTTCACACATTTGCTCGAAACCGGACACAATGGAAGCTACCTGAAGGAGTAGTACACCTTCAAACATCGCTTTTGTTCAATAAACTCACTTTTATAAATGACATTGACTTAAAATGAGCGCATTCGTTACATATGATATGATTCTAATACTAAATTTTGTAATAATCTATCAATAAAATATTAAAAAATAAAAGACATTTAAAGATTTTATTTTATTTTGGAATGTACAATACAAGTTAAAGGTAAGACAGGTAATTTAAGCCATATCTATATTTAACCACAGTCCATTCGCATTAACTTTCCATCTCGGAATCACCTTGACTTTGGTGTTTCATGCCTGAACCGCCCTCCGATGCCTTCACCTTTTGGTTCTCTTCCTGGCTCTGGTTCGTTTTGTCGTCATCGATACGAATTTTGGTTAAAGTCTTGGTTAGTTTAGCTAACGGGTCTTTGGGTTTACGCTCAGGTCTTTCCCGATAGTAGTAACCGTAATCGTCTGCATCATTGTCGAGCAGATAGTAGACCTCGCCATTGACTTGCATTATGTCACTGATGTTGGGCACATTTTGGGAACCAGCTGCTGGTCCGCGCCCACTCGTGGAGGGCTGCTGGTTGTTGTGTGCCATCTTGAGATCGAGGAGAGATCTACGAAAAATAAAAAATAGTCGAATGTTGAGTAATAGAACTGTGAAATGAAACTAAACGATGACAGGATAACTTGTAATGAATTAGTGATGTCTACTTTTGGATAGTACACACGCTCATTGGTTATGCATGAGTCATCAGTACAGAGTACTGTATGGAGTAAGTATTGAACAGGAAGTGCTTACCAAATAGATCGATCGATAATCGACGTAATACGGACGGAAGTAACTCACAACTCGAACACACTAAATGACGATTGACGTTATGGAACACAATGCACTCACAGAAGCACACACACTCACTGACGCACACCGGCACTCATACACTGCGAGTATAATTGGTGAAAGTAAACAAATGAAATCTACTCGGAATTCAGAAAATAGACCACTGTGCTTTCCCTAACCTAGAGGGCAATTCACTGGCACAATAACATCTGTGCTGCCTAGTGAGGCATACAGCTGAAAGCCCACTTGGTGTTGTGATGCACACACACAGGGCACATAGAACGTCACTGATCAAATGACGAGAGCACATGCGTTACCATGACAAACCAATTTGTTCACTCAGTGGATCTCACCAGAGAAAGAGAGAGAGAGAGAGAGAGAGGGAGAGAGGGAGAGAGAGAGAGAGAGAGAGAGAGAGAGTGTGTGTGTGTGTGTGTGTGTGTGTGTGTGTGTGTGTGTGTGTGTGTGTGTGTGTGTGTGTGTGTGTGTGTGTGTGTGTGTGTGTGTGTGTGTGTGTGTGTGTGTGTGTGTGTGTGTGTGTGTGTGTGTGTGTGTGTGTGTGTGTGTGTGTGTGTGTGTGTGTGTGTGTGTGTGTGTGTGTGTGTGTGTGTGTGTGTGTGTGTGTGTGTGTGTGTGTGTGTGTGTGTGTGTGTGTGTGTGTGTGTGTGTGTGTGTGTGTGTGTGTATTCCCTATTCAAATGCAGTGGACAAACTCACTCACTCACAGTGAGTCACTTATCCGAACGCGATGGAGAATGAGAGTAAGCCTAAAAGAGATTGTGCGCCCATTAGGTCTAGTAAAAAGTTTCTATATTTTCTAATATATCAAACGAATCGCTGAGCAAATATTAACTTTTGATTTGCCCACCAGTGTAATGGTAAGATTCGTATGTGTGTGCTTGTGCACTGAGGCAATGTCCGTCCCACCGGGGTATTATTACATACACACAACGTTACTGTACGCTGTTAGTGGTGAGTGGTTCGATCGAGAGCACGAGTCCGACTGACTGAGTGCAGTACTGTGACTGCATTGGCCGCTCACACACTCGAACTGAACACTAACTGACAGACTCGCTCATTTTCTCCTCTCGCTTTGTATGTCTGTGTGTGTGTGTGTAATCGACTTTGTGTTATTGGTGTGTCCGTAAGCGTCCGTTGAGAATCGACATTATTTGCGGTAATTAGCGGTTGCCGGTACTGGATGATGAGATTGGTGCTGTCTAGTGTCTTTGAGAGTTGAACCAAAATCACGTGTTACTGAAATAGTCTGACTTTGTATTGTGTGAACGACCATTCGAGTAGCAGCAACATCATCACCACTGAACAGATTTGGGCTAACAGCATGAACATGGATCCAAACCAACATCAACGGCCATCAACATCAGCACAACAACAACCAGCACAACAACAACCAGTACGGCGCTATATATTCGGGCCCAAACCATTCACTCCACCTCCACCAGCAATTGAATTTTCCCATGAACGGACCATCGTAAACGAACAAGAGCACCACAACGCGAGCCTACATCGCCTCCCACGAGAAATCATAAAAATGATCTTTGTACTGCTCGACTCAGTTGACCACTGTTTCTTACGACAAACATCGCTCCTCTTCTACCACATCATCCACTCAATGTACAAGCCGATGCGACGATTGGTGATCAAAACGTACTCCAAAAAGAAGCAAAATAAAGTGCTCAATGTGGCAATTAACGTTTGTATGCGTCAAAGTACTGCAATCGATGTTGACTTAAACTCGACCGTTGTGAAGGAATGCAACTTTGATTTGGCCAGTCGAGCTGCCACTCGACATCATTTGATTCTTCTTCGTCAGGCATTCAATGTCACTCAGTTGGTGTTTGCTCAGTCACGCTACAAATGTGAGCAGTTAGCCAGTCCTGAATCCACAAACATATACCATTTCCTCAGTGGTCTGGCCGAGTCGATCTCACTCGAACTAGTGAAAATCATCGTCTACTCTGGTGATGGCAATCCAATAATGCCCAACATTATTGAGGGCCTCCGTAGTCACTCGAACAGTCTGCGTCACTTTTCATTCTACTCACGTGTTCCCAGTGATAATGAATACTTTCCAAATTATGGTGGTCCGGCATTCTTTCGCTCACTTGAAGAACTCTACATTGGCTCATTTTCGACTAGAAGTGGTTATGATATCATATTGAGCGGTGAGCTCAAACACACACGACGACTCGGTTTCTATCAAGAAGAGTTGACCAAAATTGCCGAACAAATTCGAGCCATTGATCAAGGAAATACTGTGAGTCATCTCACTATTCGCGATATAAAAGGATTGCCATTCGAGTTGACCGATGAAATCAGAGCACTGATTCAAAATCGATTTCCCAATGCAATTCTTCTTTAATTATGTCGTTCGTCTGTTTCAAAATTGTTGATGATTTTCTGTCTGGAATACGAATATATCTATTGCACTCACACTCACATCATCAAATTCTACTGTTGGGTATTCGTCCACATCCACTTTATGAGTCAAGATTGGTCATGAGCCCACCACCACCTGAAATAGAGTCTCCACTCGAACTCACACTCAACCAAGAACCAAACTGCTCTCTCTCTCTCTCTCTCTCTCTCTCTCTCCCACTCTCTCCCTCTCTCTCCCTCCCACTCTCTCCATCTCTCTCCCTACTCTCTCCCACTCTCCCTCTCTCTCTTACTCTACCAGTTAATCGTCTTACCATATTACTTGAAGTGTCGTTCTGTTGATGCGTTCTATTGAGCAAACACAAACTCTAATGTAACATACATGTTAACGATCTCTTCACACATACTACAACCTCTCTATTGTATTGCATAGCATAGCCAAATCATCATAGTCTCTATACCCAAACCTATTCATGTGACACGAACACGAACACACACATGTCAACTGGCCGCTAATCGGTTGCATCACATCGAATCAACAATTGGACTATCAATCTGGCCTGGTCCTTAACCACGATCTCTTCACACATACTACCACCATATCTCCACTCTATTGTTTTCATAGCATAACCAAATCACCATAGTCTCTATACCCAAACCTATTCATGTGACACGAACACGAACACACACACATGTGAACTGGCCGCTAATCGGTTGCATCACATCGAATCAACAATTGGACTATCAATCTGGCCTGGTCCTTAACCACGATCTCTTCACACATACTACCACCATATCTCCACTCTATTGTTTTCATAGCATAGCCAAATCATCATAGTCTCTATACCCAAACCTATTCATGTGACACGAACACGAACACACACATGTCAACTGGCCGCTAATCGGTTGCATCACATCGAATCAACAATTGGACTATCAATCTGGCCTGGTCCTTAACCACGATCTCTTCACACATACTACCACCATATCTCCACTCTATTGTATTCATAGCATAGCCAAATCATCATAGTCTCTATACCCAAACCTATTCATGTGACACGAACACGAACACACACACATGTGAACTGGCCGCTAATCGGTTGCATCACATCGAATCAACAATTGGACTATCAATCTGGCCTGGTCCTTAACCACGATCTCTTCACACATACTACCACCATATCTCCACTCTATTGTTTTCATTGAATAACCAAATCACCATAGTCTCTATACCCAAACCTATTCATGTGACACGAACACGAACACACACATGTCAACTGGCCGCTAATCGGTTGCATCACATCGAAGCAACAATTGGACTATCAATCTGGTCTGGTCCTTAACCACGATCTCTTCACACATACTACCACCATATCTCCACTCTATTGTATTCATTGAATAACCAAATCACCATAGTCTCTATACCCATACCTATTCAAGTGACACAAACATGAACACGAACACACATACACACAAATCAACAGACCGCAAATCGGTTGCATCATGTCGATGAACCAATTGGACTATCAATCTGGCCTGGTACTTGACCACAATCTCTGTGTCTCCCCTAGTTCTCAAATTAGATTAAGGCCTATAGCCACACCTTATATACCCACAATTCTTCAGTCGTTTGTATTGTTAATTGAACACAAATACAATAACCAAACATTTAGATTACATTAAAGTGATGTACTATCGATTAGTATAATCTCTATATCCAATACTACCCAAGTATCAAGCACATTTGTCAACCGATGGTCAGTTGCATCAGATTGAAGTAATGCTGCACGATTTGGTTATTTTGCCGAATCAACGATCTCTGCGCGGCTCTCCTACTCTTCCATTAAGACTAAATCTCGTGCATACAACATCCTTTCTATGCACATTCATATTTGCTCTTTAATAATTAAATAAACTTATTCTTAACTTTTCACGTTATTTTCCTTTTTTATCTACCGTTTGGCGTACGATTATAAGGAACAAAGTGGAGTTTATACTGATAATGCATTTAATCGCCGAACGCTAACATAACGTAGGCAACATAACACATTCGTAGTTTACTGCAAACGAAACGAAACTCGCTGATGATGATGGCGAGAGTGAGTGAGTGAGAGATCATGGCTTTGTAAACAAATGAAATCTACTCGAAATTCAGAAAATAGACCACTGTGCTTTCCCCAACCTAAAGGGCAATTCACTGAAACAATAACATCTGTGCTGTCTAGTGAGGCATACAGCTGAAAGCCCACTTGGTGTTGGGATGCACACACACAGGGCACATAGAACGCCACTGCTCGATACATTGACGAGAGCAGATGCGTTACCATGGCAACCAAACCAATGAGTTCACTCATGAGTTGATCTCTCCAATTTAGAGACAACATATTCCTTATTCAAATGCAGTGGACGAACTCACTCACTCACTCACAGTAAGTCACTTATCCGAACGCGATTGAATATGAGAGTAAGACTAAGAGGAATTGTGCGCGCATTAGGTCTAGTAAAAAGTTTCTATATTTTCTAATATATCAAACGATTCACTGTTAAATTAGTAACTTTGATTTGCTCACCAGTGCAATGGTAGGATTCGTATGTGTGTGCTTGTGCACTGAGGCAATGTCCGTCCCCCCGATGTATTAGTATACACACACACAACGTTGCTGTGCGCACATTACTGTTAGTGGTTCGATCGAGAGCACGAGTCCGACTGACAAGTGAGTGCAGTACTTCTACTGCATTGGCAGCTCACATACTCGAACTGAACACTAACGGACAGACTCGCTCATTTTCTCCTCTCGATGTGTATGTCTGTGTGTGTGTGTAATCGACTTTGTGTTATTGATGTGTCTGTCTGTACGCGTTCGTTGAGAATTATCATAATTTGCTGTAATTAGCCTTTGCCGGTACTGGACGATGAGATTGGTGCTGTCTAGTGTCTTCGTGAATTGTACCAAGAAGACGTATTACTGAAATAGTCTGTCTTTGTATTGTGTGAACGACCATCCGAGTTGCAGTAACATCACTACAACAAAACAGATTTGTGCTGAGAGCTTGAACATGGATCCAAATCAACATGATCGGCCATCAACATCAGCCCAACAACAACCAGCACAACGACAACTAGGAGAGCCCTCTTTGTTCAGGCCCAAACCTTTCACTCTACCTCCACCAGCAATTGAATTTTCCCCTGAACGGACCATCGCAAACGAACAACTTCACCACAACCCGAGCCTACATCGCCTCCCACGAGAAATCATCAAAATGATCTTTGTACTGCTCGACTCAGCTGACCACTGTTCCCTACGACAGACAACGCTCATCTTCTACCACATCATCCACTCAATGTACAAGCCGATGCGACGATTGGTGATCAAAACGTACCCCAAAAAGAAGCAAAATATAGTGCTCAATGTGGCAATTGACGTGTGTATGCGTCAAAGCACTGCAATCAAAATTGACTTTGACTCGACCGTTGTGAAGGAATGCAACTTTGATTTGGCCAGTCGCGTTGTCACTCGACGTCATTTGATTCTCCTTCGTCAGGCATTCAATGTCACTCAGTTGGTGTTTGCTCAGTCAGGCTACAGAAGTGAGCAGTCGGCCAGTCCTGAAACCACAAACATATTCCATTTCCTCAGTGGTCTCGCCGAGTCGATCTCACTCGAACTAGTGAAAATCATCGTCTACTCTGGTGATGGCAATCCAATAATGCCCAACATTATTGAGGGTCTCCGTAGTCACTCGAACAGTCTGCGTCACTTTTCATTCTACTCACGTGCTAAGAATGATAATGATTACTATCCACATTATGGTGGTCCGGCATTTTTTCACTCACTTGAAGAACTCTACATTGGCTCATTTTCGACCAGAAATTACCATCATTCCATATTGAGCGGTGAGCTCAAACACACACGACGACTCGGCTTCTATCAAAAAGAGTTGAGCAAAATTGCCGAACAAATTCGAGCCATTGATCAAGGAAATACTGTGAGTCATCTCACTATTCGCGATATAAAAGGATTGCCATTCGAGTTGACCGATGAAATCAGAGCACTGATTCAAAATCGATTTCCCAATGCACTTCTCCTTTAAGTATGTCGTTCGTCTATTTCAAAATTGTAAGTGATTTTATGTCTGGAATACGAATCCCTTTACAACACTCGCACTCACATCATCAACTTATTCTACTGTTGGGTAATCACTTGCATCCACTTCATGATTCAAGATTTATCATGAGCCTACCACCACCTTAAATGGAGTCTTCACTCGAACACTCACTCAACCAACAACCAAACTCTCTCTCTCTCTCTCTCTCTCTCTCTCTCTCTCTCTCTTAATCGTCTTACCAAATTACCCGAAGTGTCGTTCTGTTGATGCTTTCGATTGAGCCAACACAAACTCTAATGTAAACGATTTCTTCACATATACTACCACCATATATCCACTCTATTGTATTCATAGCATAACCAAATCACCATAGTCTCTATACCCAAACCTATTCATGTGACACGAACACGAACACACACATGTCAACTGGCCGTGAATCGGTTGCATCATATCGTTGCATCATTGAGATATCTACATGTAGATGTAGATGTAGATGTACATGTACATGTATATGGCCTTGTCATAGACCTCTGCACCCACTATATCTCCACTCTATTGTGTTCCCATTCACAACATATTCCATTACCATAGTCTCTATACCCAAGCCTATTCAAGTGACACAAACACAAACATGAACACGAACACACACAAATCAACTGACCGCAAATCAATTGCATTATGTCGATGAACCAATTGGACCATCAATTTGGCCTGGTTCTTGACCACGATCTCTGTGTCTCTCCTAGTTCGCCAATTAGATTAAGGCCTATAGCCACACATTATATACCCACAATTGTTCAGTCGTTTGAATTGTTAATTGAACACAAATACAATACACAAACATTTAGATTACTTTAAAGCGAATTACTATCGATTATCATAATCTCTTTATCCAATACTACCCAAGTATCAAACACATTTGTCAACCGATGGTCAATCGGTTGCATCAGATTGAAGTAATGCTGCACGATTTGGTTATTTTTGCTGAATCAACGATCTCTGCATGGCTCTACTACTCTGCCAGTAAGAATAAGTCTCATACACACAGCATTAGCAGCTTTATTATTTAGTGTTTGTATGCTTATTCATATTTATCTCTTAATTACTAAATAAACTTATTCTTAACTTTTCACGCGACTGTCCTTCTTTATCCAGTTCTGGTGTTCGATTATAACAAACAAAGGGAAGTTTAACGCGATACTGCATATAATCGCCGACAGCTTACATAGTGCAGGCAAATACGTTTGTAGTTTACTTCAAACGAAACGTGAACTACTTTCTATTACGATGATGATGATGCTGGCGTAAGAGCTTGAGTGAACGATAAAGGCAACGAAGTCGACGACGAGAAGAGAGCGACGCCAACTGCAAAAGAGAGTAGAAGTAGTGATCGCAAATACCCGTCCTTGTTCATTACCCGGGTAACGAGTAATAGTTCGGCATTTAAAAACGAGTACTCGACTAATACCCGGAATTCGATAGAAATTTTTGTTTTCTGGTTAAAACATGCAAAATGAGTCTAATTGCTTTGATTTTAGATTGCAGTGACTTCTAGAAGCATTCATTTGTTAAGTTTATGTTGGGAAAGTTCCTTTCCTTTTAATGAAAAAAATGAAAATTCAAGCTCAATGTCTTAATTTGTTGGTTATTCTACAAAATTTCACATTCACGATTACTCGGGTAATGGTCTCTCAAAAACCGAGTAACGAGTATATTGAAAATATGTCGATAACCGGGTACTCGTACCCCAGTTTCAATACTCGGGTGCGAGCACTAAGTAGAAGTAGAAGACCAATAACGCGCACATAACGCTCAGTAGAAGTCAGTCTGTCCATCCAAGCCAAAGCGACTCGACTCGATGATCGACTCGAGCGAGCCCCATTGCCATCTCACCCATCGTATATTAACGGAAAGTTACAACGAGCCGGACAATTTGTCTATGGCAATATACGTTCATATCTGTCGGTAGTCCAGCTATGCCAGCGTTATCAAAGCACATACGAGCAAAAAAACGAATTTGTTTAAATAAGTCCCGCATGAACAAATTGACAAATAAAATCGAATTTACATTCTGGACACATTCTAAAATTATGAATTGTTCTTCAAAAATGAGTAAATAATATACAGAATTATTAGAAAATTTTTACTAAGAAGAAAATTTTGAATTTCATAATAAAAACCAAAAAATGTACAATGGCGCTAATTTACGAAAAATGATGAACACGATTAAATTGCATGCACACATTTAATTAGTGATCTTAATTGGTTGTTAAACATGGCAAAAATGTTGTAAATAATCAAAAATGCTTCTAAAAGCATAAATAAAAATAAAAATAAAATCGAACGAGTGCACGTTTTGAACCACGGGATTTTCAACTCGACTTTTAGTGCTCCCTCACTCTAACCACTGCACCACTGCTCGCTTCTTCATCGTACATATGCACGAAAGCAGAGCTGCGCGCGCAGGTCTACTTTGGCGTATCTACACGAGGGAGAAGCGAACAGTGGTGCAGTGGTTAGAGTGAGGGAACACTAAAACTCGAGTTGAAAATCCGGTGGCTCTATACGTGCACTCGTTCGATTTTATTTTATATTTTATTTGCGCTTTTAGAAACATTTTTGATTATTTAAAACATTTTTGCCACGCTTAACAACCAATTAAGATCACTAATTAAACGTGTGCATGTAATTTAATCGTGTTAATCGTGTTTCGTAAATTAGCGCCTTTGTACATTTGTGGTTTTATGTTTTAGAAATATAAACTTTGCTCTTTAATAAAATTTTCCTCTCTCTCTCTCTCTCTCTCTCTCTCTCTCTCTTTCTCTCTCGACAATGAATTACTCGCCACTCGCTTTTAATTCGTGGCCACTATTCTTTAACTGATGTAATCTTCTGATTTGATTACCTTTCTCTAGACCAATCTTGTTTAGTTTACATATAGCTCTATTCACATACCTGGCATTCATATCGATAGCGTTTACATTAATTATATAAACATCCTTTAACTTTCTATTTGAACATAAACACAAACACACATTAATCGAATAGTGATCATAATTATCAGACTATCCTAATGAATTTGTATAATAAATATAAATGTGAATCCTGATAAGTAGTCGACATTTTCTTGATTTAATAAAATATTTGTTTCTTTTCGAACATTTGAACACTTTATCTCTTATTCCCATCTCAAGAATGGCTTCAAATGGGACTCAACCTACTGAAAGAGAACTAAATTTGCCATTCAAAAGGTTGTCGATAATTTTGTTGGTTCTCTTTCGTTTTACTTGTCAAAGTGTCATCTATTTGAGTTTTGGATCAAAACACGAAAGAAACGACGATTCAAAGGTAAATTATGTTTGATTGATTGGTTTATAATAAAATCATCTGTATATAGATTGTGGTTATTTTGCTGGTGGTTATTGGAGCCATTTACGCCATGTCAGCGATAGTCACTTTTCTCTTTGAGTGTCGATATCTGACGATGGTTTTTGTTGTACTTGAAATTATCAACGTGGGCATTTATTTGCGCTTTTCAATCGAAGATTCAGACTATTTGTTTGATGTAGTACTCACTTTGCTCATCGTTTTGCTGATGCTTTCTTATTGGAACGATTTGCATAAATTGGCTGCGAACAATCAGTGGAACCCGACTAGTCCATCAGTTGGGATCAGTTTGCAACGACAGAAAGCGTTCAGACAAAATGGCTTACCAAAATCTTCAAGCAATGCGTTTTCAGACGAGTACATTTAGTTATTTTATGGAATGCGACAACATTTATTATGATAAAGTCATTACGACATAACTCAAGCATTAGTCATAGTAACTTGTTGTTTACACATACTTTAATTCATTTAGCAGACACAACAAAATGAAAATATGTAAACATCATTCTAGATATGGTTTCCAAATTTGTTATCAAAATTAAAATTAAAAATTAAATTTGAGTTTAAATTTGTCTGATGAATAGAAATAGTATTTATTGGTTAAAATAAAATTAAATAAATAAATTATACCAAATAAATTATCAATAATAATAAGTCGTAATTCCATCGTTCACGACTTTTTTGAAGCCTCTTGGTCTCTTTTTATTCTTAAGATAATTGAACAACTTTCGTGCAATAATTTCCTGTGAAGACTTGTCCGTACTTTTGTTCTTAGTATTCACCGTTGTTGAATCATCAAATTTGGTTCCATTTTCGAGTATAATTTCTTGAATTACCTTTTTGCCATTTAGCAGTTTAGTTTGGATCTTTACTGGATAAACATGAATAAAGTTTTCTAGCTTTTCTTCAATTGTTCCATCAACTAATTTTGAAATAATGAAAATTAAATTATTAGTAAATAATAATCAAATTACCTGATTCAAATTGTTCAAACATAATTTCATAATCCATAATTTCTGCTCTAATTTCAGCTTGAATTAAGTCGACTACATCTGTTGTAGTTTTTGGTATTATCTGTTTCTTAGAACTTGGTTTGTTTTTCTTAACGTTTGTTTTGCTAGTTGTTGGTGCTAAGATTGAACTTGAATTTAAATTCGAATCTGCTTTTGATTTTTTGTTTTGAATTTTTCCACTACTTTTCTCTTTTGAGAGTTCGAATTTTAAAATAGGAAAAGTATATTGTTGATTCGCATTAGTTAATTCTTTTAGAAAATTAACGAACTGCTGGGCTACTTGCTCTTTACAATCTTTCCCAGTTCCAATCGACGCAAAATAAGCGACTTGTACAATTTCAATACTAAAGCTTGACAACGTCTCGGTAATTTGAATGTATTCGGGTTTACAGGACTGTTTCAAATCGTTTAGAATTTGCATTTTCGATTTTTTATTGTTGAAAACTTTTAAAAGTATGAATTAGTTTAATTCATTAAACAAACCAAACAAACCTTTTTTAAAATTGAGCAACAATTCATTGAGTTCATTCAGAAAAGTGCACAACAAAATCGATGCCGAACGAAGTGCTTTCTGTCTCTTTTTGTTACTCCAAACAAAAGTTATCAAGCCATTATTGACTTGGATGACACAGCTGTACTGGCTGGTGTTGTCATTGGCGCAATTATATGGCGAGACAGTGGTTTCAATGTTGACACCTTTTTGGATGAGGGCTGCCAGTAATTGTGGACACTCTTTCTCTGCTGTAGAAAGTGAATTGAATACATTCAAGAGAAAACTGAAATAGTTGACACGCAAATTGTGAACTTCAGTGATTTTCTGTTGAAACTGAGATGAAAAATCAGAGTTGTTTGCCATTTTGTGTGAGTCACCAAGACAATATGCTGTGCAATCGAGTTGCACAGACTAATTCGCTCAGATTGTATACAAATCTGGTTTGTTAGTGTTGACGTTTTTGATTATGTCAACTCAATACAAACACATAAAACGACATTTGCAATCACGTATGGGGATGCTTTTATAACTAACGCATTCCATTGTCGGTCATTTCGCATCTCATATTACATATGACGAATGCATAGTTTTATGTTTGCGTGTCAATAAACGCCTACATGTTACTGATAATAAAACTGTTTTATGGCTATTATTATTATTATTATTTGCTTATCAAACAAAAAATTGCACCAACTTTGCACTTTGGACAATAATGCAACGAGAGCAATTGAATTTGATTTATGTACATTCACGAACGTATACATTTGGATTGGTAATATTTGTAATATTAAGACAGTTCAAACAGAAAAAAGTTTTGGTTGTTGATGTGGTTCTCTACATATTCTTATGTTTTTGTCTGATTGTCACATTGGTCGCCAGAGGTAATGATGATTAGTATGATCAGGAGATCATGATGATCGTTTCAACTCGGTACCATGTTGAATCCAGTAAAGGGTATAATGTGATGAATAGATATTAAATCAAGGCAATGTGACATAGCAAGAAACTTTTACCTGCCTGTCAAAATGCCAATCTATCACAGTGATCTTGTCAAAGAAAAAAATAAATAAATACATAAAGGACATGAATGGTGGCGGCCTCTATTGAACTCGATTTGAACGAATGGACAGTGCACAGTGTGTTTGTCTGTTGAGTGAATATATTTGCTTGTGATTAGTATAGTGTGTGCTTGTATGTGTTTGTGTGTGTGTGTGTGTGTGTGTGTGCTTGTATGTGTTTGTGTGTGTGTGTGTGTGTGTGTGTGCTTGTATGTGTTTGTGTGTGTGTGTGTGTGTGTGTGTTTATTGCCAGAAGATCGACAGATATTGCACTCAAATGCTTGCTTTTTAGAGTTCGAGCGACAAGTTGTGCACTAATAGACTTGTTCGGAGAACTGTGAGACACAGAGAGTGAAAGGGTTGTCTGGAAATGTTTTGATTTAGTGTCGAATATGTTGTGATACTCGGGCGCATCTATCCGGTATATCTCGTCCTGAGCAGTGTCCGTGATTGGTCAATTTGACAGTTTGTGTGCCACTTGAGTAATGGCACCTTGGCCTGAGTCAGGCTCGTTACACTCTTTTGCGTTCAAATTAAATAAAAAAGTGGCTAAATTCTTGCAAGCCGGTTAACTTGAATAATTATAGACAAGTGAACGTATTGATTGTTCGGATGTCCGATTGTGGTTTTGGCTTAGTGAGTACGATTATTGCTCTACTTGCATGGCCACTACAGCGATCCACTACCGACAAGGACACCAAGGTAGATGGTGAGATGGTCGAGTGCAGTGCCAGCTGAGGCATAAATTGGCGGTGTGAAACCACCATCGCCTTTGCAACGTTCGTTCACAAAAAGTAATGTACCACGGTTAATCGCCATAAATTGAGTGAGGTGAAAATATCAAATCGGAAACAAAGAAAGTGTTTCGAAATGGCCATTGCATAGGCGAGTTGATGAGGTGGTTGGACGCGAGAGGTGATGTGAACAATGAAGCGAACCGAACTCACCTTGGCAGACAGAGGTTAACTCGACCCGACTTTTGATATGTACGAAACTAGAGGGTTAAACAATTCAATTTCCATTTTAAGAATAAACAACAGAGACAAGCGAATTTGATCCATAAGATCATCATTTATTATTATTAATATTATAACTAAGGATTTCTTACATGATTACTAAAGAGTTGATCTTGGAGTTGGACAGGAACTGGATGTTTTCCTGGTTTGCGTTAACTCCAAGAGTTGATCTTGGAGTTGGACAGGAACTGGATGTTTTCCTGGTTATGCGTTAACTCCAAGAGTTGATCTTGGAGTTGGACAAAAACTGGTTGATATTTCGATTTGTGAATTTAAATTCACCAAGCTGTTGATTAACCAGGCCATCTATGGTGTAGTTGATCTTCTTCTGGGAGATGAAGGTTGAATTTGTTGATATTCTTAACTTGGCTTCGACTATGACGGCTGTTCTTTCCAATGGCACCTAAAACATTGGTTAATTCATCAAACTTGCCTTCGTGAGGTTGACTTTAGCTTTGAGGTTTTTGGGAGACTGTCACAATATTTTCAGTAGTGAAGTTGCAAGTTGGAAGCATAAGTGAAGGCAACGATGAACCAGCCACATTTGCCACGGGAATCAAGGCTTTCGTTTTTAGACAGACTTTGTGGGACTGCTTGAGATTGTTAGGCTTGACTGCACTTTGTACCGAACCACTTGCAATGGCTTGCTTTGATGATGCCTCCTTCATCTGCTCCAGATTCGACATCGTCTCCGTTATGCATGAGCATTTCCTGTCTAATGATTAATTCGCCTTCGAACTTGATATGGAGTGTCTTCTAGGTTGGCTTTGATAGAAAAGTCGTGTAATCATTAGCCAATGCGAATCGAGTGTTGTGATGCTTGGGTAAGCTTAGTTGAAAATCTTGTAAATTGGTTCTTGGGTATCTTGGTTCTGTCAAAACTCGGGCTTTTTGATACAGTCATTTCTGACAAGTAATCACGGAATATGATCAAATTGTCCGGATAGGTCGCTTTTGTGCTTATTAGTGTAGTTTTCCCACATCTTTTGGTTCTTTTTCCACCACCACCAGAGCATCTTTCAATTTCTTTACCTCAAATGACGACTTTCCAGTTTGCCTGGAATTATCAGACCGGCAAAATGTCACCACTTCCACAATCTCGGCCGTTTTCTTCGATTGTGGCTTGGGAGTTTTAATCCCTTTGCCCACGTCTTGCTTTGAATTTTGTACTGGCATTAGCTTGTAAGCTTGCCTTCGGCCTTTTTAACGCTGATGGTGTCTTTTTGTTCCTCAGCATGAGAAGTATCCACAGGGACAACTTCTTTCTTTGACTCTTTCTTGAAGGTTGTTTTGGAAACCAAAATTTCTTGGCGGACTAATCAATTCTGCATTTTCGGGAAATGCTTTTGGTGTTTCAAGCACCTTGTTTGCCTTGCGGATTGGGCTGTGCTTTTGCTCCACTCCAAGAAGTGCTTCTTGTTTGGGACTTGTGAGGTGACTGTCCCTTCAATGTTGGGCAAGGGATCTCGCTCTATGGTGATTCGGCTTCATAATGTTGATTAATTTGTTCGGTAGTCGGACCATCTGTTTAGCTAATTTGTCTTCGGGATAAACCCAGCTTCTCGTCCAAACCGGTTGACCACTGACTTTGCGGAAAAAGATTTTAGTGGACACCAGTACGCCAGTATATCATGAGTATGGTATGTCGGTCATTTTGCTTTAGTTGAAAATTAGGAAGAGGCAAAGTAGACAGTGAACATGGTGCTTCAGTAGGAGGCAGAATGAGTGCATGACACAGGCAAGGCTAAACAACACTGCGCAATGATAATGCTGCATTGGCAATCGTTAATCGTTGCAGCACAGGTAGCAGGTTATAATTAACGTAATAGATCACGAAGTAGGCATTATGCATATCCAGGGCAGCCATTCTACTCGAGAACTGACAAGTGGTTCAGTGCAGACGAGACAAGACGAGTCACTGGCCAATTCCTGTTGACTAACTTCTTTCGCATCGCTTGGCATGTTCGATGTAGTAACACCGGGTAAGAAAGTGGGTGAGTGAGTTCAACCAATTGACTGGAATGATGACATCTGTACTTGAGTTGTAGTAAGTAGAAGGAGAGTGAGAGTGAAAGTGGTGGTTTTAAGAGGATGTTCAACTTGATTATGTTGTGACCGCCAATTCAGAGCTGTCCAATGTTCATTGACACAGTACAACGATAACAACAGTGAAGGCATAATCAAGCAGCGCCAAATGATTTTGATTTGTGTTACCCAACAGCACGGGATGTATGTATTGATGGTGCTGGTGATGGTGGTGATTGTGACATACAGCACACCAAACAGACAAACTCACATGTACATAGACCAATGTCACGATCAGTGAGGTTAGTTGTTGGTGGTTTAGCTTGTGAAG
The DNA here is from genome assembly GCA_023373905.1 of Rhizoglyphus robini. Taxonomy (NCBI): domain Eukaryota; kingdom Metazoa; phylum Arthropoda; class Arachnida; order Sarcoptiformes; family Acaridae; genus Rhizoglyphus; species Rhizoglyphus robini. The sequence continues at coordinate 75,054 of JAKIJQ010000017.1, read as the reverse complement.
TCATAGACTATCTCTGTCAGTCAGAGGCAATCTCAGTGCAATTGTGGTGTATGCGAACAAACGAGGAAGACGGTGATTGTTTTGTTTGGTGGCGGTGGTGCTGACTGCTTGAATGCTTTTCTTTCCGCCACACACAAATGGCGCTTCAGTACAACTACTACTCACATCTTTTGTACAGCGATAGGCAACCTCACCGCACTCAACATCTCGACAGTAGACACGACCAAACTCTTATCAATTGGTCATTTGTCAAGTTACTCACTGCTATGTCAGTCAGTGATGAGTAACAACCAACGAGCCAGTCAAAGTAGACATGAACTTGCTGTTGCTGTGGTTTGTGTTGCTTTTCGTTCACATACATATGATTTGTGTGAGAGTGTGATCGTCATACTACCGAAAGTGCTTCATCTTCAACCTCTCTACCTCGCCAAAATCATGTCTCTGCACAAAGACTCTAAGTTCTCCTCCTCCGATGGTGTGACCTACGTTGTGAGCTTCACTGGCTTCGTTCCACTCAAGTGCTCTATGAATGAGTTCGACTTTGGCACTCGTAGTGCCGTGATCAATCACTGCCTCGCCTTGGTTCGTCAACGAAGAGGACTTGCTGGTGGTTTGAGCAACTCTGCCGATGAATCGCTTCACCAGTTGTGTGGTGCTTTGACTCTCACTGAAACCTCGAATGTCAGAGTGAACGCCTCCACCAACTTGAGTCACCTGACATTGCGCTCAGTTGCAACTGGCAAAACGGTCCATCAATTCGACCTGTCGGACATATCTTACGTATACAATGATGACGATTCGAGCTTTGCTGTACTTGTGGTCAATGATGTCACTCTTGGACGTGCTTGTGTGCTTCTCGAATGCACAACATCAGAACGGGCTCGATGTGTCACCTCCACTCTGGGACAGGCTTTCCATTTGGCTGCTCAACGAGCTGCAGCTCAACCATCAACGTCTGCCTCTACTGCTCAATCTACAGCTGACCAACCGAAGACTCAGTCGAGTGAACAGCCGAAAGCTTCTACATCTCATCACTCGACACATTCAAAATCGACTCCTGGAAAGGAACCACCAGAGACCGAGTGAGTAGTCTACAAAATTATTAATATTAAATTCAAATTAATTTGATATTTTTGCAGTTTTGAAGTTTTAAGTCAAATTCAAAGTCTCAAGTTGGTGGACAGTCTGTTTGCAAGCTCATTCAAGGAAGAAGAGGAGTCAACAACTTTGATTCAGCACGATTTATCGTCAAGTGAATATGTAAGCCTCAATGGTTCATCGAATGTTTCGGAAATATCATTTTTGAGTGATGTTCGTCCAAAGACCCGATCCGTGAAATTTACCAGTAAGGTCAAAGTGAAGTATTACAAACGCGAGACCGAAGTAAATGAACAATTCTGGTTTCATGGAGAACTGTCACGGCTGGAATCGGAAGCACTCGTACTTGAGGATGGTGATTTCTTGGTTCGATGCTCACCAGATATCGAAGACAAGTTTGTGCTCACAGGAAAGGAGAACGGTCATGTGCGTCACATTCTACTGATGGATGAGGACAATCAAGTTCGCAACCACGTCGGCGTTGTCTTTCCCTCGGTCACTCAATTCATCGTTCATCACAGATGTGGTCAAATTCCGATTGTGTCCGCCAATGGAGTGCAACTTTACCTCAAGCGACCAATCATGGTAAATCGTGATTCTAACTGAACGTGTCTGCATGCATTTTCCTACTTATTGGTTATTGTTAATTTATGTTTGTCTTCTATACACTGCACATTAATCAATCTCTGTTTCTACAATTACATTACACAGTCTATTTTAGGTTGCTTTCTTTGTTCTGTTTGCTACCATGATAACAGAACGCAATCTATCTATGTTTGAATTTAGTATTAATGTTCTTAACCATAATAAAACGATGTTAACCAATTACGAGTTGATTAATAGTTCTAATGTACTGTATCGTTGGGTGCATATATATTGTGAGTTTTGGTTTGCACGCAAAATGAACTAAAGTTCCAAACAACCGTGACATTCGTTTCCTAGTCTGAACAAACTCGGACAAAATCTACACACACCCGGAACATCATGTTAGATTTCTGCACATGTGGATCAAACAATCGAATTAGATGATAACACTACTGTACTATGAATGTGGCAGGTCGACCAATCATATTGTCTCATCGTCACGGGTGTGCCCTTAATTCACTTCTTCTGCACAATGATATTTGCGCGGCAATTGAACCAATCAAACATCTGATGGTGTTGAACTAGACTGATTATCTATCGTTACTAACGCGCCTAATTGGTTATTAGGTTTCACACGAACTTAACAAGATTATTACCAAAAGTGTACAAGAGATACACTGACTCGATGTAGCAACGGCTGTGGCATATGAGACGGACATTGTTTGACAATAATAAAGTGATTTAACACTGGCCCTTGTGTTCCTTATTCCTTCGAAGTGTTGAGGAGTAGAGAAACTCTCTCCCTCCCCTCTCTCTCTCTCTCTCTCTCTCTCTCTCTCTCTGAGTTACTTGTGACCAAGTGGTTCGGACAGAACAACTAGTAATAACCTTCATCATCATCGAGTATGACGTTTACTGATGGCATCGAACTGATCTAAATGCAAATTCAGCTACCTCTTACGACAAGTTAATTCACGACTTGGTTCTCAAAGGGCCTCTGTATTCACAACACATTTACATTTACATTAAAATGTGGCATATTTTTTGGCATCACCACCAAACTGTCACTCAACAGTCTAAAGTTCTTGAATATTTAGTAGTAGAAATTGGTGCTCGTCATCGTCTTTTAACATACCGAACAGTTGTAATCTACTGCGAATGTTGACTAGAGGTAAATTGGATGCTTTTTGATGCAAGCCTTAAGTCACACTACATTATACTCCTTTTTGACTTCAGTCTCTGGGATTCTGGCCTCTAGGACGTGCATCTCACCTAGTCGCACTGATCGTTTTATTGCCATTTCGGATTGTTTTGGTTTGAACAGGAAATGTTAATTCGAGATGCGCTAATGAGATGTTGAGACTAGAGGAGGCATAGTGATTGCAAGGAACAAGGAAAAGATTTTTTGATTCAAACTTAAAGAATCGAGTGAACTCGAAAAAGATGACAGAGAAGAAGCGTACACACTGTAAAGACTTGATAATAACTTATTCACTACTCAAAGTAGCAAACAGAAGCAGTTTCAATAGTAATCAACATGACTTTATTCATGTTAACGACAAGAGATGAACGAATCAAAAATTCTGAGTTTTCAAAACCGAACAACAAACAGAATCTCAGAGTAACTAAGGTAAGTCTCATGTAAACATTCAACAAAAATTAACTTGTTACTATATCCACACAGGTAAGTCTCCTCACACCAGAATAGGAAAAAATAAAATCAAATTCTGTATTTTATGTCAAACCCAATAACCCAAGGGTAAACCCACACAAAATAGTAAAACAAGAAATAAATAGATAAATATACACAAAAGTCAGTCGAATAAATCGTTTTTTATTATGACAATGCGAGTTGACTTGAGCAAATGATGAGTGGATTACTCGCTAAATTCATGAATTGGCTGCATGGTGTATGTGAGTATGTCAAGCAGATCATCGGTGCCGTAGTGATTATCATCACCCTCATCGCCAGCACGATCTTTCGAACAAGCATCCGTGAACAGATCATAATTGAAAAGATAATACAGTTCCCAATTGCTGTAATGACCCTTACGATGATCGATGAACTTGTTCACAAAATGCTTGTAATACTTACAAACCAGATTGCCTGTGGGTTCAAAGATCAAAGGTCAAATGTGAGTCAGGACACAGGTTAAAAACTTACGCAGTTTCGCAATGACCCGGAATTTGATAGCTTTGATTACTCGGGCTATATTGAGCTCTTCCAACCATCGAGAAAACTTGTCCATATGACCAGTGTGGAGTGTCAGCAAAATGGGGCAGCCGGTCAGTTGAGATTGGGGTTCCCATGTGGGTTTTGGGTAATTACCCCACCATTTTACCTGGGAATTGTGTACAAAAGTGATGAACGAATTTCGATACTATACTCGAACACACATACCAGATACATCTTAACAGTCGCCCCACCCGAACGATGCACATTACGACTATAAATCACTTGAGTTATGTAGAACTCCTCTTTGCTCTTAATGGGTGGTGGCTGAAGATGCTCGAGTTGGCGTTGGGTTTGGACGGGTTGGGGGACCCCGCTTGAGCTTGGAGTAGAGCAAGACATATCGAGGGGTTTCAGGATCAAAACAAAAGGGCTAAAAAGGACTGAAAGAAGGAGAAAGAAAAAGGGAGAGCGTCTGTTCGACTTGGCCACAACAAAAGGAAAGCCGGCGTACTCAGAAGAAAATTTTTTATGTTGATATGAGCAGAGCGCCACTGTACAGAAAGAATGTTTCCAAGCAATGATTGGTTTATAGAAAAAAATTTCCAGAAAAGTGCCTTTCTCTAGATGTTTGTGTTGGTGGCTATTGTGTTACCGACTAATTGTCACTTTTTTATAGATGTATTTTTTAAAGAAATGTTTTATTATGATTAAGTAATGCCGATAATGTATCTCAATACTCTCAAGTGTGAATAAATCTGTGATCTGTCTATTTTCTTCATTCTTATTTATCTTACCTGTGCAGATGTTTTACCCTATGGTCATTGATCTGTACCCTAGTGGCATCATGCTATCGTGCGTTCCACCGAGCTGTGTCAAAGACCCAAAAACCCTTAATCACGGACACTGCATCATAGAAACAGATAGCACAAGTATACATTTGGTTTGTTCGGTACTGAGTAGTAACAAACGAGTTCTGCCTGTGTAATGTAGCCGAATGGATTTGATCGTATCATTTTGTTGGATGGCTAGTGAGTGTACTGTGCGCCATCACAAACACTCGCCACCGCTGTTCACTTTACCCCGAACTCAGACCAAACCGCAAAAGGTAACCACGAGGTCACTCTAGTAACAAAATAAGTAGTCAAATCCTATTTTTCTGTCTGACTCTATGTGAAATGTTGTTGTTGTGTTTGTGTTGCCCTCGTTTGATGCTCACATTTCAATTAACACCAGCCACCATAAACCACTTGACTCTGTCAAATATTTATGTTTACCTTCATGCTATCAAGATTCAAATTTACTCATGGGCTCAACCGGCAACTCTGGTTGTGGCTCGTCGATCAATGTCATGTCCACTTAGGTTTTGACACAAATCATGACTTTAGTCTCACAGCAAAGCAATTTAGCAAGAAAATTCCTTCACAGTTTTCCCGTTACTCTAATTAGCTCTTTTCCTGGAACAGATAGACAATAAAATAAAAGGCACTCAAATGGTATATCGCACATCTACCTTTAGGCTGTTCTTTGAACACTGTTCAACTCATGAGTGGGTTAACCCACAACAGTTTGGTGCTGTTTACTATCTTTGCTCCCAACCGTGATTCCCTGGCTTATGATTCAATGCCATCACTTATTTGATTTCAATATCTGCCATATGAATCAACCATTCCTAAATCCCAAGATTGCATGTATCATCGACTGGTCCCGGAACCAGTAGCAACTGCAAGTTAACCCCAATCATTCTATTCCATTGACGACAACTGTTTCAGTGTGGCAGTGGTAAGCAAAGCACAGTCTCACCGCAAAGTGTGTGTGAGTGCAATCCTAAATAATCTATCGAATCTATCGCAGTCGTCTTCTTTTGGCACATTTTTGATGAGAGCCACTTTACAATTGTGCTCCTCTTGGATTTCGGTTTTACTTTTACGGTTTCTTACTTTTATGGGAAATGCATCTCTCATAGCTGCTCGGTTGGTTTTTTGCCATTGCGGGTTGTATTGTTTTGAGCAGGATGTGTTAATTGACGATGCGGATTTGAGATGTTGAGACTAGAGATGGAACCAAGTGAGGAAGTGTAAAGACCAGAAACAAGGAGGAGAAGCTTCGATACAAACTCAAATATTAGAGTGAACTCAAAAAAATGACAGAGAAGATGATTATTTATGATCGAGAAGCAGCTACACAAATTAAAATACAATTAACACATGCAGATAACATGTCACCTGATCAATCATTGCTACTACTGATGACATAATAGAAAATAAACAAATTTGTGACTAATATGATGCATTACTCAGATACAATGTATCACTCATCGCCTTTAAATGAATCATTTAGCATGAATCACAACGCAAAATATATTCGATATGATGACCGAGATGCAATGAAATTCGAGTTATGCCAAACACAAATATTAATCAGTAAAAAACAATTGTCCAAATTGAGAAATCAAGTTACAATGGCAATCAAAAGAACTTTCAAAATTTTGTGTATTACAAGTGAATTAATTTCCTTGTTTAATATGATTCGAATACTAAGCTTCATAGACGTTGAGGTAAGTATCACCTAACTCACACAATCAAAACTCAAATTAAAAAATTACAGGCATCCAAAGCAAACTTTCTCTTTACAACAGCATTTCTTCTTATCACATTCCTCATCTACCATTGCTGGGTGATTGTGAATCTCCTCATGGGTACTCCCGTTACCAAGATCATCATGAATTGTCGTTGTTCGTTTGTAATTTTGAATTTTATTTTCAAAATTATTAATACAGCACTTTTGATCGAGTGTGAACCTATTTGTCTGTTTGCTAATGTTCTATTTGTGCTGTGTGACGCTTCGTTCCAATATTTATGTGCTGTTTTACAGTTCTATGTTTTCAAGTAAAATTGTTTAACCGACAATTTTACCATCTGCGCCCAAATCGTACAATTTCATTGTGCTCTTTGTTAACATTCAATAAACCGTTTAATGTACAATCTCCTGATCCCATTTCATGAAAAATATTTCTCTTGAATTCCAATGATGCTGATTGCAGACAAAAGCAAATACAATGTCCATAATTTATAATTTTTTGTTTATTCATTCTTGAATGAATAGAATGTTTTGATAGTTTTGTGTGGCTTTCAATGATTATTAATGTCTAATTAGCTATGTGTAATGAGAAGCGAAATACGTAATTAATTGAAGGTAGGATCTATTCATGAACAAATTCATCTGTTCTCTATTAATATAATTATGCGCGCACGATGCACACACGATGCACACACAATCTATAGCCAATATATTGCATAATTCAATTGACTTTCTGCTCTTTTGCCTCAATTCTATGCTTCAATAAGCCCGAATCTCATAAAAACTTTTGTATGCTTGAATAGCTTGACAGCTAAACACTGCAGAATCATAATCGAATGTCTACGCCAGTGAGTGTATGATGCAATTTTCCTCATTCATTCATCGATTCATACAGCATGAATAGGAATAAATGGAATTACGCCAAATGTGCGAAGAGAAAGCAACCTTTATTTCATTTATTATCGATAAACATTACATTAAGCTACATTCAATAGTCAACTAACTCTAAACATTCTACTTCTTCATTAGTTCATCCGATGGGTATCAGGTATACTAAACATACACTACTCGCTTATCAGTTTCGTATTGCAGCACATCTTCTCTCCACCATCGTCGAACTTGCACGCACATTGACCAAATCTTTGAGAACGCGGGTATCACGATGTGATCAGGGCCGTCGCTACTATTGAGACACATGAGACGTTTGTCTCAGGCGCCAACTTGAATGAGACGTTTTTTAGGCGCCGATTTATTAAAAAAAATATTGTTGTAGTCCTGCGATTGCTGTGATTGTCAATCACTGATTGAGTGATCAATGATCATCAGTCAGTCACAATCAAGCCACAATCACGAACTCTCGTTTGTACATTTAATGATCCAGATCAATTAAGTTCATTCAATCGCAATGTTTTTTATGTCTTTTCAAATCAGTGAACTGAAATTGACAGCCACCCCATGCTACAACAGTGGTGACTCTGACAAAGTGCACGCCAAATTCGAAGTCGGCAGATCCATCCAACCTATGACCAGCCCAAATTCTGACGACTCATCCCATAATCGACGACGTGGCAATTTGATTCCGCGTTTGCGAACACATATCATCATGCATTTTGAAAAATTACGATTACTTAATGAATTAACAATACCAACAAGGCGATTACGAAACATTGAAGATTAAAATCATCAAGAATTACAATGAAAGCAAAACATGCAGACTAGTCGAATCAGTCAAATTAAACTGGAAACTGAACAATTGGGCGAAAGAAACCCATTATTATTACTGTTTTCTGAAATCAAAGATGGGAATTATGAAGTTGGAAGAATCAATTCTTCAAAATCGATGGATGTATAGACTTCCGCTTGCACTCCAGTCCACTTTAATTTCAATGCAGGAAATGGGCTCGTATTGGGACAAAGTCTTGAATTCAGCCGACGACATTCGCGAAATAAATCAAGCACCTTCCAGCCAAACAATTCACAAGGTTGATGCAATCTCAACAGAATCAGATCAATCTAACAAAGTTTCTGGTAAAAGTGCCCGTTTCAGAGACCGTTCCCGCTCTAGAGTTTGTTATCGCAACAACTATTGCCCACGCTTTCGAGATCGCTACCGTAAACGCTCCCCATCACCTCGCCCCGTAGCTCAAGCAATTACGATCCAGATGGTCCTAACTACTGATACCATTTTTAATTCGGTAAAGAGGCCTACAAATGCCGAAATGATTCCAACTAAAAGAAGGAAGGGGGAAATCAACGTCAGTATTACTGACTCAGTTACTTCTAAATTATGCAAAATTGCCAATATTTTTTAGTCAAAAATTGCTCAAACATGGCTTCGAAATGCTCAAAGATTTCAAATGGCCATTTATCATCGCATATGTACAAAACCCAATCATCAGAGCAAATTTTCTCCGCGAGTTTCACTTTGCCCCGTATTTGACCTAAAAGAAATTGGGGTTAAACGCATTTTCAAGTTATTAGATAAATCTGTTAAAACTAGTTTACCAAAGAGTTTTAAAATTATGTATAAAAGCATTTAAAACAAGTCTTTACACAATGAAAATTTTGGAAAATATATACCTTGGGGGACCAACGTAACTAAAAAAATAGGCGCCTTGGGGAAAAATAAGCGCCATCTTGAATTTTGTCTCAGGCGCCAAATTTGCTAGCGACGGCTCTGGATGTGATCAGCAATCCATTCCATCAACCACGGACCTACTAAAAGGAATACACCACCAAAGCCAAAGAAAAGAAACATTAACACAATCCAGGCCAATCCTTTGTACAACGACAGCCAGCCAGGTTCTTTGGTGATGGTGTTGTGGGAGAACCAGGGCGACAGTGGTGGACACAGAGTAGTGGTGCTGGTAGTCACCGGTGCTCTGTACACAGATTTGGTTGGCTTTGGCCTTGGGTACTTTAGACGGAGTTTGGCCTGATCCAAGGTGGGAATCACCATGGCCAACACCAGAAGAGCCATAATCGAAATAATGACGATCTTAGTCGACTTCATTGCACGTTGAGATGTTTGTCAAGTTTTGGGATGGATATTCAGGTTCAGTGCAGTGAGCGACTCGTAACAGTATGTAGGACAGTAAAACACCGAATGATATCTTCTACTCATAGACAAATCCATCATTGCCCCACTGATCTAGATTTGCATCCACAACGCACACTCAATCATAACCAATAATTCAATTTTCGACTTCCGGCTCTTTTGTCTCATTTTTGTACCTCAATTAACACGAATGCATCATATGGCACAACATGAATAGCACCTATGAAGAGAGTTCTGTGCTATACCTTGCTTTCAACGACAGCCAAATTCCAGCTAAATGCGACCAAAACCGAAAGGGGTAAATTATTACGAATTAGCTACGTCAATAAATGATTGCATCATACGTTTGCTCCCTCTGAATAGAAGAATACCGAGAAATGCTTCATTGAATTCAAGAACTGACTGGTTAGTTCGCACAAACAAACAGTCTTTAGGATGCATAGTGTGGTTTGTCTGTGAATAGAGAATGCTTTTGTTGGCAAATTGCTGGCTACTGTAACTACCTGAGCAAGCATAATTCAATTATTCGAATTTAGTTTGCTTTCCTTGCGCTTGATTATTAGCCTCATTCAAGTAGCTCTTATATTTATTACGAATATTCTTCTAAAGAGTCAGTCTCTTGAGAGTGTATCGGAATAAACAAACTGGCTGACACAGTAGCATAAATATGTACTCTGATTATTTTTGGTAATGAAAGAGTTGTTATACCTGTGGTTGTGCATTTATTTTCTGATCCACTCTCACACACAGTTCATCACAAACAAATACACAGAATTGAATAGACTTCCGGGGCTTTTGTTTGAATTAGCACGAATCTCATATGAGATCACATGAATAGAATCCATGAATAGCTTTGATTAGCTATCAATTAGTCTGCTAGTGTAACGGAACTAGTCAAAGGGCCAATTATGAGGAACCATGAAGACAATTCATCATGCTTCTTGTTTGCTCATACGATAGTCAACCATAAATAAACTATGAATAGGAATACCCTGAAGTGTTTTATTGCGTCAATGAATTGACACAAAACATGAACCCTGTCGCATTATGATGCAAAAGTAGTGCTAACTGTTGTAGTATTATCTGATCTACTCCGAGACAAACTTGATTATCACAATCAATGCATAATTCAATTTACTTTCGGCTATGTTGTCTCAATTCTGTACCTTCAATTAGTACGAATCTCACATGAGATCACATAAATAGATTTTGTGTTACGTTCAATGTCAGTCACTTTCAAGCTAAATGCGACAAAACCAAACAGCTAAATTATTACGTCAATGAATGAATGGATCATTCGCAACTTTTTCTCAATATGAATAGGCGAATACTGAGAAATGCTGCATTGAGTTCGAGCGATGGCTGGTTAGTTCGCACACAAACCATTTTTGATATTCGTGATTTCTTGTTATTGGAATATTTTCGAATAAAACAGAAAAAGTGCAACCCTTAGGGAACCCATACTAAAGCTTCTGTTTGTTCGTCAAAGAGGACAGAATGCTTTTGTTGGCAAAATAATTGATTTAGTGACTATTACTCTATTTGTGTGTGCTCACGCTTTCTGTTACTGTAACCAACAGCGGAAACATGATTCAATTATCCAAATTTAGTATGCCTTCCTTGCATTCCGATATGCTTGCTTATCTCTCTCATTCATCTATCATTCATATTTATTAATAATAAATACATGATGCTGGTAAAGAGACAATCTCCTGAGAGAGTATCGGAAAATGAAAATTCGCTGCCACTGTAGCACAAATATGTACTTCGATGCATTCTGATGAAAAGGTTTTGCGCCAACTCTGGTTGTGCATTTATTTTCTGGCCTACTCTCATGCACAGTTGATCACAACCAAGCACATAATTCAATTGACTATAGACCCTCTATTCAAAGTTGTCAGATTCTCATATAATATCGAATTACAATTTGTGTTAATTAGATATCGAGAGTGTAAAGACGTATATGAGTGAATGGATTGGACAGTAGAACAAATCAGACAAATTGTTAGTCTTTTTCTCACTTTCACTATAGTTCAGTCCAGCGTGTGTGCACTTGCTATTGCTCGTCCAGCGGTTGAACCGTCATTCGTCACCCAGACTTGAGTGAGTAAACACACAGCGTGTGAAACGTTACTCTACTTAAACAAGAAGCAATGGAAGCTAATCGAATTTATTCTCGTCACGTTCGTCGACAAAACAACATTCCACGCACCAAACTGTGCCCAATCAATGAAGAGGAAGAACTCAAATTTGAAAAGCCGCTTTTTCAGCAGCATCTTCTAGTCGACAATATGACTCAAACTGATGACACTTTTCATGTCACAATCGAGGATGATCCCGCTGAAGAAGAACCAGAACAGTCAACACAGAAGTGTTTCGTGTTCAATTTTTGCGTCAAACGACCAATTCTTAGTGTCGTTCTTGGAATTGCACTTCTGGTTATTTTCGCCGGGGTGTTCGATTTGGTCAATGGCGCCCCAACACTCATCTACATGAAAGATCAATTTGTTCTCGCTCGGGAGGTCATTCGAGACAATTCTGGTGTTTTGATCTCTTTGGGTGCATACTTCTTTCTTGTGGTGGTGGTTATCATCATTGCTGTGTTTTGGATTCGCGATGATGAAGATGAAGATGAAGAAGATGAGGTAGATGAAGAGGAGATTGATGTGGAAATCGAATGATCCGCTAATTGGCATCAATAGGAAATCGAAAATCATCGATGAAGATATGAAAACATCGATATACTGATACTTTAATTAGTAGTAGTGTTAATATATAATACTTACTATTTGATATTTCTAGACAGATAAACAGGCACGCATTGTAATAGTTAATTTCACGATTCACTAATAAAAATGTTCTAAAAAATTTATAATTTTATTTATTTATTTATTTATACGGGAGACAAGTCTGATCCATGTGCGCTGACATAACTGAAGAGCAATCGCGTTCACCCTCTACCTCTATTACTTATCACTGAGTATGTAGATGCAGTTGCTTGTCGCCTAGTGATGACAAACTTGAAGTAACCTTATCTTATTTCTTATTAACTTACCGCTAAGCGCTGTAGTATGGGTGAGTAATAAATGTTATATCACCGAATCGAATACGCGTTATCACGTTTTATTGATTAGCCTCACACACAACACAGTATGTATGCTAATCAGTGAGCGACACTAAGGCAACCGTTGTTTGTGTGTGTGTGTTGTGAGTATGAAAGTCACTTGTGAATGTGAGTGTTAATGAGTAAACACACAGTCATACATGTGAGTGACTGGCTTTTCTCGTGTTCTACTCAAACTACGAAAGCATGTTCACTTTTGTTAGGTGCTTTTCGTGTCTTTCTTCTTCTTCTTCTACTACATCTTCTTAGATCGAGTTCAGCAATTTACTTTTGTTTGTGTGCTTGTGGAAGACATTACCAACACCGACAACCACCAATCTTGAGTGATGGAGTCTATTATGAAATTCTTTGCCAAGTCTTTTTATGCTCAACCTATTGACGAATCTGAGAAGCAAACGAAAATGAACGATCATATTGCACTCAAATCAAACGTTCTCACTGCACAGTCCACTACGGATGACTTGTCTTCACTCAACGAACAAACCAATGATCTTACATGTGTTGTCCGTGAAGCTATCAAACGACCATTCAACGCACAGATGACTCCGTCTGTCTGCAATGAATACAACTTCAAGAAACCTAAACAGTACCACGATGAAACATCTCAAGACAATCAACAGCCCTCACCCTCAAGTGATGAAGTGACTCGTTACAAACTGTCGGTGACATTGAAAGAAATCTTGACTGGCACAACCAAGTCAATTGAACTACCACGCAAAATATATCGTGATCCTCCGTTTGATTTGATTTACAGACGTGAGATGCAAGTGTTTGATCTGGTCATTCCGAAAGGCACTTTGTACGGCACTGTACTCACTCTGTCAAAGGCAGGTGACATCAAGCCTGGCACAATCGCTCCAGTGGACATTTCGATCGTAATCTCACCAATTGGAAACGAAATGTTTTCTCGTGCCGCCAACGAGGTCGATCTGCACACCTGGAAGCAAATCACCTTTGAGGAGTCGATTTCGTATGCTTTGGAATTGGACATTCCCACTCTGGATGGTAGTTCGATTCACAAGACCATCGATCAACTGATCACTTCGGATTTCAGTGTTTGCATCGTTGGTCAAGGATTGCCTCACTTGGATGAACCGAACAGACGAGGCGATTTGATTGTGCACTTTGATATACACTACCCGAACAAGATGACTCAACAGGACAAAGTGAAGTTGGCCAAGTCTCTCACTGGTTGAAGGTGATTTAATTATTTGTAATTTGTTGTATTATGCAATGTAAATGTTGTACTATTCCCATTTAATAATAATTTTTAATAAAATAACTTGAATCTCGATCACCAGGTAACGCCACCAGCGTTGCATTTTTAATTAAATTACTCTATTATGTGTTTGACTAGAAAGTCAGACTTTCATTGCCATTTTATTAGTATAAATCATTTTAGCATGACTTGTTAGCATATTTATGGTTAACATCAACAAGAACATCACAAGTGTAACTGTTTTTGCATGAACGGAATGAATCAAAATACAAATATGTTGACATTTATGGTAACATGATTCAACTAACTTGATAAATCATTTGCATTGTATTGTGTTGACTACAGATTTGTGTTTTCTTGTTTTTTGTTTGATAATTCAACTTTGATTGATTAGTTTGAGAATCCAAACACTGAAACTATCAAAACCCCTACAGAATGTCTTGAGCATTATCAGTTTAGTGGTATTTTAGAAAATTAAACATTTATTAAATTTGAATAAAAATACACGGGAAATGTAAAAATATTAAAAAAGAATTAAAAGTCAAAATAATATCCCAAAGCATTAATCTTTGAAATGATAATTTGAACAAACACGTAGATGACCACAACAGTCAAAATGAATTGTTTAATGTCGAACTTCTGTTCAACACGTTCATTAATTTCATTCGAGCAATTATTAGCTTCATTTTGTGTTTCGTTCGATAACATTTCACCGTTACTATCCTCCATCGACATTTGTTGTTTGGTGAATTCGTTGGCGGTTTCGAGATAAGGCAATTTCACACTTGTTTGTTGATTGTCGTTGTTTGTTTGATTGTCTCCACAATCCTGCTCAGAGTGTTCATCTATTTCATTAGTAAATTCATTAGATTCATTTGGAATTATCTCATCAAATTCTTTCAAAGAAAAATTATCCCAAGAAAAATCATCATTTGATTTGTTTGCACTTTGGTCAAAATTGGAAAACAAACTAATTTTGTCGAGAAATTCCGAATTTGTCCAAGTTTTCAATTTAGAGTCTGAGTCACACTGTTTCGAAACGAAATGAATGCAGCTGTAATGAACGTCCATTGAACAGCCACTGCACTTGAGTCCTTGATTAATGAGACCAATCAACAAAGTTCCACAATGATCACAAAATGTTGGTGATCTGTAAGTGGTCTTGCTGAATTGGTGTGATCCGAATGATGAATTGAAAGTATTTTCATTCGTTGCCTCACATTTTGATGTAATTAACTTGGCACAATCTTTGTGTGCAGCTAATTTACAGTTCTAAAACCAATGTAAAAAGTAAAAATATAATCGAGATACAAATATAAATAGTAGATATATTACCTTGCATCTACAACCTTGTTTTGATACAATGCCTTGGATTAACTTGTGACAACGACTGCAGAATGTTGGTTGTTTGAAGTAAACTTTACGAAATACGTGATCATCACAAGTGGTTTCGGTTGGTTCAACATTTTTCAAAAGTTGGCTTTTTTCGATGGACATTTTGAAAAGGGAAATGTGTGTGCTTTGACAGGATTAAATTTCGAGTGAGAGCTTTAATGCATTTGTGATTGCCTACAATATACAATGTTAATGGTTTAGTAACATGAATGCTTGGTATGCAGATGACTTTGTGAGTTGTTGTATTCGTGTTTTGAAATCTTGTATCATTTGTCATTATATCAAAAATTAAGTTTACGCATTCAGTTAGCATTAGACATTTCACCACTAAGTCAGCATTAAAAAATGAACTCAACTTTGAAAACTAACCAAACTGACAACACCACAAATCGCAACATTGTTCAAATTATCATAAAATTGATCATTTTGTGAAGTGATTCGGTCTTCTTTGCGATTACACACTCACATAGATTAGTGATGCCGATAACGATTAAAGTGCGGATTATGTAGTACGGGGGACAGATCAGGAAAATCACCGCAATGACGAAAATTAGCAGAGTGCAAAGGAGAACGGCAATAATGGAACTGAAGATGCACGAGACTTTGATGTGGACCGCCAAAGTAGGTCCAATAGTTTTCCAACAAAATGAGACCAGTTTAGTTGTTGTGATTCAGTCTGTACAACCACACCGGGCACAATACAACACAATACAACTAAAAAACAGTGAAGAAGTTCGAGTATCTAGTGGTGTTGATTAGAGTGATTATTCTGGATGCTTGTGTCGAGGATTGTTGATCTTGGTGGTGGACATCAACAAACATCTGTAGGGAAAATTGACAAACGAAAACAACAAAGAGCTATGGAATCTACTACCAGTAGAGAGTACAGTGTACAATAAAGATGAACATACCAGATAAAGTGTGGAACAGAAATGATTGAGCATTGATGGTGCTGTTACTAGTGGCTAGTTACTGGTGGTGGTGATGAACCAGGCACACAATAATAGTGATGATAAGCACAAAAGTGGCTTTGAGTGCAGTTCCCGAGATGATTGATCAAGGCAAGACACACACACAGGAGTAGGACACAAGAGAAGGTTAATACAAAACTAGCCGAACGAGGCAAGGACAGACAGGAGCAGCTCTTGTTTTTGTGGAAATTGTGATGTCTAATATGACGGATGAGAGTGTCCTTGAGAAGCAGTCATTTCAGCATGTACAGTTTATAATACATTGTTGCCACTTGTGGTGAAGGAAGTACCGTGTGACATGTTTCGCTGTGTCCGCACTGGTTGTCAACATGGGAGATAGTGTTGAGGCGGAACTGTTATCCGAACTTTTCGAATGTAGCTTCACCAGTTGAAGCAGCCGAAATGAGACATTAATACAAGTATCATATTGGAATTACCACGTTTGCTCCCTATCAAAGTGATAACAATTCAAAACACTCTACATTCAATGCACTACTATTTGTCCTTATGGTCGGTGGCGTTGTTTATATGTTTGCAGTGTACGCTTTGATCTTTTTTTTGTTTGTTTATCATCGCTAACTTCCGTTCCATTATAAGCAGAATAGCATTGTTGGTATAGATAACTTATTTGCTGAAGGACATGAAAGTTCAGTTCAATTTAATGTAGTTCAAAAAATGGCTCGACTTGGACCGATATATCACTTGCCTGATCATGCTGTGGAACATCAGACATGTCATTGGACATCAGCAAAAGGACAAATCCACAGATGGGATGTGAATGATCGTTCTTGTCCAAGAGAAAAACTCATCAGGATAATCTATCATCCAAAAATAATCCATCATCCAAAAAGCGTAAACCCATTTGCATTTGCCCACAACACAGAAAATGAATATGTCAAAAAACCCGAATACTGAGTAATCAAAACGATTTATTTTAATAATTAATGATTAATAAAGATTATTACAATAAAATAAAAAGAATAATTAAGTAAAACTTGTAAGTGGTAAGAAGTGTAAGTTTGTGACAAAGACAAATAGAAAAGATTAAAATGATGAGAGTGATTGATTTAAAACAAGAGTGATTGTGTTGGAACAAGAACAAGAACTCAATTGTGCTCAGAAATTTGTTTACTTGAAATCGAAGCAATACGAAAATGAAGAAAATTGAGATGAGAAAACGATGATATCAGAAGGTATTGGTCATTGGTTCCGCAGGACAATGAAGCATGTGAAACTGTAGTTTGCACAAGAAGGAGAACAGAAGAACTTGCGTGAGCCCAGAGAGAAACGGCTGCGGTCACGGGATTAACCAATAACATACGAGGTGATGCACGAATATAACTGATGAAGAAAGTAGACATTGATGTCCTTAAGTATCGCTGAATGCAGAACATAGAACTTGGTGTGACGGTGATGGAGATTGAGATCCAGATTTGTGGTCAAAAAACAACAAAAGGTGTGCGTACATGTCGAGACGAACATGTCTACACCCCCAGAACTGAATGTACAGAAAAGATGATGACGAAAAGAGAAGACGAATTCTGTTTTAGATTTTACTCCACGACTTACAATGTGAGACAGATTATCAATTGCAATGATCAATCAAAATCTGGTGATAGTAACAATAATAGCATAAAATATGAAAAGATTATGAAAGCAACTTATAAGTCTGCCTTGGAGTCGAAATTCACTTGGTGCATGCAGATTTCAACTATTTCAGTTTTTAATTTGTTTCTTATTCTCTTGTATAATAATATTAAAAAGTTTTTGACGCTTAAACTTGCTCACTTCCGAATAAGCATTCGGATTCATTTCAAGGTGTACTTGCCAATCCATTTTGTGACAAGATCGTTTACGATCTAAAACATACTGACGAACACATTGGCAATCATCATTCGCGAAGAAGTAGTTGAAGTATTCAATGACAAAGAGTCCACAGTCGCTGCAGTTTTGCTGCTGAAATAGACGAGGGCAGAGTGACTCGACATTCACCTCACCAACAAGGGCGCCATTGTGCATTACAGTGCCGAACAGGGCTCGGAAGTATATTTTGACAGAAGCGATAATGTTTGCTTCGTTTTCCTTTCCGTATCGGCTCAACGAATTCATAAAGGCGACTTTGCAAGACAATTTAGCAGCTTTGCCCTCTACGGGACTTTGAAATAGACTTTCGAATCCACTCACTATGACCAAAACCCAATGGCCATTATCTTGCCTGTAGTGGCAAGGAAACACAAGGTATTTATGGCCGGGCATTAGTTGATTCTGTTTCACATAATATATCTTTTGATCAAGTGACTTTTTATACAACTCGCCCAATGAATCAAGCGAATCGAGAAGCAAAATTTGACCTCTCATTTGCTCACTCAGTAGTTCTTTGAGTGCATATTTTAGAGCAAAGCGAATCAATTCATCGTTGAAGTATTGGCCTGGTTGAAGTCTTTGCAAATGGCCCTTGCGCAGTCTAGCTGGGCTTGGATCCTTTGGGTAAGCAGGGTATACGAGCACTAGTTTCGTTAACTCCTCTTGCTAAAAATGCAAATATAAAAATATGGTTTTGCACAACTAAACCAAACCTACCATAGATTTAACTTTGTTACCAGAGGCATCATATACCTCAATGTCCGATGAATCCGTGTCAGATAGCTCAATTGGTTCAGAGCTGGTTGAAGGTTTGATATTCTAATCGATATTAAAAATTAAGATTAAAAATTGAATTGTCAATTGACTTAACTGTTTTGTTTACCTTTGTGGCCAATGAAGACGTACTTGCTTGTTGAGAACTGCCTTCAGTAATGTCAGCTTTTTCATAAGAAGATGAAATAAAAAGTCGTTTTGCTGGTAATTCAATTTTGGATTGAGTTGACTCGGGAATATCCTTGCCGCTGGTTTTGCTGTCTTCTACTTCTGAACCCGAACAAGTTGTTGGTTTGGCAAGTATCGGCAAACTTTTTGCACTTGAAAGCAGTGGTTCATTTGTTGTTTCAACTGACACATTTGACATGTCTAATTGTCGTTTTCTTCCGCAAGCAATAGGAGTCAACTTTCCTTTGAATTCGTCATGATAAGACGATGAAAGCCGTTTAGCGAATGTAGAATCAAATTTCATTTTAGAAGAAGTTGAAGCAGACTCATCTGGTTTGTGAACATCCACTTGAACTGAAGTTTTGTCTCCATCAGTGCTCTCAGCTTTAGGTTCATTCTTTCTTCCTGACATTTCACTTACTCCAGGAACATTAACAACGTCAAGGTTTTTTTCAGTAAGAGAAACATCTGTGGGATTGTTTTCAATTGATGTTGAAGTTGGTTCAGGTGATTTTTTGGGAATTCCTTCATGAACTCTCAATTCAGATTCACTATCGGAATCAAAGTTTTCGTCTGGCACTATAGAAAAATGTAGTAAAACGTATATAATAAATCAATGAGAATTTGAAAGTTACCGTTAGAACCAAAATTCAAGTCCGGATTCGACATAATGATGGTGGTGTTGGGTGCTTTGGCTGGTGATGATTATGATGAAGGCTTTAACGTAGTGATGATGATGCACGGAATCGTCATCCAAAGAAAACGGATTCGATACAAAGAAACTAAAAAAGAAGAAGCACGATTTGATTTAGAAATCCAAACTAAAGATCCGAGTGAGAAGTGAAAAATAGAGCATTTTAGATTTCACTATAATAAGCAGTGAGTGTTTGTGTATGTGTGTGTGTGAGATACAATCACTTCGATATGAGAGCGAATGTGATTATGAATGCTGTTTCAAGTCACAGGGTAAATTCAATGGATATACGCCTCAAAGTATATCACCTCAAGATTAACAACGGGGCTAAAGCATTATTCGAACATGTCCATCTGAATCACACAAGCTCAGCTGACAGCTAATCTTCATTCTAGAACCTCTATCTTTTCCCATCAACAGCCAATTCGTCATTAAAGTATAATCGTACACAAACACACCACAGACAAAATCACAATCATCTAACTGCTTTTTCTTTTGAATCTCACTTTAGTCATCACCAACATATATAAATTTATTTTTGAATTAGAACAGAATTCATTCAAACCCTATATGACTTATTCTAAAACAAACATCAATACACAACTTACTGATCATTTTGTCAGGTGATTGCAACGCTAATTGGTTTGACATCAACTATTTCACTTTGCCCTCAACTAACATAATCATACGAGCGCCAACACATGAAAATACATGTCAGATGTGGTCACATTCTGCTCTCGCTTCCGATCGAACTTCTTGGTGATGGCATTTCGATTAATAGGTACGCGTTCTGGTTCGCGAACGTCAATCATAAGCTGGCCCACAGGGTGTCTCTGAGAAACATATGGTTCGAGCTATATCTCAGCCCACTGGCTTAGCTTCAATCGAAAGTGTTAAAATGCTATTCTTAGAGTTCAACAGAACGCAAGGCGGCACTGGATTGTGGATTGAGATTATTAATATGAAAGAGAGAGTAGTCGTAAAATAGGTAGTGGCACGTAATTGAAAATGTTCCGGGTCGCAAGGCCCAGCCACATTGCCAGAAGGGGGTAGTGGTAAATGTTGTGATTCTTGTAGTAACCACTTCTGTTAACGGCATTGCGCGCGTAAGAGGTTTTGTCCTTTGAGTTAGCCTTTGTGTGTTAGTTGTGCTTTAACCGTTGCACTGTTTGGACCGACTGTTTTGTATGAGCGATATTACCTCGCGGCGTTGAGCTTTTCTAGTGACTGTTATCTGTGATCTTGTCCATCTAGTCAATAAACTTATCATTAAAGAAAATAGTGCATTGGATATGCCACAATGAGATCGACTGCATTGGAATTAATCTCGCTTAAGACTGGTCCCATTCATTATGGTCTGGTTCTATGAATGAGTAATCTCATGAATGGATGCTGATATGCATATAAATAGATCTTCCATTCGATTCCATTTAGTAGCAATCAGTCTGAGGCCGACTCAACTAATGCTCGATGAGGTTTCTGCTCAATTAAATAGTAAGTCTATTCATGTCTTTGTATGTCTCTAATTATAAGATATTTTAGAAAATCGGAAACTCCAAATCTTTCATAGAAGTCACTGAACGTGGAAAGATGGTCAGGCGCTAATAACAGCTCCAAACGTTTGATGACACTCTTATTCGTACTCCTCATTGATCGAATGGCTGACTTTATCGTCAATATCAAATTAGTAGATAGATTCCTGAGGACGTCCTTGAGTTCTACTCGGACAAGATGCAGAAACTGCAAATCCGATAACACTAAGCATTTCTTCGAGATTGTGTTCGGCTTCAAATGAACCGTCTCAGCTAAAGTTCTTGGACACTGTGGTTACTCATTTTGCCGATTTTGAATATGTCTTCGCCAATAACATCCCAATGTGTGAGTTGGGTTTTGCCCTCAACTTGCACCTCAAGACCTCCTGTATTGTCTTGCTAAGCAAGGACAGCCCAGACAAGTTATCATATTTAATTATTTATTTAATATATTTAAAAATTTATTATGTAACCAGAACATTTATTAATGTGAATATTTTTATAATGCATTTAATAAATATCAAAGCTTTTTTCGACAATATCTGATTAAAAAATAAGTTATTTCTTGAAACAAAAATTAAAAGTGTTCAAAATATACTTTCATACTTTCAAGTCTGTGCACTCTGTGCTTCTGTTAGCATTCTAGTTCGAGTGGTCTGTATTTTGGGATAGGCCTGTTGGGTTCATTTGTATGCACCATCACTGGCCACTGAATCTATGTTGGCACTATGATTCTACCTAATTATGCTATCGTAGTACTTGGAATGGATCTTCATTGTACAATGTACACGAACACACACACGCACATAATAGATTAAACCCAAAAGTGTCAAAACAAAAGAATGCTTATTTAAATATGAATTAAACGCTTTCATAACTGAACAGACATCAAATTAGGTACCGAATTGCATTGGTGTTTATAATTTTTAATCAATGACAGTGCACTGTAGTGGATAAATAGGAGACTCGCAAAATCAACATGAGAAAAGAAAAACTACGAGTTTAGTAATGTGTGTACAAAAGACGAACAAAACGTGCAGCCTTAACTAAAATCAAAATCTTTACGGCCATTATTTGAACGTTATCATCATTATCATCAACATCATCATCATCATCAAGGGGAAGAGTCACCAAATCCAAATTGAACTCGGTAATTAGCAAACTTGAAGTGTTGAACAGAATTCTGTCAGCACATACAATCAACTAGAAGTTGCACTACATGTGACTCAACATTAACCAAATTCAATCTATGTAAATGTTCCAAGTGAAAGGCAGATTAGTCCAAAACGAGCAAGATGCAACAGCCAATATGCCCCAAACGTAACGACCGCACCCCACAAGCAACAATGGATCGATCAAAACGATCGAATTGATAAACAAGTTAGTTCGAACAATTGAGCCGACGGGCCTCACAGTGATGATAAGAACAACACGGACGCTCCAAAGGAGGAATTGTCTAGTGAAATTCATGTGCGTGCCATAGCACGGACACAACCACAAGTCGAGACAAATCATAAAGCCGATAACCAAAATACTAGAAGTGGTTCTAGAATAGCACGAGGTTTAGTGGACCGCCATCAAACTGTGAATCCCTAATTAGTCATCACACCGAGTACAATATATTAGGAACAAGACATTTACA
Organism: Rhizoglyphus robini; assembly: GCA_023373905.1. NCBI lineage: Eukaryota > Metazoa > Arthropoda > Arachnida > Sarcoptiformes > Acaridae > Rhizoglyphus > Rhizoglyphus robini. The sequence continues at coordinate 52,178 of JAKIJQ010000017.1, read as the reverse complement.
TAATAGTTTATATTTTAACGAATTCTGGCCACTTATAAATCATTTCCTCTTAAACATCTCAACTTCAATTTCGATGTGGATTCCACGTCAGAGTTCGAAAGACTTACTTTATCTTCAAGATCAAAATGGTAGATGGATTATCTTATATGAAGAACGTTCTTGAGTTATACTCGGACAAAAAGCAGGAACTTTTTGAGAATACTGTTCTTCTACGTGATCGTTTTCCACTATATTATAAAATACGAACAGTTCTTATAAAAGTTCTTAGATGGGTTAGCACTATCATCAAATTTTACTCATCAATTAATGTACAGCTAGCCGATTCTGTATATGGCTTCGCCAGTACAGTACGAATGTGCGAGTTTAGTTTGATCTAAACTCGAGCCGTCTGCCTGTGTTCTGCCTGTTTGGTACATTTTTTAACACAATCATTGTTCAGTACATCTATTTTGGCACTGTGATTTTATTTATTATATATGTTATCGTAGTACTTGGCAGTGGTAAGCACTCAATGTCTGAATCCATGATTGAGAAAAAGACGGACAACCGGAGCCACACTCATCTAGCATAAAAGTAGAAGTGTCTAGCAAAGACGGACATTCATCCGAGAATTATTCCACAGAAACCGAAAAGAACTAGGACACACAAAAACAACTAGTTTAGCCGTTGCGTTCAACCAGAATTCAGCATGGACTAAATCAATGAACAAGCGAACTTAAGTCGTAACGCACATAACCTTATTTCCTCTTAAACTTATGGTTCTTAACCACCCATCACTGATAGTCTACTGATGTGTCGAGCATCACTGGCGCTCAACCCGTTTGATTGAATTGAGGCACTTGGCCTTCCGAGGGTGTTGTACACTGTACAATGTACACGCACTTATTGGTTTGACCACAAAATGAACCAAAAAGGCACTGAGATTGAGATTTTTGTTTCAATTTTCCCTCCACTACCATAATTATAAGTGCGCCTTCACGTGCAAATACATGAGGCACAGTATTATTATTGATCTTACACACACATAAATACATTTTCCCACAATAACATCTCCTACTTGATCGTTGTTGGTCCAATTACAAACACCGATCATAGAATAATTCAATTTACTTTTACACTACTCGACACATAATCCCCGTTCAAATCTAAATTCTCTACTCGTATTAAAAGCAAAAACACAGATTTGAAATTTTTTTTGACATCATCAATGAAGACGTCAATCGAACTATCTCACTGATGTGAACACACACACACACACACACACACACACACACACACACACACACACACACACACACACACACACACACACACACACACACACACACACACACAGTGTACACTCATTCTATATTATGAATCACCTTCACATAAACCTTTAATCTGTCTTCAAGCTTGATTAAATAGGAATTAACTGCGCATGCAAATCATACTCAAATACAAAATGAATTAACGCGAGAAGGACACACAGACCCGAATCTTACAAGAACAAGTGTACGAATAATACCCAAACAAAGACACCAAAGCATTTTTAAAGAAGAAGCCACAATTCAAACAAACTCTCTTAGAGTACATCCAGTGCAACAATCTCAAACACCAACAATTCAAAATTCTCTTCTTCTAAATACTTAACAGTATCTAAAGCCTTTCTCTTCTGAAAAACTTGACTCACAACACGTACATACAACTCATCAAAATATAATCGACCACATTTTTGACTGTTTTCAAGTGTCTTCCTTTTTTCCATTTCCACTTCACCCCTCATCATATCCTAATCTTGTGACTCGTGTTACGAATTCCCGCCCGTGCCAGTTTCGGTCATATATTTTGCTTTTATCACGGTCATTTAGCGACCTTTTACCTCACTTCTCAATACACAATTGCCAAAGTGCAAGCATCTTATTGTACTTATCAACCGTATTTTTGGTGACATTTCCCTCAACTACTAGAGTGACCCTTAGATGCCATCTTTGTTCCACTTGGTCTTAAGGCGTTAATCCACAGGTCACCGGACAAGGTGAGATATCGTGGGTTAAATTAAACTGCTCCAAACGTTTGATGACATTCTTATTCGTACTCCTCATTGATCGAATGGCTGACTTTATAATCAAGATCAAGATGGTCAACGGGTTTACGCTGAAAGACATGTTTGAGTTCTACATAAAGCAGGAAATATCCGAGAACACTGTGCCAATGTTTCAAGTCGAAAAGAATACTAACGTTCCAATCAACAATTTTATACATCACCACTGTACACTCATCGCTCAAAGTTCAGTTGGCCGACTTTGTTTATGGAAAAACCAGTGCCGTTCCAATGGACGAGTTAGTTTGTACCCCAACCCCCAACCCAAGGTTCCACCTCAAGACCTGCTCATTTGAACAAAAACTAAAGCTTCTAATTTGTCACATTCTCCCAAACCATATTTCCTGCTATTTCAAAGATTCAACACACTAACCTTGTAAATAATCAAACAAATTTTTTTATTTTGTCATATCATTTTACATTCATCGAACACACACATATACATGCACACATATCTGTACATAGAAAATAATTTAATTAACAATTATGTAATTAATATCATTATTACTGTGAATATTTTTATGGAGAACAAAACAATTTTAATATTATTGATAAAATATGAAACCCATTACTTTGTACGAGAATTGTATTCAAAAATCAAGTCAATAGTAATCATAACATTAAACGGGCGTACACACACAATATATAATAAACTAAAACGTGCTAACAACAAGAATCTATTAATAAATATTAAATTCAAATTCTTCAATTACTGAGTAGATAGCATATTGTCTAATAAATTATTGGTAATAATTCTTAATCAATGACAGTGCAAGTGGAGTAGAGAAGGAGAAGGACAAAGTCACAAATACTAATAATAATATTCAACAGACAGAAATAATACTTAAATTCAATACAAGACTTACCTCAATGAAATGCTCATGTGACCAATCAAGCGAAATGGATGGAAATCAGTAACACAAAAGTAAGCACGAATAACGTAGAACGTAGTAACGAGATCACACTACGCGAGTCAAAGGTGAGTCGTGAGTGATGATGCAATGTGCGATGGACTGGACAGGAGACTGTGATGCACTCACTAGTAGTTCACATGTTGATCAGACGTTGACAATTGTGAAATGAGGTAGTCAAGTGTAAATCATAAGTGAACAATAACCAAATGCACACAAAAACAAAAACTAAACAAACACAAAATGCGAAATTGCAATGCTGAGAAAAGCCGACCGTCCAATGCAGTGCAAATCGGTGTGCGTGTGGAGGCAACAGCGCCGTGTAGTACACACACAGACAAGAGTGAGTGAAGGAGTGAAAGAAGCGATGTGGCAAAGGAGAGAGAACGACAAGATGATGTCGAGACAAGGAACAACAATCACACAAACAAAAGAATTGAAAAATTAAATTCGGAGATTTACACTCGAATCGACTTGCTCGTGTTTGTGTGTAGGAATGAGTGACGAGAGAGCGAGGAGCAAGCCAGTGAGTAGTCGGCCATTTTTTAGCGTGTTTTGGTCGGTTATATTACATTGTGTGTATCCTTACTCAACCCTGCTTGTCCATCTGCATACACTCACACACTCAACACAGAAAATAAATCTGAGCTCGAGGACGAGAGAGAGAGAGAGAGAGAGAGAGAGAGAGGAGAGAGAGAGAGAGAGAGAGAGAGAGAGAGAGAGAGAGAGAGAGAGAGAGAGAGAGAAGAGAGAGAGAGAGAGAGAGAGAGAGAGAGAGAGAGAGAGAGAGAGAGAGAGAGAGAGAGAGAGAGAGAGAGAGAGAAGACGAGTCGAGCACACAGGCACACACAGACAGTGAACCTATTCGTTAACGTGCAGTGACGTAATCGGTCGACTCTCTCGCGCACTGTTTTCTTCAGTTGCTCGGGGGAAATTGATACATCGCATCGTTTCAATCCTTGGCCACTTGGAGCGTCGCGGTTCTGTTAGTTACTTTTGGCTGTATATCTCGCACATGGAGAATAAACAGACACACTACTGAAGCTACTTTACATACAAGAAATGGAATTGAAGTGAGTGAGTGCAAATGAAGCAAGTGAAAAGTACTACCAACGTACTTCACTCATAGTGTTACTTAAGCAAATACGTAAAATAAACGCAAGTGAAGTGAAGGGAAGTAAAGATAACTGTTGCAATGCTTTTTTACTTCCTTTGCTCACTTCACTTCAGCTCATTGTATTTACTGCCGACGGTCGTTGCATGGTAATGTACGAGTAGAACATTTACGTTTCTGTTGTGTTGGCTGTTTTGTTGTTTTGTGCTTTTACGGTCTCGTTTATTATTATTAAATCGTTTTTCAATGTATTTCTGCATTTGGTTTTGTATTAATTTGCTCTTTTTGATTGCAATTGATAATTGCCATTCTCCGCTTTTGAATTTATTTAATATGAAATAAATTTGCGCCTTTAATAAATTAAAATTAATAATAATAAAATTGGCAATATTTCATTAAAAATTACCATTAAAAATTGATTTAGCTAATGAGTTTTCTTATACAATAATTAAAATTTATTTATAAAATAAATAAATTAATTTTTTGTGATAATAAATTACTAGAAAATTATATTTATTAATTTTAAACAATTGAAATATTGTAAATAAAAGATCATATGTGAAATTAATTAAAAATACAAAGTTTTAATGTACTTAATCGCATTGTAGGAAACAGATAATTTTGTTAATTCTTTTTTCGTAACAATGAGCACACACAAACACACGTACATTGGAAATTGTCTGAAAATTTACTCTTTAAGTGCTCATAACTCGACTAATATAAATTGGAAAAATATGAAAAAAATATCACGTGAAAGACAATTTAGTGCAGACTAATTATTGACATAAATCTATTAATCATTTAAATTAAGAGATAAAAATCATAAAGATATGTGTTCCTACTAGGGCTCTTCCTCTTCCTCTCAGTTCACTGCGGGCGCACACGTCAAACCCGTCAAACCACTTTTGCGAAAACTTTAGTTTAGTTTTTTAATATTATTGAATAAACAATGTAACTTATGAACTTTATATTTTCATAAAATGTGTAAAATATATGAGAGTTATGATACCTGAAAGGATAGGATCCTATCTTGAACGATTCCTTAATAAGTGGCATTCTAGTGAAGGGGTTACTCTCGTAGACCCACCTTGAACGAGCATGGGTTAATTTAATAATTTGAATTTTATTTTAATATTAGTTGTACCATTTTGTGTTTAATTTTCTTTCAATAACATTATCTATTGCAATTCAAAATAATATTATTATCTTTGCTTCTGTTTTTATTGCTCAATTAAAGTGGGAAAAAACAAAACCATTCAATGCGATTGTTGTCGTTAATGAAATCATAAATGTTTGCATGAATGAAAAGAAAGCAGAGGGTACTGCAATTAGGGTACAACATTTGACATTTCATTTTGGTTGCATCCAAATCTATTTTCTACTAACCAAATTAAATGTAATTCAATCCCAAAGCAACATAAATATATTTGTAGGGAAATCCAAAATTCTTAGAATTGTCAATGCAACCAACAGAACAGTTTCCATTGCACCAATAATATAAAAAGAGAAAATTACATTAGGGAGAATTGCTTTTCCCTCAAGTAATACAATGAGCGCACAATGATTACACTCAAGAAGAAATCATACTATCACTATTGGAATATGTTTTGTAAATTGAGGAAAACGAATAAAAAGAACTAATTCATGTACTCTCTCTCTCTCTCTCTCTCTCTCTCTCTCTCTCTCTCTCTCTCTCTCTCTCTCTCTCTCTCTCTCTGGACAAAAATTAGTCTTTTTTTATTTAGGTAGCAATTTCTTTTGGTATTCAATTAATATGAACAGAACAAACCGCAATTCACTTTTTTCAATGCACACACGAGTGCATTTAAATTAAAACACAGAGAAATGCATACGTGCATTACAGAAATTCTCAACGTTATTTGTAAATGAATCATTCTTCGTGATTAATACTCACCAACATTAAATTTACATAAACAAAATGACTAAACAAAACATTTTTTTCAATCAGTCAATCGACATTATCATTTTGTGTTTTTCCAAAATTTTAATTAATTAAAATATGTCTGATACATCAGACAATACATTTTCCGAAGTGTTCCAATCAATGCTTGGAATGAGAAAATCTTTTAGAAAATGTTCATCTACTAGAATAACCAAAGTTGAGAAAAGCCAAGCTCAACATCAAAGTGAGAGTTTGAAGAGTAATTTAATCTACAGTGATGGTCAACCGAGTGTTACTCCTGGAAGTGTGTTCACTGTTTATGTTGAGTCGAGTACACTTTCGAGCACAGTCTTTGTTCAATACAAACTGTCAGTGTCCCTGTTGGAAGTGCTGACCGGTACAATCAGGTCATTTGAACTCACTCGTAAAGTGTATCTCAAGCCACCGTTTGAGTTGTACTTTCGATTTGAAGTGCAGGCCTACAATGTGGTCATTCCAAAGGGTGTCCACTTTGGTACTATTGTGACATTGCCAAGAGCTGGTGATCACTACTAGTATAGAACCAGCCGCTGGCATTATGAAACCTTTTATCTATCGTAAATCAAAATAGATAATGCCATTGGCATAAAAGTCGGAGCGAGAGTATGTAAACCATTTGTTTCTTGTTTGATCAGTTGCATTCCAAATCAGTCCAATACAACAAAGTTGGACAACTATTTTCTGCACATGGCTGCAAAATAACCATTGCGTTTGAAAAATAGACACCTAGATCTATACCCATCCGAACAATTTCATGATCTTCAATTACCAATTGATATGAGATTTTAAAAATCCGGTTAAAGGGGAAATAAAAAATGAAGATAATTTTATTTTAAAATACTTTAAGTTATGCACCAAAAACAGTGCTCTATAATAATTCGGTAAGTTAGATGTGTATTAATTGAAAATGTATTGGATGGTAGGGGAAGTAAGCTCGAATTGTGTTGACTCGATTTAATAGATCACACAGACTTGCAAAGTACATGTCTTGATCGTTGTTCAATGTTTATGAACAGATACAGTCAACAGTATGCAATTTGGTCTAAAGTTAACACAATCAAACCAATATATATATTAATATATGTGAATCACAGAACTCCAGTGTGGGTGTGTTTGTCACTGCGTATCCTCTTTGCGCACAGTGGGCGCGCTGCTCGGCGTGTGTGCTTGTCTGTGTCACACACAGTGTTTTGTACTTCCACTGTGGACACTCGGTCCTTACACATTTCTATACAAAATTTGATTTATTTTTTGAAAAATCGCTGCTTCGTTGACCTTTGACTTATTTGCCAAAAGGCACAACTTCACCCCAACCAGAACACTGTGTAAAATTTTCAGACCGATCCATTGAACCATGTAGCCACAATCCTCTGCACAAGCCTTTTCCTATCAAGTGGCGCCAGAGGACTCGTTCACTCACAAACTCACACCCTCGCTTCGCTCGGGCGTGAGTTTGTTCGTTCGCTCCTCCAATGAAGGACAAATCAACTCGGAAAATATTTACGTGATGATTGCTCCAATACAGCACGAAACATTCTCACGATCGCCCAACAATGTCGACCTGGAGACTTGGTATGAAATCAGTTTCGCAGAATCCATCTCTTATCATGTTGAATTGTACATTCCCACTGTTGATGAGAGTCTGTGTCCAGTGGTCATCAAAGAGTTGATTACAAACAAATCACTTTTAAGGACTAGTATTTGAACCAGCAGATGGCATTTTGAAACATTTTAGCTATCATCAATAAAAATAGGTAATGCCGTTGGCATAAAAGTCGGAGCGAGAGTATGTTAAACATCGCATACCATTTAGTCACATTTAATGCATATGATCCAAGATTCATTTTATAGTAATTATATTTTGACACACTCTAACTGGTTTGACAGTTAAGGTAAAACGAATCAATCTAATTGGTTTCTTCATCACCAATAACACATTCATTCTTATGTACGGAGATCATCGCTTTCAGTTAAAACCAATTCTTAGCAAAAGATAATTATCAATTTACATGACACATCACGGCTGTGGATCGTGAACATCACCTTCTTCAAATATGGTTACTGATTTCAACTCTCATTTCATCTTTTTTTTATAGAGTACATATGTTTTGGGGCACAATGTTATCTTACACAACAACTGTCACTGGTCCATAATGAAGGGAAGGATGGATCATCATGGATGATCACACATTGATCTCGCAAGGTATAAGGGGAATCTGGTTCAGATTCAAAGAATATTTTAGAGAGTATTATTTTAAATAGTAGTTGAATTCAATTGATCAAAGATCCAAGTAAATCATGGTTTTCATATGATAAGCTATGACATGTACAAAATTACCAATTTTTTGTTTATTAGCTTCGACCTCCTGAAAAGGTATGAGGATGTAGGTGAGGGGTCGTCCTTTGATCACGACCTGATCACATGGGAGAAGAGAGGGTTGAAAAAGCCTATTTTTTTTATCACGTGATTAAAGTACGCTCCCCAACCATCTTCAAGAAGGGACTTAAAGGCCAAAAAATATATTTAATTATTTAGAATTCTACACTTTGTGAAATTGTCCATGTCCTGTGTTTATCTTTGTGTTTACCTCTTTATGTTTCACCTCATTGTTTGGTGCATTATCGTTTCTAGAAGAATATAAACGCTTCCATGTCTTTCATACAGGGAGCACTTTCCGTAGATCCAACACAATGCCAAAGCTCGTCTGAGTAGATCTGCAAGGAATTTTTCGCATACAAATAGACCAATTGCCTCTTTGCTCCTTCCTAAACATGCCAACCATTAATCGGATATCAATGAATTATTTTAAAAAAGTATGTTTTTGGATTGCAATTTCGGATCAATTACGAGCCGCGATAATGCTCAAATATATCGGGAAATGTAAGCAAACACTCTCACACACCTGCACTCATGTCAAATGGTCCGCATTCATCTCCTGGGCTCACCTTTGAGTGCTACTGCGCATCTTCTTCACGCACAGCGGGCGCGTGAGAGAAAGAGTGTGCTTGTCTGTGTCACACTGGAACACACACACCGTGTTGACACTGTCTCCACACATTTCAGTACAAAATTTTAGATTTTTTGAAAAATCGCTACTCCTTTGACCTTTGACCTATATGGCCAAATATCAACACAGCCCATCAAGACCACCACCAGAACACTGTGTTAAATTTTTCAGACCGATCCATACTGTAGTTTTTGAGGAGTTTTGTTCACAAGAAATGACTGAAATCACATTTTTCTCGGGTATATATCGTCGCTCCTTCACTCACTCACACCTCGGTCGCTACGCTCCCTCGGCGTGAGTGAGTTCAGTCGCTCCTCCAATTAAAGGTCGAGGTTTACCCTGGTTGAACAGTTCAAGTGAACGTGGTGATCTATTGATCCATTTTCACATTGTTTATCCCAAACAAATGTCTCAAGAAGACAAACGAAAATTGGCATTGTCGTTGGCAAATTGACTTTATTGAAAGTTACATCAAACATTAAATGATACAGAATATATTAATAATGATATTACATAATGGAATTTAACAAAAGAATGAATATGACTTATGAAGACAAATGATAAATAATCAATAAACAAATTTAATTTAAAAAAAGCAACAAACAAACTTTCGTAACGTATACTTCCTGTGAGTGCAGATGTGAAGGCTTAAATGTGACAGATTTAAATATAAGACAAAAAAGTGCATTTAGACTACAGGCCAACGAGATTACCTAACCGTAAATGATAAAAGGGATACATAGCCTCAGTCTCAAGTTGAAAACGAGTTTAAATATATCCTTTTCTTGGACGTTTCAAACAAAGTTTTCGCCGGTGATGGAATCTTCGTCTCCATTGTCTCGACTCAATTTGTGGTTCACAAATTGGGTTAGCATTAAGAGAGCGCTAATCAGTACAAGGTAAACGTGCAAAACAATTTCAGCGGGCCCCATGCCGACCACTGAGAAGTACTGCAAGAGCAGAAGAAGAATCATAGCGCCAAAGTAGATCCACTGACCAGTGATGGTACGAACACATGCACCCAACAGACCAAACACAGCCAGACCGAGCACTCGAACTAGAGTGCTGACTGAGGCGCCGAACAGGACGAGGGCACACGCAGACTTGAACGAGAGTTGTTCCATCAGGAGTGAGTCAGCTATGTCCAATTTATGTTTGTGAGTCCACAGATCGGTGAGTTGGGTCAAGTGATTGTAGGCCTGAATGACAAGCACGTAAATGCTCACATAGGTCAGACAGACAAAAAACACCGAGAAGAAAGACTGAAGAAAGGCGAACAACTTCATGGTGAAAGGAATGGATCGACTGTTTGGATGTTTGATTGCTTCACGACCTCTCCAGCCAATGCTCAATCGCTACTGAGTCCGACACACACGCGAACATATTTTATATTCAATTCGAGCACATTGATTGCGCATGTATTAAACCCGTTTGGCCCGAGTGAGAGAGTTCATCAACCTGAAAATAACGCAAATCGAACTGTGTATCCTGTCTCAATAGACACATTCAATGCAGCCGTCTCACTCAGTCCTGCACAAAGTTGGTTGCCACTTAAAACCACTCGAAACATAATCCCCAATTTATCTCATAAATTTTCAAATTAAATTAACTTTTTAAATCTTAAAATTATTAATTAAAATAGTGAAAGAGAAAATACGTAAATTAATATGAAACAAGTCGGATTGCTTTCCACTTTTTCTTTCTAATTTCTCCTTTTATTAAATATTTCAAACTAAATATAAAATTAATTTTGCATTTAATTAATTAAATTCGATTTACATACTTGAAATAATAAATTGCTCTTATCAAAATAAAAATAAAATAAATAATGTAATTTATATATTACTCTTTTTGAGTATATTATTATGCGTTTTCAAATTCATTATTGAAAATGATATGAACATCATATTCTATCCGATGATCTGATTACCGTAAATACCCGAATATAGCCCGCGGGCTATAGACGAAACAATTTTTTTTCGTGGCCTCCTGCGGGCTATATTCGGGTGCGGGCTATACACAGGGTACGTTTTGCAAGTTTTAACCTATCCTAGCAAATCTATTGAATTTTTCACATTTTAGGCCCAAATTTTACCTTATTTGGGTATTTTCGGGTAAATAGCATTCAAAATATGACAAATAACGCAAAATTAGTTCATAATGGACCCATAAACCAAGATTATAATGGGCAAATTAGTGGGTTTTCCAAAAGTGCGGGCTATACATGGGTGCGGGCTATACACGGGATTATTTACCGAAGCAATTTTTTCTGCGGGCTATACACGGGTGCGGGCTATACACGGGGTGCGGGCTATATTCGGGTATTTACGGTAATACACACATACACATTCATTCAATAATATCAACTTAAAGGACCTCCTCAATTGACAAAAAAATTGATTTTTTAATTTTTGACAATTTAATTATTAGAGCGGACTATTTACTAGACAGAGAAGTACTGAGAGAGCAATAGTAAACTCATAGCCCTAAAAATAATTCCAATGATCTGTGGTTGTGGGAACATATGGACCTAACAGACAGAACAAACCCAGATCGAGTACTCAAACTAAAATGCAAACTTATGAGCCAAAAAGAGCGAGTGCACCCACAGATATGAGCAAGAGTTGGATAATTAGTTTAACAATTATAACTGTTGTTTAGTCTTGATGATTGAGACTTTGAATTAGATCTAAACACATTTAATTTATGAAAATATCTGATTTAGTCAGTTTGTGTGGGAAGACAAAATGATGAGAACAATAAAAGATTTATGAATTTTAAAGTTTTATTTTTTGTTTAATTGAGAATTGATACAAGCAAGTTTGAAATGATTTGGAGAAAACACAAAGAGATTTATTGAATACATTCACAATATAATATTATGATTGAATGAACAAAATCGAAACTAAACTAAAACAATTAAAGAGAATTATGCTAATTAGACGGGATGAAGCGATTCGTCGGCCGATGAAGCCACTGATGTATTCGAATTGAGACCAGACAACTGATAGAAGAAAGTGATGAAATTGATGAAACAACGCAAAAAGTAATGAAAAGTAACGTTGTGCATAATAACAAACATCGGTGCATTTGCTGGGGATGAGTGAACATTAAGAGTAATACAGTGGCTTTCCCTTGATTAAATTCCCCACGAAAATGAATGATAATGACTGGGATTTATAGGGAATTTACCGAAATCGAGAAAATTAAAGACAATGAGAGAACGTGTCTACAAAGTGAGTTCTTAGTTTGGGTATGTCTTAGTACGTGATAGAGCTTGTTTGTGTGACGGATCATTGAACAGTGATGCACAAGATGTGAGAAGGAACAAAAGTTATTGCTAGATAATCATCATCTTAATTGCCTAGTGGTTTTGGTTACGCTTAGAAAGATAAAGAGAGAGAGAGAGAGAGAGAGAGAGAGAGAGAGAGAGAGAGAGAGAGAGAGAGAGAGAGAGAGAGAGACATTTGATTACTTGAATTCTGTTGGTGTCGTGTTCAATGTTCTAGTTTGCACTGGTCTAGGTGAATTTGATCATTCGGTTGCCTGACTCGAAACGAGCTGACAAACGAAATCATTTGTATACTTAATGCAAATTTAGCATTCAAAACAGACTAAACTTTACTTTGGGGAAACCTAGACATGGAAAATAGTGCTTAAACGTGCAAGCTATTTACGGATAAAATAGTTCATTGCGCTGGTTATGCTGATCTTTTCGAAATCGAACTTTGTTGTCGCCATTCGAATTAGCAGCTTCTTCAACTTAGGGTCACTTATTCCTAGTTCCTCAAACTGACTGGCAATGTCTGACTCAAAGTTCTGGCCAACATTGAAACGAAGAGTCATATCAATGAATTTTCCGTTACTGTCGTATTCGCCTCGATGAACCAGCATTCGGGTAAAGTTGAAGGATTCTTGTAGAAATGCATTCTGTTCCATGAGAATAAAATCATTTTGTCCGGCAAGAAATCGTTTGATTTCGCATTTTGTCAGTGAGAGATCGAAACACGAGGAATGGATTTCTGCTGCTTGAAATTGTTCTTTTTTCAACACAAGTGCATTGCCAAAGTCGATTAACTTCAGGTGTGGGACGCCTTGAGAATCTGTACCCGAAACGCCAATGTTATTCCATTTGAGATCTTTGTGCACCATGAAATGGACTCCGTGCAGGTACACTAGGGCGCCACCAATTTGGTAGAACACGGCCTTAGTGAGCATATCGTTCAAACATGTCATGTTCTTCTGTTCTACATAATTCAATAGAGTGCATTCGAGTTGTTCAAGCACAATTCCACTCATGAGAAGTTGACTGTTGGGGTCGTTCAAGAGAATACTTTTCTCAACAAAGTATTCTTTCTTTTGAGTGTTCCAGCGGAACTCAAACGAACTCAAAAACTCGACAATATGTGCATGGTTGAGTCCGTTTTGGTAACAATTGAACTCATTTTGGTACTTTGCGTTACGTATTTTGCCTTCTACTTCAAGTTTCCATAATGCCCCGAATCGAAAGACTTTGACCACAACTGGTTTTGGGTCTTCTTGGTCAAGTATGGGCCGAGAAGGCACAACACTGTACACGTCGATGCCATAGAGTCCGCATACAAGTTCGCGTACATCTTGACATTCTAGTTTGTTTTTCAAGTAAGTCACACAGTGTTCGTGTTTCACAAGTTGAGGGATGACTTCACTGGGTTGTTCTGTCTGTATGGCAGAAGATGATGATGACATTTCCGGTACATCTTTATTCTTAACACTGTCTGATGGAGCAATCTGAGCATTCTTTTTGCCAAAGAAGAAACATTTGATTTTTGTGAATAGAGGCATTGTGGTTGCAGCTCAAACAGACTAAACAAAATTGTTTAAATCGTCTAAACAAATTCTAATAATTTTTTTGACTAAATTCTTTTAGAATTACTCGATGGACGAGAAGATAAACGAGTAAAAGTTGATGTAAAAGTAAACAAGAAAGAAGTGACTGCACAAATTTGAGTTCTTGATTTTCACAATGTGGGCAAGTTGAATGAGAGCGCTTGATTCAAAGCACACACAGATAACAACAACGAAATGGTTGTTGTCCAATGGAACTGAGAAAAGAAACCATTTAGGGAGCAAGATTTGACGAGAATGATGGTGATGCTCATTACTAGACCAGCGATGATATCCGATGATGATATGGTGAGAGTAGCCCCGAAATAGAGACAATAAAGTTCAAATAACAAGCGAGCGGGCAGTCAGAATGGTCAGTTGGTCGAAAGTTGACAGGAGAACAATGATGAGTGGAAAGTTTAAATAGTTATTGTTCACTGAGAACGGATGCCGAGTGAAGCCAATACAATTTTATGTAACCCAAACATAACACACACAACCAGAACCAACGAGCTCCGACTGAATGACGACCAGCAGGGAGAATGGTGTCTCTCTGTGTGATCCAACACACACTGTCTGAACCGTCACACAGGCTACAGTCGCACATTACAAATTGCTAGTGGTACACATACGGCTAGTCTCCTTCTCTTTCGTCCATACAAGTCATCAGATTACAAGGTGGCATACAAAAACAAAGCATTACACTCTCAAACAGACAAACACACGAAATTGTATATAGCATCTCCCTGTATCCAATACTGCTGTGAGAGGCCATCCTTGTGAGAGTGCACATTTACACTGCGAGAAGAGGGGCAGCTGAAGTTCAGTGGTGGTTTGTTGGTTGCGTCATTTCGAAAACTCATTTTCATAAATAAAAAAATGGAGCGCAAGCATTTTGATTTACTATTATGACGTTAATGCATTGGTGGCTTGAAATTGAAAACAAAGGGTTAGGATAAATGTAGTGCATTAACTTGTGCGTCATTCGAGTCAGTTGATGCAATCCCAAACGCAAGATTAATAATCACGTTTGAAAACTGATCTCTTTTGGGCTTATTATTAAGTGAAATATGTCGAATCATCACTTATTTGTCCTCGTTTTCTCCGTTAACTCAACTGAATTAATAAATTTTAAATTCGTTTAGCTATTCGTTCCAACGAAAACATAAATGTCATCTTGATGAATGGTATTCATTCATCAGTACACAATCTAATCAGCTCGTATGTTGTACATGTATTCGAGTGTCTTCATATTATATTTATCGTTTCGCAGCGATTTTACGACAACGACAAAATATATCACCATTCATCATTTGTATAATAAAGTTGTAAATTTGAAAGTATTTTCCTTTATGGTTAACCGTAAGCTGACATTAACAGTTAACATGAAATAATTTTAAATGTTTGCTTTTTTGGAACAAGAAAAAATCCAATTTTTCCCTAATATCCAAATCTAGTTATTTTACGATTTGTGTATAATTTGTTTGACTTTTCTTTTTTTTTTGTCTTTTCAAATATGAAAAGCCGAAATTCCACGAATAAAGAGTTTTTTTTATTTTTTAAATAATATTTATTAAATTAAATTATATTTGTTTTAGTTTTGGTACAATGCAGATGTCTGTGCTTAAATTAATTTAACGAAGAATGAATTTTAAATCGTTGGAAAATATGTTGGTTTCCAAGCACAAGTGATGTACTCCATTTCACAACATGCACACACACGTACACGAATACATTAAAGTGTTTTTTAAGAAATGAAAGAGTTAATGTGCTACTCAAGTGGAACTGTTTGTGCAGCAAACACTCAAATACATTTAGCACAGCTGTGCTGCTTTTTATTTGTGTCTGTACAATGTAGAAACCAAAAGTAGTCAAAATAATTAAAAATAAATGAACTGTCGAATAAATTAATGTCATTTATTTTTATTTTTAAAAAAATCACTAAATGCGTTTTGCAAATTTTGTTGTTTGGTTAAATAAAATATTCTACACGAACAATCATTACTCATTATTATAGTTTTTAATTGATAATGATAAATAATTAAGAGTAACTAAAACAACTGATAGTTATGGAGTACAAAAACAAAAATAATCAAACATCAGACGCTTTATCTGTTAGGACACACTTACTTTCTCTGTTATGGTGATTTTTGCGTTTGCTGGTTTTAATCGAGCAGACACCCAAGTTAGCCTCGTAAGTTTCTGGTCATTGCAAAACACAGACTGAACAGTGCAGACATATGAAGAAATGATTGAGAAAAGTAATAATATCTTCGTCTCTATTGCTCCTTCTGTTGTTTCTAATCTCCAGACTATTTCAAATTGTGCAATACAAGAGCGGAGATAAAGTCGTGAGAAAGTGGCGAATGTGATTAACAAACCCATTAATCACATTGTCGTCGCAGGCATTATCTCTTCAACCAAGTCGACACTAGTTCGTTCAAGTGAAACAATCAGCACGAACGATCGAATCAGTAAATCGAATCAATTGCTCAATTGACATTTTATCGTAGTTGAATTTGGTCGTCATTTTCTTCGACACAGTCAAGTCAGACTTTCACTTCGAATCATCAACTCGCCAAAATGAAAGCAAACGCTACTTTTGATGAAAATGTTACTTTGGTACACATTGGTGAAAAACTGGTGACTAATGATTCTCTCAAGAAAACGTTCTATTTGTGGGACAGTGATGCAACGATCAATTTGAGTTCAAACTTGACACGATAAAGTCACAACATGGATGCATCAGGCGATTTCATATTTGCTATCGGATTGATTGGTTTTGTCGGTTTTGTTTACTTGATTTATTACACGTAAGACTCTGGTGTCACTTGAATTACTCATATATACGTATTAATCTATTATATTTAAATCTAATAGAATCAGAAGCCCTTCTTTTCGATCGGAATTGCTCCAAACCGCACCCGAACGGATTCACCAAGTTAATTCGGCCAAGTCGTGTGATTACCATGTTCGTTACTATCCAGAAACTAAAAACAATCCTGGTGATTTGGAGGATTTGATTGGGGTTTCTAATGAAATCAGTGCCAATCTACATTGCAAAGACACCGAGAAACTTGTTAACTAATTATTCTGTATTACAAACATTTTTGTATTGGCATAATTAGTGAAAGTTCTCTAGCAAAACAAATATGCAACATTTGCCAACTGATTTGCGTGAAATAAAGATTTCATTAAATTGAACAACATGTTCTAAACAAATTTTAGCGAGCCTATTTGAAAGAAATTAGCAACTCATCATGAACAATCATGGCAAAGCGAAGCCAATCTCAATGTATATCTCATCTTCGTCATGTAGCACACACTCAAATCCAGAAAAATTGAATACATCACAGCCGTACTGTACAAATCACATGAGACAGCCGGTCGAGCGCATGTTAATCTGTTCGATGGACAGCAAGTGACATTTGCTGATATTGCACACAACATTGCCACTAATCGGGCGATTGAGTCCATAAACAACTATACCACACTGATGAATGGAGCTTGGGGCTAGAACATCGACGAAATGTTATGAATTATGATTGTCTATTGTCATTTATTGATATCGATGGTTGGCATTATCTTATTTACCTCAAAACTATAGTTGTAGCTACAACTACACTAACATATTTTTTGGGTATTGCACCGATGTCAGCAAAGTTTAAATTTGTACATTCATGCAAGTCTGATTATAACTCTGTCAATCACTCAAAATAGACTTTATTTCTGTAAGTGTTCACCTCATGTGCCGTGTCCCCTCACTCGTGTCGATGTGCTCGTTCGGTGTTGTTTTGTTCACTCCCTCGCTTGTTCTTCGTTTGTCAATGGTCTTAATTCGACTTTAAAAATCTTTCTTCCACCGCTGACTGATCTGCTAGAGAACCACTCTGTATGGTTAGAATGATCTTCCCGATGTGGTGGTATTGAGCATTTTTATTTAAAAGAAATTACCGAAATAGCTTTTGCTTAAAATGACTAACATACAATAGATCATTTCCTTGAGAGTTAATTAACTCCCAGAAAACACCACTGGACAGACCGATGAGTTTTTTTAATTCCGCCTGCAGACGATCACGAACCATCAATTTGCGACACTGAACTTAAGCTACTGCAGTCGTACTTTGGCACAAAACAACCCGAGCGATACTTTGGCAAATTGGCAAAATGGAAAAATGCCAAATGCCAAATCTGCAGCTGCAATGTGTGTGTGCAACATTAAATCTCTATGGACACTTTTCATTTAGCCAAATATTAATTTTAAAATTAAAATACCACAATCAAATGATTTAATTATTAAACAATTTATGGCGACTTATGACTGAAATATTTCAGGAATGCAAGTAATTTAATTAAATGTTTTAAATATTTTAGCATTTACTAATCAATGATGTTATGTTGTATAAATCGAATTGAGATTATTTCAATTTAAACATTGTAGTATTTAAAAAATCAAAAAAATGTCTACTCAAATTGAAACGAATTTGAACGATATCGAAAATTTAGAACAAACCTTATTGGAAGATGTGTCAAGTCATCACTTGTTGTGTCATACATTTACCCAACCAACATATTGTTCTCAGTGCAGTGGATTTATTTGGGGCATACGACGACAAGGTCTAAAATGCAAGGTAAGCATGATTTGGTTAGCATTTGGAGAAATTTTGTTAATGATTTTCTGATCTCAGGACTGTTCACTTGCTGTTCATTTACGTTGTCGCTTTAACGTTAAATTACCTTGTGTGAAATCGACAATAGAGAGTGGAAATTTGTCAGAGAGCCTCAATTCTCTCAAAACACCAACTTTACACTTTCGGGCCTGCGAGTTCAATGTCATCGATTATGTGCTTCCAACCTTTTGTGATCACTGTGGACAGTTGCTTTTTGGTGCCTTCCACCAAGGTCTCCAATGCATCACTTGCAAGAAAAATGTTCACAAGAACTGCATGAAGTACTATTCTACTCAATAAATCATATTTTATGTTTATTGGAACCACAATTGACATTTATTATTAATTTTCGTAATCAACTATTGGACATAATATACAGCAACACATATTTGAAGTTGTTATAAGCCAGACCATCTAGTGCCATCCTCGACCAGGTGTGAGTCCCTGTGAGGCAATAATCAGTCCTGGTTGCGCGAGGAGAATATCGGGGGAAGATCGGTGGGATCTTCAGCTGTGGGGATCCTTCTTCCATGTCCAACTGAAGTGTGCACAGTTACTCCGGCCGAACGACTCGGCGTGTTACAGTTTTTCCGAGAACCGAATGTATCATGACGACTTTCGTTGTAATTTGGAATTGAACAAAACCAACGCTAACATTTCATTACACCATTACCATTAGTTGTGGCACCTCTCGTTGCAGCACATCACATGTGCACACACACATTTCACCGCCAAAATGGATTGTGGTCACAGTTCGCGCACACATTTAATGTCAAACGTACACAGAGTCACAGAGATTTATATATTTCTTTATTACTGAAAGAGGTGACCGAATGGTTCACACCAGTCTCTCTCTCTCTCTCTCTCTCTCTCTCTCGCCCTCTCTCTCTCTCTCTCTCTCTCTCTCTCTCTCTCTCTCTCTCTCGCCCTCTCTCGCCCTCTCTCTCTCTCTCTCTCTCTCTCACTCTCTCTCTCTCTCTTTCTCTCCTTCTCACCCCCCTCTCTCTCTCTTTCACGTCCTCTCTCCCTCTCACGCCCTCTCACGCCCTCACTCTCTCTCTCGCTCTCTCTCTCACGCCCTCTCACCCCCCTCTCTCTCTCTCTCTCTCTCTGCCTCTCCCTCTCTCGCCCTCTCCCTCTCTCTCTCTCTCTCTCTCTCTCTCTCTCTCTCTCTCTCTCTCTCTCTCTCTCTCTCTCTCTCTCTCTCTCTCTCTCTCTCTCTCTCTCTCTCTCTCTCTATCATTGATCATCATCATCGAATGCATGAGGACTATGCCTAAACTCAACAAATCATTACTACAACAGAGAACACACACACATTATGACAACAACAAGAGTTACCTTTGAATGGTAGGAATTTTTGGCTGAGATTTTGGATTGACGTATCGTACTGATACTGAGCGAAACTACCAAATCAAACAGAGCACACACACCATCAAAGAAATGAACGATAACAGGAACATAGGAAATGCGTGAGACATAAGACATAGGCACAAGACACAGACCTAATTGCGTAATGCAATAATGGGACAGTATTACGAGTATTGCACTCACTCACCCGAGGAGTACCTTGATCGCGATGCACACAAAATTTACCGTAAGCTAACTCACTCACAAGACTCAGAGTATGATGATGATGATTGGCACACACGAGGTCGGACTGTTCTGAACGGACTCAACGGAACAGTGAGGCAGTCAGCCGACAGTCACACAGTCACAAAGTAGTCATTTGGCTGGTACAGCAGCAACCGATTCCGTGATCTTGCTTCCACGGTTTTCTGAGACTTGGCTCTGTTGCTTAGACAGACACTTCTTTTGGTTTCGGTTCTTTTTGCTCGGATTCGATACTTTCGTTTGGATATTAGTTTTGATGTTACATGATGCACTACGTTATTACGTTAGATGTTAGACTTTCAATGTTGTTTGCGCATTAAATGTTAGATGTTGATTGTTTTAATCTCGAGTACAAGAATAAGTACAATAACAAAACAGAAAAGAAATGATGAACGAATCTAAAATTTATATAATAATACAAAATCGAATACAAAATTACATAACATCATATAACATCACAAAGCATCGTACATCGTAGATAAAGTGATGAACGAATAAGAGAATACAACAACATGCACATACATAAGCGAATCTAAACAGTAACTAACACAGATAAGTAAGAATACGTGTACATTCGGAATCCACTATATCCACACTGGTACGTCTACGCACTTTTGCACTCCCCTTTGGACCTTCATTAGACGGTATCATCAAGCATTGGTTCACGGGTATACTTGAGGATGCTGACCAGATCGTCTGTGCCGTACTTTTCGTCGGTTCCCTCCTCATCAGCGCGATCTTGCGAACAAGCCTCCGTGTAACGTTCATAATTGAACAAATGATAGAGCTCCCAGTTGGAGTAGTTCGCTTTGGACTGAATAACAAACTTGATCATAAAATCCCCGAAAAATTCACTCTCTTTGCCTTCTATGAGTTGAAAAAGGTCAAACGGTTAGATAAGGTCATAAAAGGTCAAACACTTACCCAATTTACGATTGCCCTGTTCCCGTATGGTACTAACAAGTTGGTCGAGGTTGAGTTCTTCCAGCCAGAGGGCAAACTGCACCATGTGCGCATTGTGTAGCTTGAGCAGAATGTCACAACCCGTCATCTTGGACTTGGGCTCCCAGGTGAGCTTCGGATAGCCCCACCATTTGACCTTTAGATAATAATTAAATAGATAATAATAAAGTGATGAACGAATGAATCGAAACTATCGAACTTACCAAATACTCTTTCATTGTTTTACCCGTTCGTGCCACATCTCGACTATAGATAACCTGTGATATGAAGTATTCTTTTTTTGGTGGCTCCTGCAGTCGTTCCGGTTCCTTTCGAAGTCGCTTAGAGCGGCGCAGCCAGTCGGGATGACCTTGATAGTAGTGGACGGATTCTGACAGACGACGGGCATCCTTGCGGGCACGCTTTACTGCAACCTTCTTGGGCACAATCGATTGTTCGGCATTGGAAGTTGAAGCAGACGAAGGACCAGCAGTGGAGGATGATGATGCTGAGGGAACGATCACTCGAGCCTGAAAGATACAAAAAGAAAGAGATGAAAGAATTAGAATATGTAAATAGGATAACATGAGATTCAAACACTATCGATTGTGGATTCGATTAGAATTTGATACTAAACAAACACACACATTAACACGAATATTCAGTATAAGAGATGAACGAATTATGAGAATACGAATACAAATATCGAATACTAAATAACAAATTAACATAAATAAAATATAACATAATGAATATCTCAGAATATCGATTCACTATCGAATTGAATTCAACTAATATACAAAACAAATATACACGGAGAATTGTATTTAGTCTTGAGAAGACTGTCGATTAACGTGCGTATTTCTAGAATGTCTGATTACTGGAAATGATCTGGTAATGCAACACATTCAGGTGGTGCACGTCCCTCTCTTGAGAGAGAGAGAGAGAGAGAGAGAGAGAGAGAGAGAGAGAGAGAGAGAGAGAGAGAGAGAGAGAGAGAGAGAGAGAGAGAGAGAGAGAGAGAGAGAGAGAGAGAGAGAGAGAGAGAGAGAGAGAGAGAGAGAGAGAGAGAGAGAGACAGAAAGAGAGAGAGAGAGAGAGAGAGAGATAGAGAGCGGGCGAGAGAGTGAGAGAGAGAGAGAGAGAGAGAGAGAGAGAGAGAGAGAGAGAGAGAGACAGACAGAGACAGAGAGAGAGAGAGAGGAAGAAACAGACAGACAGAGAGAGAGGTAGAGGGAGAGAAAGAGAGAGAGAGAGAGAGAGAGAGACAGACAGAGAGAGAGAGAGACATACTTCCTCTACTGGTGGCTCGACCACAGGGATAGCTTCGGTTGGGAGGGGGCCAACGAGGTCCGTCGGTGGTGCTGGCTGCGGCCCAACCACGGGATATCTGACAGGAGTCATCCTTGTTCGAGCCATTGTAGTTGGGTGTGGGAATGGGTAATGGGGAGTAGGTTGGTGGTGTTGGCACACACAAGAAGTACAGATCACCGTTACAGGAAAAGTCTTGATATGACGTAGAAGAGGAGTTAAGAGTGCACACACACACACACAGACACTAATTGACGCTTCTCACTTGAGTAATTGGCGGTAGAGTGGTGGACGAGAGTGCTTGTGCGTGTGTTGTGTGCTAATGAGTGGAGATGATATGTGCTTGAGACCAACAATCCAAAACCAGTTGACAGGTCTGATAGATCGATGAGGGAAAAGGACGCGCGATCTTGAACGAGACTGAGAGGAAGAGTGTAGACAAAAAGCAGCAGCAAAAAGTTGTTAGTGTTCAATCAGCTGATCAAAATAGCCGACACTGATGATAGACTAGAGGGACGACGGAGAGAACACACACAGACACAGGCACTCAAAGTGAATGGTCAGTGGGACAATTTTGACTATTCAAACGAACGAAAACAGTACAAACACAAGAGTTGAGGTGGGATATTCCAAGAGATCGAGAGTGATTTGTACTGTAAGTTGAGTGATGTGATTGACAGATGATGTTTGAACTGGTGATGATGATTGACGTACGTGTGTGTGTGTTCGACTGTTCACAAAGTTGAGGATATGTCTAAGGTTCGAGTTGAGTTGTACTTGAGTTTTGATTTTGTGTTTGAGTGAAAGACGAAGGAGGAGAAGGATGAGGAGTTCGGTACTTTGTAATGTGCAGACCTTTTCGGTGAGAGCCAAACGAGAGTCGAGTTCTTTGATGATTCGATTATTCAAATTCGATCATGGGGACAGAGTACTAGAAGATAGGTAGATAGTAGAGGGTACATTTGTGTGTGGGTTGATGTGTTGAGAGTAGAAAGTACGCACAGATGACAATGACAATAAGTAGAGGTTGCTGCTGCAGCTGCTGTTGTTGTAGTGTTGTACGTTACGATAAGGCACAATGAGTGAGAGTCAACCGTTGAGTAGAAGGAAGAAGAGATAACACTAGTACCGTACAACTACCGTCTTTGTCTTCAGTAGTGGACCGAACGTAGAAGACGAACCAAACGGACAAGCGAACGTTAGTGTACTGGTGGTGGCGGTTGTGGTGGTGTTGGTGGTGGCGCTTCTGTTGGTAGAGCACCGTACGATGCCAGAGTGATGAACAAATCGATGCGTAAATCAATCGTAATCGAGTAATAACAACACACTAACTGAGAAGAGAGCGAGAGAGAGAGAGAGAGAGAGAGAGAGATCACCACTACACTCGGTGGCACTATTTGATAGGCAAATCGTGGTGCAATCGAATTGCCTGGTAACATACACGAGGGCAGTAAACAAGTGGGTCGAGGCTGATCACTTTGTGTTTTGTGTTCTACTGTTCGGATGCTACTAATACACTAAATTGGCTATTAGTAGTCGATCAATTAGTGCTGCACACTACCCAAACAGTAGCACACACTGACAAAGAAGAGGACAGTATCATCACATGGTTTGGTGACAGGAGCAAGGGACACTGCATAGCCGAACACAACTAATTACTCGTACAACAAACAATGCCGCGAGTGGTGAGAGAGAGAGAGAGAGAGAGAGAGAGAGAGAGGAGAGAGAGAGAGAGAGAGAGAGAGAGAGAGAGAGAGGGAGAGAGGGAGAGAGAGAGAGAGAGAGAGAGAGAGAGAGAGAGAGAGAGGAGAGAGAGAGAGTGAAAGAGAGAGAGAGAGAGAGAGAGAGTGAAAGAGAGAGAGGGAGTGAAAGAGAGTTAGAGAGAGAGAGAGAGAGAGAGAGAGAGAGAGATCAACATTACCAAATGAAACAGAGTCGAGTACAACCAACTGATCACGGACAGCAACATAAGAAAGGTGCCAATCTGAATGTAAGCCAAAATGTGCGGATGGTAATTAACGGCCCCATAAAATTAGTGACTCGCCCAATAGAAAATAATTACTTTTGCCAATAGTAACTTTGGCCAACAAAATTAATATTTTGACCGATATATTTTTCACCCAATATAAATAGTAACAAGACCAATAAACATTAGGGTAGCTAGATACCCAACTAATTGGGGAGTGACTAGATACCCAACTAATTGGGGGTGACTAGATACCCAACTAATTAAGGGGTGACTAGATACCCAACTAATTGCGAGAACAACATAATCGAACCGGCGAGGA
This sequence comes from Rhizoglyphus robini, assembly GCA_023373905.1. Classification (NCBI taxonomy): domain Eukaryota; kingdom Metazoa; phylum Arthropoda; class Arachnida; order Sarcoptiformes; family Acaridae; genus Rhizoglyphus; species Rhizoglyphus robini. The sequence continues at coordinate 27,429 of JAKIJQ010000017.1, read as the reverse complement.
AGGTTGTAATGGCGCCCATTGCCACGGGACTACCAATCCGTGCAAGTGTCTGAATGCCCAGCAGTCGATTGCCCTGATGTAAGAGACATTATGTGATTATTAACTTTTAGATTAGATCAACAGACAAACCAAAACACTACTAACCTTTGCCAGTAGCTTGTACGCGATCGTGTAGTGCAGCGTGGCATCAATGGGTAGTCCAATTGTAAGCAAAATTGTGATACTCTCAATCACATTCAGCCGCCTATCGAGCAAAATCAAGGCACCAATTGTGGTAAAAATGAGAAAAGCAATCGAGATGGTGGACAGAATGGACAGGCGAATGTTCCATGTGGTGCAAGTGAGGGTACAGAAGGCAAATGCCACAGCAATGAGCAGTGATCGTACCACGCCCCAGGAGAGTGATTGCTGCAGTGCATAGAATTCGGTGTTGTAGGTGACAAACCAGCCAGATCGCAGTCCAACCGGTGCCGTCTTCAACTGTTAGGTCACCCAACCGTCGAGTGTGTGCCACAGTTTGTCCATGTCACCGTACGATGTAGCAAAGGCGTCGTACACAGAGTCGTACTCGATCACGACCGCCTTAACACTGCCAACCTCACTCGAGTTGAACCGAAGACCGGCTCGATTCATTGAGAACATATATTGGGGCGTTTGTTGCAGCAGCTCCACCACCTGCACCAGACACTGACTGAACACTTCCGGATCGTACGGGAATTTGGTCTGTTCACAGCTCGACAAGCGGTCCACAGTTTGGTTGCCAATCTGATCAGTGCACCGACGGTCCTTCATCCAATCTCGGAATGTTTCCATGAAACAATTGGTCAACTTTGGGCCGAAGCTTGGCCTATAGAAGGGTTGTGTGCGCAAGTCTCGGCAGAATTCCAACATCCAAATCTGTGACTCGGGACTAGAAATGTTAAAGGCCGGATCGAACACGAGCGCGCCTCGGTTGAAGGGATTGAGATAGTCGCCATTGTCCACGGGCAGGATGCCAAAGGATCACAAAGTTGGTGATGATCGAAGTGCCCGCAAAGATACTAAACAGGGAGAAGAGTATGAGTGTGAGAAGAGAAAGAGAGAGAGAGAGAGAGAGAGAGAGAGAGCGTCCGACAGACAGAGAGAGAGAGAGAGAGAGAGAGAGAGAGAGAGAGAGAGAGAGAGAGGGCGAAAGAGGGCGAGAGTGATAGTGAGACGGCGAGAGAGAATGAGAGAGAGAGAGGGCGAGAGAGAGGGAGGGCGAGAGAGAGAGAGAGAGAGAGAGAGAGAGAGAGCGCGAGCGAGGCCAGAGAGAGAGAGAGAGAAAGAAAGCGAAAGAGGGCGAGAGAGATACTGAGAGGGCGAGAGAGAGAGAGAGAGAGAGAGAGAGAGAGAGAGAGAGAGAGAGAGAGCGAGCATGCGAGCGTGCGAGAAAGAGAGGGAGAAAAAGAAAGAACGAGAGAGCAAGAGAGAGAGAGAGAGAGACTGGCTACCAAAGTCGAAAAGATTTGGAGACATACCTGAAGAATTTGAGCGATGTAATCTCGGAGAAATAGCCAGCAAAGAAGGCACAACACGTGGTGAGACTGGCACACAAAGTGGAGATCAGAACATGCCTCAGTGCATCGCTCATCTGTTGATGATACTCGTGATGGTTGTGATGATGATGCCTACGATGACTCGAATTGGATGACTTGTATGCGGCAATGTGCGAGGTGGAAGACACTACACAGAACCAGGCCTTACAGTAGATCAATGCATTGTCTGAACCGATTCCTATTATTTGGGAAATGGTTAGTCAAACTAGTGCAACACAATCATCAAACTTACCGATAAGAATGATCAGATTGAGCAAATTGAGAAACGGAAAGAACTTAATGTCCAACGTTGTGGTGTAGATGAAGTAGGCACTAGCAAGTGAGGCCATGTTGGTCGCCATTGCAGTGGCGGTAAGTAGAATCGACCGAGTGTACAGAAGTAGTGAGCCAAAGATGATGAAGGAGGCAATGATGATCAACACCAGATCGGAGATCAATGACTCACTGAAGAGGGCGTGCTTCAGACCGAGATCAGCTGCAACCACTCGAACCGGGCCATAAGCGAGATCTGTGGTGGCGGTGGTGGACGAGAGGTTGAAGAACAGTCGAGAGTGACTCACTGCCCGATAGTAGTCCATTAGTTTGCTACTTTTGGCCATTGGAAGGAAAATACTGCTTGAGGTGAGGAATGGCCGTGCAGGCATCAGGTCAGTCTGATTGACCGACTCGATCAACACAATACTATCGTTACGGTTGATGATTTGGTCGTGCATGCCCATGAATCGGTAGTCCACCAGATAGTTGAACACATTGAAGACGAGATTGTTGTGCGAGTAGCAGTGCTCGGGCACATTTGGCCCCGCTCGGCGGCACAGTCCTCGTTGAGATATTTGTCCGCGAAAAAGGCCAAACACGATCGAATTAGCTCCTCAAATGTGTCAATTTCTGCCTCGTCCAGTGAGTCACAGTCGGTCTTGTTGGCGTGCATGAGCACAAACTTGGGCAAACTCCAACTGGGACAGCACTGATCGAGGTTCTTCACTTCACAAAAGTGTTTAAAGTTGACGGTGGAAGTGGTGGCGTTGTTGTTGGTAGGTGTTGTGTTCGTGTTCGAGTTCGAGTTCGAGTTCGTGTTAGAGACATTCACTCTATTGTCGTACTCAGGCAAGTCGTCCTCCATCCGTAGTACAACCTTGTCGAGTTGGCAGATTGACTTTAGTGGCTCGAGCTGTAGCAGATTAGTGCCCTTCTCCTCGGGCTCCACCACAAAGTGAACATAGTCCTCGAGCAGTTTGCAACAAAAGAACGATGCGGACGACTCTTCTACCTGATGACTTTTAGACTGGAATCGATCGTAGTTTGCCTGTTGTGGTGAGTGTGAGTCAACGGTCTATGTCCGTGCACGGTTTCGAGTGCCATTTCGGTGCTTGCCACAGGACCGAACACGAGCTTTCTTCTCTTTTGGTGGTGGTGGTGGTGTAGCAGCAGCGACTGTTGACGATGATGGCTCAGGAGTCTTCTCAGTAGTAGTAGAGGACGTGTCCGTGCTGTGCGGCCTTGGATACAGACTGAGCAGTCCATTCCATGAAGTGCTCTCAATCAACAGACGCCAAGTGTTGAGCCGTGTTGACAGGTCCGAGTCGCGGACCTCGAAGCCCACCAGTGGATCATCAAAGGAGGGCAACTCGGGCTCGTACAGTGCATAGTCAAACAGGCCGAAGCAGGCACCAAAGATGAGCACAATCCATAGTAGTGGACAGGCACGAATACATTGGTAATACCTAGAATGGTTAAAGAGAGTGAGAGTGAGTGAGTGAGAGAGAGAGAGAGAGAGAGAGAGAGAGAGAGAGAGAGAGAGAGAGGGAGGGAGGGAGAGAGAGTGGGAGGGGGAGAGAGAGAGAGAGAACAATAAATTCAAATAGGAGGTGAGCATTGTCGAAGGGAACCATAGAATGATGAACTTACATGATTAGTAGTGGCGGTTGATAAGGCAAAGCCGGTGGTGGTTGATGGGATGGTGATGATGATGATGATGGTGAGGTGATGAGAATGACAAAAGTGTGCTCGATGGTGAACTCATTGAGATCGGCTCGGGCACGAGTGACACAGGACGACGACGACGAGGACAGTGGACATGGCCAGAGGGGACACAGAGGTGGACAGTGGACAGTGGACAGTGGACTCGACTGGCCGCAATCACACGCTGAGCCCAACAGGTACAGATCACCGCATACCTCGCTCACTCACTCACTCACTCTGTGTGTGACTGTGTTACTCACTGTGTGAGTGTGCTTTGTGTGTGCATTGTGTGCAGAGGAATGTGGTGCTACCGTGCTGCCACCTCGTGTCAGCCATTCAAACTAATCACAGCTTCGATCATCTAATGTGCCTTTCGAACGGTCTCTCGATATGTCCACACTCATTTACCTAAGCACACAAGCCATCAAGTACTAAATAATAAATGTAATGTTGTGTTCATTTTTGCGATATCCTTGAAATTAGTTTTATTTTGGGGATTCATTGGTTGCACGCGAAATTGAAATTTGAAACATTTAATTAGTTTAGTAAGGACAAATCCATAAAAAGTTAATTTAAAATGTTCAGATCGAGAAAGTACATTCAAACGGCGAACTCAGCAGATGCGCGTTTTATGTTTTTCTTGTGAAATTAGATAACGATCTATTACTGCTAATTTGTTAATTTTGTAACATTTCTAAATTGTAAGTTTAACGTTTGATGCGTTTGACCGAAAAGTGAACGAAGCAAAGCAATGAAGCAGCGAATGTATGTACACCGCGATGTGTAGTGATCAAGGACATCAAAGTAAGAAGAAGAGGGAGAAAGCCGAAGTTATATAAGTTGTCACGAAAGTAAGAGAAAGTTGTCAAGTTTTAAGTTGAGGTGTTGATTGCAGTGCACCTGGCTTATTGGCCAATCGATCTAGTCTGTTTGTGAAGTTTGTGTCGTTCGATTGACACCAGTGATGAGCAGTTTCGACCCGAGAAGCAAGTCTCATTGGTTCCATCGATTCTGAAAGTCAAAGAATCGAGTGGGATCCAAAGAAGTCAAGCAGAAGTCATCATCATCATCAAAGAGTCACTTTTCCATCGTCAACGTTATCAATTGATTGAACACGTATTTGTCTTTGTTTTGTTGTATTCTAATCTCTATTGTGTAAATAAACAGTTCCTCTATTCATCGAGACCTAGCATCGGTGGTAATCCAATTGGAACAGTTGTGGGGCGTCCAATTTGGATCTTCTCGGAGTGTGCTGGTGCTACTCGAGACCTACTGGGGTCGGAAGTTTCAAAAAGGCCCTAGGAGGACTAGCGGAAAGTTCCATCATTTTACCGTGGACCCGAGTCAAGGGGGTGTGTCTGGTTAGCGGGAAATTGACAAGTTTACAGGTCGGCAGGATACAGCAATCTGTGCTAGTCGCAACCGGAAGAAGCAGACCACCGAATTCTACACATCGAGATTATCAGCAAAGAAGTAAAATCTTCTGAATCTTTGTCTTATGAAGCAATTGCATAGGCAGTGGATGAAGTAACCTGTGTGTTTGTGTTTGTGTTTGTGGCAATCGCGAAGCCAACAACAACAACAATCAAACAACAAAGAAACGTTGAAAAAACAGGGAGAATTGATGGGTTCTCAAAACCTAACAACTAGGATCGAAAAGCTAAGGTTTCTTCAAGGTGAAACCTAACCCAAGAATCAAGAATCAAGAATCAAGAATCAAGAATCAAGAACCAACAATCTTTATTAACAACGATGTAGAGAAAACAACTTATTGGAATACAATGAGGAATGTGTCAGTGCCACTATGAGAGAACGTTTGGACAAAGAAAGTAGGGTATTGCACCAGTACAATGGTGTCCGAGGAATAATATATGCTTACTTTCCAGACTTATCTGTACCCGACCATTGCAACCCAAAATGTAGTAGCAATGGGTGGAAACTCATACTTGCGATTTTTTTTCATTTATCAGTAAAAAGGCAAGTACTGGTGAATTGTTCTTTAGTAGTAGAGCACGTGTTAATTGCGTATAGTTGGAATGAACTAGATTAATGTATACTTAATAATAAACTCACACACACACCTGCAATTGAGTTATCATGACTAGAGTCAGTGAGACAAAACCCATATTAAACATTTGCATTCTCTTTTATTCAAAAACATTAATGAACACACTGATGGCGACGTTCAAGAATTAACACGATACACTTGGTCATTGATCTGTATATATTTAAGCGTGAGCATTTTGTGTCATTTGTCATTTAGTGAGCATTGCACAAAATCATATTAGTCAATGTAAATATAAATGCGAATGCCATTAGAATCGGTTTTCAAGAATATCCGCTTTATAATAAGTGATTGACAGTCTAGCAATAGTTACTATTCTCATTATTTTGTCAGTAATTTTTCAATTCGCTTAAACTTATGCATTATTTTGATTTGACCGATCACCCAACAAACAGCATGACCAATGATTTAGTTCCGCCAATTGCATTAGTATCACTTTCATCATCAACTAATCTTGGCAAAGCATCTTAGTTGAAATGTGTTTTGTTGACTTAGTTGGTGAAATCACCCACTTAGGCATGTGTCTGGCCAATGTTCGCTTGTGTTTATGATCAAGATTGCCTGCCATTTTGTGCACTTACTGCACCATGCATTGCACATTTGTCCAAACAGCTATGCATACTCTTATGCCCTGAGGGAATGCACAGTTTTTAATCTATTGCACTGTTAGACTTTGCAACGAATAAATTTGTCTTAACTTTAGGCATTTTTCAACTGACAAGAAAAATTAACATGTTAATGATGATTTGGTGTTTGAGTAGCGAGAATTAAGGTTCTTGAACGCCATGTCATGACATCGATAATATATGCAAATTGGTTGTGCTGTGATAAATTCACAAATAAAATACATTTGCAAGTATAAAATATAAGAGTTTAACAAATATTGCCCATTTGCTGTTGATGAATCACCGAGGTTAATTCAAATGTTCTCAATTAAGCAAAAAATAGATTATTTTCACCTCAAGTTTAGTCCCAGATTGATTACATCGATTACAAACGCAGACACATTGGTGGTAAATGGTATGACTGTTCGGTTTGTGTTTAATAGTAGAAAGTATAGGAATAGTTAGTTTAATTATTAAATTATTTCTTTAAAATGTTTTTATTGTGTGAGTGCTCGTTATTTGAAGCAGCATAGATGCAAATCGGTCGAATGAAAATGCTAGATATTTCGCAAAATAAAACGAACAATACGAAAAAAACATTCGATATATTACTATGTGAAAACGCACAACGGTGGCCACCACAATGCGCTTGTATACTGACATGATGTCCAGTAAGTGAGGTCAAGTGAAGGTTAAATAATTATATCCATCCATATTAAAAGTTATAACGATGATAACAATTTGGATATATTTTTAAATAACTTACTATATGTGTCGAGGCATGCGCTCACTGCCACACAATCAGTTATACACTGGCATATACATTCTACAATGTACAAGTGGGCAAAGGGGGTGCGGTGATGAATGATGCATGTGCCAATGTGTGACAGTTTGTAATACAAATTCGTGCTTACAACGACACAGTTAGATGTGCCACATTTGTGGATGCACAGTTGTCCAGGCATATAAAGGAACTACATTCAGTGGCACTCAACACTCACACATTCGACGTTTCTCAGTCAACTGAACACTCTTGAAGTGACTCGTTTTCATCACTTGTTCGAACGTAACAGTCAGTTGGTTAGTTAAACCAAAATGTTCAAAGGCAATAGACAAGAGGAGTATCCGATCATGGTATGTGCATTCTTTCATTTATGTTCTCAAAATGTTCACAATTTACTAATAAACGTTCTCCACTAGTGTACCGGTTGGCTGCAACCAGGAGGAAACAATCGCAATTGCAAGTGCGGACACTGTCCACGCAATAAAATGAGTCAACTGGAACGAATTTTGAGAGAGAAAGAAAAAGAAGAAAGAAGAAGCAAGAAGATTTCATATTCAATTAAAATTGAAAATCAACCGTCAATCGTAACTCGCAGCATGTCCAAGGCAAAGGAGGCAAAGGCAAAGGAGGCAAAGGGCAAGTCATTTTACCATGATCACTTCGCCGAACTTGGTAGCAGTGAGTCGTTCAAATCTTTTAAAGTCAAGTATAATAACGAGTATTATGACGATGGCTCGAACTCAAACAAAAAATCCAAACGTTAATGTTTGCCAATGTAAACAGAATTTGTTTTCTTTCTATTTTGTCTTTGATTTTTTAAAATAAAAGTTTCAATACTTGTTTTTAATTTCAATAAATAAACAAAATTGTTGACTTGATCTTTCAATATGTTCGCTTTCCTGAAGGGTGCGTTGGAAACACGTTGACATGAAAGTGTCAAATGTCCTTCAGTTGTCATTTCATTGTTGTTCGAGAAGATTGTCTACTGGTTTGTGTTTGTGTTTGCATTGCGATGATAGTGAGCAGTCTCGGTTGGTTTTTTGCTGTACAACCGTTCGGTTAGACTAGCAAAAAGGTTTTGCCAATGCATTATCTCATGAGGTAATAGGTCAACACGACGCATTGCAAAGTCACATATGGTCATTTTTGCACAAACACCATCAGTGTGCAGTTTGAAAGTGCTTTCCAGTGGAGAATTGAAAGTGGCACAGTCTCCCAAGTGGTAATAAGCTTTGTCAATAGCATACAATTCAGTCAACTTAAATGATGATACAAACAAATGAGTGGAGACAAGTTAGAGTGTGACACAACACACACTCTACTGCATCGAACAATGGACATACTTGAAACACTACATAATGCTCATTAGATCCCTGTTTGTATTACATTATTATGTAATACGAACTATTAACATAAATATACGAGTAAAAATGACAATTCGTGAGTTTCACTCGGAATCATATGATGAGTCTGCATTGTCCAGAATATAGTTTTCCATGTGGTTTTCGGAACCGGGTTCAAGAAAACATTTTCATGATATGAACTATATATGGCTGAATCCAAGTGATCGATAATTCTGGGAAATGGCGGATTAAACAGAGATGACTGAAGACAAGGAGTTATTCATTTGTCGTTCCAACGTCTGGATAGCTCTCTCTCTCTCTCTCTCTCTCTCTCTCTCTCTCTCTCTCTCTCTCTCTCTCTCTCTCTCTCTCTCTCTCTCTCTCTATCTCCAAAACGTTCGCTTTCCTAACAGGTAAGTTGGACCCACGTTTTGTTGGACACACTTTGACATATTATTTTAAAAAGTGTCAAATGGCCTTCAGTTGTAATCTCATTCTTGTTTGCGAAAATTGTTTGCCTGTTTGCTTGATTGTGTTTGCATTGTGGTGATAGTGATCAGTCCTTGTCGTCGTATGCCCCAGTCTCGGTTGGACTTTTGCTGCACATTCGCACAAAACGTACGATCAAACAAACAAAAATGCTTTTTGCAATGCATCATCACATGAGGTCATTACAAGACGCAATGCAAAGTGAAATATGGCCATTATCAGTGTGGACACTGTGCAATTGGAAATGGCAACTTTTCCTTGGAGAATTGAGAGTGGAGTGCAGTCTCCCAAGTGGTAATAAACTTTGCCGAGTTCATACAATTGAGGAGACAATTGCGGATCGAGACTAACGCAAACCAACGAGTGGAGACACATTAAAGAGTTACACAACACTCTCCACTAGTTACAGAAACCAAAAAATGCAAAAAATGTACACCATGTGAACACCACGTAAGCACATTAGAGCACTGCTCGTATAGCAAAACAAAATATTCTATCGAAAATTACGATTCATTAATAGTTTATTTATAGTTAATTATCACTAATTTGTCCTCTCTCTCTCTCTCCCTCTCTCTCTCTCCCTCTCCCTCTCTCTCTCTTTCTCCCTCCCCCCAGGGCCGTAACCTCCTACTTGGCACCACCGGCCTTTGCCGGTAAGTTTGGGTTGGGACCTTTTTTTTTGCTTGTTCTCACAAATGGTGTGCTAGGAAAGTTCCCTACAATTACTACAACATCCTACAATTAGTGAGTTAGTTCTTATCCCACAATTGGGTTGTTGGATCTTATCCCACAATTGGTTTATCGGATCTTATCCCACAATTGGGTCGTTGGATCTTATCCCACAATTGGTTTGTGGGATCTTATCCCACAATTTGTCAGTTGGTTCTAATCCGAGTGTCTTGAATTGTGTCCTGTGCCAGCCACCTAAGGATTAAGCCTCGTTTCTTTTGTAAAACCGCTCGCTTTCACGAAATAATGCTTGAATGCATTTGCAATGTATTAAAAACTGTATAACTGTTATCGACTAATTCTCAATAGCCTGATTGGTGTCGATTCAACTCGCCAATTGTGGGGAAAAATCCAACGACCCAATTGTGGGATAAGATCCGATAAACCAATTGTGGGATAAAATCCAACGACCCAATTGTGGGATAAGATCCGATAAACCAATTGTGGGATAAAATCCAACAGACCAATTGGAGAATGTCACAACTCTCGAGATTGTCTCTAATCACCATGTAATGCGCCATTTTGGGTTCCATGGTGTCGGTATCCAAAAACCATTACGACGACAAATCACTATGGGCATTTTTACATCGCGTTAATACTGTGGGGGGGCATATTGTTGATCATTGATTAAAAAGATTGGTCATATAAGCTGGGGACGTTTTTTTTGCTCCTCACTTGTTTCAGGGGAAAAATTTATGAAGTGCCGGTGACCAAAATTTTTGAGGTTACGGCCCTGCTCCCCCCTCCAACGAATTACTTGCCATTCTCTTTCAATTCGTGACCACTATTCTTTACCTGATGCAATCTTCTGATTTGTTTACCTTTCTCTAGACCAATCTTGTTTAGTTCACATTTAGCTCTATTCATATACCGGGCATTCATATCGATAGCGTCGATTGCATTAATTATATAAACATCCTTTAACTTTCTATTTGAACATAAACACAAACTCACATTAATCGATTAGTGATCATAATTAGCAGACTATCCTGACGAATTTTTATTATAAATGTAAATGTGAATCCTGATAAGTAGTCGACATTTTCTGGATTTAATAAATAATTTGATTTTTCGAAAATTTGAACACTTTATCTCATAATTACATCCCAAGAATGTCTTCAAATGGAACTCAAGCTACCAAAAAGGAACTACTAAATTTGCCATTCAAACGACTGTCTATCATTTTGTTGGTTCTCTTTCGTTTCACTTGCCAAAGTGTCATCTATTTCAGTTTAGGATCAAAAGACGAAAGAAACGACTATTCAAAGGTAAATTATCTTTGACCGATTGTTTTATTTAATAAAATGATCTGTTTGATAGATTGTGGCTATTTTGTTGGTAATTATTGGAGCCATATATGCCATATCAGCGATAGTCACTTTTATCTTTGAGTGTCGATATTTGACGATGGCTTTTGTTGTACTCGAAATTATCAACGTGGCCATTTATTTGTGATTTTCAATCAAAGATTTAGACTATTTGTTTGATGTAGTACTCACTTTGCTCATCGTTTTGCTGATGCTTTCTTATTGGAACGATTTGAGAGAATCGCAATTGACCAATCAGAGAAACCCGACTTGTCCATTAGTTGGAATGAATTTGCAACGACAGAATGTCAGACAAAATGGCTTACCGAGATCTACAAACGATGTGTTTACAGACGAGTACATTTAGTTATTCAAATGGAATGCGACAACATTTCCGAAGATAACGTCATTATGTCATAACTCTTACATTAGTCATAGTAATTTGTTGTTTGCAAATACTTTAATTACTTTAGCAGACACAACAAAATGAAATTATGTATACATGCGTTTGCATCATAACGTATATGTTAGCGTCAAAGTCCGAACGCTCGGCATTTTTGGAAAATGCCGCGGCAAAGTCAGAAGTGCCTGAATTCATTCCGGCATAGTTATTTTCTAATTGATTATTAATTGATTTTTAAGACAAAGTCAATAAAAATTTTCAAAAAACTATGCAAAGAATAAATTTAATCTATGAAATCATTTACCAATGGAAAAAGTAGCCTGATGTCTTTATTCTTTGCAAATAAAAGAAAATAATGGAAAACATATTTTGTTTGGTTTTCTTAGTATTTCAATTTGTTTAATTTGTGTAAGTTATAAATCATTGTTATTAATGCATAATGATTAATTTTCTAATTAGTTATCTTATTAAAACAGCTAATTAATTATTTTTAGCAATTTATTTTAGTCAAAAATGGGATTTGCCGGATAGAATTCCGGCATAGTGTACTTAGCCGCGGCATTATCCAATATTGCCGCGGCAATGTCATTAAAATTGTTTTTATAAATCTGACTTCGGACTTTGCCGCGGCAATTCCCTACCTTGCCGGCCAGCGGACTTTGACGCTAACATATACATCACAATATGTAAACATCATTCTAGATATGGTTTCCAAATTTGTTATCAAAATTAAAATTAAAATTTAAATTTGAGTTTAAATTTGTCTGATGAATAGAAATTGTATTTATTGTCTAAATTAACTAAATGAACATTGAAATGAAATTTAAAATTAATTAAATGAACAACTTTCGTGCAATAATTTCCTTTGAAGACTTGTCCGATCTTTTGTTGTTCACTGTTGAATCATCAAATTTGGCTCCATTTTCAAGAATAATTTCTTGGATTACCTCTATTCCATTAAGAAGTCTAGTTTTGATCTTTACCGGATAAACATGAATAAAGTTGTCTAATCTTTCTTCAATTGTTGAATCGGCTATGAAAATGAAAATACATTTAATTATTAATTTAACATTTAATGATAATTGAATGTTAAATACCTAATTCAAATTGTTCTAACATCATTTCATAATCGATAATCTCTTTTCGCATTTCAGTTTGAATTAACTCGACTATATCTGCTTTCTTTTCCTTTTTCATAGAGTTTGGTTTTGATTTCTTTTCAATTTCTGTGCTAGTTGTTGGATCTGACATTGAAGTGGGGAAAACATTGTTTTGATTTTTGATCGCTTTAATTAATCTATTCAAATAAGTTACTAACTGCTCGACAACTTGTGCTTTGACACCTTTTCCTATAATTGATGCAAAATACGCAACTTGTACAATTTCAACGCTAAAACTGGACAAATTCTCGGTTATTTGAATGTATTCGGGTTTGCAAGTCAGTTTCAATTCGTTCAAAACTTGAATTTTCGGTTTCTTATTAGCGAAAACTGAAGAGTGCGGATTAATAAATGAAAGTTATTATACGAAAATAAAATTACACAAACCTTTTTGAAAATTGAACAACAATTCATTGAGGTCATTCAAAAAGGCGCACAACAAAATCGATGCCGAACGAATTGCTTTTTGTTTCTTTTTGTTGCTCCAAACAAAAGCTATCAAGCCATTGTCGACTTGGATGACACAGTTGTACTTGTTGATGAGGTCAGTGGCACAATTAAATGGCGTAACAGTGGTTTCAACGTTGACACCTTTTTCTCTGAGGGCTACCAGTAATTGTGGACTCTCTTTTTCTGCTGTTGAAAGTGAATTGAATACATTCAATAGAAAACTGAAATATTTGATACGCAAATTATGAACTTCAATAATTTTCTGTCGAAATTTGGTTGAAGATTTAGAGTTTTTTGCCATTTTGTATGAGACACCAAGACTATGATGTGCTATGCAATCGAGTTGCACAGACTAATTTGCTCAGATCGTAAACAAGTCTGGTTTGTTAGTGTTGACGTTTTTTTTATTATTTCAATTCAACACTACACAACAAACGACATTTGCAATCGCTCATGGGGCAGGATGTTTTATAACTAACGCATTCCATTGTCGGTCATTTCGCATCTCATATTACTGTCATATGACGAATGCATTGTTTTATGTTTGCGTGTCAATAAACGCCTACATGTTACTGATAATAAAACTGTTTTATGGCTATTATTATTATTATTTGCTTATCAAACAAAAAATTGCACCAACTTTGCACTTTGGACAATAATGCAACGAGAGCAATTGAATTTGATTTATGTACATTCACGAACGTATACATTTGGATTGGTAATAATTGTAATATTAAGACAACAATTCAAACAGAAAAATGTTTTGGTTGTTGATGTAATTCTTTATATGTTCTTATGTTTTGGGGAAATGATCAATGCACCACTTACCATCTAGTGCCATCCTCGACCAGGTGTGAGTCCCTGTGAGGCAATAATCAGTCCTGGTTGCGCGAGGAGAATCTCGGGGGAAGATCGGTGGGATCTTCAGCTGTGGGCTTGCCACTCACTCGTTCCCCAGTCGGTATCTTGCATTCGCCCTACGCTACGCGAAAGCAAAGAAACTTGACCTGTAATCAGGGCTCGGTCAAGTCCACCAGCAATGGTGGTTGCGTCTTGAGAATGAATGAATGAATGAATGATCAATGCAAATTATGTTTTTGTCTGATTATTGATTTGTCACAACGTAAAAATGTAAGCAGACACAATCATAGTAAATCAAAGTAAAGATCACATTGGTCGCCAGAGGTAATGATGATCACGATGATCGTATCAACTCGGTATCATGTTGAATCTAGTAAAAGGTATAATGTGATGCTTAGATAGTAAATAAAAGAAATCAGACATAGGAAAAACCCTCAAAGACCTACCAAAATGCCAATCTGTCACAGTGGTCTTGTCAAAGAAAAAAAATCAATAAATACATAAAGGACATAGATGGTGGCGGCCTCTATTGAACTCGATTTGAACCAATGGACAGTGTACAGTGAGTTTGTCTGTTGAGTGATAATATTTGCTTGTGATTAGTATAGTGTGTGCTTGTATGTGTTTGTGTTTGTATGTTAATTGCCAGGAGATCATTGGTGATCAGAGCTTCAACTCTCTGATCAGCTGCTTCAACTCTGGTTGGTGATCTTTCTCCGTCTTTTCCCAACCGATTTGTTTGTGTGCTAGAACCATTTGTTGCACCTTGCTGGGCATACCAAATGACTTAATTTATTTTGCATATGTGCTTAGAGACACTGGCTTGGCTGGGCTTTTTGGGTTCTAACGAACTTTCCTCTTAGGCAAACATAATCTGCAATTCCTCCATTGGAAATTATTCGACAGCACACAGAGCCAAAAAACTGACCAGTATACTGGTCGATTCACTCAACTAAAAAACCAGTATACTGGTCGGTCAGTGTACTATTCTCTCTACTAACGGAAAGCTTTCCTGCATAAGGCACATTCACTGTAACATCTCATCGACCAGTATACTGGTCGATCCTGAAAGTTGACTTCTCTGAAATGCATGAATCGACCAATATACTGGTCGATCAACTAAACGACCAGTATACTGGTCAGTTTATTAGCTGTGTGCAGAATCATGAATATTGATTTCGGGCATCGGTGATCAAAATAGCTTTTGGTTCCGATTTGGGCTCGCTTTTGTGCTTATTAGTGTAGTTTTCCCACATCTTTTGGTTCTTTTTCCACCACCACCAGAGCATCTTTCAATTTCTTTACCTCAAATGACGACTTTCCAGTTTGCCTGGAATTATCAGACCGGCAAAATGTCACCACTTCCACAATCTCGGCCGTTTTCTTCGATTGTGGCTTGGGAGTTTTAATCCCTTTGTCCACGTCTTGCTTTGAATTTTGTACTGGAATTAGCTTGTAAGCTTGCCTTCGGCCTTTTTAACGCTGATGATGTCTTTTTGTTCCTCAGCATGAGAAGTATCCACAGGGACAACTTCTTTCTTTGACTCTTTCTTGAAGGTTGTTTTGGAAACCAAAATTTCTTGGCGGACTAATCAATTCTGCATTTTCGGGAAATGCTTTTGGTGTTTCAAGCACCTTGTTTGCCTTGCGGATTGGGCAGTGCTTTTGCTCCACTCCAAGAAGTGCTTCTTGTTTGGGACTTGTGAGGTGACTGTCCATTCAATGTTGGGCAAGGAATATGGTGATTCCTCTTCAAAATGTTGATTAATTTGTTCGGAAGTCGGACCATCTGTTTAGCTAATTTGTCTTCGGGATAAACCCAGCTTCTCGTCCAAACAGGTTGACCACTGACTTTGCGGAAAAAGATTTTAGTGGACACCAGTACGCCAGTATATCATGAGTATGGTATGTCGGTCATTTTGCTTTAGTTGAAAATTAGGAAGAGGCAAAGTAGACAGTGCACAAGGTGCTTCAGTAGGAGGCAGAATGAGTGTATGACACAGGCAAGGCTAAACAACACTGTGCAATTATAATGCTGCATCGGCAATCGTTAATCGTTGCAGCACAAGTAGCAGGTTATAATTAACATAATAGATCACGAAGAAGGCATTGTGCATATCCAAGGCAGCCATTCTACTCGAGAACTGACAAGTGGTTCCGTGCAGACGAGACAAGACGAGTCACTGACCAATTCTTTTTGACTAACTTCTTTCGCATCGTTTGGCTTGTTCGATGTAGTAACACCGGATGAGAAAGTGGGTGAGTGAGTTCAAACAATTGATTGGAATGATGACATCTGTACTTGAGTTGTAGTAAGTAGAAGGAGAGTGAGAGTGAAAGTGGTGGTTTTAAGGTGATGTTCAACTTGATTATGTTGTGACCGCCAATTCAGAGCTGTCCATTGTTCATTGACACAGTACAGCGATAACAACAGTGAAGGCATAATCGAGCATCGCCAAATGATTTTGATTTGTGTTACCCAACAGCACGGGATGTATTGATGGTGCTGGTGCTGGTGGTGATTGTGACATACAGCACACCAAACAGACTAACTCACATGTACATAGCCAAGTATATCGATCAGGTTGGTTGTTGATGGTTTGGCTTGTGAAGTCATAGACTATCTCTGTCAGTCAGAGGCAATCTCAGTGCAATTGTGGTGTATGCGAACAAACGAGGAAGACGGTGATTGTTTTGTTTGGTGCTGACTGCTTGAACGCTTTCCTTTCCGCCACACACAAATGGTACATGAGTGCTACTACTGCTACTACTGTTACTAACAACTTGAGTAGAGCTATAGCGGCAGCCTTACCCCACAACATAATCGACAGCAGACACGACCAAACTCTTATCAATTGGTCATTTGTCAAGTTACTCACTGCTATGTCAGTCAGTGATGAGTAACAACCAACAAGTCAGTCAAAGCAGACATGAACTTGCTGTTGCTTTTGTTCGTGTTGTTCGTGTCTTTCGTGCACATACATCTGATTTGTGTGAGAGCGATCGTCATACTATCAAAATTGCTTCATCTTCAACCTCTCTACCTCGCCAAGATCATGTCTCTGCACAAAGACTCTAAGTTCTCCTCCTCCGATGGTGTGACCTACGTGGTGAGCTTCACTTCGCTTCACCAGTTGTGTGGTGCTTTGACTCTCACTGAAACCTCCAATGTCAGAGTGAACGCCTCCACCAACTTGAGTCACCTGACATTGCGCTCAGTTGCAACTGGCAAAACGGTCCATCAATTCGACCTGTCGGACATATCTTACGTGTACAATGATGACGATTCGAGCTTTGCTGTACTTGTGGTCAATGATGTCACTCTTGGACGTGCTTGTGTGCTTCTCGAATGCACAACATCAGAACGGGCTCGATGTGTCACCTCCACTCTGGGACAGGCTTTCCATTTGGCTGCTCAACGAGCTGCAGCTCAACCATCAACGTCTGCCTCTACTGCTCAATCTACAGCTGACCAACCGAAGACTCAGTCGAGTGAACAGTCGAAAGCATCTCATCACTCGACACATTCAAAGTCGACTCCTGGAAAGGAACCACCAGAGACCGAGTGAGTAGTCTACAAAATTATTAATATTAAATTCAAATTAATTTGATATTTTTTGCAGTTTTGAAGTTTTAAGTCAAATTCAAAGTCTCAAGTTGGTGGACAGTCTTTTTGCAAGCTCATTCAAGGAAGAAGAGGAGTCAACAACTTTGATTCAGCACGATTTATCGTCATGTGAATATGTAAGCCTCAATGGTTCATCGAATGTTTCGGAAATATCATTTTTGGGTGATGTTTGTCCAAAGACCCGATCCGTGAAATTTACCAGTAAGGTCAAAGTGAAGTATTACAAACGCGAGACCGAACTAGACGAACAATGCTGGTTTCATGGAGAACTGTCACGGCTGGAAGCGGAAGCACTCGTACTCGAGGATGGTGATTTCTTGGTTCGATGCTCACCAGATATCGAAGACCAGTTTGTGCTCACAGGAAGGGAGAACGGTCATGTGCGTCACATTCTACTGATGGATGAGGACAATCAAGTTCGCAACCACGTCGGCGTTGTTTATCCCTCGGTCACTCAATTCATCGTTCATCACAGATGTGGTCAAATTCCGATTGTGTCCGCCAATGGAGTGCAACTTTACCTCAAGCGACCAATCATGGTAAATCGTGATTCTAACTGAACGTGTCAGCATGCATTTTCTTACTTATTATGTTTGTTAATTTGTGTTTGTATTCTATACACTGAACTTTAATCAATCACTGTATTTACATTTACATTACGCTGTATATTTTAGGTTGCTTTCCATTGTTCTGTTTTCTACCATAATAACAGAACGCAATTTATCTATGTATGAATTTAGTGATAATGTTATTAACCATAATAAATCGATGTTAACCAATTACGATTAGATTAATTGTTCTTATGTACCGTATCCTTAGGTACATTTAATGTGAGTTTGATTTTGTACACAAAATAAACTGACTAAAATTAAATTTCCAAACAACCGTGACATTGGTTTGCTTGTCTCGTCAAACAGATACAAATTCTTCACACACTCAGAAATTCATTTTGGATTTCTGCACATGTGAATCATACTATCGAATTGGATGATAACACTATGAATGTGGCAGGTCGACCAATCATATAGTGACATTGTCACGTGTGTGCCCTTAATTCACTTCTTCTGTACAATGATAGTGGTGCTGCAACCAAAAATCTGATGGCGGTTATTTAGCACTGGCCCTTGTGTTCCTTATTCCTTCGAATGTGTTGAGGAGTAGAGTAACTTTGGCTCTCTTGTTTGTTGTGTCCATATTCGTAACATAGAATAGTAACTTACAACCATTTGCGAAGAGTAGAATAAGTGAACAAGTACATATATTTGCAACAAATAGACATGATGATTATTATGTAAATGCTATCTGTCTATTTGATTATACTCACTGGCACAGTTCAATTTGTTTGTTCAGTGTTTGCAGATTAAAATTAAGTGATCACCCCGATCGAGTTAATCACTTGAACGTGAACGCCCTTGAATGTCTCCGCATATCAGAATAGAAATGACTAGAACTTTCGAGCGAAATTGCATTGCTGTGAGACTGAAGCAGCCATGTTTTGGATCGAAACCGAATGGATGGGACATTCACGTGTCACATCCAGAGTTGTTATTAGTAAGATATTAGTGACACAGTCGAGTTTATTGGTTTATGGTGGTTGGTGTTGGGTGTTAAATGAAAAGTGAACATCAAACGAGTGCAACACAGACACAACTATTCACATAGGAGGACAGACAGTAGAATAGGATTAGACTACTTATTTGTTGCGATGGTGATGATGAGATGATGACACTTTCACTCAATACAGAAAAACCAAACGATAGGGTGGCTTAGTAGAGTGAGTGAACTGTGTGCGACGAGCGTGCGACCCTGCGTCGTCATGTTTGTTTTTAGCGGATTCCTGAAGACGTTCGGATGGTGGTGGGTTGGGTATGGGACCTACTTGGTATGATCCGGCGATAGGGCTGGATTCGAACGACGAGGAGCAAAAGGCTTCGTCATGTTCATCTTGGACGATGCTTTCGTCCGGATTGGGGGTGAGTTTGGCGGATAGGAGTTCATCTTGTTCTTCAGCAATCGGCGAATCAATTAGGTTTCTTCATTTTCTTACTCTTAAAGGAGTTGGATCACTTGTAGAGATAGACATTTCTTTGTTTTAGAAAAGTAAATGAGAGAAGTAGACAAGAGAAATTACAGGAAGAAAAAAAACGAATAACAAGATGGAAAGACAAACTCAGAATGAAGGGAGAGTATAAAGACACTACGTCACCACAACAAAAGTAAATCGAATTAGCCGGCGTATGCAGAAGAAAAGTTATTGAAATGATGAGAACGCCACTATACATTATGCATCTGTCGAGTGGGATTGTGTTGGTGTAGGGACATTCAAACAACAAACAAATCTCAATAATATTTTGTTACATGCAATGAAGCAGTCTTGTTCAATCGAATGAGTGAAAGAGGTCACGATGAACTGACATCATATTTGTCTCCGATTAAAATTTTTTTTATTGGATTTCGGTTTTAGCGATTCTTACTTTTATGGGAAATGCATCTCCCATAGCTGCTCGGTTGGTTTTTTGCCATTGCGGATTTTACTGTTTTGAGCAGGATGTGTTAATTGACGATGTGGATTTGAGATGTTGAGACTTGAGATGGAATCAAGTGAGGAAGAGTAAAGACCAGAAACAATGAGGAGAAGTTTCGATACAAACTCAAATATTAGAGTGAACTCAAAAAAATGACAGACAAGAAAATTACATATGATCGAGAGGCAGCTACACAAATTAAAATACAATTAACACATGCAGATAACATGTCACCTGATCAATCATTGATACTACTGATGACATAATAGAAAATAGACAAATTTGTGACTAATATGATGCATTACTCACTGAGTAATACTCAGTTGCAATGTATCTCTCATCTTTTTTTAATGAATCATTAAGCATGAATCACAACGCAAAATATATTCGATACGATGACCGAGATGCAAAGAAATTCGAGTTATGCCAAACAAAAATATTAATCAGTAAAAAACAATTGTTCAAATTGAGAAATCAAGTTACAATGACAATCAAAAGAACTTATATATTTTTTTGTATTACAAGTGAATTAATTTCTTTGTTTAATATGATTCGAATATTAAGTTTCATAGACGTTGAGGTTAGTATCACTTAACTCACATAATTAAAACTCAATTTAAAAATTACAGGCATCCAAAGCAAACTTTCTTTTTACAACAGCATTTCTTCTTATCACATTCCTCATCTACCATTGCTGGGTGATCGTGAACCTCCTCATGGATGCTCCCATTACCAAGATCATCATGAATTGTCGTTGCTCGTTTGAAATTTTGAATTTTATTTTCAAAATTATTAATACAGCACTTTTGATTGAGTGTGAACCTATTTGCCTGTTTGCTAATGTTCTCCTTGTACTTTTTGACGTTTCTTTTCAATATTTATGTGCTGTTTTGCAGTTCTATGTTTTCAAGTAAAATTGTTTAACCTACAATTTGACCATTGGTACCTAAAATCGTAAAACATCTCAGTGTTTTTTTTCGCCAATTACAATTCAATAAACCGTTGATTGCACATTTCCATTTACTGACAAATTTCTCTTGTATTTCCATGATTGCTGACAAAACAAATACAACGTCCACATTTTATTATTTTTGTTCATTCATTCTCCAATGAATAGAACGTATAGATAGTTTTGTGCTGCTTTCAATGATTATTAATGTCTAATTAGCTATGTGTAAATAGAATCGAAATACGTAATAAATTGAAGGTAGGATCTATTCATGAACAAATTCATCTGTTCTCCATTGATATCTCCAGATTTGCGCACACACGAAGCACACGATGACCACACACAATCTATTGCCAATACATTGCATAATTCAATTGACTTTCTGTTCTTTTGTCTCAATTCTATGCTTCAATTAGCACGAATCGCAAAAATACCTCTGTATACTTCAGTACACTGCTAAACATTACAGAATCATAATCGAATGTCTACGCCAATGTGTGCATGATGCAATTATCCTTATTAATTCATACACCATGAATAGGAATAAATTGAATTACGACATATGTGCGAAGTGAAAGCAAACTTTATTTCATTTATTTATCAACATTACATTAAGCTACATTCAATAGTCAACTAACTTTAAACATTCTACTTTTTCATTAGTTCATCCGATGGTTATCAGGTATACTAAACATACACTACTCGCTTATCAGTTTCGTATTGCAGCACATCTTCTCTCCACCATCGTCGAACTTGCACGCACATGGACCAAATCTTTGAGAACGCTGGTATCACGATGTGATCAGCAATCCATTCCATCAACCACGGACCTACTAAAAGGAATACACCACCAAAGCCAAAGAAAAGAAACATTAACACAATCCAGGCCAATCCTTTGTAGAACGACAGCCAGCCAGGTTCCTTGATGATGGTGTTGTGGGAGAACCAGGGAGACATTGGCGGACACAGAGTAGTGGTGGTGCTGGTGGTCACTCGTGCTCTGTACACAGATTTGGTTGGTTTTGGTCTTGGGTACTTTAGACGGAGTTTGGCTTGATCCAAGGTGGGAATCACCATGGTCAACACCAGAAGAGCCATAATCGAAATAATGACCATCTTAGTCGACTTCATTGCGCGTTGAGATGTTTGTCAAGTTTTGGGATGGATATTCAAGTTCAGTGCAGCGAGCGACTCGTAAGTAGGACAGTCAAACACCGAATGATACCTTTTACTCATGGACAAATCCATCATTGCCCCACTGATCTAGTTTTGCATCCACAACGCACACTCAATCATAACCAATAATTAAATTTTCGACTTCCGGCTCTTTTGTTTCATTTCTATACTTCAATTAACACGAATACTTCATGTTGCATAACATGAATAGCATCTATGAATAGAGTTCTGTGCTGTACCTTGCTTTCAACGACAGCCAAATTCCAGCTAAATGCGACCAAAACCGAAAAGGGTAAATTTATTACGAATTACCTACGTCAATAAATGAATGCATCATACGTTTGCTCCCTCTGAATAGAAGAATACCGAGAATTGCTTCATTGAATTAAAAAAATTACTAGTTAGTTCGCACAAACAAACAGTCTTTAGGATGCATAGTGTGGTTTGTCGGTGAATAAGGAATGCTTTTGTTGGCAAGTTGTTGGCTACAGTTACTATCTGAGCAAGCATAATTCAATCATACGAATTTTGTTTGCTTTCTTTGCGCTTGATTCTTAGCCTCATTCAAGTAGCTCTTATATTTATTGCGAATATTCTTCTAAAGAGTCAGTCTCTTGAGAGTATAAATATCGGAATAAACCAACTGACTGCCACAGTAGCATAAATATGTACTCTGATTAATTTTGGTAATGAAAAAGTTGTTATACCTGTGGTTGTGCATTTATTTTCTGATCCATTCTCACACGCAGCTCATCACAAACAAATACACAGAAGTGAATAGACTTCCGGGGCTTTTGATTCAATTAGCACGAATCTCATGTGAGATCACATGAATAGAATCCATAAATAGCTTTGATTTGCTTTCAATTAATCTGTTAGTCTAACGGAAACTATTCAAAGGGCCAATTATGTGGAACTTGTTGAGAAGTGGCTCCCTATCTGCATGACCGTTTGTCATCTTATGCTTAGTCATGGTGAAGCCACTATGTCTACTGTCACTCAGTGTCTACATAGCCGAACTCGACTGTCTTTATAAGCACGTGTTGCTGAAGTGCTCAACCACTAAGTGTCTCGTATGTGTTCTGATCAGTTGTCTCCACTACTTGTGCTAACGCAGAGTCTTCTACTTTACAGATTGTGTCTACTCAGTTTCTGACGATCAACTTCCATCTGGCTCTACCACACAAGGATCATCATTGGTTTCTTTGTATGGCGCAGTGTCTACTTAGTTCAACCAAACCCTTCTGTACTTTTATTCTTCACCAATAAAGCTTTTAACTTAACAGAACTATGAAGACAATACATCATGCTTCTGGTTTGCTCATACGATAGTCAACCACAAATAAACTTTGAATAAGAATCCCCAGAAGTGTTTTATTGCGTCAATGAATTGACACAAAACATTAACTCTGACGCATTATGATGCAAAAGTAGTGCTAACTGTTGTAGTATTCTCGGATCTACTCCGAGACAAACTTGATTATCACAATCAATGCATAATTCAATTTACTTTCGGCTATGTTGTCTCAATTCTGTACCTTCAATTAGTACGAATCTCACATGAGATCACATAAATAGATTTTGTGTTGCGTTCAATGTCAGCCACATTCCCGCTATAAAATCTAAGATTCAAATGATAGATTTTTTATTTGCGCTTGTAAATGATTGAAACAAGAAAATGCGCTTGGGAATGTTTTAAATAAGAAAATTATCACTTAGGTAATATGCTTGAGATGTTCTTTAAATAAAAAATCAGGCGGCGGACCTCAATCCCTTCGTGGTTCCATTTTAGAGAGTACACAGAACGAAAGACACAAGGTAGCGGTCTGCAAATTTAGGAGTATAAGTTACCTTAAACCACACGTGGTGTCTCCGAAAAGTCCTCTCACTAGAATGTTAGTAGTCGTTATGGATAAGTATAGTGGAATCAATAAAGATGAGGGATCCATTCTACTTGCAATAATTTAATTCATAAGCATTTATTAAAATAAAGTTTATAGATTAAATCGATTGCTTAAAATTACAAAAGTGATGTTTCGGTAAATCTGACATTTCTGTCGTTAAACTTGACCTCATCCTTATTAAGGCTTTGTTTCACTTAATTTTGAGTTATGAATTCCAAAATATCGAATCGATATCTCTTAATCTTGTACTTCTACCAGAATTAGTTAATTATCAATTCACACATTCGCTTTGAGGATATAAATCCATAAATAACTTTATTAATATTTGTTCAAATTCTATTTCAAAAATGAAGATTATTATATTAAGAAAACGTAAAGAAGAACCTAAACAGAATTACAATTTATAATTAGAAGTTTATTTTCAGAATTTGTATATATTGTTCTCACTTGCTAACGATTCAAAGCATCGATGTGCTGTTTGGTTTTATTTCTTAAAAGCATCAAGAATGTGGATCTAATCTGTGTGATAGATCTCTTGCTCCATAATGTCCATTTGCTTGACAAAGTCACAATTTCAAGATGTCAAGTATTCTCCGCCGCCTGATTTTTTATTTAAAGAACATCTCAAGCATATTACCTAAGTGATAATTTTCTTATTTAAAACATTCCCAAGCGCATTTTCTTGTTTCAATCATTTACAAGCGCAAATAAAAAATCTATCATTTGAATCTTAGATTTTATAAATATATTTAAATCATTTTCAGTTTGAAATACTTTTGCTAAACAGGATTAATTTTTCAAAGAATAAATTCATTGTACAGTCAAAAACATACGAAAAAGTTGAATTTATACCCCAAAGCTGAAATTCAAAAGCATTGTTCGGTCATCAAAGTACCTAGAATGTAATGTGTAACGTTTTTATAAATCCTATTCTTTAATAGTACCTATAGGTGTAAATCAAAATACTTTGTGATTGTTTAGATAGTGATTAATAGTATTATTTTTATATATATTTATAAGTGTAAATAGTGTATACATTCTCTCATATTTAGTCTCATTGCGGAGCAATTAATTTTGTAGAAGTGATGAAACTAATAAAATTATTATTAAAAAATCAAAATACCTCAAAACAAAGCAAGTAAATGAAGAAACCAATAATAGCTTCACAACAGATTGCGTACAGACTATCCTTCAGTTGAAAGTATACGTCAAAGTATATCTGTGAAGGTTTCTTAAAAATAAAACAATTTAGATAGAAATACGTATATTATCGTCACAATATCACTTACATAGTAATACACACAGCATACAGCACAGAATATCCAATTGTTGTTGTTTGCCCAAAAATGATCTATTCATGAATCTTGATATTATCATTGATACCCAAATACACAGATTGATGGTATGATACGAATAATTCCATGATAACTCATGAGTAAATCTAATACAACAAACAAAAATATAGAGTAGATCAAATCAGAGAAATCACTAAAAATCTTACCAAACAAACATCAAAACAAAACAGCTGATCGATGCGAGGACGATGTTTTGATTGTAGTACGAATTGAGTTGAGAGCGCCGAATAATTCAACTTTGATTTATTAGTTTGAGAATCCAAACACTGAAACTATAAAAACCCTTACAGAATGTCTTGAGCATTATCAGTTTAGTGGTATTTTAGAAAATTAAACATTTATTAAATTTGAATAAAAATACACGGGAAAAGTAATAATATTAAAAAAGAATTAAAAGTCAAAATAATATCCCAAAGCATTAATCTTGGAAATGATAATTTGAACAAACACGTAGATGACCAAAACGGTCAAAATGAATTGTTTAATGTCAAACTTCTGTTTAACACATTCATTAATTTCATTCGTGGAATTATTCACTTCATTTTGTGTTTCGTTCGATAACATTCCATCATTACCATCATTCACCGACATTTGTTGTTGAGTGAATTCGTTGGCGGTTTCGCGATAAAACAATTTCACGCTTGATTGTTGATTGTCGTTGTTTGTTTGATTGTCTCCACAATCCTGCTCAGAGTATTCATCGATTTCATTATTAGTAATTTCGTTAGATGCATTTGATCTTATTTCATCAAATTCATTCAGAATTGGTCTGAATTCAAATTCACTTTGGTCAAAAGTGGAGAACAAACTAATTTTATCGAGAAATTCCGAATTTGTCCAAGTTTTCAACTTAGATTCTGAGTCACACTGTTTCGAAACAAAATGAATGCATCTGTAATGAATGTCCATTGAACAGCCACTGCACTTGAGTCCTTGATTAATTAGACCAATCAACAAAGTGCCACAATGATCACAAAATGTCGGAGATTTGTAAGTGGTCTTGCTGAATTGGTGTGATCCGAATGATGAATTGAAATTATTTTCATCCGTTGCCTCACATTTAGATGTAATTAATTTGGCACACTCATTGTGTGCAGCTAATTTGCAGTTCTAAAACCAAAGTAAAAAGTAAAAATATTTTAGATAAAAATATAAATAGTAGATCGTTTACCTTGCATCTACAACCTTGTTTTGATACAATGCCGTGGATTAACTTGTGACAACGACTGCAGAATGTTGGTTGTTTGAAATAAACATTACGAAACACGTGATCATCACAAGTAGTTTCGATTGGTTCGAAATTTTTCAAAAGTTTGCTTTTTTCGATTGACATTTTGAAAGGGAAAAACGTGTGTGTTATAAAAGGGTTGAATATCGAGTGAGAGCTTTAATGCACTTGTGATTGCCTACAATATACAATGTTAATGGTTTAGTAACATGAATGCTTGGTATGCAGATGACTTTGTGAGTTGTTATAATCGTGTTTTAAATCCTTGCATCATTTGTCATCACATCAAATATTATGTTAACTCATTCAGTTAGCATTAGGCATTTCACCACTAAGTCAGCATTAAAAAATGAACACATAAAAAACTAAACAAACTGACAACACCACAATTCGCAACACTGCCCAAATTATCATAAAATTGATCATTTTGTCCGGTCAACTTCGCGATCACACACTCACATTGATTAGTGATGCCGATAACGATAAAAGTGATGATTATGTAGTACGGCGGACAGATCAGGACTATGACCACGATAATGGCAATTAGCGAAGTGCAAGGATGAACGGGAATAATAGGACTGAAAGGTGCACCAGATGTGGACCGCCAAAGTAGATCTAATAGTTTACCAACCAGATGAGACCAGTTTTGTTGTTGTGATTCAGTCTGTACAAAGACGTGGTTGATCGTGGGAATGGTGTTGATCTGTTGTTGTCTTTGTAGATAAATGTGGAAATGCAGATTCAAGCAAAAACTCACTTAAAGGCACTGTCACAATGTCTCTAAACCAATAATTGCATAATAATCGATTATATTTACCACCATTCTACCAATAACACACAATTCAACTTAAATGTTGTTGATGCATCATGCCAACCAAAAGTGCCCGAACTAAACTCCCTTTTTGCCTCATTTGCTTCTGTGGATGATGATG